>OZ014506.1:1200000-1852500 GCA_963966075.1 Aphodius sticticus | reverse complement strand
AACATCTCTACATTTGAATAGATCTTAACAGTAAGGCAGCGCCATCCAGTGCAATTGCATTGAATTCAGAACACAATGCCCACAGAAGATTTTCATTCTGATCTCTATCAAGCTCTCCAGATCTTTTTCGTGTTGAATTTACGCACACATTGTACCGAATGATGCAGCGCGTTTGTCAGACTGTTCAACCATGCTGGGCGTCCATGTCAGATTTAAGCCGTACGAATGTTGTTGGTGCGCGCGCTAAGCTGAAATTCAGAAGCTTACAGGCGGTTGTAATCGGCATTATCCGATCATAGATACCGCTAAAAGATAAAATGTATATATACCTATACAGAAGTATGCGGAGGTGACAAACAATGACTCTGCAATATATCGCTTATTGTGACACAAATTCATCGCGTTGATAAATTGTGTAGCAGGACAATACAATGGTTAATTTTCGACTTGGATTGGAGTATATTGTGTCTATATCTATGCATAATCTGTCCCTTACAGCAGACTTGGTCTTATATATATATATATATATATATATATATATATATATAGAATATATATAATAGAACCTATATATATATATATATATATAGAATATATATAATAGAACCTATATATATATATATATATATATATATATATATATATATATATATATATATATATATATATATATATATATAGGTTCTATTTTCAGAATATGTTTTTAATTCGTTAACTCCTTAAGTTCATTACAAAAAAATATTTCTGTCTTGATAGAAAGTGGCATTGCTACAGGATAAAGGAAATTGCTGGTATTAGTAATTAAAACATTGAACTTTAACAAAACATGTGCTAGAAATGTGTGTATGCAAATTGTGTTCGATATGCATATACAAATTATATTGTTGAATGCATTTAGACTATCGAAGAAATATTTAAATTTATGTGATTTCGAATGCAAATTGTACACCAACACAAATCACAGTTAAAAGAATACAAAAAACTACGTCAACTGTCAGCAGATAAATCATAAAATGCTAACGAATACAACGTAAATCGCTTTGTTACAAGACAAATTAAGATTTTAACCTATAATCTATATTGTATGCATATAATAGATATTAGATTGTGAATATGTTGGGTTTTTGTTACAAATAAGAGATGTAGCCTTAAAATTCCAATGATGCGTTAGGCGAAGAACCCGGCAAGCAAAATATTCCAAAGTGAATAATAAGTTTTTACGTTAAATCGGTCATGCGAAATCGGTTGGCGGATGATGTTTTGCTTTATCTAAATTTATTTTTGAGCTACGATAAAAAAAAATACCTAGTATCTGCACAAGCACTTTACGATTCCAACCTATATATTGTGTTCATACAGTAGATATTAAGATATAAGATTGTGATTAAGAGAGAGCTACAAATAAGAGAAGTTATAGTCGTAATATTCCAATGACGCGTTAAGCGACAAACCCGGCAACAATAGTAGTTTGTCAGAGTTTATAACAGGGTTGTATTAACACACAAACAAAACATTTCTGTATTGTAAATGTATTTATATGCAACATTGATTTAAAACAGTTTTTATCACGCTTTAATAAATCCTGTTATTGTTTTATTTACTAATTATTGACTAACAGTTGCGATTAACACTCTAAATGACCCTAAATAACCACATCGGAAAAATCGGATGTGTAATTCTATCTCTACTTATTCTTAAAAACTAAAAATTACCTAATTTCTGACCGAAAAACTGCAAAATGCAAAATGAAATTGGGAATATGTTAATTTTCCCACATAAACAACAGAAATTTTCTTAAGGGTAGGTACTATTTCGCGAGTGAAAAACAACGACCGATTAGTTTGTTTTTTTATGGTAATTATACACACAGCGAAGTATATTCTCAAAACGTGAGAAAATTATTTACTTGCGGTTATTGCTTTAGATTAAAATTAATATTTACCTGGTTTGAAACAATTTCTTTCATTTAAGAATTCCTTGTTCTCACAATTCAAGAATATGCCAATCTCAGAGTTATTAGTTTCGGTTAAGTACATAATTTTCAAACCATGTAGTTTAAATTCTCAATTCAAGAAGTTGATCAATATCTTGAATCAAGTAAGCCATTGCTTGCAACGCGCTTGCGCATTTACACTCAAACGTGCACGAACGTTGCCGAGATTTAAGATTTTTCGCATCGGCCTTTGCCTTCAGGTAGTTGGGGTCTGCTATGGCGTCGTGTTCGCTGACTACCGAGTATTGTCCGGGAACAGTTCAATATGTTAGTATATCTTTACTAATTTTGTAGGTACTGTACGCAATAACTACGCGATCTATAATATTATGAAAGTATATAGTTTTAATTTTGCGTGAATAGGCTACAGTACTTATGTTCAACGTATTTGCGACGCAGTTCGTAGTTGTGACTTGTGACGCACACGGTACGTAAATTTTGCCTAGCCATATAGTGGTCACCAAATCAACATACATGCCACAGAAAACTTACTTGTGTAATATAATGGAAACAATTTGATGTATAATAGAATATGGTGTTTTTTCCATGCCTTAGATATTGTAGGTAGTGATAATTTATAAATAGGTAAGTATATATGTAATTAAGCAAAGAAATTTCATACAATAAAACAAATATCATTCGCTAAGTTATTGTCTACTTATTTCACACAATTCCCTACCTTTTAAAAGAAAAACTAAAACAGTAATTTCTATTCAATACATTATGATCATGTTCTTGAACTAATAATATCTATACTCATTTCAAGAAAATATTTTCTCATTGTCAAACATATATATTCTCAATGTGAGAATAGTTTTCTTGAATGAATAATATCTATACTCATTGCAAGAAAATATTTTCTCAGATATACATGCATATGATCATTTCAATTCAACAATATCTCTTTATTCTTAACTCGAGAAAATATCTACTTGCGGCTATAGCAAACCAATCATTTACTTGGATGAAAGCATATTGCTTTGAGTGAAGTATATACTTTTCTGTGTGTACACTGCTCAAAAAAATTAGGGGAAGACTTTTTCGAAGAATGTACATTAATAACGCAAAACAAAATGGAAAAAATGTCAAGTATGCTTTGAATTCCCGTGTGCAAGCCTACTAAAGATGACAAATGAATTCAGTTGTCAATTTTCGTTGATTAGAAACGTCATTAGAAATAAATGCCGCTGCTATACAGGAAGTGGATAGATTTGGTCGTGGATCTGTGATGGTTTGGGCTGGAATCAGTATAGACAACAGAACTGATCTTGTTGTGGTTCCTGGTAGACTAAATGCCACGAATTACATCGAAAACATCTTGGAGGACCACATGGTGCCTGCTGCACATGGTGTCGGTCAAAATTTCATCCTAATGCAGGACAATGCAAAGTCACATACCGCCGGCATCACCAGAAACTAGTATACCATATTTGATTTGCCTAGAACTACTTATTAAAAAGTTACAGGTTTCGAGTGTTCCCCTAATTTTTTTGAACAGTGTATATTCATATAATAAATAGGTACCTAATAAGTTACAGGATTTTTTATATCTAGTGTTTCCTCTACAATCTAAGATAAATTGCTTTAAAATTCCAATGATGCGTTAAGCGACGAACCCGGCCAAACAAATATATTCCAAAGTAAGTTTATAATCAGTTTTTACCCTAAATCACTAATGAAAAACCGATATCCCGACTAGTTAGTTTCTCTTAACCCCTACAGCAACTATAAATAAAACAATAAACAAGAAAAAGTTCCAATCTAAACCAAGCATCATCTTCAAACGAGCTAATGAAAACCGTTTAACAAGTGTGAAAAATGACAATTTAATTGTCGCGGCACGTATATCCGTATAAATACGGATCCCAATCCTTCCTTCTCGGTCGATAAATCTAATCACGGCAGTCTCGTTATCCTTTATATCCTTTACAGCGTTGGAATTAAAAGGTAGTATTAATTGCTCCGGCGTTTCTTCACATAATTTAATTTTACCGTATACGGTCTCACCGATGGCACTGAAAGAGAAGAGAGAAAAAAATCACGCCGCGACTTTCTTCGGAGCGCGCAGGCAGCACGATTTCAAGAAGAAGAAACGCAAGGTTTTGCTGAAAGGATGAAGAGAAAAAAGAACGTTTAACTCGAGCCATTAGCAAAGACAAACGGTCCTATATCGTTCTGTGGATCGCGGCTCATCAGTGTTCGTCACTCGTGCTAACAAACCTAGCATTGTCTCTTCGTCGAGAGCACACTTCTCTACGTTTTTACTATTTATTGGTTTTGTGCGACTGTCAAGCGTAAGGCGGACGTGCAAGTACGGAACTGAACGAGGAATAGGACGTGTGTTTTCTTAGTATGAGATGTAGAGGTTTTATTTTTGGGATATTTGAAGTGGAAATAAGCCTTAATCTTTCTCTGAATTTCAAAATTTTATGAATAGATAAATTATTTTTTACAAAATCCTAAAGTTGTCTTTACTTGCATGAAAAGAACCTACTTTAAATTATTATGAAAATTACATACACATTTAGTCTCAAAACACGATAGTTCTAAGGGGTTTTCTCAGCTAATTTATCAGAACAACAGAATCCTAAAACTTTAAAACAACTTTTTCTCTATGACATTTTACATTTTATTGCGAAGAAATGATACATTACTGTTAAGCAAATTTCTTGCTTTTAAACCATCCTGTATGGTAAATCAATAATCTGATTTGGCTATAGCGATTCTAGGACATCTGAAACTCTTCATGAAGAATGATTGTGTCAAGAAATTAAAATTTTAAGCCACATACTATAGTGTTAATGGATTTGGATTTGAAATATTGAGTGAATCCTTGATGATATTATTACGGACAGTCATGAAATGTTTGCATCATCATCATCATCTCCGAAAGTATTAAGCTTACAAATTATACTCCATATTAAAGACGAAATATGCGAAACATAATAAACATTGAATTACTTAAAAATATTGATAGATTATAGGTTATGGAGTAGGCTAAATAACGGGTTTTCATAACCGAGATATTATGTCAATATCTATTGTCTAATCATCTGTCATCAGCAAACATCAGTAATTTTCGACAGAATCACACTGACAATAACTGATCTAAAAACCGGTTTTCAACCTTATCCTAAACCTACTGCTTTCCGTATTTTTAAGTAATTCTTTACCCACATCCTTCGTCTTTAATATGGTGTAAGTTTGTTCTGCTAAGCTTAAGGAGCAAGTATATATCCCACTAATGAAAATTGTTGCGAGTGTACCGAAAACATCTATTTGCAACGCAAACTTACCACGGGTAGTATAGGAAGTAAACAAATACATGAAATAATCAATAATAATAAAAATCACACCATTTTGACTGTAAGAAATATTTGTTTCTAAATCGAAGATTTCAAATTACACAAAAACCATAAGAAATTCAAATTAATCTCATAGGTAAAACCGTTCTATTTTTTTAGGTTTTACGCTGGAAAGTCCATTTCATAAAAAAACGATGTTTACTAAAAAAAATACGCTAATTACTTTTTGATTACTTTTATGTACTTCCCAGGGTGTAATACCACATGAAAAATCCACCATAAAAATTTCATATCTACACACAGAAAAGTGATCGCTCGAACGAAGAGAGAATTACTTGGATGAAGTAGTTGGTAGATTCGTATATACGCGAGAGATTTTTGACTTCAACCAAGAAATTTTATTTCTTGGAATAATTACTAGATTTAAGAAAGCGGTTGCTCTGGTGAAGTAAGTAAACAGTCTTCAATGAAGTGTATATTTTTATTCCCGGTAAATATTTTTAGCTACTTACTGTAAGAATTTTAAAGATTTGGCACACATACGTTTTCTATTGCTAATTAACAAGATAGGTATGTTATATTTACTTACTCGTTCTAAACTGTTGCGTGCGTTACATCAAACTATCCCGCGTTGAAACGTTTATTGTACGCTATAAATCACAATACACATCCCCAATAAATCACAAGGCACATCCCTTACGGGTAGTTCGTTATTGTTTTGCGTACTAGGTTAGGCCCCAGCGTGGCGCCAGAACCACGCGCAAGTCTTGACAAAATCACGGTGCGCGTATTTATTCCAGAGAAAGGAATTACTTGAAAGAAGTGAGACTCACTTCAGTTAAATAATTAATGGGTTTTTATTCAGTAAACAATACTTACTTATATTAAATGTCTTATATTATCTTGGATCAAGTAACTACGCACTTGGATGGATTTAATATTACTTCGTCGGAGAAATTAACATTTTTGGGACGAAAAATTCAATTACTTCTTTCAATACAATATTGGTTCTTATGAAGAAGGATTTATTTGTCGACAGCATTTATCTGAGAAATTATTTTACATAGATTGAGTATGTGGCATTTCTTGTATATACCTAACTTTCTACATCCAAGTAAATATGCTTTTGAATCTAGTAAATAAATTCAAGAAATTATGTTTTCTCGTTCCAAATAATCACTTTTCTGTAAGTATACAACGCCTATTAACACAAGGATTCCAAATCTACGAAACACTTTTGGTAGATGTAGTCTACCGTTAATACAATATTTTAATGAATTAAGATTAACTTTTCTTGCACTATAGGACTTTTTATTGCCAAGGAGAATAACATAACACTTAATTCATAAATCAATAAATATGCCACCATTTATACATGGTTTTGTGTCAAGAACATTATTTACTCAAGAGCATACATGGTGAGCCAGTTGAATATCAAGGTATAAAATTAGGTATATCCATCATTGGTTCCAATGTTCCTTAATTTGAACAATACATTACTTAAATTTCGAGGCAAAATGGTACTTATAGGTATTGACATTCTCCAATAAACAACGCCACCTAGGAAGACATGATTTAATATCTGGAAAATTGAAATTACTCCACATCGCTCGTCGACTTCAATCGAGGAAATTGAAAACGTCGATCGCAATAAATTCCAATTAACCGGCGCAAACCGATAGCGTAGCCAAGTTGATCCGATTAAAATTGCACCGGTCTATCAATTGAGAACAGCGCGTCGGTTAAAACGACGCCTTTTCACCGTTTTACCGACGCATCCATATTCGATCAACCGAGCGCATCTAGATCGTGCTTATCTCCAGTTTTGCCTTAGGGTCGTACGTCAATGGGAACGCAGCCATACATATACTCTTCGATACTGTTCGATCAAGATTATCGGCTATTAATTGTAATCGTATATTAACTAGCAGAGGAGGCCGCTATTTTTGCTGACCCACATGATCCGAGAGCATCCTATAAGTGTGCATTTACATGCAAATATCAGCGGGCTAATTAGTGAATACGTTCTGGTCGTATCTTGCGTAATGTTGCAATCATCAACTTATGGCCGTTAAATGTGTACGTTTAATCTTCGGTTGCGTGAGGATTTGTATCTACTAAGTGATGCGATACATTGTATAAGTGATGAGAGCATTATTACGAATTTTAGAAATTTAAGTTCCAAAATAGTATATTATTATACAAGTTTTATAAGACGTCAAATTGGCGCACGAGTTGTTTTGGGCCCGACGAGCGTAGCGAGGAGTGCCCAAATGGAACGAGTGCACCAATACGTCTTATAAAACGAGTGTAATATACTATTTTTTCTACTTTGCGTCATTAATTTTATATAAGTTTAGAAATTGTGGTTACTATATCGCGCTAAATTAGAATCTAGGGTATTTTGCGGGTACCACGTGGTAGCACTGAAGTAACTGTCAACTTCGTTAAGGATGATATCGATGAGATAAAATCATGACAAAATCTAATTGTGAATAATTTTACTCCACTTTAGCCTACAAGTTTGAATAAATATTCAGCGAGGTCGCAACGATGATCATAATGGAGCTTGGGGCAACACTTTTAACCCTACTGTGATAAATACATGAAACTTAACCTAAAAAGTTAACAATTTTAAAATAGTGGTTTCATAAGTATAATAATCAGAATAGAAGTGTTTGGCGGTGACTGATTAGTTACTTCGAAGAACAAGAACTTACTAAAGAATTGTTATAACGCTTAACGTTTAATAGCGGTGTCTACCTAATTCCGCTACGTAGCCGTTGCGGCTTATATATTTACAAGCACTTATAATTGAAACCCAATTCTAATTTCGGCAAAGTAGTTTATTAGAATAAATTATACTTAGTAAAATTACATGTGATGGAGGTAATACAAATACGTTGCACACAACCAGAACTAAGACGAAGTCGAAAGCGACGGACAAAAACGAATATGAATTGAACCGAGCATCCAAGCGTCCAAAATATTACCGAAAACTTTTATGTTACATAAACTAAGAAATCCTCTACACTTTAAATGTACTATAGCTTCGTACGTGTATGCTGATAAACCATTTATTGCGCATATACAATCTCGCAGCAGTAATTAAAATCGTTCGTATCTACGATGTAGGTTTGATCTTCGCATAATACCTTATTAAAGTAAATGTGGTCCTTGAATTATATCTGAAAAGGGGATTTGATGTTTAGTTGAAAAGAATGATAACGATCACTTACTAGAGTCGTAAAACATCACCGTAAACGTCATGCTGGCGTATTTTGATGAACACAGCAAAACTAAGAAAGCCCCAATCCTTTGGCCATACTATAGCAGGCTACACCCATGTTTAAATATGTATATTGATATTTCGCAGTTTATGTGATTGCAAGCGATTAAGAAGATGCAGTGTGTGGTTATGTTGGGTTATGTATTGTACGTTTGACATATGGCATTTGATATCACTGTGTACCAATCAGACAAAAATGTTACTGTTTTCGGTATTACAATGTGTTAATTGTAACACCGAAAACAGTGTTACTATGTGTGCATTGTGAATGCAAAGTAGAAAAAAATAATTATAACCCTGCTATAAACGCACGAAAGTTAATCCTTGTAGATATTCAGGATGGGGCATATTCCAAGTCAAAAATAAGCAGAAAAAACGCAAAAAATATAATTGCACTAATCAAAATAGCATTATAATAGATTCAACAATGTATATAGCACTCTCGAAAAAATATGCAACCGAACAAAAGGTGTTATCCAACAATGCTTTATTGTAAACGTGAACCGGGTATATTTTTAATACCGAAACGATCGACATAAATTATACCTACAAAATTTCTTCTACTTAATTTATTATTTAACTATTTTGACAAAATGGGCAGCTCATTTGCGAAAAATAATACTAAGAGTAAACATCTAGTTCTTTTTCTTTTCCTTTTGAACAAAACTTTCAGCTCTAAGTTTAGTCATGAAACTTCTAAACATACAACCAGAATTTTTTTTTTACCTTGGGCAAAATTATTAGGCCCAAGATCTCACTCTAAAACTTAAATTTTGCTCTTTCAAGTGCACCTATTATAATTGTTGTTACAACTGCGCTTCAGTTTCCGGCGGCGTTTCTTTGAAGTGGAGTGTACGCTCCCGCGCAAACATGCGAATTAGTATTTTGTTATAATATAATATTCAACTGAGCTGTTTATAATGTTAAGTGATTAAATTTTTAATATATTTAAAATATTCTCGCTTTAGTTTTTATACATATAAAGGGTTTTTATGTAGGTTAAAATCTTCATTGCTCAATTAATGTTCAAGAACTGGAAGTTTTTAAATAATATATTTCTTTTCCGGCTTTTATGATTATGATATTTTTATTTTTGTGTCATTGACGCGTGATTAGCTGTATAGAGTCTTTTGCATGAAATACAAAACCCTACACAAAAGGTTTCCATAAAATCAGGTTTTGGAAAGAAATGCGTGGACATTTACTTTGTTTGGCATGTTTGCGTATATATAGCGTGCAGACTACATTTACATTAAAAATGTTGATCATATTTTTCTGAAGGAGCTGGGAAATAAAATAAATGAAAAATTATATTTAAAATAATACTTTTCAGGTGACCGCAAATAAAGCCATACAATAAGTAAAATAGCTAATTGAATGTATCGTAATTTTCAATTACTCATATTTCATGATATTCAGTTAATTTAAGCATTTTATTTAAAAAACAGTTGCTTATATTGTGAAGATTGAAATCATACCATATTCGCAATAAATGAACTTTAAATTCAATGTTATGTTATGTCTATGCAACATTTCTGATAATGTCGGGTCTTTTTCATGTGAAATGTTAGAGGTATTAAATAAGGTAGGTAATGACATTTGTTTGCTAGCCAAAAATGGCAACGAATTGCCAAAAATGAACAGTAGAGATTTTATAGCATCGTATACAGGGCGCAATTTTGAAACATTATTTTTTACTGTTTTTTTACTGTTTTTACTAAAAAAAAGCAGTGGAACCATAAATCGTTATCTTTAAAGATGGTGGCGGAACATGGCCGACTTTTAGTGTTCTTATGGGCGCCATGTTCCTTTTTGACATTTTTGAAGGTTTTTTCTTGCGTCTGTTTTACATATTATCCCACACTTCTTAGGCTGTAGATTTATTACAAACTTTTATGTTACTAGGTGGAATAAGACAGTATGTTCTTTCTTGTAATTTCTGTTTATTTTCTGCTACAACATGTTTCGGCTAAAAGCCATCATCAGGTAGGCAACGTCTAAACTTAAAATCGTATACATGTATAAAACTGGATAAAATTCTTCGTGTGGGTCATTATCTGGGTGGGCGTCAAAGTCAGGTCAGTCTTCTTTCTTTTCTTGCTTGATTCAGTCTCAGTGTCTAATTTGCGCTGTAAATTTGCAGGCAATCGAGCGTTCGGCGGTCTGTGGTGAGGAATATTCTTGCCAGGAGCACCAACGGAATTTGTTTATCGAAAATACTTAGTAAACTCGTCAATAACTGCACAGAACGTGTTTATACGTTGCCTACCTGATGATGGCTTTTAGCCGAAACATGTTGTAGCAGAAAATAAACAGAAATTACAAGAAAGAACATACTGTCTTATTCCACCTACTACACACGCTTGTAAGAAGAAGAAGTTTTTCCAAATTTTATGTTATTGTTATTACAGTGTTTTAGAACTAAAATAAACATCTTTTTTTATTGAATTGAAATTATGACAGGTTGGTTTCACTTGTCTGACGGTCTGGTCGAAAAAAGCGGAAGCACACAATGTATTCAGGGTTCAGGCTGATGTTAGAAATGCTCTTCATTTAAAAAGTCCTTAATAAATAAAAAGGAAAACTTGGTTTGAAATGATATGACTCAAAAAATGTTGATTTCAGCTCCGATTCAATCGTTGCAATAACAAACAAAAGATGTAAGTAACATTCGTAACAACGTAAGAACAAGTTATATATCATAATTTAATCTGACGAAAAGCCCACATAAAATGTTTCATTCAAACATGCTGCCCTTAACAAAACCGAAAGTTGGCAATGGTTTCTCCGTAATCTTTAAACTCGAGTACTGGCACATTTATTCTGTCCAATTTATTTTATTTTTATATTAGCTATTTTTTAGTAAAAACTATAAAAAACATACAAAATTTTATCCTGTAGACGACAAAAAATCACCCTGTATAAAATGCTATAAAATCTCGACTGCCCATTTTTATCAAAACACACAAATGTAATTGCCTATTGATTTTAACACACCTATAATTTCACATTAAATTGACCCGATATTATGAATCAAATTTACGCTATTATATTTCTGCTAATACTATTTCATGCCATGAGTTACTAGTTACTAGTAGGTAGGTACTATGGACTTTGAGTAAAAATGTAATACAAAATCTTTAGTTTCATGTTAATAGCTTCAAAAGTAAGCACAAAATTTCATTTTAGATCAAATTGTAAAACCCTATCATGTACATACTTCTCTACTCATTAGTTGACATCATAAAGTAAGGATTTCGTCTTGGATCTGACTTTGATTCATATTTGATGATGAATCATCCATAATCATACAAGAATCACAACAAACCAATTCATTCAAATCCTATAGACATATGACTTTATTGATCTCAAGAGCGATTACATCTCAAGCATACCACAGCAACGAGCCATATGTTCTCTTCTCACAAAAGAGGCTTCCATGACATATCTTCTACCACATCCACACTCATTTCGCACCATCTCTCATAACCAGAAACGACCAACCAACTTCGCTACAACTACCAATCGGTAATCCCACCAACACTGTTGGATTCCAACATGATAAACGCGATAATATCATACGTGCTGCTCCAAAGCCATACACCGAAAACGTAAAAATGGCGGTCAAAAATGACCGCAGTGTGTCCGCAACCAACCATGAATACCTCTCGCACTTTTATTAATAATCGTATTCGCGGTCGTGGAAGTTATGAATCGGTATAATGAGGAAGCGAACGAATCTCGAGAAGGAGGAAAGGTAGCTATCGTTCGTGAGTAGCTACTGATGCGTGGCGACTTGCCTGCCCTCTGACATCTGTTCTTGAACTTACGGCTAACAGTAACCACGCTACTTGGTCTTCCTCATACACCTATCTCCGCGGAAGAAATTAATAAAGCGTCGTTAATAACGTAGCTATATAGAGATGGGGGGCGTCTGCGTCTGGGGCTTATCTATTAGCAATTATGTGGAATGCGTGGTATACTATGCTTGGTGCTGAGTATAAATATGGTTTACCATATCCGCAATTATGTTTTTTTCTGTGTTCAGGTTCGATTTTGCGATCGTACGAAGGTATTAGATTAAACCAACTGTAACTAATATGAGCTTGTTGTTGTTATTGTTTGACCTTTTAGCTGTGAGATTTATGGCCACATAAATGTGGTGGAAGTCCTGTTAGATGAATAAACTTCCACCGTTTAGATTTTAAATGTTTTTCGGAAAATGTTGGATGACGATAAAGTTTTTAGAAAAAATTACTTTAATTTTGAAGACCTAGAGGAAGAAATCAGAGCTTGAAAATTCTAATCCTCTACATTTTCCAATTCAAATGGTTTTTTGATTTTTTCACTCTTTTCCCGCATTTGTTTGTAAAGCAAATGTAAGTAAAACGTTTTATATGGACTTGTTTTTAAATAGCTTTAGAGAACATTATTACACATACTAACACATAATTGATTAATTAGTAATAAGTAACAGAATTACAAATAATAAAATAAATTAAATAGAATCAAGAAACGAGTAGGATCATATAAAACGTTATATAAAAGGACATAAAATTATATGCATTTTCTTTAAATCTTCAAGAAAATATTTAATTTGCTTTTATAATATTGTTACACATTAACTAATTTATTTGCTTTTTATTACTTTATCATACGCAGTATGAAAAGTAATCGTGCCGAAATAAAAATTGAGATTTAGCGGAAATATGTCCTTTTAGCCCCTGAACATATTTGACCAAGGTACAAAAAAATGTCTGTGCCCGTGTGTATTAGGATGTATCGAAAAAACGTTTTTTTTTTTTCGAAATTCAAATTTTCAAGTAGATAAAAACTCCCTGTGGACCCTCATATACCACAACAATGCATAATATTTAGGTCTCCCGCAGGAGGCCTAAAGTTAATGATTTTCTATAAAAATTCGAATTTTTTCATATTTTCTTAAATGTAATATTAAGTGGTTTTTCTTTTTCAAAGCCCTTCACAATAAAAAATTTAATGATAAATAAACTTTAATCAACATTTAAGCACATTCTAAAACTTGTATCGAATCTAAATAAACTGCAGGCGATCTAAATGTTGCATTAGAGTAATATATTTTTGTATACGGTAACTTCGCACTTTATTGTTAAACTTTTTGTATTTGAAAAAGAAAAATCACTTAATCTTTCATTGAAAAAAATTGTATTTCTTAAAGAAAATTATAAACTTTAGGCCTTCTGCGGGAGACCTAAAAATGTTTCAATTGCGACAATTCTTTATGTAATAGGTATATGTAGGGACAACTTTTTATCAACTTGAAATTTTGAATTCCGAAAAAAGCGTTTTTTCGATACACCCTAGTGTGTATGTGTGTGTGTGTGTGTTTGTGTGTGTGTGTGTGTTTGTGTGTGTGTGTGTGTGTGTGTGTGTTTGTGTGTGAATATATTTGTCTGTGTACCAGTTTTTGTGTGTGTGTGTGTGTGTGTGTGTGTGTGTGTGTGTGTGTGTGTGTGAATATATTTGTCTGTGTACCAGTTTTTGTGGCGACGAATCCGGAGAAACTACTAAAGGGATCGGGTCGAAACATCATATTTAGAAGTTTCATGACCAAACTTAGAGCTGAAAAGCTTTTTGTTCAACAGGGTCCAAAGGAACTGGATATTTACTCTTAGCATTTTTTAACGATTTTGCAAATAAGCCGCAATTTTTGTAATTTCGTCAAAATAGTTAAATAACGAATTAAAGTAGAGGAAATTCTGAATAATTTATATCTGACATTTTTTTGTAAAACTAATAGTTAGCTGCAAGAACAAATTCTAGTTAGCCAGGATTTGACAGAAATTTTCATTCTAATGACAGTAAGTAGTGTCAAACGCTGAATTTTTGACAAAACCTACTGTCAATAGTATCAAAATATAATAATAATAATAATAAACGCCTTTATTGACTACAGAAGCAAAGTACACACGTACATAACAAAAATATACCTACATAGTCCATCCGTAGCCAAAAGGTGCAGATTCAAAATACCATTTACATGGCATCTTGATCTTCCATCTGTACCATTGGAAAATTAAAACAAAAAGTTCAATGTAGCAATTGCACAAGCTTAATACATTAAATGCAGTTTCATACAAGATCATTGAAAACATGCAGTCTCACAGTTCTCAGTAGAAACAAAGAGTAAAAGAAAAAGAAAATTCCGTCAGTGCTCACCCCACCGCCCCGCGCATAAATTCCACCGCCCGCCTCCTAAACGCCGCATAACCCAGAGAAGCCAGATCGGAGGGAAGAGAGTTCCAGACATTCACCACCCGGTAACTAAATGATTTCGTGTAATTTGCTGTTCGATGGATGGGAATTTGCAACTTACCGCGGTGTCGCAGATTAAGGTGGTGAACGTCTGTTCTGTAAGATATTTTGTCGCTTAGATATTTAGGTATTCCCATGCGAATCACCTTATAAAACAACAGGACCTGGCACAATCCCCGCCTTCCTGCCATAGGAAGCCACCCTGCCTCTGGAAGTTTTGATGCAATGGAGTCATACTTCCGTATACCGTACATAAAGCGGAGACACGCATTCTGTACTCGCTGAATTCGGGCCTGATGAACCACATCCAAACACGGACCGTAAACTGTTGAGCAATAGTTGAAATGACTCAACACAAGGACGTTGCATAAAAGCCGTTTGGACTTTCTGTCCAGAAATTCTTTTGCTGAATAGATGCGCTTCAGGTTAGCAAATGCGATCTGCACCTTTTTGGACACGTGCTCATGAAACTTCAGCTCCGAGTCTATTGCCAATCCCAGGCTCTTTGCTTTGGTCACAAATGGAAGTACCATTCCAGCAACTGTTATATCGAACGACTGAACGGCATTCAACAAAACTCTACCACCCAACAACATGACGCACGATTTGGTAGGATTAATAATGAGACAGTGATCCCTAGATGCTGCGCATAGATCATCGATGTCGCGATTCATAATGGTTCGAGCCTCTGCAAGTCTTTCCGGAGAGAAGGATAAATATATCTGACTGTCGTCCGCGTAAAAGTGTGACCTACAGTTCTTAACATAATCAGGAAGACGTGATGTATATATCGTAAAAAGCAAAGGACCACAAATGCTTCCCTGAGGTACGCCGCTGGTCAATAACCTAGGCTCAGAAACTTCGCCATTCAGCCTCACTCTCTGAGTTCTACCTGATAAGTAACTTCTGAAAAACATAATTGCACTGTCACTAAATCCAACATAATGTAAAATTGCGAAGAGAAGGGTATGGTTCAGGGTGTCAAACGCCTTTGTATAGTCCAGCAGCGCCAGGGCAGTTAGCTGGCGGCAGTCCGTAGCCGCAAAGATATCATCAGTTAAATCCAGCAAATCTTGGCTAACTCGCTTTATTTTAATGCAGACACCATTGATCTCGATCAAATAGAATCTCATGCAGCTAAACAATTAATTTTATATATTGTATGATAAAGTCATGTGCCTACCACATCAGATTTCTATTGTACTGGGCACATATTTGTGTTCTTTTTGTGGTGAAACTTTGGAAAGAATTGAAAACAGATAAATCCATGTGAAACATTTTACTCAGAATGACATACGCGAGATTAAAACACATGTTTGCTTCACTTGTACTGTAATATAAGTACTATTAATTCACATAAATATGCAGTTTTTCAAAAAATTCTCGAAAATATTTGTTGCGGATAAAAAATGCATTTGTTTGCAATATTTGTTTGGTAGAAAGAACGTTTATTTGCCTCAAATAATTTATTTAGGTTAAAATTTACAATTTGTATATTATAAAGAACGAGATTTATTGAGTTCAATAATTATTATTGTTTGAGGAGTATGTACGCTATGTGAGCAGGTTCACAAATAAATAAAACTTCAAAGTGTTGTTCTTCACTGCTCTTTAATTATTAATTATTTAATTAAAGAGCAATGAAGAACAACACTGAAGTTTTATTTAATTATTATTGTGTTTAGTGAAAGAATTTGTTATGATTCAAAAGAATAATTTCAAATAAATATCTTTCTTAAAAGCAAAAAATCTTTTCTATCTGTGTGCAGTTCTTATTCTAGATTAGCGATGACCACAACATTTATTTAAACAAACATTTTCCCAATTTACTTTTCTTTTTACCAAAATTTGTCGTTTTAACTTCAGTATATGTTTTATTTTTACTTTACCGAAAGTAGTAGTTTTTAAAGAACACCAATGATATCAAAAAATAGAAAAACATGCTGAAGAACAAACCAATATCTTATTGAAATATCACTTTGTAAGGCCACAATTAAAAAAAAAAGTATAAAGCAATTATTACTAAATTTATTGACACCCTGTTTTTGTCAGCATGCCTAAATGTATAATACAAAAAATAAATGACTGACTAATCTTCCATTCTGCATCTTTGAATCAATAAACCACAGAAAATTGATAATAAACCTTTTTCCACATTTCCCTTAATAACGAATACAAAAAATCTTAAATAATTACTTAAAATTTAACTTGTTTATTATTATTTATTTAATTTTCTCATTTTGTTTTCTTATTATTCAGGTTGGTAACACGGCTGGAAAATGTCAAAACGATTGATTGAAATTTAACGGACAAGACACACTGTATATAGAAAAAAGCACCCGACAAAAATATTTATTAATGCCGCCAACCACGGACATCGAAAATCGGATAACCGTTTTAAACAATCCACAAATTACCATGCATAATATGGTAAGTTACCAAAAACACTATTTAAATAAAAAACAACTACAAAAATTCCACATTTTCAGAATATAATTTTTGTAACCCTAAACAGTAAAGCTGCTATAACTTTTGTCCAATTCATGATTTATTTTTTCTTTTCAACTTTTAACGTCATATCTAAACAAAAAATACCTGCATAACCTGGCCAGTTATTTTAAAAGATTGCCCATTTAGTGTAGCTTTTAAAATAGTATAACACTTGCTATATTTTACAATAGAAAAAAAGATATTCCTATTTCACTGCAAAATGAGCTGATTGTGAAATTATTTTAAGTTTTGGGACAGCCTATATATAACAGAACAAATTAAAATAAGTTCGAAACCTCTTTCAAAGGAGTGAGAGATACCATTTGACAAAAACTACATGAATACTTCATCAACATGGACACTATTTTTTTTTATTTCTTGTATAGACCAGAATGATGAACTACTGTGTCTGATCGGCTGGCTTACTATGATTGATTATTTTACCTTGTTGACGTTCCACGGCACAGCTTAACAGAACACTCAAGTAACTACCACCAAGAAACCAAAATAAACAAACGAAAACACACGCATTCTATCGATATATCGTTTATGGCATATACAACTCGTCAATGTTATTAAGCATGCTTATAAATCAATAATGTCCATGTGCTTTATGCGACAATCAACTGTTAGATGTAATAAATTTCTTACTGTATATACATGTTAGAGTACACTACACTAACAAATTTGATTGAGGCTTGAGTGTACAAGGAATAAATTAGTATGTTTGATTACTTTAATTTTGTTGTTTGTAATACAGAAACCGCGAGGTGTTTATAAGTTTTTGAAATAATAATATTAATAAGTTCGATTAGCAATTCAAATTTTGATTGTGTGGTTCTTCAATAATGAATACAGTAATTGATTGTCGCTAATTGAAAAATCACATGACATAAGCTTGAGTAAAGGTAAATTGTATGTCTGCATGTACAAAGAAGGAATTTTGAAATCTATTCTTTCGGTTTCTTGGTATGCAAAGTTCAAATTTCTAACAATGGTCTTGGTAAACATTGAAATAGGATGTGGTAATGAAAGAAACAACATGAGAAGGTTTTTTTAGGACACTTTTAACGTCTCATGTCAAGTATAGAATAATTGATTGAATTATTAATAATAATTAATTGAAGAATTTTGGAGTCATGACATGTTGCTAAAATATATTTTAGATCTAATTTATTAGTGAATGAAATTTTTAAAATAATATAATAATAATAATAATAATAGAAGTATTAGATTTTTTGATATTTGCATTTTTAATAGCAATCAGATTTTTAAAACAATCATCCTAGATTTATAATGTTTTTTAATTCATTGTGAAAACAGTAAAAAAAATAATGATTTGCATGCATCTTATTTTCCTTAATATTTGAACATAGCTGGTTCCAAATATTAAGTCACATTTTACACATTTAAAATGGCGGATTAAATATTGGGACTAAAAATATAGAAAAGGTCGATTCTTATGAAACCTATTTGCTGTGAGATTTAGATTTCCAGTGCCAGGTATAGACTTGTATACAGTGAGCGTGTAAAGTATGGAAACGTAAAAGTATGACAGAATCTCAAGAACGGTTTTTTCGAGAAAAAGAGAATTGAAGGTTATGAAACAAAAGTGACAAAATCTCCGGAACAGCTAGACCGAATTTAACGAAATTGGAATTTGGAATTAAGTATTTTGCAGCCATGTGAAGTCACTGGCGTTATTATCGTTGACGCAACGTTTACAGTTTCTGAGATATAACCTCAAACTTTTGAATTTGAAATAGAACACCCTGTATATTTTGACATTTTCTGTTAGTCTTCATTATTCCATAACATCTAGAAAGTAACAAAAACCTTTATTACTTAGGTCTTAAAATTAACAAAGAAAAAATTGATAACAAAACATTATTACATTTTCTACTGCAACTGCTCTAGTTGGTTTATGAGGATTCTCAACCATTGACAAGAACACATTGTTTTAAGTTTGATCAGTTTATGTTTTTGTTGTTATTTTTTTACCAATTTTTCTTTGTTAATTTTTAGACCAAAGCAATAAAGGCTTTTGTTAGCTTCTAGATGTTTTTGATATAATACGTAACAAGCGTAGTAACATTGAATAGGCAATGGAAGACTGTAACAGAAAATGTCAAAATATACAGGGTGTTCAATTTCAAATTCAAAAGTTTGAGATTATATCTCAGAAACGGTAAACGTTGCATCAACGATAATAACGCCAGTTACACATGGTTGCAAAATACTTAATTCCAAAATTTCGTTAAATTCGGAGATATTATTTCATAACCTTCAATTGTTTTTTCTCGAAAATTTTCTTATGTAAGGCCATAAAAATGTTATGCTACCATTAAGACATTTAAAAGATCTGTCAAATTCATTAAAAAAAATATAGGGCTGTCATTTAAAAAAAAATGTCGATGACGTTATTTGTTAAAAACCAATTGAAGGTAAAAAAAGTAATTTGATATCATAAGATGTATTTTGATAATTATAAATCGACGTGTTCGCGGATTTTTTTAAAATAGCAAACCGTTCTTGAGATTTTGTCATGTTTCCATACGCGCTCACTGTATTATGGATTTGATCAGAATTAAAAACTGAATCCATTTAGCTATGTACGTCTGTCTGTCCGCCTGTCCGTCGGTCTGTCTGTGTACACGATAATTGGGTATATTTATTTTTTCAAATTCACACGATATAACAGCTGTTATTTTGGAGCTGAAATTTTGATCTGAAATTTGGTATAAGAGCTTATCTTATTATATTTGGAGGTAGCAAATTTCAAATATCATGTCATTTATCAATATAAATACAAAATGGCTACTCCAACAGTCGCCTTCGCATACAAGTTAACTTAAGTGGTATTTGAATCCCAATGATTCAAAATGTTAAAACACATTATCAAATCTTAACATGATTATCTGAAGCTTCCTGAATCCAAATCTTAATATAGATCTTGTACATTCAAATTAGCGTTCCAATGACTACCAAAAATGTATAAACTCCACACTGCATAAATCTTATTTTTTGTGTAATTTGAAACTCACCGATTCCAAATCTAAGACAAATTTTTGTAAAAAACTTTGTTTTAACAAAATCTAAAGAAAAAAGTTAGTGGTATTTCAAACTAATGTACGCGTTGATTACTTCATTGTTTCGTATCGTGTATACAACATGTCGAAAAGTTCCAAGTCCCTCGGGTAAGACCCTTCGTGGTTTATGAAATTGTCAAGTCGGGGTAGCTGACAGGGTAGGGGTAGGGGTTGATCGTTGATAGCGCAAAAAAAACCGTTACGTGTGACGCGTGCCGAGGGTGCTGGTGTTTAAACAGGGTTAATGGGGGACACGCGTGTGGTAATTTGGTAATGGGACTGTTACTCGGTTCGCCCCTCGGTTTTCACCCCTAGGGGTAAATTATGATCTCATTAAGGTAATTGGCGCCGGATAACCTGAGTCAAACGCACAAAACTGCTGCGTTCACCCTCGACCCCAAATAAAAGAAAAACAGACCGTGTTTAGTGGACACGATGTATAAACGATGCAACAGAGTCATCAGAAATTAAATAAATAGTGATAAATAGAGGCCAAACCTATGCATTTTGGAATAAGCTATAAAATAAAAAATTAGCATATCAGCCAGCTTCTTCAGAATTTTGAAATTTACATATTTGATTATTATTATTATTTATATATATATATATATATATATATATATATATATATATTCCAACAATTGCGGTATTTAGCCCCAGTGTACCTCAGTTTATGTACCACAGTTTTTGGCCTGAAGGTATCTAAATATTTGTGTGTATTCACTGATATTTATCTCTATTACTGTCATCAATATACATACAATTTTGACAGGTGCGTGCGTACAATAAGAGCGTTCCAAATATGGATCTATACAACCAGGTTCTAAACCAAATGAAATAGAAAGTGAGCAAGTATCGATTGAGAGATTGATCTAATATTTTCCGTAAGCAAAACTTACGCAAACGAATTGAAGTGCCGTAAGAATGAACTATCTATACGCACGCACTACAAAATATTGTCTGCGAACTCAGTAGGCAATAACGTGTTGTGAAACGATAACGAAATAGTTAAGACAAATCCACATCAGTCCAATACAAAATTTCAACATTGAAATAGGTACTTACAGTGCATACCGTAAGGCTATTTCGAGACAATGCTAAACCACAAGGTCTAAGTACTAATTTGAAAATGATATTACTTGAATAATTTAAGTCGTAGAGACACAAAAATACTGTTAATATTACGGAACATATATGTAAAATTAAAATTCACAATTTACTGGAAACTTAAGATAAAAAGCATTTAAATATTCAAGTTATATGTTGCAAAATTTGAGAGCAGGTTGTTACTTTTAAATGTAAAACATAATGTTGCAAGTAGAAAAAAGTATTTTTCTGTAGAGTATTGACGGCAATTCGGCGTAGAAGATATTTTACGGCCTTAAAATAACAAGTTTTTTGACCAGCAGCGTATCGATAATTTGAAACGTGTTTGGTACATTCCAATTTGCTAATATTAATAGAATTTTATACATGGCGTAATACAAATTGATCCAAAAATTTGTGTCTTGTTTTCTTAAGTAGAAAAATCATTAATTTCAATAAGATTTTGTTTCATGTTGAATAAATTATTACAAAATTAAACTAATATTGCAATATTTATTGTGTTACTACGTTAGTTAATACGTTAATAATTTTTGGATATAGTTTCAAGAAAAAAATAATTACTATTTTACACGCAAGTTTTAAATGAACCGGTGAGTGGAAGAACAGAGTAAGTCCAAATCTGGCGTTTTCTTTTTGGGAAACCGAAGAAAACTGTGTCATTTGACAACTGTACATTTGGCCAGAACAGAAAAGTTGTAGTACATGTCGTTGGTAGTTGTTCTGAAGTTAAGTTTCTGGTCAAAAGGCAATAATAAATTAGCTACTAGCTAAAACATGGACTGGACTTGTTCTGTTCTTCCACTCCACGAAAATTTATGTAGTAATTATGACTTATTTGATGACAAAAATCACGACTTGAAAATAAAAATACATAGCGTCACCCCTGGAAGTCGAAACATGACACTCAGTTTAAGCATGTGTTACAAGTACAAAAATCAAAAATAAAAAAAAAATCAAAATGCTGGCGCACCTGCATTTCATCTCAGGCGTAGTTTTAAAATCATCAAAAACGAGTCGGATATCTCCCAGCCAATTCCAATTCGATTGATTTGATTTATTTAGACAATCTACGAGGGATTTTTTTGACACTTATTATTTAGCAATTTGGCACGTCATTAATAGTATATTATTTGACGAGCACACAACTAAGGATATAAATCGCGAGCATGAATTTTATACGCGAGTCGTAGGCGAGCGTATAAACATGCGAGCGATTTATATCAGTTGTGTGCGAGTCGAATACGACGTTTTATCTACGACTCATAAATTCCATTCTACATCAAATCTTTTAAATGTATATGTCAATGGTGGCGAGGCGAAATGTCAAATAACTGTCATCCACGTAGGTTTAGACTGACTTTGACAGTACATTCGTATAATGATGACAGTTCCTTCAAATAATGAAGTCATTATTTGAACGAACTGTCATTATTATACAACGCTAGTGTCATTATAATCATTGGCGCGTATCATGATGAGTCGTAGATAAACACTTTTTAGTCGACAATTTTGTCAAAAATGACTGGAATAAAATTCGAAAAAAATACTACGGTTTATGTATCAGAGATATTTCAAATTTTTAACAACACCACCTTTAACTTTTGTTTTCATGACGTGATAATGAATCTAAAGATTTGCGTAAAGCAGAGATATATTTGATTTATTATTGAAACTAATTTTGGACTTTTAATAAAAAATCAATTTAATGAGTTATTTTTCGAGTTCAAGGATGGCGTTAGTCCTTAACTAAATAAGCAAATTTTTGAGTATGTCCAGGACATATTCTGGTCTTCCACTCATTGCACGGAGCACGCTGTTTTCACAGCAATACTGGTAATATAATTATAATTTTAATATTTCAGAAAAGATTGCGAAATTTAAACAAAATGGCTATCTTAATTTGAAATGTAAAATTTTGAATTTGTTCTGTTCTTCTACTCACCGATTCAGTTTATTGGAAGACGCAAAATTATAACATATGTAATTATTAGTATAAATCTTTGCATCGCCAATAAATAAAGCAGCTGGTCTCCATCTGACTCTATACAAATCTAAACCGATTTTTGGTCTACTATAAATTTTATTATTTTGGTGTTAAGCCATTTGCGTATTAGACGACGCTGTTCCAGAGAAACTACTAAAGGTATCGAGACGAAACTTCATTTTTAGAAGTTTCATGACCAAACTTAGAGCTGAAAAGGTTTTTGTTCATAAGGGTCCAAAGGAACTGGATGTTTGCCTTGTTCAAGGATTTTGCAAATGAGCCGCTATTTCTGTAATTTCGTCAAAACAGTTAAATAACAAATTAAAATAGAGAAAATTTTGTATAATTTATGTCTATGAGATTTTTTGGTAAAATTAATAGTTAATAGTAAAATTAATAGCATCAAAATATCTGTCAAATCCTGGCGAACTAGTTTTATTTTAATGTAGACACGACCAATCTCGATCTATAAAAACTCATACAGCTAAATTATTAATTTTATATATAGTATGATAAAGTCATGTGCCTGACCACATCAGATTTTTTTATAATGAATACTTAAATTTTACTCGAGAATTGAAAACTTTGGTGCCAATTCTGATTAAGCCAATAACACTATAGATAGTTGCATTATGTTTACTTATTCCATAACTTTAAAGTTCATAGTTTAAGGCTTAAGCCGTCATTTATACCAACTCCCAAAATAATGTAAAATTATATTATTTATTTATAGAATAAGTACTGCGTTTTTATTTAAATTTAATAAAACGAAAATCAAAACAAATACGTTTTGACACAGCTTTTTTTCGTTGGGCTAATTATTTATTGTTAACCCGACACAATTAATAACAAATTCAGCTCTGCGTGTGCATTCCGGTTTGTTCGAAAGTCTGCATACGTTGATTAACTGGCAGAAGAACAATCCAGAGGTGGTCTTCTCCGTTGGCATGCGTTGTGGTGTTGAAATTAGCATTCGTAATTAACTACACTAATGACTGTCTATTTTAATTAAATTGACAAGAGGAAAGCTGAAGATGTGTGGCAAAAACGTCCATATAGACGCGTCGAAACAAACGAACGATTCACGAGTGGAAAGGTTAAATTTGTTTCATGTCAACTATTGATAAATTGCAATAACATTAACTTCAGACTGAATGAGGTTCTGCTTTTAAAAACTCTCGTATTTAATTTGTTATACATAAGTGCAAATTTGTGCAAATTTTCATGTGGGAAAATGTCTTAGCTGACTTTAGCTGAGTAGTGTAAGCAAAATAGGTAGCAGATGTATTTTTTTTGTAAAATATCTCGAAATTATGTAGCGTGAATATACTGAAAATGTGTGGGTTTCAGCATTCGTAGTTACTCGTGCGTACCCTGTAACGTAATGCACGTTTCAAAAAGATAATATCGATGTGATAAATAAAGCGTCTATACGTCTGTGTGCTGCCTTTGAGACACCTTCCGTGTTCAGTGATTAAGTTAAGCTGATTTGTTAACTTATGTATGCACATTGTGTTTATAGTTAGATTAATATGTCGACAATAGGATGGTCCAAATTTATACTGCTGGAGGGAAACGATCCCCCCAATCTGTTCCTTTTCCGGAGCAAAAATCCCCCCAAATTTGAGAAAAATCGGTTAACGTTAACACGTGGCCAACAAGCACCTCAAATTTCCCATTTAAAACACATTGTGGAAAAACGCATCTTTTTTCGTTGTTTTCACGTTTCGGATTTAGAAAAAACTTGCGGGAGATTATCAGAAATTGTTCAGAACTACCCAAGGATCAAATCCACAACCACTATGTTTTTTAACCGCCCCGACCCTCTCCTACAGTACCCTATAAATGAGGCAAAATTTTACCAAAACTTACGTGATTTATAGTTCTTTTGACAGAAAGTACTATTATTGGATTATTGAATGTTTTTGTCATTTATTAACTAATTTAAAATTGTTTAAACAATTACCATTTGTTTAAACAAAAATATATGATACGAACATATTTTTCTAAATTCGCAGAAATTATTAGATTACTGGTATTTTTTGCCATTTATTAATTAATTTGCAATTGTTTAAACAAATGGTATTTGTTTATATACTATCATATAATATATATAATGGCCATAATTTGCTATATTTTTTGCATAAAATATTATTGGATTATTGGCAGTTTTTTGACATTTATTACCTAATTTGTAATTGTTTAAACAAATACTTTGTTTAAACAAATATATACATTATTATACATTGTTACGGACATGTTTTATATTTATTGCAGAAGCTATTATTAAAATATTGGCATTTTTTCTTCATTTATTAACGAATTTGGAATTCTTACAAGAAGTAGCTACCTACCATTTTTTAAACAAAAATTTACAATGTTTTTGTTTTGTAAAAGTTATTACTGTTACATTGTTGGCATGTTTATGTAATTTGCTACAATGTCCAATTGTTTGAACAAATAAATTTGTTTAAACAATAATATACAATGTTAGTACGTATTTCTTGGCAAAAATTATTATAAGATATCTGGTATTTTTTTTAATTTTGGAGGTTTTGCGATATCGTTCAAACCGGTAATGTGGTTGCAACACTAATTATTAATATAGGTTATAATTGAACATTAGTTAACAAATTTGGCAAGAAAAAAAAGGACAAGAAATAATTATTGTATTTCTTGTATTTTTTGCCAAAAAGATACGTCAGTACACCATTGTATATTTTTGTTTAAACCAATGGTATTTGTTTAAACAATTGCGAACCAGTTAATTAATGACAAACAATGCCAAGAGTCTAATAATAATTTCTCAAAAAAAGAAAAATATGTCCGCATCATTGTATATTTTTGTAAACAAATGGTATTTGTTTAAACAATTGCAAATTAGTTGGTAAATGACAAAAAAATCCCAATATCCTAATAATAATTTCCTTTAAAAAATAGAAAATATGTCAGCACAATTGTATATATTTGTCAATAATTTAAAAACTTCTGCAAAAACTGAAAAAATATGTTCGTAACATCGTACATTTTTGTTTAAACAAATGCTTATTGTTTAAACAATTTCAAATTTGTTAATAAATGACAACAAAATATGTCAATTATCCAGTGATAATTAATCACTTTTGCCAAAAAATAATAAATCACGTAACATTGTAACATTGGTACTATGGGGAGGGTGGGGGGTAGTGAACAAAAAAATAGTGGTTGTGGACTTGCTCCTTGGGGAGTTTTAAACAATTTCTGATAATCCACCGAAACTTTTTTTTAGATCCGGATCGTGATAAGAAAAGGAAAAAAGGATGCATTTTTGTAATGTATTTTAAATGGGAAATTTGTCTTAACGTTAACCGATTTTTTTTCAAATTTGGGGGGAATTTTTTTTCTGGAAAAGGTACAGATTAGGGGGATTGTTGCCCTCTAGCAAAAAGTCCGTTTCCTCGACCACCATAGTATACAAATATGTGGAAAATTTATTTTAACCAATTTCCCTCATTTTAGCATAGAAAATAATGCATCACTCAACAAAAGTACGTTTTTATATTCGTCCTGGATATCATCAAATATTGGAATCAAACTTTCATCAGGTATTGAACAAATTGTTTATTTGGTTAAGGACTAACGTGATCCTTCAGTCAAAAAATAATTCATTAAATTGATCTTGTATTAAAAGTACAAACATCAGTTTAGTCAAAAAACCAAATCTATCTCTGTGTTCTTGTCTTTAACTTCAATAACAACTAATGAAAAAAAAATAAAATTAAAAGGCTGCGCACAGGTATTTCTTCTTATTCAAATAGCATTATTTTTGTCATCAAATAACTGATGATTACTGATAAACTATCGTTGAGTGTAAGAACAGAACAAGACCAGCCGATGTTTTAGCTAATAGCTAATTTATTATTGCTTTTTGACCGAAAATTTAACTTCAGAACAAGTACCAATGACATTTACTACAACTTTCCTGTTCTAAGCAACCAGTAAAATTTACAGTTGTCAAATTACAGTTTTCTTCAGTTTTCCAAAAACGCTCGATCTGGACTTACTCTGTTCTGCCACTCAGCGGTTCAATTATCACTAATGTTCGTCTTTATTTTATTCATTATACTTGAATGACATTTAAAGAAAATAGGTATGTATAACATATACGTAATGTAGATTCATCAGGAATATGTATAATAATATATCTGTTTTGCAAATACTGTAGCAGAATTATACTGGAAAGCAAATACTGGTAGCGAACAGTGGTAGACCGTAGAACTAGCCACAACGCATGCGCACTCGCGTCTCGCTGCCAATACAAACATTCCAATTTCACAACATTGTGCAATAACCAAGACCTACAGATAATTAAGGTATTCTACTCACGATTGCTCAGGAATTCTCCAAAAATCACCGGCAGCCACCTGGGATCACTACGCGACAAAATAACCGACGCCACGGACATTAAAAATTCCCGATAACCGCACAAATTCGATCGAAAATTCGGCAAAATCAAAGACGCGTCAAAACATACTCCCACCCGGCCGCCGTACCGACTGAAGTGAGCGACCCAACGCATGCGCGGTCGGGTCTCGCTGCCAATACACACATTGCAATTTCACAACATTGTGCAATAACCCAAAACCACAGATAATTACGTTATTCTACTCACGATTGCGCTGGAAATCTCCAAAAATCGCCGCCACGCATCGGGGGTGACTAAGTGACAGGATAACCGCCGCCACGGGCATTAAAAACTCCCGAAAGCCGCACAAATTCGACCGAAAATTCGACAAAATCAAAGAAGCGTCTAAACGTACTCCCACCACCAGTACCGACTGGTGTTGGAGACCAACGCGTGAAGCTGGATGCGTGCGCGTTAAACAGCAAAGCCTACTACGAATTTACAGCGATGATTTCGACTGTAATAACCTACAAATATTTTGCTTAATTTTGATTGCGAATAACTTTCGTCATCTTGGACCGATTTCGATCATTTTTTCGACATTTTGTAAAGAATTTTATAAAGATCGTCACATGCCATTGCAGTTTTGGCAAATAAATTGTTATAGTTTATTATGCGAGACCAACGTATGTATGCTTAAAATTACCCCCAGAATGCATGGTATAATTATACAAATAAATATTGTTTCATGGTTTATTTAATCTCAGTTTAAGACAATTAGTGTTCAGCATCATTGTTCTGTCGTACACAAAAAACGGCAAACTATATAAAACTATATATCAATTTATTCCGTAATATAACTTTATTACGGAATAATAATAATAATTTTTTTTCATAATAATTTTTTGCTGTGTAAACTGTAAATTTTATTATTTTAGATTTAAGCCATTTGTGTGTAAAGTATGAAAACATGGGGGTTTGGGTTTGTTATTCTACACAATTCTCGAACCCAAAAATATAATTTTCGATCTTCAATTGTTTCAGGCTTATTTCATCATGGACATTTTTTTAAACAATATCTAATAATATCTATTTAATCTGATTAAACATGCTACATTTTCGTAATAATACGGTGTACTACTCTTTTAACCACTATTATTTACAAATTTAGGGGTGTCGGAATTAGGTACATGTAAATATAGCACGTCCGTAAATCAGACATGTGTGTCGGAATTGTGTACATGGTTAGAAGTAATACATATGGCTCTATTGCTGTCTTTACACAAGAAAATAACATATTTTATATGTTATATCTGTCTTATATAAATAAGACAGAATGATGCAACAGTAGCAGCAGAGAGTAGCGATTCTGGCATTAATACACCACCGTTGAAGATAACAGTTGAACTCATGCCATTTCCATTAAAAAAACATTATTCTGGACACAGCGAAGTATATTCTCAAAACGTGAGAAAATTATTTACTTGCGGTTATTGCTTTAGATGAAAGTTAATATTTACTTGGTTTGAAACAATTTCTTTCATTTGAGAATTCCTTGTTCTCACAATTCAAGAATATCCCAATCTCAGGGTTATTAGTATATAATATTCAAACCAAGATGTTTAAATTCTCAATTCAAGAAGTTCATCAATATCTTGAATCAAGTAAGCCATTGCTTGCAACGCGCTTGCGCATTTACACTCAAACGTGCACGAACGTTGCCGAGATTTAAGATTTTTCGCATCGGCCTTTGCCTTCAGTTAGTTGGGGTCTGCTATGGCGTCGTGTTCGCTGACTACCGAGTATTGTCCGGGAAGAGTTCAATATGTAAGTATATCTTTACTAATTGTGTAGGTACTGTACGCAATAACTACGCGATCTATAATATTATGAAAGTATATAGTTTTAATTTTGCGTGAATAGCCTACAGTACTTATGTTCAACGTATTTGCGACGCAGTTCGTAGTTGTGACTTGTGACGCACACGGTACGTAAATTTTGCCTAGCCATATAGTGGTCACCAAATCAACATACATGTCACAGAAAACTTACTTGTGCAATATAATGGAAACAATTTGATGTCTAATAGAATATGGTGATTTTTTCCATGCCTTAGATATTGTAGGTAGTGATAATTTATAAATAGGTAAGTAAATATGTAATTAAGCAAAGAAACTTCATACAATAAAACAAATATCATTCGCTAAGTTATTGTCTACTTATTTCACACAATTCCCTACCTTTTAAAAAAAAACTAAAACAGTAATTTCTATTCAATACATTATGATCATGTTCTTGAACTAATAATATCTATACTCATTTCAAGAAAATATTTACTCATTTTCAAGCATATATATTCACTTTAAGAAAATTCCATTATTCTCAACGTGAGAATAGTTTTCTTGAATGAATAATATCTATACTCATTGCAAGAAAATATTTTCTCAGATATACAAGCATATGATCATTTCAATTCAACAACATCTCTTTCTTCTTAACTTGAGAAAATATCTACTTGCGGCTATAGCAAACTAATCATTTACTTGGATGAAAGCATATTGCTTTGAGTGAAGTATTTACTTTTCTGTGTGTGGCCTGAAACACCCAAATAAAGTAAAAAGAAACTGTTCTTCTGTAACATTATATCTAATACTTGGAGAGAATATGTGTTGATAAAAAAGAAGGAAGCACAAAAGGAAAGCATTCTAGAGAAATAAGAAAGGAAGCGAAAAAGGAACACAATAATACGCTGCGCCAAGAAAAAGAAAACACTAAAAATGCCAGAAATGCAAGAATGCAAGAAACATTAAAATACAGATGAGATAAAGAGGGCAGACTGAAGAAGACTAAGCACTTATTTTATATTGTGTTTCATTAAAAATGGTAAAACATAAATGTTTAACATTTCTTAATAATAAATCTTATTAAACAATATTTAAAACACTTAGCATTTACTTGAATGTTTATATTTGTCGGAATAATGTACCACAAGTGTCTGATTTAGGATCACTGTCTGAATTAGGTTCACTGAGGTGTCGGATTTCGGATAAAAATATACGCTTAGTGTCGGAATTAGGGGCAATTGTTAAACTTATAAAATATAATATAAATTACATAACTATTATTAATTTTCTCTAAAAACGTATAGTCAGATATCTTTAGAAGGAATTATTTGTTCAAAAAAAGTGGACATAGTCATTAGCACCACATAAATATAAATTCTACAGTTACAAATGTAACAAAAATTAGTTAACCAGTAGCTTGAATATTTTACTGCGTTATATAAGAAATTCACAACATCCTTCAATTTTTTTATAATCGATTGTTATTATATATCACATTGTTTGATTACTATCGCATACACAAGTGGTAAATTTTTTTACTGCTTGCTAATACTCGCATATACATATCAAAAAGCTTTGTTTACAGAATATTTACAAAACGGAACAACACGAAATAAAGGCGCTCCTGTCCAAATCAATTACAATTACAAACAAAAAAAAAAAAAACGAACCAACCTACATATTTTCATATAAGTATGTCAAAACACAAAACACATTGTTCGCGATATTGAAACCGCATTCTAAATATTGATCGCTACTGACAGCTATTATTTCCCGTATTCAAATTCCGCTTCGATATTGTTCGATAAAAATGACATGACAGCCGGTAACTGGCGACCAATAAAAACGAAGGACGAACACATTTTTCAGCCACATCTTGTCGATCTGTTGGTTATATGGTAATTAATTTCTTCGTTGGTCATGAGTTGGAAATCAACCGAGTGCGCATTTATTTTTATATACCGAGTGGCGTTAATTCTGATAAATAATCAGGCCAATTCTGTAACGCATTTGTTACGTACACACAGCGAAGTATATTCTCAAAACGTGAGAAAATTATTTACTTGCGGTTATTGCTTTAGATGAAAGTTAATATTTACTTGGTTTGAAACAATTTCTTTCATTTAAGAATTCCTTGTTCTCACAATTCAAGAATATCCCAATCTCAGAGTTATTAGTTTCGGTTAAGTATATAATTTTCAAACCATGTAGTTTAAATTCTCAATTCAAGAAGTTGATCAATATCTTGAATCAAGTAAGCCATTGCTTGCAACGCGCTTGCGCATTTACACTCGAACGTGCACGAACGTTGCCGAGATTTAAGATTTTTCGCATCGGCCTTTGCCTCCGGGAAGAGTTCAATATGTATATATCTTTACTAATTTTGTAGGTACTGTACGCAATAACTACGCGATCTATAATATTATGAAAGTATATAGTTTTAATTTTGCGTGAATAGCCTACAGTACTTACGTTCAACGTATTTGCGACGCAGTTCGTAGTTGTGACTTGTGACGCACACGGTACGTAAATTTTGCCTAGCCATATAGTGGTCACCAAATCAACATACATGTCACAGAAAACTTACTTGTGGAATATAATGGAAACAATTTGATGTCTAATAGAATATGGTGTTTTTTTCCATGCGTTAGATATTGTAGGTAGTGATAATTTATAAATAGGTAAGTATATATGTAATTAAACAAAGAAATTTCATACAATAAAACAAATATCATTCGCTAATTATTGTCTACTTATTTCACACAATTCCCTACCTTTTTTAAAAAAAAAAAACTAAAACAGTAATTTCTATTCAATACATTATGATCAAGTTCTTGAACTAATAATATCTATACTCATTTCAAGAAAATATTTTCTCATTGTCAAGCATATATATTCACTTTAAGAAAATTCCATTATTCTCAACGTGAGAATAGTTTTCTTGAATGAATAATATCTATACTCATTGCAAGAAAATATTTTCTCAGATATACAAGCATATGATCATTTCAATTCAACAATATCTCTTTATTCTTAACTTGAGAAAATATCTACTTGCGGCTATAGCAAACTAATCATTTACTTGGATGAAAGCATATTGCTTTGAGTGAAGTATTTACTTTTCTGTGTGTAGTTGTTACTTTCGTTAACCACCTTTTTAACGACTTTAATAAAATTTTGCATTGCATATAGGAAAAATTAACCACTTGTTAAGAATTATGCGGTTAACAACAGTGGTTAACTGTTGATGGTCATCCGCATTCAGTACAAAATATTCAATCAGCTGATCAGTACCCTTCGATGTGCACAGAAGTTAAAAATATGCAAATTAATAATAAATAGGAGTATCTGCGAGAGTAGAACTACACAAAAACCATATTTATGCCGTTATGGTTAATTTTATTCACAAAAATAAAGTTCTTTTGCGACGCTCTCAACTCCGTTTACGGAAGCCCGTAACGTCGAAGAATTGTGGAAACAATTTACGCAAAAATTAAATTTATGCAAAAGTCCACAGTAGATAGCTGCTCAGTAAAATCGCGTAAAATGAATTATTCTTGTTGTTATTCTTATTCTTCTGAGACTTCGCGTCTGAGTGCATTTCTGAATTGTGAGGTTAGGTTATTCGGATATGTTAACCACAACTTTCAATTGAAGGGGTTCATTAATACGACAACTGGTTAAATTCTAGTAGTTAATTGCTTAACAACGATCATTTAATTTACCTGTGGTAATCTTTCCACTATACATTTAAGAAACTTAACAAACTTGTTTTAATAGTCGACGAATACAAAATTGTATTTGACTATAACATTATTTTTTTACTTGTATAGATATACATCCTAGGCAAAAGCCAATGGAAGTATCCCCTAAGTTCCTTCTGGCAATTGTTAGGTAACCTCTATAATAAACATATAAATTAAATCAAAATACCTATCATACTTATTTCAAAAATCAAAATCAAAATCATTTATTGAAATTCATTAATCAGTTTACACTGGTGACATGAAATTCACAAAACAGAAAACACAGATGGCAAAACATAACAAATAAAAAATAAATCCTAATTTTGTATAACAAATCTAAATAAGAAAAAAATAAATCTCTTATAGTATCTAATCAAAATTAACAAATAATCATATCACAATTGATAAAGAGAAAAAAAAAAAACAAAACAATCACAGACAAAGAAAGCACGAAAGTAAACAAAACCCCAATTCACATGTCAGTCGTCGACTGTGTATCGCGCAGGAAGCTCCCAAGTTTCCTCTCAAAAGCGGCTTTAGTACTGGCACTCCTAATTTCAACAGGCAATTGGTTGTAAATTTGAATCCCATGGAAAATGGTTGAGCTTTGGCACGAAGATGTCCTTCGGCAGTAATCACGCAGACTCGTAGCATATCTCAAGTTTCGGGAGTGAACATGGTCTGCCGAAACCAAAACAGTGTTGCTCTTTATATGTCCCCTCACAATGCTGTAGATGAATCTGGCAGTTTCGTACTGCCTCAACATGTCAATGCTCTCAAAGCCAGTGTTGTTGTACAGGCTTGCGGTAGGTGTCAGGCGATCCAGGTTGTAGAGGGATTTTATGCACCTATTTTGAATTCTCTGGACAGAGTGAGTCAGATATCCAGCGGCATACCCCCAACAAAGAATGAGATACCTCAGCACAGAGCCTACCAGGGCATAATAAATCAGCCTACGCTGACCATCCTCGATGTAATAAGCACAACGTCTCAGAGCACCTGATGCAGAGGACAATCTCTTGTTTAATCTTTGAATATGTTCACTCCATGATAACCTGTCATCCATTAGCAGTCCAAGATAGTTGTAGGAGCCAACACGTTTGATTGGAAGTTGATTGATCACCACACGGATGACTGCATCTGGTTTGCTTCTCTGCTTCACCAACATGTATTCGGTCTTATCAACATTGATTACCAATTTATTCGCAGATAACCAAGCAGTGTACTTGTCTAGGTCCGCATTGATGCTATTCTCTAGTTCCGAACAACTCTTCCCACTGTAGACTAGCACAGTATCATCAGCATACATGAAGTATTTAGCTCTGAGCCCAGCATACTTAAGGCTGTGTACGTACAGCAGGTAGAAAATGGGGCCCAGTACCGAACCCTGGGGAACTCCAATGTTGGTTGTTATCCACTTGCTACTCACGCCATTCACGCTAACCGACTGACTCCTGCCCGACACGTAAGACTTAATCAAGACCGCACTATTTCCTCTAAAGCCCATTCGAACTGTCTTTTCACACAAAATGTCTAAGTCCACGGTATCGAAGGCCTTTCTTAAGTCCACAAAGACGCAAACGACATAGTTATTTTTATTCAGTTCACACTTTACATGTTCAACCAAGTCCACAATTGCACTCGACGTACTACACCTCGCCTGAAAACCATACTGGTATTCATCGAACTTGAAAGAGTTCTCTACGAAATGAACAATTCTCCTCTTGATAACTGCCTCGACCAATTTGGAGAAAATGCTCAAAAGTGAGATTGGTCTGTAGTTGTCCATACAATCTCTAGGGCCCTTCTTGTGGATCGGTACTACTTTAGATTTCTTTAGCTCATCAGGAAAGTTACCAGAAGTCAGAACATGGTTTATAAGATCTGTCAACACATACTTGATGACATCGTAAACTGCCAATAGGTCTCGTTTAGAAACATCATCGTAACCCGCACTACAGTTATTTTTCAATCCACTTATCAGATCAAAAATCTCGTGGATATTTGTAGGCCGCATGAAGAAAGTTTTTTGTTCATCCTCTTCCATAAAACTGCAGTTCAGGGCACTATTTGGGGCTCCATCCACGACTGACTGCCCGATAGTACAGAAATGAGTATTGAATTCCTCTGCAATCATTAGTGGATCAGTGATGTCTGTATTGTTGACCTTAATATGCGTAATTGAATTATGTACCCTGTTATTGTTGTTGAAGATTAAGTTGTTGATTACAGACCAAGTCTTCCTCGTATCTCCCCTAGTATTTACAAACATGTTCGTTGCCCAGTCTCTTTTTAACTTTTTAGACAGGTTAGTAACCTTATTTTTCAGTGTTTTGAAGGCTGCTTCATCCTCTCCATTATTAGTTGCCTTATACTTCTTGTATGCTCCATCCCTGTCCTTTACCATTCTAACAAATTCCAGGCTAACCCAAGACTTCCCAATCTTATGCTTTAGAACTTTATTCTTTGTGCACCTTGACTTCTCGCCTTGCATTACATCTATCAGTTCAGAAAAACTTGCTACCCTATTTATCCCTTCACATTCGGCCAGATTATTTATCCATTTCCCTACATCAAGCTTCTTTACTATTCTCTTGGTGTTATACACCTTGCCTGAGCCGATGCTTACTGACACAAATAGTAGTTTGTGATCCGAGAAGCAGCAATCCACAGGTTGAACCTCACACTGCAGGCCACATGACAACACATGATCGATCAAGGTATTAGTGCTTTCCGTTGTTCGTGTAGCATTGGAGAAATCTATTTTATTTTGTATTTCAAAACCATTCATATGTATAATATTCCTATATTGGTCAACTTGTCTACTCATATCTAGCAAATTAAGATTTATATCTCCCAACACCATGCATTTCGATGTATTGTCCTCAAGGTAACCATCCAACGCTTCAAGGAAACTGTTGATATCAAGATTCGGGGCTCTGTATAGGACAAGCAGCTTCAAGTTGAGGTCGTACAAGTGCAATTGTATGGGGTTGCAGTTTGATAGGGGTAAATCACTACAGGGGATGTTATTGTATCTTAGATTATCTTTTATGAAAATGGATGATCCCCCACCCCTGCTATCTCTGGAATTGTGGACCGCTTGGTAGCCTGGCAGGTTAAAGTACTGTTCCTCATCAGGATACAACCAGGTCTCAGTAAACACAACTAATCCTATCTCATACTCTATACTATTAATAATGGCTTCAATTTCATGGAGTTTATTTCTGCAGCTTCTAATATTTAAATATAAAATTTCTAATGATTGGCTCTTTTTAATTACGAAAATTAGACTTGTTCACAATCCTCGGTTGACCATTGATGTATCTAATTATCTTTGAGTCAACTCCATCCTTCCTTAACCGTTCCAGCTCGTTATGTAATCCTTTGATCTCCTCACGTTGTTTAAGTGTGAGGTCAGCCTTTATGGATATGGTGGAGTCGTTGAGATTCTTCTTACTTTTCAAAACCTTTAAGGCATCGTCGTCAGAATCCAGAACCAATTTAATTGGTCGGTTCCTTCCTTCACTGTACTTTCCCAACCTGAATACATCATTATTCGCCAAATTAATCTGCAAAGCAGAACCTAAAATATTGCTGACAGCCAGTTTGTCTTCACTAACCCTTTCCTGCTGGTTTGGGGCAGTAGATTCCTCGATGTTATATATTATAACGTTTTTTGCCCTTCTCTTGCGATCCTGCATTTCCTGAATAATAACTTCATCAATAGATTCCATTCTTATTTTGATATCAGCCAATTCATCCTCAGTCCCTCTGACTCTCGCTGACAGGCATGCATTCTCTTCACGAAGTGATTTGTTTTCCTCGAGTACGTTACCGACTATGTGGCTGAGATTGTCAATCTTGGCTGAATAATTGTCAAGCCAACTCTTTATATCAGCTTTGAAAGGTTCTAGGTATTTAGTAAACATTGATTCCATTGCAGAAATACTGATTTCATCCTTTTTACCCTCAACGGTAACATTCATAACCCCACTATTACAAGCATGGCACATGTACTTGGAACGATTTTTTGAAATATTCTTCTCCAAAGTTGAGTATTCTTCATTAGAAAGCCCCGTGCATCTTTTATGTATCCATTTTGCACATCGACTACATTGTAAACAAGCAGTATTTGCATTAATAGGGTTTGTACACTTTCCACAAATAGTTGCCATCTCTAGGTTATGTAGTTTTTTTGCTATTATTTAATAGTAAAAACAAAATCAATCACCTTTCATGTAAATCTTCTATTTCATTTACCACTTGTTTATTTACGATACATATACCATAAACCAAAGAACTCATTTTTATTTTAGGTTTAAAGAAGAGTGTTTAGCAACACGTCCCTCTCCCTATCGGTTGCTACGTAGTTCGTAGTCACTCAGTTCGCCACTCAACTGGTGGCAAACTATTCAACCACTGGATATGTTACAGAATACCATTTTATATATTAACAACGTTGCTAAGAAATTTAAACACTTGCTACGTAACAACTGCGTTACAGAATTGATCTGATTGTATTTGCGCTTTAATAATAATCCGTTTTTCTCGTTATGGTCAACTTATTAATCATCAATACCTAGCTTTTTTAACGCTTTGTAATAAATCCTGTTCATCGGCCTTGTATGACATTACAATACCATTCTGGTGGTCGACTATTACGCATTTTTCTCGATTATCTATTACGGTTATGATAAATGGGATATTATTTTTCAATTCGGATTACCAAAGAAGAAAACGTGTTCTTTGAATGTTAATAACTGCTCCGGACGTATCCGAGTGTCAACCGCGGTTTCAGCGTTTATACCGGGTGAGTAATTGCTCCAGCATAATTATCGTCAATACCGTTGAGGCGCTTTCTACACTCGGAATGCATTACGCAAGTATAATATTGTTGTCGTCTTTGTTATAAGAGAACCCTTTTTACAGATAGAGAATTTTATTTAATTCAAATAAATATATATAAGTGGTGGGCTGTCGCCTGTTATTATTTATACTCAAGATAAGGCCGAACTGCGAGGAAAGTATTTACAGCGCCATCTAACAATACAGGTGGATGAGGTATTCCCACTAAAAATATATTTACCTATTTGAATCAAAATATGATTTCTTTGGCCGAAGTAAACCTATTTTTCCACCAAAGCAAAAATATTTCTTTGAAGGAAATAAATCCCTTCGTGTATACAAATATATTTATATGAATCAAAGTTATATTTCTTTGGTGTAAAGAAACGTCTTTTTAAAACAAAACAAAAATATTACTTTAAAAGTAGTAATTTTTGTTTGTATCCAAATTTATTTCTTTGACTTACATAAATATTCGTATTCAATGTAGTAAATATGGTTAGCGTGAAAGGAATATGTTGTGATCCAAAAGAATAAATTCAAAAGAATATATTACTTAAAAACAAGAAATCAAAGTTTCAGTACCAAATTTATTTGGTATTGTAGATTGGCCTATATGCAACATATGTATGTTTTTATCATTTTATTAAAATACCTACAGCTGACGTGAATCGCATGTAATTATACATTAATTATTAATATCCACACGATATGAAACACGAACACGAAACAGGAAATTAATAATAAAAAAGGGTCATATTGAAGAAGCCTCCGCGGACACCACACTGGAACTTTAATTAATTAAAAAAGTCACAATACGAAATTAATTACCATCGCAGACCTACAGTAATTAATCATAAAGGATAACGTAGCCTGTGAGTGTGTCATAAAGTCCTTTCGTGTTTGATTTTTCGTTATAGGCAGCAGTGATTGAAATTAATTATATTTCTACCATCGATCTGTGATAGGAACACACTATTTGTCATTTCTTACCTTTGTGATGATTAAAAACTTAATAAAAACAACTTTAACTCAGCTCATGTTCAATTTGAACAAATAGAAATAAATATTAATGTAGAATTAATTATCTTTGTCGAACTTCTTAAACAGAAAATAAAAGAGGGGCGTTTGTGTTTTCTTCAGTTTTTATGTAATAAAGGTTGCGAACAAGATTTTGATGGTAGCCGATATCTCAGGAACGAATGTAAGCAGGACAACGCAGTTAGCATGCAAATAATCCTTATTTACTGCGATACATATCCCTTGAATTTTAATAGCATTCCGACTATTTGTTAATTTTTAAGACCGAAATAAACATGAACAATATTTTGCGCAGTTCGGCTTCCCTCGCTTGTGGGTTTTGGTGCGAGGCAGTCGAACGAGATGCGAGGTTTTGACGCGATCAGTGAATCCGTTTGAATCCGTGTTTGTAAAATGTTGTTGGGTATAATTAATTGTACATCTAAATTCATTATTTATATTTAACTCGCACTACTATTCAATATTCCGAAATTAAATTGTTCTGGTCGTATCGTACTAATAGTAAATAATCTTCCACTGTCCCAGCTACGTTTCCATTTACCGTTACTAGTGTCCGACCGAAGGCGATTTTTTGGGCCGAAGCCGAAGCCGAAGGAAGTTCATAATGCTAAAGAAGTGGCGAAATTTAAAGATAAATTTGTACATATATATTATTATATTATATAATTTATCTATACCTACAGTCTGTAGGTATAGATAAATTTGTACATACTAATATAGTATGTACTACAGTGTATCCCCATATGGACCGTACTATATCTATAATAGATGTCCTCAAAACGTCGCCATTATTGTCACAATATTGATTTAACGAAAGGCAAGAAACTGTTAAATTTGCTCAAGAGTAACCTATCAGCTTTTCACAATTAAATGTGAAACGTCATAAAGAAAAATAGTTTTAAATTTAGTCTGGTGCTCAGATATAAAATTTGAATATTTTATATGAATAACTAGATATGAATATACGGATATACCGTATCATACGTTCTTACCGTATTGATGACTATAGGTGTGTTTTATTGCCACTGGTAATCAGTTCATTTCATTTTGAAACGTATTCACTTGTCTCAAAAAGCGTTTTATTGCGCATTCAAAATGAAAGTGAATAGATTTCAACTGATCATATTCAGTTCCCCCTTCACCCCTGAAGGACAAGCCGGAAAAGATGATCAGTTGTATTCAAAATGAATTGAAATTAAATCAGCCAATAGGAGGAAGGTATCAGTCTGCAGTCACATGCATGTCACGTTTGTACCTCGGAGAGGTTATGTGTATTTGTTTTCGTTGGTGAGACGGCTTCATATGAAATTCGTACTTAACTCCTTGCATAAGTCTTATGCAAAATGTCCGATACAAACATAACCTGTCGGCCTAACTACACGTAACACGAATGCGTATGCGCGCGCGCGATAGGTACACTCAAATGCGTTTTATTACTCGTGTTCAATTCACTTCAAAAGAGAATCATTTCGAATAGATACGAACTGCACACGGGTGGCAATAAAACACACCTATAATCAATGCATAGTAAATGGTGATATACATCCCGCCTGTATATCACCATTCTATACATCTTTGTATGAATTAGTTACCTACTAGTTTATTAGTTTTATCTATTATTTTAGCGTTTGTTCTTATGTTTTCATTCTATCGTTCCCCAATAATAACAGCCTGAACTTCAGTAAAAATAAATATCAGAAAATTCTTATTCTTACTGTTTATCTTTGAGACATATCCTGCTGATTAAAAAATCATGACAAAGATAAACCTATCATGCAAGAAAACTACTGTAGGGTTATTTTTTACGTAATACACATGTATTCTCACATTTAAAATCCTGATTCAAAAATTTCAGATGTATATTATTTTTAATTAGGCACGTGCCGGTTCAGATTCGCCATGAACTGGACCGATATCTGAGATTTCAGACATTTTTAATTGAACTGTAAAGCAATTGATAGTTTATTCTTGAGCAAATTTAATCATTTCTAATTTTTCATCGTTTTTCTTCATCAAATTGCTGACTAATGGCTATGGATTTTTCAGAGTACCCACAACTATTTTTGAAGAATAACGTTGTCTCGAGGAAAAAATGTAGGTCCATAATATGTATAATAAAGTCTATCTGGAGACGCACAGTATTTGATTTAAAAATTTGATTTAAAAAACTGATATCAATATAATAAATATTAAAATGCTTCAGACCTTCCATCTGCTTTCTCGTCGCAAAACACTTAGTTTTTTCTCTACTATTGATTTATAGCAACAAAAGAGAAAATATTACTTTAAATTTAATATAAAAACTGTATAATTTTCAGTCTAATGATGATTTTCTTTATATTTGTATTTAATTAATGTGTTAATTTTTATTGGTTCTTGATGATTATGCGTAGGCAAAATATAATCACCAAACAAAAAATTATTACTAACTTTTGCGAGTTTTAGGAATTAGGCCGAACTTGAAAAATTATTTAATTGTACGTAGAAAAAAATTTACAAAGATTTTATAACTTTTTTCAGGTCACAACAAAGTTTCTTACTTACATGTATTTGGTTGTCGGGCCTGTTAAATTTATTTACTACTAATTCCTTCTAATGCTTCAACTGTTGTTTTCGGGGTTCTTTATCTATTATTAGAGGACACAAAAAGTTCATCCACATTTTCGCCAAGCACCAAAGTAAACAAAGTATCAAATATATCACTTTCTTTTCACAATTCTTGCTACGTATGCGCTATGCGCGAACCTTCGGCTTCGGCTAAACCTTCGGCCTAATTTTGGCCGAAGCCGATGTTTTGCCGAAGGTTCAATTTTTGGCCGAAGGTGGCCGAAGCCGAAGCCGAATGTTTGGTCGGACACTAACCGTTACGATTGACGTAGTGCGCGCGCTGCACGAAATTTATATCATTCATATTAGATCGATTTAAAAATTACTTAAAAATTATTATGCAAATCTGCTTCTACATTCGCATCAAATAAAATATGACGATATCGGGATATGCACGTAATCAGCATATCCCGATATCGTGTTAATATTCGTCACTGAGATATCCGCTTCCATGAAAATCTTGTTCGCAACCTTTATTACAAAAAAAAAATGAAGAAAACCAAAACACCAATCTATAGAAGAGGCTCTAAATGCAACCTGAACAAAAATTGAAATTTTTGTTGCAAGCGGTTAACGAGAAAAAAATGGAAAGAGATCATTTCTCTCGCGCTCATGTTTACAAAAAATGGCAAAAAATGTTGACAGTCATACAACTTATGTAGAAATGATTCAGGAGTATGATACACTTTATTTAATTTTTTTCTGTTCGATAGTTTTAGAGTTATGCGCCTTCAAACACAGGAGAAAATATTATCGCAACGAGAGATGGCGATTCTCTTCGTGCGGGGTCACATATAGCTGCTTTATTATGATATACGTATCAAATAACAGGTAAAAATTCACCGATTTAACAAGATAGAGATAAACGGGTATCGTGTAGTGTGAAAATGACTGAGACGAATGACCAAGTGAGAACTGAGAACCGCACACGAAGCCACAATATAATTAATATAAAAGGCAGGTAGCTTTAGCCTATTTGTCCACGTCTGGCCATCAAGTGGTGGAAGACACCTTCCTCTACGAAGAAGGTCAACCGATCGCCTTTCAAGAGACCCTTTATATCCAGTATGTTTAACTTATGGTGGACTTATGCTCATCTCTCTGTTGTGGAAGATTATATGTGAAACCCACAGCTTCAAGTGACCCCCGTAGCGGATGAGATGACTTGAATTGATCTTTTGTTTGCTTACGCAAAATTCTGTGCTTGTGATACTTAATATTATATGAGAAAATTGTCAGTATCCATGGTATAGACAGAGTTAAAATATACAAACATTTTTTGTATTGTAGCTCAAAATACCAAGGAATTTTGTCATCGTCATATTTTATTTAATGCGACTATAGAAAAAGAATTACATAATAATAATACATTTTACAAACACGGATTCAAACGGGTTCACTGATCGCGTCAAAACTTCGCATCTCGTTCGACTGCCTCGCACCAAAACCCACAAGCGAGGGAAGCCGAACTGCGCAAAATATAGTTCATGTTTATTTCGGTCTTAAAAATTAACAAATAGTCGGAATGCTATTAAATTCAAGGGATAGGTATGTATCGCAGTAAATAAGGATTATTTGCATGCTAACTGCGTTGTCCTGCTAACATTCGTTCCTGAGATATCGGCTTCCTTCAAAATCTTCTTCGCAACCTTTATTACATAAAAAGTAAGAAAAAACAAAAACGGCAATCTATTTCAGTAGTTTTAGAGTTATAGGCCTTCAAACACAGAAGTCAATACTATTGAAACGAGAGATATGTAGTCTAAAACTTACCACGATAATACCTCGTTGGCAGTACGGCGTAGTGCTCGAAAACAATTTTTTTTTTAGGCAGAAGAATGTATTTTTCCTTGCTGCATGTACAAGGTTATTCGACGTTATTTATCTCACATATTTTTATAAAACTCGTTGCTGAAGAAATTCTCCAGCTATGAAACGAATGTTTTTTCTGCGTTCTGCAAACTTGAAACACGTTATTTCTCTCTAAATGTAATGTTTTCAAGTATATATTTGGAAAGGCACATGTCTGATGTTTGGAAATATTTTATTATGTCTATTTCTTGTTGATATTGTGCAGTTGATAAATTCTTCATGCGAATAAATATAGAATATAAATCAGAATATAAATAAACATAAATGTTAATAAGAAAAATTCGTTCTGAGTAAAACATTTCATATGGATCTTTTTCTCCTTTAAAAATACGGTTTTGTTCATTCGGCTGTCTTTCAAGGGATCAAAAATAAACAAAATTCTTTTGCTCAGAATGACACCATAATTTTCTTTTGTGTCACATATTTGTGTGGAATCAGGATTCCACAATATTGATTCCTCCCACGAAAAAATTGTTTGGTTCATCTCGGATAAATTGCATGCTAAAGAATAAGATTCCAGAATTCCTAATCTGCCAAAACCCCAAAATCGGTAATTTAGCCATAAAACCCCGTTCTTCGGAGCCGGTCACGTATGTTTCATTTGTTTGGTGTGAAGATTCTTGGTTTTGAGGGTGGTTTAGATACAAATTTAGTTTGAAACTTACGAAACCTAGTGATTATAATAATACTGTGCCTGTGAATACACGAAAAATTGTTAAAAAATCTAAATACCAATGGGATGGTATAATATTACTATACCTGCAATCCAATCTTATCCTAGGCTTATTTCGTGATTATATGACGTCACAGAGATTCGGAAAGAAACTAATATAAAATATGCCATCCTAAAGACTTTAATTAAAACAATTTTCATTTTCGGAATGTAGCGGAAGTAGTGCACTCCGTTTCAATAATTTATATTATGGAAAACCTAAGTCTTGTGTCGTATGATTGGATAGATATATTAAAATGAAACATCTTTCCTTGGAAAAAATCTTACTCAATCATAGGGTTTACTAAATATATCGGATATATTGTATATATATATATATATATATATATAATATATATATATATATATATATATATAATATATATATATATATATATATATATATATATATATATATATATATATATATAAATATATATATATATATATATATATATATATATATAATATATATATATATATATATAGTGTATGATATCGGATTACGGACAAAACTTATTTTTTGGACGGTTTTTTGTTGTCTCTTAGCAAAATCCAATAATATCACACACTACCTAGGTTCTGGTTTGAAATTCCACCCCAATGCAGTTATCACTACTTTTGGTATATTTTGAAAACCAAAACTGTTAAATCATCTAAAATTTGCTTCTACACAGATAGAAAATTTTGTTTAGATTAAATAAATATGCATTGACTGAAAGAAATTTGGTGTTTCAATAGATGCAAATAAATATTTCTTTGCGCATAAAAATGCATTTATTTGGTAGAAAGAACGTTTATTTGTGTCAAACAACTTATGTTTTCAGTTAAAATTTACAATTTGTATATTATAACGAACGAGATTTATTTAGTTCAAATAATTGTGTTGAGTGAAAGAATTATAATTTTTTTAATTAACGAAATTGTTAGTTTCTTGAAGGAATTAATGTACATCTATTATTGACTAGAACTTTTCGGAGGGTACAGTAGAGCAAAATCTCCACATGTCCCCGCCTTTCGGGATGTCGCACATCCTCGACCAGTGGTTGGTTTTCCCAGACCTACATATAGTCAAGATTAGGGTAGCTACCTGCATGCACTATGCTCTATACTGCTGGTCACACGGCCTTTTTAGCAATTTAGCCAGACGCATGACATCAACTGAGCGGCGGCTTTCACCGGTCTATTATTTACACTCAAGATAAGGCCGAACTTCGAGGAGAGAGTTTACAGCGCGATCTAACAATACAGTTGGATGAGGTATTCACACTAAAAATGTATTTATTTAAATCAAAATATGATTTCTTTGGCGGAAAATTTTTAAGCCAAAGCAAAATATCTCTTCTTGTATACAAATATATTTGTTTGAATAAAACTTAGATTTCTCTGGTGAAAAAGAAACGTCTTTTTAAATCAAAACAAAAAATTACTTTTTGCAGGAAACTAATTTTTGTTTGTATCCAAATATATTTATTTGACTTAAATAAATATTCCAAATAAATTAATCTCTACAAGCAAATAAACTAGAGTATTCAATGAAGGAAATATTGTTAGTGTCAAAGAAATATGTTTTGATCAAAAAGAATAAATTCAAAAGAATATATTTCTTAAAAACAAGAAATATTTCTATCTGTGTAGTTATTGCAAAAAAATAGTAAACTTAACTAAATTTCCAAATGTTTAACAAACTGATTAGTTTTAAGCTGTTTACAGCTTGAAACATTACAGGTCACATGGTTTTGCTAGAGATTTCTATTACTAGCGCCTCTAGCGGACGTAAAACAAAAGAAACTTGGAGAATAAAGACTTAAGATGGTTTCAACATCCTGTGAGAGGAAATTTATCAAAAAAGCGACCAACTCACAAGGAAATCTATCTAAAAAGTGGTTTGATAGTGTCTCTATCTATATCTCGTTCCTAAACAGTGTAACAGCAGGCATTAACTGTATTGCAGATGAAGAATTGTTGAACGTGATTTGTTCCATCAACTATTTACGTCAATGTAGCCATTAACGTTCCTTATCCTTATTAACTCGCCACACATTTAAATCGACTCTCATTTTCTTACTAACAAGGTTAAGAATCCGTCTAATTAACGTCCCAGTAATTATATATATTTGCCTGAAATTGTTTTCTACTATATACGTACACTGATTACTCCTCGCTCAGACAGTCATGGTATGTAAATTATTTAATAAAGCACAGCATTGGCATTGACTACCATACTATATCTATATATAGTCTATACAAGAACTTTCTAGTAACGATCCTGGAGGACAGAAACAGAATCAAACTCTCTCCTAGCACCATATTTTAGAAGAGGAAATCAGTTATGAATGGTTTGCAACAAAAAAAAATCCTACATACTTTTCAAGCAATAAAAATAAAACTAATCATTCGGTTAGTCTGGTTAGTTTCATGTTTCGTAGATGACATTCTTTCGAGCTTCTAGAATGTCTTCGACATGTCTTTCTTATTTGCGACTGTCGCCAAAGATGGTAATGTCATCATATAGTGGTACTCGTCACTCACAAGATGAAGAATTTTAATCCTAGCCTGGTGGAATCCTGTACTGTATATCTGTCTGTTGAATAATACATCTCGCGATTGCTTGTTCAAGTTCAATATCCTAAGTTCAAACGGTTCGCGGAGTTTTAACATTTTAATGTATGGTAGGTTGTCCGATTTATTTTCTCTTAAACCACTTACCACAAAAATTTCAGTTTTAGTTCATTTAGTTGCATTTAGAGTCTCTTCTGTAGATTGGCGCTTTTTTTTTCTTCAGTTTTCATGTAATAAAGGTAGCGAACAAGACTTTGATGGAAGCCGATATCTCAGGAACGAATGTTAGCAGGACAACGCAGTTAGCATGCAAATAATCCTTATTTACTGCGATACACATCCCTTGAATTTAAATAGCATTCCGACTATTTGTTAATTTTTAAGACCGAAATAAACATGAACTATAATTTGCGCAGTTTTGGGTTTTGATTCCGTGTTTGTAAATTTTGTTGGGTATAATTAATTGTACATCTAAATTCAATATTTATATTTAACTAGCACTTCAAAATTCCGAAATTAAATTGTTCTGATCGTATCGTACTAATAGTAAATAATCCTCCACTGTCCCAGCTACGTTTCCATTTACCGTTACGATTGAAGTAGTACGCGCTGCACGATATTTATATAGGTATCGCTTTAAAAATTACTTTAAAATGATAATGCAATTCTGTTTCTACAGTCGCATTAAATAAAATAATATGACGATTGATTACGTGCATATCCCGATAGCTTGCTAATTTGTTACTGAGATATCCTCTTCTATGAAAATCTTGTTCGCAACCTTTATTACAGAAAAACTGAATAAAACAGAAACGCCAATCTATAGAAGAAGTTCCAAATGAAACCTGAACAAAAATTGAAATTTTTGTGGCAAGCGGTTTACGAGGAAAAAAATGTTGACAGTCATACAACTTATGTACAAATGATTCACACTTTATTTCTAATTTTTTCTGTTCAGTAGTTTTAGAATTATGCGCCTTCAAACCAGGGCTGCGGAGTCGCTAAAAAAATTCTCGACTCCGACTCCAGATATTTTTCGTGGACCGACTCCAGAAAAATTGCATACAAAAATATTTTCAAATAATTCTGTGCAATAAAAATCTTACATGTAAATAATCCCAATTTTGACACAGAATAATACAACCGAGCAATATTAAATTTGATAGAAAAACAAAAATACTACCAGGAAAAAAAGAAACAAATTTAATAAATTAAGTTTCTACTCGAATATTGTGATTGTATTAAACATATGGCTTGTGCATATCAATTTACTCACAAACAAATGCTGCACAATAGGAAAAACAGTAGTTTTATTTGTGTCCAGCGAATTTGTGGGGAAAATATTTAAACTGACAATCTAAATGTAAATAAAAACGACCTATAAGATATCAAAAAGACGTATTGATCGGACCACAAATAGAAAAGTTATATAAAAACACAAATAAACAGACCACAAATAAAGTAGTTATTTTTAAAATGTAATTTCTTTGTTTATTAAAAAAAATCTGATGTGGCCAGGCACATGACTTTATCATACTATATATAAAATTAATAGTTTAGCTGCATGAGACTCTATTTGTCGAGATCGGCCATGTCTGCATTAAAATAAAACTACTAGAACTAGACAGATATGTCGATTAAAGCTGCGTTCGGATATTGTACTCCGTTAACACCGGGTACATCGTCCAAATGACACTTACGTGTTATTGGGTGTAAAAAGTGTAATGCAATATGCGAACGCAGCTTATATTGACAGAAGTTATTGTCAAAACATTAGCGTTTGACACCAAGACTACCTACTGTCATTAGAATAAAAAAATCTGACAAATCCTGGCTACTAGTTTTCATGCAGTACGACCGATCTCGTAGAAATAGAATTTGCTCATGCAGCTAATCTATTGATTGTACCAAAACATGTCATAGTGATAAATTATTCAGAATTTCCTCATCTTTAATTTATTATTTAACTATTTCGACGAAATTCCAGAAATGGCGGCTCATTTGCAAAATCTTTCAAAACTGCTAAGACTAAACCTCCAGTTCCTTAGGACCATCTTCAACAGAAAGCTTTTCAGCTCTAAGTTTGGTTATGAAACTTCTAAATATGAATTTTCGTCCCGATACCTTTAGTAGTTTCTCCGGAATCGTCGCCACAAAAAACGGCTACACACACACACACACACACACATACACACACACACACACACACACACACACACACACACAGACATTTTTTTGTACCTTGGTCAAAAATGTTCAGGGGACCCAAAAAGACATATTTCCGCTAAAATCTCAAAAAATTTTTTTGGCATGATTACAATACTTTACATACTGCGTATGATAAAGTAAAAATTGTATTAAACTATTTTCTCATTAGAGAACATACTCTAATAATAACAGAAGCATCCATAAGACACAGTGTATAATCTGTAATAAAATTCATACACAGTGCATAGTACGAAATAAAATTCATTCTAATAAAAACAAAATTAAGTACAATATACGTTTATAAAATTGTTGTGAGGGATAGAATAGCTCCAAGTAATTCTCCTACAAAGATGCCCTTAAATCGTTTTGTGTCTTTGAAAGATGAAAATAATCATAATTATGGCTACAGGTATAACTTCTGAATAAATGACACTACATTAAACTACGGGCCTACTTCTCAATCTCATGTTAACACTCTTGTTCAAATTTCTATTTTTTTTCAATTTCTGACAGACTACTTTTGTTAATCGTTTTCACTATCGTTTTGAAAGTGTGTTTTGTAATTTGATAATTTACATATGTGTATGTAGGTAGGTGCTTTGTAAAAGACCTAATACAATATTTGTTTTATTTGTTTTTTTTTTCTACAGTAACTAAACTTGGACTCGGAGTCGGAGTCGGTTCATTTTTTGCGACTCCGACTCGGACTCCTCTGAAATTTGTCTGAACTCCGACTACGACTCCACGACTCCGACTCCGACTCAACAGCCCTGCTTCAAACACAGGAGTCAATATTATCGAAACGAGAGATGGCAGTTAGGGCGATTCTCTCCTGCGGGGTCGCATATATGTTTAAATATTTATCGATTCTCCAGTTTCGCAAGAATCATTTAAAGCCATTCTTCCTAGGTTTATTTTTTAAATGGCCAAAAAATCATGGAATATTAACGTAATATAATATTGACGTAATATTAAGAAATACTTTCCCAAAAACATAATTTTTGCGGTCAAAAGTGGTCTTACTACTAAATTATCAATTTAAAAGTTGCGGCGGTTTCAGTATGCAGATATGTTGTAATTTTAAAAAAATCATGGAAGAGCTAAGATAACTTAACTACCTATCTATTTATTGGCATTTAAATAGATTCCAAATTATACTCGATCTGACATTTTTGCAGTAAGAGGTTTAGAAGAAGAAAAAACAATATTAATGTATTTGATTCTTGTAATATTGCAACAAAAAAAATTGCAAAAACTGGGATTAACTGGTTAGTTTCCAGTAAAAAAAAGCCACAGTATTCTTATTTAAAAATGGTTATTTGCTTATTTGATTTACAACAGTCATAATTTTGTTGAAGAATTTCTTTTTTATTTTAGTTTCAAAACACTGTTATAAAAAATTAAACCATAATGACATATCAATATAACAACATCTTGTAAAGTTAAATAGGAAGCCCAGAAATCTGAATGGGCCCCATTCCACCTCTTCGTGCATGTTCATCAAACCCTAAATTTAAGCGTTAAAGAAAAAACCAAAAATCTAAATGACTTCCAAGAGCTCGCAGCTACGATCTTCGTGCATCTTTTAATTAGACAAACATCGTGATTAGAAGGAGGCGTACGGTCTGTCAACTGAAAAAATCAAGTCTGCTGTATATCGTGAACGTTTTTTTACCCTCTCCATCTCTCTCTCTCTCTCTCATGGCTCGGTCACTTCTCGTCCGGCTTCTCTGACTATATAGTGACTATGTACGGTTCTCTCCGAGCGACTGCGAGCATGAATGGTCGGAATGAATGAAACGTGTTCACTTTTAGATGAGATAACTGGGATGGAGATGAACAGGAAATAAACGTAGTATGTGGAATCCTGTCTGGCCGGTCAGTATATTAACTTACAAGCACGCACACACACACTACTACGGCTATAGTAGGCCTTATAGATACGTTTATTATACGTTTTATGCTTTATATTTGTCTTGTTTGTATCGAAACATCTCGGACGTCTTTACATGGATATTTGTAAGAATAGTATTTTCAACATTATTGAATTACGGTTAATGATATATCATTATGAAATATTAATTATTTAGTATTAATTATTTACTATTAAATATTTAATATGCAATAACTGTTCCTACTTGCAAAGTTAGCAAATTCAAACAAAATGCTGGACAACCCGTGCAAAAACTGCGTTTGTATGGCAAATTTGTTTTGATATTGTGATTGCCTAAGAATTAGTCCAGCCATTTTAGACGAAAATTGACAAAAACCCTGAAAAAAATTCAGTAAATCTGCAAAATAGTGTACACTGTATAAAGGTTCTAAAAAATCCTGTGTCTCCGTCATGTTTTTGGGGTTCTTACCCCTAACTACCCTGCATTATCTGAAATCACTCAAAACTCATTCGAACATGGCATTTAGAGTTTTGAGCGAAGATGAAAATGAAAATTATGGCAATTTTCGGCCAAATCTAGTTTATAGGCATTTCTATTGGTTTCTGAATGCTGATTTCAAATCTGGCATAAACATAGCAAAATTTAAAACGGCGGATCCAATCTGGCAAATCAGAACATTGTCATTAAAGATAATTTCTGAGAAATTTTGGATATTTAAAAACCCATACAAATTCTAAATTAGATTTGGCCAAAGATTCCATTAATTTTCATTTCCTGGTCCGCCATTTTGGTTGATCTATTTTTAATTTTGCAATTTAATTGCCATATTCGGATTTAACCCCTAAATACCATGTTTGAGCGATTTCATACAAGATAGGGTAGTTACGCCACTATTTCACTCCAAAAAACTATAATGTAGTCACATGATTTTTAGTATATTGTTCTGGGCACTAAGGGTGTACAGTGTATCAGGGCACTAAATAGAAGGATTTTATCAATTTGCAGATTTACTTTATTTTTTCCATTCCTGAGCTAAATTTAAAAAATAAACCGTTATAATAAAAAGATTCATTTTATAATGACACGCTTTTTGTTGAAAGTAGTTTTGAGATAATTAAAGATAACTGTTCATTGAATGACGACGACTATTTTTTTGTTGATCTTTTGAATTGTGCAACACTAATGTATGTTCTTAAAGCATTTTTTAAAGTCATTAATTACATTGACCATTTTCATACGTGGCAAAACAGAATGTTTAATTATTTTACGAAATATGAATACACCTTTGTTTGGAAAAATGTTTGTTATAAAAATTTTAGTTATAAAGGTAGCTATTTACATTTTAGCGTATAATCATCAAGTTATTAATCAGGATTACAAGCTAAATGAAAATTGATTTTTCAGCATCTTTTTTGCGAGGATAACAGGACGAGGCCCATTGAGATACTGTTTAAAAATAAAACTGTGTAAAAACCTTTAGTCAATTTTTAGTCTGTTTTATACGCCTATAAAAGACAATCCATTTATTGAAAGTTCTTCCCCTATAAGAAAAAATATTTTTGGTTGTTATATTCAAAATACGAATAAATATTTGTTATATATGTAGTAGTTTTAATATACAGGGTGAGTCACTAGAGTCGCGGTGGTAGATATAGCAATTATCTTTAGAGATGGAAAAAAATATTTAATACAAAAGTTGTTTGGCATATCATTTTCTACAACGTAAAATTATTTTCATTTATACTGGGTGTTGCATTTAGGCGTAGCAGAAAATAAATTAACTTTTTTAAATGGAATGCCCTGTATATTATAACATATTATGATTGCGAAGAAAATTGTCTTACTAATTGTATCAGGTGATATTGACGTAAAGCTAATAGTTTCTGCAATATTCAATTTTTTATTAAAAAAATGGCCGTTGCAGGCCTTTTCCGAAAACTACGTAATAGCGTCATTTTTGCAGATATTTTCTTACAACTTTGTCAGAAAATAACCAATACTAATAGGGAGGTGATAGTGCCCAAAGAAATTTGATGCGCTATACAGGGTGTTCCTAGCACCTAATCAATTTTGATATTTTTCAAATGGCTTTTTGTTGAGTATTTTAAATGGAACGCCCTGTATATTATTTGCTGGTTGCATTTCCCATTAAGTTGCCTTTAATTTATATTAAGTGTGGCATATACATATTTGTACCCGTTTTCGTGATATTCGGAATTTAAAGAAAATGTGTAATAAAGTATACCAATACAGTGCTTTAATATTACACCCTGTATAATTGAGCTAGTTTTTTTCATGTATTTTGTTATAATATAAATAAATTATAAATGTTGGTAAAGTTAAAAATGCTATTTTTTATAAAGATACATTTAAATAGCAGAGTTACGCTAATATTTTAAGTTAGCTTAGATTTACTTAACCTCGTTGTCATGGAAACAAAAACAAATAACAGACGTGTAGTTATTGCTGTCAACAGACGTAATATAGCTAACCAACATTTGTAATCTCTGTTAACGATGAATTTTAATTATACTAAAGAGGAACTGATAAATATTATTTACATCTATGGAGAAGCCGGCATGCCGATGCAAGAACAATTAAGAGTGCGGGAACGTTTTTGACTTTGTTCTTTTTACTGATGAAGCTACGTTTCATAAAAATGCGTATGTTAACCAACATAACTTCCATTTTTATGCAACAGAAAATCCTCGCGTTATCAGGCCTTTGGACCATCAACATAGATGGTCACTCAATGTATGGGGTGGAATAGTAGGTACCAATTTGCTAGGGCCTTACTTTTTTGAGGGTTCCGTAAATGGTCAAAGGTACTTACATTTTCTTAACAACCATCTACATGAATATTTAGATGATTTGCCGCTTAATATTCGACCAAAACTTAATTTTCCATCACGACGGAGTCCCACCCCACTTTAGTCTGAACGTAAGACAATTTTTGATCAACCAATACCCCAACAAATGGATTGGAAGAGGACGCCCTACGTTATGGCCGCCAAGATCTCCTGATCTAAATAAGTTGGATTTTTTTTTGTGGGGTCATGTTAAGGAATTAGTATACCAGACACCACCTACCACACAAGACGATATGAAGATTAGAATAAGAAATATTTTTGCTGACATCAGAGAAAATAAGAGAGAGATGTTAAGAAATACTTCGAGATCTTTTACCCATCGGATTAATGCTTGTAGAAGACAAAATGGAGGGCATTTTGAACACCTACCAAATCAATAACTACTTGTTGTTTTATCTTTAATTGTTATAGTTTTTTACTAGTTTTATGTTAATGCTTACCAAGTTTAAAAAATAGTTTAATAAATGTTATTAGTTGTGGTTTCTCTTAATTATTTGTTTTTATTTAATTTTTAGTTGTCTCAAATTATATTAATTTTTCATATTGAGTAACTAAATGGTAATTCCATGTACTTTTCAATTTATTTTGAGCAATTCTGTCAGTTTTTTAATTCAACAAAAGTATTTTTTTCCTTTCTATGTTCTCTTTACAAAAAAAAATCATTAAAAAAGAACCATGTTATGCAGGGTGTAATATTAAAGCACTGTATTGGTATACTTTATTACACATTTTCTTTAAATTCCAAATATCACGAAAACGGGTACAAATATGTATATGCCACTCTTAATATAAATTAAAGGCAACTTAATGGGAAATGCAACCAGCAAATAATATATAGGGCGTTCCATTTAAAAAACTCAAGAGAAGGCCATTTGAAAAATATCACAATTGATTAGGTGCTAGGAACACCCTGTATAGCGCATCAAATTTCTTTGGGCACTATCACCTCCCTATTAGTATTGGTTATTTTCTGACAAAGTTGTAAGAAAATATCTGCAAAAATGACGCTATTACGTAGTTTTCGGAAAAGGCCTGCAACGGCCACTTTTTTAATAAAAAATTGAATATTTCAGAAACTATTAGCTTTACGTCAATATCACCTGATATAATTAGTAAGACAATTTTCTTCGCAATCATAATATGTTATAATATACAGGGCATTCCATTTAAAAAAGTTAATTTATTTTCTGCTACGCCTAAATGCAACACCCAGTATAAATGAAAATAATTTTACGTTGTAAAAAATGATATGCCAAACAACTTTTGTATTAAATATTTTTTTCCATCTCTAAAGATAATTGCTATATCTACCACCGCGACTCTAGTGACTCACCCTGTAGAGTAGGTATTACAGAGTTTTAAAAGAAATTTGGCGAAGGATAATATAATTTTCTAATGAAGTATACATAAATCATTTCTTTGCTTTCTGCAAATATTTGCATTGTATTATTTATTTAAAACAGATGAATATAGGGTGTTCCATTTAATAATAGAAAAATATTAAATTGAGCTGTTGATATTTTTTGTAATTCTGAAGGAGTACGTAGTTTCTTAGTGTTATGATAAGAAAGTACTAAAAAAAGGCCTTAGATGTTATTATTTTGACGAAATCTTCACTTCTCGAGAAAAGGTAATTCCTTAAAAGAGTTTTGAATGTCCTAGAAACTGAACAGCCATAGTCTATAGAATATTGATTTAACATATCTAAAGGGTGATTGCAAAATAAAAAATTGTTAAATTTGCTAAAGAGTATCAGCTTTTTACAATTAAACGTAAAATGCCATAGACAGAAGTTGTGTTATATTAAATTTAATGCTCAGATATCAAATTTGAACATTTTAAATCAATTTTAATATTTTTGTTGTTCGCATTGTATGGTTTTAGTGTTAACTGACGCACAATCTGTATTTTCTGTAAAAAAAGAAAAATGATAAATTACCAATTTCTTCAGATTTGTTTACTAATTATTCAAAAAGCAACACAATCATCACAAATCTACCAAAGAGACGAAAAATTGTGGGTAAATAACATAAGAAAAACACAATTTTTTGCAATATTTTTCATTCAGAAAAAAAAACAACTTTAGTAGATCTTTGACGAAATAAATTCTGTATGGATGTCATTAATATGATATGCCAAACAACTTTTGTATTAAATATTTTTTTCCATCTCTAAAGATAATTGCTATATCTACCACCGCGACTCTAGTGACTCACCCTGTAGAGTAGGTATTACAGAGTTTTAAAAGAAATTTTCAATATTTTCTAAGAAACGTCACATGCAAAACGTGTACAAAAAAGTTATTATTAGGACAGCCTTTTAGTAGTATGATTCTAATTCCTGAGATCTTCCCGATCTGCAGCTTATAGCAAAAAAGAAACACAAAATTCACCTATTAGTTTCCTCAAAACCAATGAAAAAAAATCAGATTATGTAGCACGAAGTTACATGATATATTTAACAGGAATATACATACATATATTAAGAAACACGTAGCTATAATGTCTACATTACAAAAGTCATTACCCTTGCCTATACACAATGTGATTACAGTTATTTTTGACTATCCAACAGCGGAATAATATGCAATTATCTATCCGCGAACACGTACAATGTTAACACAGGTTTGAACTCTACGTGTCAGAGCCAGTATTTTAATATGACTGAACTCAACGGTACCTATACTCAATCACGATCGGATTTTTTTGTATTCCAAATTACATAGTCATTACCGACAGTACAAATCTAATTAGTATGAGAAAAAAACAAGTGTTACTTTGTATATATATATATATATATATATATATATATATATATAACAAAATATTATTTAACTCGTCCTACTGTACCTAACAGCTAGTTCAAATTAAATTAAATTATTGCTTTGCTAAGGATATCTCAATATAACACTTATTTATAGTTATACACATATTAAGCACATGGTAGTACCAGATAATATTGATCAGTTTGACCATAAGAAACAGACACAAACACATTTAAATTATCGAGAAGTACAGTAAAGTAATATATTAAACGACCGACGAACATACATAATATACGCAATGAATTTGCATACGTTTCATTGCGAATTCCATAAACACGTGTTTCGTACTGGACACATAACGCAAAGATATGTTTCACTTTGAGAAATAAATGATCCGATACACAGTGTGGCGATTCGTGAGATTCCGGTTGACCGCTTTTGCCGTAGAGCGAGAGACCATAGTTAATAATATCTATGTAAGACATCGACTGTACGGGCAAAGCCTCACATGGGAAATGAAAATGGAACTAATTCAAATTATTTATCGCCCATTAACGTCGACGCGATATTTACTGCCTAGTACCTCGCAAAGTTCACATCATTTGCTATATCTAAGCCAGCTCGAAGCTATACCATAGCATCTATGTCGTCCTTCTTGATAGTTTGAGATTTTTTATGGCGGTTGCCTTTCTTTCGTTGAAGGTAAAATATTAATTGCGTAACAAATACCTTCACGCAATTATTGTAATCGATGAATGAGATCGATTTATCTACACTGCTAAAAAAATGAGATGACTACGTCAGCGTACTGCCACAGCACGAGACCTCCTAAACGACCTAAGACGAGCACATGGAATAGAAATTTCTGATCGACCGATCTAGTAGAGTCTGCTTGACGTGCAGTTAAAAATTTTTAACTGCAGCAGTACGACGCGGTCGCTCGTATGCCCATATTGGACCGTGTGTGTGTCTCTCTGCGACTAAATTATACAGCGGCGCAGTATCAGCGCTGATATACTAGTACAATACATGGGTGGGTTGTTTGTTTTGTTCAGGGTTGCCAATTTAGTAGAATTTCTACTAAATCTGATAGAATGAGACGTTGATCTGGTAGCCAAATTTTGAGTCTAGTAGATAGTGGAAAATCTTGTAGATTGACATCTTTTTAGTGGTTTTCTGTTCTGTACTTATATTAGTTTAAGTTACACTTAGCTTATACTAATACTAATATAAGTACATAACTCCATACTCCTTAACAAATTGCCAGTGTTGCCAAGTCAGTAGATGTTTCACTAGATCGGTGTATCGATTAGAGATGTTTAGTGAAAATCTAGCGTCTTAAGTCATAACTCAATAATGTTCTGTTCTATACAATCTTTAATATTTCTATAACAAATATTTATTTTATACTACGTATACAGGGTGTCTCACGGAACTGGTACATTAGAAGTTTCTCATGTTCTACTGGAAACTTGAAATTTTGGAATTAGAATTTACTCGATTTGAACTCTTCAGCTAAAATATTTTCAAGTTAACTGACACGTCCTGTCACCGGAAGTCGGTATCAACTTTGTTATTTTAAATGGAATGATATAATTTTAATTTAATTTTTGGTTTCTACGTATCAAAATACGTCATTTTTGATAATGTTTCCCTATACCTAAATATCACCATTTTTAAGTTTTTTTGATTTTACTAATTTTTTGGTGATTTTCGCGGTTACGTTTAAAATTGAAGATCTCGGTTATTATTGAAACTAGAAGTTTCCTGATTGGTGGTCCAAAACTAGAAACATAACCAAATAAGACGATGTTTAGTTCATCATGATATCTTACACAGGATGTTCAAAATTTACAACACAATAATTGAATTTTCGTACTGCTGAGAGTTCCATCATTGTCTCACAAAACTGCACTCGTCGATCAAAGTCATCATCGGACAATTTTTGTACCAAGTGCACTTCATACGGGTAAAATTTGTGTTTTCGAAATAATCTGGACACTGTGCTTTTTGACGCACTAACTTGTGAAGCGACCTCCGCAAGGGTTGAATGATTTTCTTGCACCATTAAAATAGCATCCACTTGTCGGTTTTCAATTAATGCCAATGGACGTCCTGCCTTAGGCTTATCCCGTACATGACCGAGATCGCCAAAATTGTTTTCGATTCGACTTACTGTAGATTCCGATATTGGCGGACGGTCCGGGTGCGTTTCATTGAACAAAACACGAACTTCGTCATGCGTCCGGCTTCTATCTCCAAACCCAATCATTAAAACTTCGATTCTTTCGGTTTCTGTAAATCTCATTTTGCTACTATTTCTTCAATGACGAAAAATCTGAATTGTGTTTGACATAAGTAAAAACAAGTTGCAATTGTTTGAACGATATTGCTATGCCCGCTTCAACAGCGCTTACTCGAATATTGACGTGCTTCTTTGAATACATTTTGGTAAATATCGCGGTTATTTATCAACTGATTTTGATAATCTTTTTTTCGTTGTATTCAGAATAAAAAAATCTATCAATTGAGGTATCGCAAGGGGTACTTTGCTATTTGAATTTTTAAGTTGGGGTTGCCACCCCTTAGGGGCGAAGGGGTGGGGGGCTGAAAAGTGTATGTCAGGATAGTAATTTAAAAATAAAAATCTACGTGTCAGAGCATTTTTCTGAAATATTTTTATTTAAGGTTTTATTGAATTTATCCGTTACTTTTGGGAAGCACTGTATAGACGTCCTGGTGAACGCTACGCAGCCGCTACTATACAGGAAGTGGATAGATTTGGTCGTGTATCTGTGATGGTTTGGGTTGGAATCAGTATAGACAACAGAACTGATCTTGTTGTGGTTCCTGGTAGACTAAATGCCATGAATTACAATGCAAAACCACATACGTTACGTCCTGACCTGAATTCTATTCAATGCGTGTGGGATCAGCTTGACGGACGTGTTCGCAAGCGCCCTAATCCACCACTAACCATACAGGAACTGACACAAGCCCTGATTAAGGAATGGGAAAGCATACCCCAAGAATCTCTTCGCAGACTAGTGCGAAGTATGCCACGCAGGTGTGAGGAAGTGATTCGTGCTCGTGGAGGGCATACACTGTATTAAACCACCAATCCACAGAACACCCGACTGTCATCGATACTATTCAGATTAAAACACCAGTACTAATGTTACTATTAATTTCATAAAAAGAAAAACTACCAATAACTACGTTGAATGAATTTTAAAAAATTCCTGGTCTTCTTCACTCTTTAGACAGCAAAACCTGACAGCCCTGTCAACACTAAACAACCACCACACCACAAAAAAAAACACGAAAACACCTTCTCCAATATGCTTTATTATTAGCTAGTAATTCATTATTCAATCAGTATGCCAACTGTCTGCGGTCAATTCATTCAAACCTTCTTGTCAAACACGACTATGACGTTATTGTTATACAGGGTTTCAACCAGAATCGACTAGTGGTACTTTTATTTCAATCCATCAATAGTGGGGCAGGTGAGAACAAGCGCGAATGCGATACCATACGGCCCCGCAGCAGGGGGCTGCAGGATTCGACTTTGCCCCGTGTTCTAATTACCATACAATGAGCCGGGAGGTGCTGCCCCCCTGCGGCGACTTTCGTGCCCATAGATAGTGTTGGGCGCACGTCATCATGACGTGCACTTACCGCAAAAAGGGAACCGTAACATTACACGATGAAAAAGAGACAAATTGAATGCAGGAAATGATGAGGATTTGTTGTATCTGTTGAAGGCACTAAGTGGTCGATTGTTATAGAATAGTACACCTTCTGATTTTGATTTTCTATGTTATCACAGCAATTTATACTAAAATATGTGTGCCTGGATATGACAAAGGATCAATTGGCCGCAATTGAGTTATGTGGTTCAATCTTCACCTCTCTTCGAAATAAGAGAATCACTAGATGTAGATGGCGCTACTATAAACATGTCTGTTTTTATTTCGTATTTATTACATTTGACGTATGGTATAACCTAAAGAAATAAATGTATTGCTTTCTATTTGTACAAATATTTAAACTGAACTGTGTTTGAGTTTTCTAGTCGATGATATAGTACTTTCACAATCGTCGCTATTGTAAACATGGTTGCCAATTCACTACAAATACGCACTACAATACTCCAGAGTACAAGTCTAGAGAAGTGAAGAAGAAAATAACTCGTGCTCTTATGGTTAACATTTAATTATATTTCACAATGTATTACAGCCGACAATAATCAGCCGCAACTGCCATCGGAAAGCATTTCTTAGGTTAACAGGTTGACAACCATGCCAACGCTTTAATTGTCAAAAAGGCTTGAACGTCACAACAACATATTGGCTACTATGGCAATGAACGCTACTTCTCGCAATGACGTCACACACGCACATTTATTTTAATAAGGTATTATGCGAAGATCAAACCTACATCGTAGATACGAACGATTTTAATTACTGCTGCGAGATTGTATATGCGCAATAAATGGTTTATCAGCATACACGTACGAAGCTATAGTACATTTAAAGTGTAGAGGATTTCTTAGTTTATGTAACATACAAGTATTCGGTAATATTTTGGACGCTTGGATGCTCGGTTCAATTCATATTCGTTTTTGTCCGTCGCTTTCGACTTCGTCTTAGTTCTGGTTGTGTGCAACGTATTTGTATTACCTCCATCACATGTAATTTTACTAAGTATAATTTATTCTAATAAACTACTTTGCCGAAATTAGAATTGGGTTTCAATTATAAGTGCTTGTAAATATATAAGCCGCAACGGCTACGTAGCGGAATTAGGTAGCCACCGCTATTAAACGTTAAGCGTTATAACAATTCTTTAGTAAGTTCTTGTTCTTCGAAGTAACTAATCAGTCACCGCCAAACACTTCTATTCTGATTATTATACTTATGAAACCACTATTTTAAAATTGTTAACTTTTTAGGTTAAGTTTCATGTATTTATCACAGTAGGGTTAAAAGTGTTGCCCCAAGCTCCATTATGATCATCGTTGCGACCTCGCTGAATATTTATTCAAACTTGTAGACTAAAGTAGAGTAAAATTATTCACAATTAGATTTTGTCATGATTTTCTCTCATCGATATCATCCTTAACGAAGTTGACAGTTACTACAGTGCTACCACGTGGTACCCGCAAAATACCCTAGATTCTAATTTAGCGCGATATAGTAACCACAATTTCTAAACTTATATAAAATTAATGACACAAAGTAGAAAAAATAGTATAATTACACTAGTTTTATAAGACGTATTGGTGCACTCGTTCCATTTGGGACAACTCGTGCGCCAATTTGACGTCTTATAAAACTTGTATAATAATATACTATTACGGACATACCGTACCATAAAGACATACCGTAATGATGAAATAATCAAATGTTTATACAATGGTGATAGGCAGGTGGGATGTAAAGTTTAAATAAATTAAAAATTACAGTCACAACCTGGATTTGAACCAGGGACTTTTGCGACGCCTATCAAACCTATCAAATATCATCTACATGGAAGTTGGGTTCACACCAAAAATGTAATTGATTTAAGCCAATTACCAGAAAGCTAAGTTCAAAACATAAGCACACATATGTCATAGGCCACAATAGCTCAGTTGATGAGAATATTGTGCTAGCGACGCAAAAATCACTGGTTCAAATCTTGATTGTGGGTGTATTTTTTTAATTTATTTACAATTTACATCCCACCTGTATATCACCATTTGCTATACATCTGATTATTTTAGATAATGTTGTATGTACTCTATTGGTGGGAATACAATGGTACAAATCGTAGACGTTGAATCTGTATACGCAGTTGAATATCACATTAAATTTTCTTAATTTTAATCGGTATTAGTATTAGTGTTTACGAGTGTATGACATTGACATGTGGTCCCCTTATCTTTCGCAACATTTTTTATGCGAAAGAAAAAGGGACCTAAAAAATGTAACTAGAAACTGACAACTGGTCCGATTTCATATCCACGCATACATATTGTAGGAGACCGGCAATGCAGGAGACCATGGTTCGAACCCAGGTCAAGACATTTTTTTTATTTTATTTTTTTTATCAATTCTTCCACAAAATCAGTAGACAACATGAACTCATCATCTTTTTTTCTTTACAGGCTAGTGACTTGGATACGTTTCTCTGCAAACAAGAGTGGGAGAAGCGTTTCGAGGAAGAGTTGGATAAGCCGAGACGAGATTCGGCGTCGCAGATAGATGAGTTCTTCATTGAGCCGCCGCACTCGCGTCATCAGCCGATGATGAGTTACGTTTCGATGAGGACGTTGCCTGGGACGGACGATGACGTTTTTTTGAGGCCACCTTTGTGGGACGATATCACGAGCAGTATTCAGAATATCGACCCGGAAAATGCGAATATGCTCGGATTGTGCGCAGGGCAGGTGAAACTGGAGGCCGTTGATGATCTTGCCGTGAACGCGCCGACGCCGCTGTTATCGCCATTAGAAATTAAGACAGAAAAGGTTTGTTGATCTATTTTTTGAGGAGAATTTTGGGTAACTTGAGTTTTTTGGTTTTGATTTTGGTGTTTTTGGGTCATGGGCGTATCCATGGGGGGCGCAAGGGGGGCAGCTCCCCCCCCCCTTTGTATTTTGTGATTATGTTTATTCTATAGCACTCTCTTCCTTATGGGAAAAATTTTTGTAATACGAGAAAGCAGCGATCCCCCAAAATTTTGATTCTTTTGGTGCCTGTCGATGCCTCAAATTTACAAAAAACACATTTTTTGATATTTTTCGAATAATTGTTCGGGGTTTGGAAAAACTTAAGTTTAAAGTTATAGGTGTTGTAAAGTCCATATTGCAAGGTTGTAGTTATAGCGTTATAGGACTTGTCGAGGACTTTCCAAGGAAGAATTTGACATTTTATACATATGCATTTGACGCCTCCAACTGGTGAAAAATTACTCTTAAATGAGAAAATTGACCCTTCTAATCATTTCATTCTCTTTTTTACTTTATCATACGTAGTATGTAAAGTATTGTAATCGTGCAAAAATTATTTTTGAGATTTTAGCGGAAATACGTCTTTTTGGGTCCCCTGAACATTTTTGACCAAATTTTTTTCTAATTATGGTAGAAAAGTCAGGTTTTATGTGAAATTAAATCCATTTGGTTAATTTTTTTTTTGCAATTCAAATACATTTTAAATTAAATTTTTTAGTTCGGACTGCCAACTGTTATTCTGTTATCAACTGTTATCATTCATATTTTGGGATGATTTCCATTGTTTAAATAATAAAATATTATTCGTTTTCAATATCATTTATTCGAAAAATTGAATTGGTTTAAAAAACAGATGAATTATTATTATTATTAGATAATATAGGCAAGATATCTCGAACATGAAATTAATAAGTTAATTTATAAGTTAAGTTTCACAACAAAGCTAAATTTTCTACAGTAAGTGGAAACAAGTTGAAAATGAATAATAATGGATTGTTTAAACAATAGGAAGACATTTTTTAAATAAATAATGTCATTCTAAGATAATAAACTGCCGTTTCGAATTCAGCAAACAGAATTCTGACGGATTTTCGAGAAAAACGAATTATTTTAGCAAATAGAATTTGTTTAAACAAATGGACAAATGATTATAAACATTCCACTAGACATACTAATAATTTCGACGAGAAAAAAGAGCATGTAATGATTACAAGAGTTAACTTTCTGAAGAATGTACATTATTTCATATTAGGGTAGTTTTCAGGGCAATGTGGGGTTGGGGACGTCACATCCATATGTATACAAAATAGGGCAAATTCTTCCTTGGAAAGTCCTCTACAAGTCCTATTACTTTAATCTTAAGTTTTCCCAAACTCGGAATAATTATACCAAAAATACCAAAAAATGTCTTTTTCCCCGTGCCCATGTAAATTTGAGGCGTCGACAGGCACCATTAAAAATCAAACAACTTTGTCCACTTTTTTTTTGATTTGGACATAATTTGGGAGATTGTTGCTTTCTAAATAAAAATAGCTAATTTGAACTACCCTAATGAACACGCTTCCGCCATACAGCAAGTGGAATTTAGAATACTGCCCCCTCCTTCCGTCTTGTGCTGGATACGCAGGGCAGTGCAGTGCTATGATACAGAGAGGCGGTCGCATCAGGCGACCGCCTCTCTGCAGCGAAATCAAAATACATTTTCGTGAAACAACGCAACATTTGGTTCAGCCTGACAACAAAAACTAACGGAAACAAGGTCGTTTTATGTGCCGTGTAAATTCCGCTATTCTTTAAACTACTAGTTGGAAAGGATTTTTATCTTCTTCTATATAAACAACAACTTTTGTTTCTATTGTACTATAAACTTTACACTTTTTATCTGGTTCCACAAGGAGTTAGGAAGTGCTAAAAAATAATATCATATCATCATATCATAACAATTAACTTTAAACACATTAACTGCTACTAGGTGGTCATGCAGAGTAGGTGCATTAAAACTTTTATGATTCCAACATTGAAAAATCTATGATGCATTATTAAGAAATAATAGAAGACTGAGATGCATAAACTAAAGTTAGCATTGGGAAGGTTAGCAGTTTTCTTTTGCATGATATTTTATTTGAAATAAATTTTGTCTCGAAGATATTGCAATCTGTAACTATAAATTTGTCAGATTGTGTAAGGTTCTGAAAGTGAATCCGAATGCATATTTCACGTTCCCTTTGCATATTCTATGAAACCTTTGGATGTTTAAAATTATGTATGCCAAATTAACTTCATTACTTTGTATTTGACTACTATTGTAGCTCTGAGAATTTTATTGACTATTTTCTTGTCTTTGTTGCTAGCAGGAAGAGAAAATGTTCAATAACTTAACAAGGCAATGGCTGCCACTCTAGACTACACATCCCTAATTAACGAATTTAATAAAATTAAAGTTGATACAATTATTTTAAAGTGCTGTATATTTTCTAAATTAATATAGTATTCGTACATTTTGTAAAGTTTTTAAATGACAATCGAAAGTTTCAAAGAAAAAACTTCTAAAGGGCGGCATTTTGCAGACTTTCGTCATATTGAGAAAATCTACCGCACGACCCTGTGGATACGCCCATGGTTTGGGGTATGTTGTTGTTTGGTCTTTTGTGAACGAGCCATATAAAGTTTCACCCAAATGTGATTTTTATCCTATCTCAGACTAATGTTCATTCAACTGATCGAAAGTCTACGCAGTTCGTCGAAAAGTGGACAACGAAATTACTTCAGTGTTTCAAACGCGATTAACTGCCTTTTTAATATATTTATTTGAGAATAGTTAGTTTGAGAGTAACATGGGGCATCCTCATTTTTAATCTACCTCAGAAAAGGAAGACGTTATTAATTCTGGTTTTGACATTATAATTTTAAAATTAATATTTCCATATTTCCAGGTACTCCACCAACCCACCCTCCACCTCCTCGGCACCCCGACGTCACCCTACCACCAACAACCGACCAGCCCTCAACAACAACAACAGCAACAGTCGCAACAACACTACAACCAGCAGCCGCAACTCCACCACCAGACGAACAACAACACCCACCCCCAATACAAATACGGCAATAGCGGGGCGGCGGCGCCGCCCATCGCCCCCACCAACGCTCTCTACCCGCCCATGTCCCGTCTGATGTACGTCTCCCCTCTGACGCCGCCCAGTTCGGACCCCGGGTCGCCCGGCGGCACGCTACCCCGCCGCACGCCGCCCCCACCCTACCCGGCGCCCGGCTGCACGCAGACGCCGGCGCCAATCACGGCGCGCATCACGACGTCCGTCGCGAAATACAATAGGAGGAACAATCCGGAGTTGGAGAAACGGCGGATACACCATTGCGATTTTATGGGTAAGGGAGGGGGTTTGTTAGTGGGGGGTTGTGTGTGTGTGTATGTGTGGAATTGTGGGATTGTAGGGGTTGTGGATAGTTGGGGGGGGGTTGGTTTATGTGGGGTGTAGGTAGGGGTGGTATTGATGCTTTTTGGGTAGGGGGTGTGAGGAGTTGGGGAAGGTGTTGGGTGTAAGGTTTTGGAATATTCAAGGAAAGGGGGATAGCAGATTTAAGGAAATAATGGTGGATATTTTTTGATAGAATGGTAGTCATTACTTATTAGACTCAAAAAATGAGAAAAGCCGTCCACGGAAAATAAAAACATCGATTTCGAATTTTACAATTTCCGTTTTATCCGGAAACTTAAAAAAAGAATACGAGAGAAACGTTACGTAGTAACTTTGGGCACTACTAGTTCATAGGGTTGCCAGGTGTCCTGGATTTCACAGGATTATCTGGATACTGGCAGAAAACCGCGCGTCCTTCAAAATGTATCCGCAAACTGAGAAAACTGTATAGTAAAACAATGTATTATAGCCAAAAGTATTTTAATATCTATAAAAGTGTATGTGAGAAACACATATTCCATTTAATAAATGCTAAAATACATGTATTATAAGTATTATTTGAATTTGAATTTGAAATATTATAATTCTGTATCTTAATTTTTATGAAACATCATTATAGCATTCAATACAAACACTAAATTACTGAAACTAAAATAAGAGTAGGTAGGTATGTATTTAAATTTTATGGGGTTACATTTTGAAAATTAAGATACACTGGCAAGGGCGTAGCCAGAAGTTTTTACAGGGGGGGGGGCAAGGAGTCAGAAAAATACCAAAATTTACGTAAATAAATATTTCTTATCGCATATCTTTTTGTTTATAAAAATATATGTATGAGGTATGTACATAATATGAAATATGCTAATAAAACATTACGTAATGTTAAGTTTCCGCTTGTTTTCGGAAAACTTCTGCAGGACAGATTCTTTGAATTGCTCTTGGTCTTCATTTGCAATGTTGCGATGAACGCTGAGCATGCTACCGAAACAAATATTCTTGGAGGACATGTATCAAAAGTATCAAAATGTACATGTAAGTGTACAAGAACAGTAATACTAATATATCATAATTTCCAAGATATTTGCGAACAGCGAATTAATGCAAGAACCGCCATAGCGCCATCTATTGCTTAAAAGACAAACTATAGGTAAACGGGTTGACATTTGCCAAACGAGACCAAACTCGAAACTCAACAAAATTAGACTAATCTAAAGTAATATTTAGCTATATGCACTTAAACTGCAATAATTACGTGATTATAGTGTTACGGCTACAGTGATAACACTGTGATCACGTAGGTAATCCTATAACTGAAATACTCTTTAGGACCAGTAATCCTAATCACCCAATCATACAATGATATAACACTGGCTTCCAAATAATAATTAATACTTAGTAAAATAGTTTCTTATATCAATTGCAAAAAAAAACACTGCTTTATTATCGCGTTCAATAACTACACATCACACAGACTCCAGTAATATACAAAGTAGATATGTGGTTTTGGTTGCCAACCGACAAGTAAATTGAAGATATAATTTTAGATTGCTTTATTACAAATAACATTATATTATTATATAAGGTTATTTGTAATAAAGCAATCTAAAATTTTTACTTCAACTTACTTGTAGGTTGCATTAACAATTCCTTTATTAATTCCCAATAAATCAACTTAACAACAAATACCTCACCATGTATTGAGATTTGGAGGTAGGTACTGGTATTTGAGTTGCATACTCGACGGTAATTTATTAAATTACATTTTCTCATAAAATAAGCACAACTGGCTTTTACAGTACATGTTATGTGTCTTTGTAAATTTATTATGTACCTAATACAATTTTGTGCATTTTTATTTTGAGCGCCAGGGGGGGCAGGTGCCCCCCCCTGCCCCCCCCCCTGGCTACGCCCTTGTACACTGGCAGTCAAAGCGACGACTGAGTAGACACTCATGGTACAACCGGGACACGTTTTTGAATCTCGCGCGTTGGGCCGTCATGCGCATAGGGTTTGTTTACTCACAAAAAAAATGCATCGTACGAAAAAAGTTTCAGACAAAAGATTCTTCTTATTTAGCGTAAAATCATAATTTGATAAAAAAATTGGGAATTGCCATTTAAAAAAATTAAGTTAGCCTCATTTTCACCGATTGCAGCGCCATCTGCAATGAAACTGATATCGTCATCTCATTTCCCCCTTTGAGTCCTACAAGTTTATTTAAGACACTTTTGTCGTACCATGCATATTTCTCGAGATATTTAGGAGTCTTAACTTAAAAGGACCACCCGGTATATTAACAATTTCTCTAGGTACCAGCATCTTTTCCGAGTAACTTAAATTATCATTTGCATACAATTCAGTATCTTTACATTTAAAAATGGGTATTATAATTTTTATAAGTCGAGTTTGTGCTATTTAAAATCAAGTACGTATATTAAAATTTAAAATATTCTTATTTTATCGTTTACATATATTATTATACCTTTTATAACATCATATTCAGACCATATTATAAAATCAACTATAAGACAGTATTATAACATTTCATATACTGTACTTAACATATATGCGTATTGGAACTCAATATTCTTGTCACAAATGGTAATATACTTTATTATAAGCATTATGAGAATTATTATAATGGTTCCTCTACAGTTTTCTCAGTGTAGTTCATAGGGTTGCAGGATGTTCTGGATTTCGCAGGATGTTCTGGATTCTGGCTGAAAGCCTTCAAAATGTGTCCGCAGGACGCATAATGTCCTGGTATTTTATACAGATATCTAATTTGCTGGACCGATTGCAATAATGCCACATATATGACACGCTCCGACGAAAGGGAGCTTATGACGACCCGTCATAAGGTCAAATCTCAAGGTATCTACGTATTAAGAGGCTGGTTCAGCCTAACTTCAGGTCTGTTCTGCTCAGCTCTGGTGGTCCCCTATTGGTCCAATTATTCAAACAGTTCAATGCTCCTGTGGGTTAATTATTGAATAATGATAGCATCTTATAAGATTACAACAATCTGAATTAACTATTCTAGTGGGCCACATCTCCATATTTATTATACCCATGCCCAATTTTAAACAATTGCTGCTCAAAGATAGACGTATAATTGGAGGACGGGTGATATCCTGATTTCAGGAATAACAATTCAATTATGTATTTTTGCGACGAGCCGCAGTAGTTCCACTTTATGTCAATGTACAATTTGAAAAAAATTCAATAAATGAAAAGAAATAAAGGCACACCTTTGACGAATCGGCGTCGTATTTTCCCAATTTTTCCATCCATGTTCGAGTCTGAACAGTGTGTCCATCTACGATGTTCTCGAGAACTAGTCGTCATTAGACGAAGATAATAGTAATGGGTCTATCTCTATCTACCATATACCACAAAAAAAGGCTGTTACTCGCTAAAATTCACTTTTATATTTACTGGGACAGATTTCGAGAGTTCTAACCTACAAATCCGATATAATCTGAAAATGTAGAAAACTTGGGGACACTGCACAAAGAAGTATTCTAATTGAAATTAGGAGATTACATAAAAATTCTACTATTATATCAGACATCAATCAGGTTTGTGCCTAAAGAAGTATACTATTGTTTTTTAAAATTTCCTTATCAATTGATAGGTTAGTTAGCAGAATATACATATAAACAGTGCTGTTTTATCCATTCTACTACCAGAGAATTCAAGCTCCAAGTATGATATGATGCAGAAGATCATTACGGGTTTTGTAATTGGATTCAAATCACATTACGAGGAATCAAAATCCTTACGTACTATTTTGTTGATCGAAGAGGATTTCTAGACAAGAGATGTGATTACTAATTTTCATAATTTCCATGAACTGACAATAAAATTATCGAGGTATGCTGAAGATTACCGATTTCTTATCAAATTTTTTGGTAATATTACTGGAAGACGTCTATAACATTACTATATGAGAAATGTATAATGGGACATAGTCGACTTATCAACCACTGACTCCAGATGTTTTTCTTCTCAAGTGCAAAGTGTATGGAGGATTACGTTTAACACAACAAACCGCAGATAGTATTGCAATTAGCCCCGAAGAACCGAACAAGCATTACGACCAGTATGCGTGTGGTCTCATGATAGCGAGGATCAACATTTTTGTGATTTTGATATTATAATATAATATTAATAAAGCTTATGTTGTCTATTTGTCTTTTATAAATCATATATGAATTACAAATTGGTAAATAAAGAATAACTTATTAACTGTTTTGTTTTTCTTATACGTCATCAGATCCCTGTGCTGTGGATGTACATACGTATGTAATATCGACCCGTGCAACAGAGACTAATAACTACATTTAGTTTGTTAGTTACGATAGTCTTCGTTGGATGGGTCGATATGTATTTGTTTTTCAGTAGCTAGGCATAAGTGTATTATCGGCTGAGAAATGAGTGCATAATCTATCGTACCAAGATTAAGTAATCTGTGACCAAAGTTATTGGTACGGGGTTTGTTTTTTAGGAGGTATAAATGTATATGGGCGCATAATCTCAATACACTTTCAAATATTCCACATATTCAATACGTGTGCGTGTATTCATAGTACGTGGTTTTTGCATATATCACTTCATAAACCGTAGACAAATGTTGAAGTTATTTATCATATAAATATATGATAAATATCTCACACTCTCCACATAGGTTATGTCACGGTTATGTCAACAATTTATCACAGTAATTTTTAGATCTACCATGTTATGTTGGTTACCGTTGTAAAATCACTAGACAGCCTGCTTACGTGTGCAAAAATAAATTGAAACAGCGTTAAAGACGTTAGATCATATAATGTTCACCGCACGTCGGCAAAGTCTATCTTGTTCCAAAGTAGCTTTAGCGAAAACGTCGACATCCCCACGCAAAGACCAATTCTCGACTGATTTCTCTAAACTTATCAAAAACGGCCAAGCCTCTGTCGATCAGCTGTTGGACCCGCCACTTAACATATATGCGTATTGGAACTCAATATTCTTGTCACAAATGGTAATATACTTTATTATAAGCATTATGAGAATTATTATAATGGTTCCTCTACAGATTTCTCAGTGTAGTTCATAGGGTTGCAGGATGTTCTGGATTTCGCAGGATGTTCTGGATTCTGGCTGAAAGCCTTCAAAATGTGTCCGCAGGACGCATAATGTCCTGGTATTTTATACAGATATCTAATTTGCTGGACCGATTGCAATAATGCCACATATATGACACGCTCCGACGAAAGGGAGCTTATGACGACCCGGCATAAGGTCAAATCTCAAGGTATCTACGTATTAAATGGACCATATGACAAACCGTCGCGAGACGTCAGAGCGGGACATATAAATATAACTCACGCTGTTACAACAGAAATCTCACTAATTTGGAATATTTATTGATTTATGGCTTCGCATAAGAAAATTTTCGAGAAAAAGGCTAAAAATTAATAAAATATTGATAACTTTGAATAGATTTTTGCGTCAAATTAAGATACTTTTTGTTTAAAAATTGCTAAAGTCATGGTTTATAACATTTTTACCAACATTTTTAGAAAACCGTACGTCATCAGTTAAAAATAGGTATAGTAAAATTGCTAAAACATTGATCACGACAAAAACAAAATAAATACTAAAGTTGAATATTGACTTAGATATACAAATGTGTATTTTTCTATTAAAAATCGAGGATTTTTGTAAATAGAAAATTTTACTTCATAGTAACCTATAGGTATTAAAAAAAAAGAGATAATCTCATACAAACTAAGTTGTTAGGTAGTATAGGTAGTTTTGAGACATTGCTTAAAACATCAAAATAAAGTTAGCACAAGAAATCAGATTGCTTCTTGGCAAATGTTGACCTAAATTTTATTTTGTATCTATATTTGTCCTGTTTTTTGCTTTTATCCTGCTTTTTTTAAACTCGTATCCTGGGAATTCAATTTTTGAACCTGGTAACCCTACTAGCTTTCAATGAAATAGAAATGATTGAACATTCAACATAATTCAAATCATCACTTTCATTTTAGATTTATTACTTATTATTACACATATTTCAAACTATGGACTTCTAAAACTACTAATACAAATTACCATATAATTTATGCACCGAATACGGGGTTGTATGTAGGTTACGGGGGGAAAAATACAAGACAAATACAACTTTGTAAAAAAAAATCATCAAAAAACTCGACTGGACAGATATTCTAAATAAAACTATAAGGACATAAATGTTTTGTGCATTTGACTTTTACCATAATTTTGATTTTGGAAAGTATGTACGTATTTGTATACATTTACTCTTTTATACACTACAATAATTATTCAAAATTGCCTAAAATGCTTAACTCCAAAGTTTTATGAAAATTAAGATATCATGAAACTTCCACTTAAAAAACTTAAAAATAAGGCAGTAAATTATTTGAAATATAACTGTAAAAATGTTGAGTTATTTTATTGTTTCCCTATAGTAAAAAATCAAAAAGAATGTTTTTTATCAATAAGTGGTCTGTTATGTGTTCTATTTGTTATCATAAATGAAAACTAAATCTTAATAACAAATGCCCGACCAATTCACAAAACACTGTATACATGTTAGATGTAAGAACTTGAAATCACAGCCACTATATATTATTTTGTCTGTGTTTTTATGATTTCAACTTTAATAATTAATGGGTGATTTTTTTATTGCTGAAACTACACGAATCAAATTCTTGAGAAGTATTATTAGATAAAAAATCCATTTTTGGGATATTATTGGGGATGGTTTTTCACTATATATTCTTTCAAATTAAATGGTAGCCTATATTATTATTGTAGCATTCTCAATCCTAATGATATTGTGAACTTAAGAACATATCAATTGCCTGTTTTGTTTCACCATCGAAATGAATGGCAAATAAATCTGGGTGGCTAATAAGGAAATGATTTCTTCATCAATTTGATATTAAAAATGCACGTTTTATTTGTGTTTGTGTTCGCAATAGTCATCCTGATTGAAAATGTCGTAAGAATGCAGGTAGGGTCCTATTTACAATATCAAAGGTACCGTCATTTCCGGAAAAAAATTATACCTATCTCAAGAACAGCGTAAATTAATAGCATCATCTTAAAACATGGCTCATTAACACTCCACATTTATCTTCTAATGACATTTATATCTTCCAGACACACACACACACACACACACAAAACTATTGTTGTCTTTTGATTGAAAGAAAATGTTAAAAGACACATTATATTATATTTCTTCAAATATAAAATCATTAATATACTCTCTTTAATCAATACATCTTAATTAACTCGAATAATTGAAGTTCATACTTAGTACCTACCATGATTTAATGTGCACAACTAAGTTTGTCTATGTAAAGAAACATTTCTATCTGTACACGTAAGTTGCAAGATATAAGGACGCCCGTGCTTACAGGATAAATAGTGAATGGTAAAACATTTAAAATCACTCACCTCATCAAAACACACCAAATAACACCATCGAAACATAGGAAATAACACCCTCAACAACTGCAAACAAACAATAAACACCGATTAAAACAATTAATTAGGTTATGTGTGCAAAGAACTCAACTACATCTGACAGTTCGCGTTTGGTAGTAGCGCACCCTGGTGCGAGACATCGGTACTATATACCTATACGATACTTATTTTCACAAAAAAACGCCCTAATCTCCGGTATCAACTCGCTTTAATACATACAAAATCTCGAAAATAAACAATCTCAACGTATTGTTGAACATAACATCAACGAGATTCACCTTATAGGTGGCAAAAACTTAAAACAAAAATCGGTATGACGTATAGCGTAGCTCTTGTGAAAACGAAATTTAGTAGAAGTGTTATATATTCTTACCTTGATATGAAGCATTTGACGTAAAATAACCGATAATTCACTACATGCACTAGTTTTTGGTGGTTTAATATAGTCAATTCGCGAAATATATCACAACCGACGCTATGAACAAAAAACACGGGCTCCGTCCAAGCAACAACTGAAAACCAGCGTTGCCAACTTCGGTCCGTATAGCATTCAGACGTACCAACGATGAATATTAAAAGTACCTATTCCTAAAAAGAGAATCTTTATTAAATTTTTAATTTATTTGTTCCAGGTTGCACAAAAGTCTACACGAAAAGTTCACACCTAAAAGCTCATCAAAGGATACATACAGGTAAAATAACTAAATCCTCTAATAACACACATAAAACTAACACCAAACTTTCAAATTTTTAGGCGAAAAACCCTACCAGTGCCAGTGGCCAGATTGCGAATGGCGATTTGCAAGATCAGACGAGTTAACACGACATTACAGGAAACATACAGGAGCCAAACCGTTCAAATGTGCCGTATGTGAACGATCGTTTGCCAGATCAGATCATTTAGCACTGCATATGAAGAGACACATGCCCAAAACTGCCAAATAATAGAGACAAGATCGTGTATTAGCGGTCGTAATAATTTCTGTGTTGTACTATTTTTTCGTAGGCCATAATACCACACCAGTACGTTGTTTTGTTGTTTGTTTATATCTAATAATCATCGTTGATGATGCGATTGATACATCGTCATGTCATGACAAAATGATTCAGTAGTTATCTGTTGCTATTGCGAATAAAAAATATTTATTAAAATACCGAATGGGATCTCAAACAGAGTATAAGAAGCAAGTGTATTTTGTATGTAGTCGGATTCAGTATCGTGTGAAGTGAGCTTGAAAATAAACATTAGATGTTTAAAACGTTTAAAAAGATTTGGGGTTTTATATACAGTCTGGCATCAAAATAAGAGTACCACTGATGTTAAATTATAGTTGCTATGGTGACTGAAGTTTTGACAAGTTTGTCAACACTTGGCGATGTGACAGCTGGGCTGGACATAACCTTACTATGTTGACAGTAGTTACCACAATTTGTTTGTAGACATAACCTCAATGATTTCATATCAACGGCACACCTTGTATCAACAATACCAATTACAAAAACAAAAAAAAAACTTCTTTTCAATATTGAACTGTGCTTGTATTTTTATTTACACCAAAATATATTTTGATTTCAACAACAAAACTGTTTGTCAAAAGCATTACATGTGTTGTAGATCTTCAAATTGAGTTTATAAAGATAATAAATAATGTAATTGACATGAAAAAAATGACATTTCTTTCCATTTGTGTCTTACTATTGGTACCCCTACGTCACATTTCTCATACTTATGTCAAATACACTTGACAGTTCTTTTGAATAAAGACTTCTTTATTCAAAGGAACTGTCATTATTATTCAAAACTACTGTCAACACTCAACACCTACGTGGTTGACAGTTGAATGACAGTTAGACTAGTAGGAATAATATAACTTTTATATTCATTATAGCATAACTTACAGAATAACAACACCAACTTTTGTTGTCAGAGACTGTGTTATATACAGGGTTAGCCAAAATTACCAGAACACCTAAATAATTCTCCAACGGTAGGAAATTTCCAAAATTTGTTCAAACAAAAGTTTTTTGGCTTGAAACAAGCTATCTTTTAAATATATTTTCAATATACATGGTGCTCATTTTATTATAGAAATTTGGTATCATTTCCTTTCTTTAAATAGATCACCCATTTCTATAATAAAATGAGCACCTTGTGCTAAAAAAAATTAGTGTTTGAACAACTTTTTGATATTTCTTACGGTTGGAGAATTATTTAGGTGTTCCGGTACTTTTGGCTAACCCTGTATCAAAAGAAATATTACATTCCATAATTATTTTTTTCAAGCTCACTACAGTCACTACTTACTAGACTCAAAATGTATAAATGAAAAAAACGTTGTGACTTAAGTATGAGGCCTTAAGTGAAAGAAGAAAATGTGGCCTTTTCTGTTTTTACAGTACTTAAACCTAATAATGTACAATTTGTATATGTATTCCCCTAGACACTATATAAGTTTTCATGTGATTGATTTTTGTTTCTTAGTGTACATTGAGTTAATAAAACAATAATGATGAAATAAACTAAAGAAAGTCTCTTTTGATTTTAAAGAGGCAGGTATTTGTTTAAACATTCCTACGAGTACAATATTGCATGTATGTACTTGCATTATTATCTTGAATTACCTATCACATGTTATAATGAAAATACATAAAAAACTATTTGTAAAATTTGTATCTATAATGCACATGACAAATCTATAAGGTACAACAAATAAGTTATTGGTATTTAATAATGGATACTTGATTATAAAATATTGTGAATTTGTTCTTAAGATGCAGTCCACAATATAACTCTCTAATAAAAATTTGCCATTTTACAATTTTACCTTAGTAATGTGATTTTTAGTTTTTATTTTGTACAAATATGGCCGTATACATCAATTATACTGCAATATGTATTGCGTAGAATTTTCAGTATGAGAAAGTTACCAAATATGTACACTGAGCAAAATAATAAATGTACATAATAATATATCTTATTATATCAAACTGACTAGGAACTAGTCACATATTTTCCATTAATTTTTAAGTAAAGAATCTATCAATTTTCCGAATGAAACAGAAACCATGTTTTAGTTGTATTTATATCGCTTTGAAGCGAACAAAAATCTCTGAGAGATTGTATTGTAGCGAAAATGCACGAAATTTCTATTCCCTAACTTCATTTTGTAATTTTATATGTTTTATTTATAAATATTATAATATATAGTTATACATAGAACAATCATTAGAGTATATTATACTTAGATAGAAGTTGTTTTTTTTTTAATTTTTGTATAATTTACTTTAAATACAGTTTTATTTTTACCAGCACAAGAGTTTCATTACCTTTTAACTTTTAAAATACCCGCCGTTCCTTGTAAGAAATCTACCTTACCGACTCTCCGTGACGTACATGGCGTCGCTTTGTTTACTAAGGTTTACCAGTGTAGCTTGGTTATACCAAGTTTGATTTTAATTTAAAAGTGTAGATCGTTTAAAATATTGCATTTTAAAACTTTTATCGTTGTAAAACTTGTATTTTAGGGACGTGAGAAGGATTAGGTATGATTGTAGAAACGTCTCAACGTTTTTTAAAAAGATTTACTTATTTTATAGGTATTTTTAACATGACAAAACGCGGGGAGAATGTTTGCGAACAGTGTTCGAAAAGTTTTAAAAGTAAGAAGTTGTTAGAAAGACATGAACGTACCCACGATAATAAGGTAGTATACCTTTTATTTTTATGTATTTACGCTGTATTTTTTTATTGTTTACAGCAGAAAAAATGCAGAATGTGTAAAGATGTTGCGTTTAGCAATGTTGAAGACTATGAAGTTCATATTAGGGATGTCCACAATGGTCAAACTGGTTATTTTTTTATGTGTAGCGAGTGTGCAAGACAATTTAAGACGAAGGGTGAATTAACGTTACACGTTGCGTCAAAGTGCGGCACGTTAAAATTATTTAAATGCAAAGTAAGGTGACAAAATAAATTTATTTTATATATTTAGAATATATTTTAGGTTTGTGAAAAAGAACTAATGTCCGCTGGATCTTTACACAATCATATGCTGCGACATAAAGGCGAACCCACGCAAATGTGTAGATTTTGCGCTAAATTATTTTTAACTTCCGGCCAATTGAAAGTGCACGAGAGGAAACATACTCTTGAGAAACCTTTTATATGCGAGGTAAATCAAAATATTTAAGGTAAACGTTCCAAATTCAGACATTGTTACAAATTCCGACAAATTTCTGTTTATTTGGTTAAAAAAAGGAAATCTACAATATTGCACTATATTTTAGGACATCCGGTTTGTTGTTTTGACATCACACTTATCAACGCACAATCGTTTCTTATTCTACTAATGTTCTAACGGTCAGAATATAACCTAGAAGTTTGACTGATCGTGAAAATTGAGTGTTACGCTAAAAGTTGATTTTTTTCCTTATAACTTAACAGCAATTCTTATAAGGTTTTTGAAATTAATTTATAAATTCCGGTAAATTACCAACTTTAATCAAAATTTTCAGTATCCCTGATAATTCCTAATTCCGTTATAGAAATCGAGAGGCATCATATGAAATGATGAAATAAGAATGTTGCAATACTAGCAACAGAGAGTAGCAATTTTGACATTAAAATTCCTCAACCTGTTTGAATTTGGGGCGTTTACCTTATTTAAATTTTTTTTTAAATTTAATTTTATAAACCTTTTTTAGGTTTGCGGAAAAGGTTTTTGCCATCGTCAAAGTTTAATAACCCACAGCACGCTACACACTGGTATAAAACCGTTTACCTGCGAAAATTGTTGCGATTCCTTTAGTTGTGTAGGAAATTTGTTAAAACATCGGAAAACTCATGCGGAATGTGCCAAAATTCCACTTACGACGCACTCGGTGCAAAATCCTTCGACTAAAATGAAGATTAGGGTAAATATGCCGGCTTGCACAAAATTAAAGTTTTTTCAGAAAGAAAAAGAGTTGGAGGCAAAGTTAAAAGTTTGTATGGAGAAATTGGAAAAAACGAATGAAAATTTTGAGAGAGTAAATGCGTTAATTGATGTAGAAATTAAAGAAATAAATATCCCGATAAGTAATTCAAAGGAAGAAACATCGCAGGTAGAAAATATAATCAATCCTAAAGAATGTGTCGTCAAAAGTGTCGATTTTATTGATAAAGTTGAAGATCGTGTTGAAGTTTTGGTGGATAATAAATATGACACAAGTGCAAAGGAAAAAACTGTTGCGCCTGAGAATAAGGATGATATTTCTAATAATGTGACTAGCGATGGTTTAGATAGCACATCTATAAACGACGATACTAATTGTCAATCTGATGAAGGCAATAATTGTAATGAAAGTAGACATAGTACTTCGGAAGATGATGAAGTTGATCAATCAAGCAATAATTTACGTAGGAAATCTAAATCATCAGGTATATAATTGTTAAATTTTTTCTTTTCTACAATTTTATTCATGATCATTTTAGGACAATTTGATTATGAATTTGCATTCTCATTTTCACCTTGCCTTATAAAACCCTGTATACAGACAATACAGTAGGTTGTATTTCAAAAATGTCTTATTTTGAATTCAATATTCCAACCACAGAAAGAAAATGGCCCAATTGAAAAATATTTAGGTCTCCCGCAGGAGGTTAAAGTTTCTAACTTTCTTTAAAAATTCGTATTTTTACATATTTTTTATACAATAAAAGTTGAAGTCGTTTTTCTTTTTCAAGATTTTAACAATGTGGTGTAAAATTAGCGTATAAAATATACATATTATTCTAATTATTCTATGAATTTAAAGAAATTGCTGGTAATCTAAATGTTGTACATTTAGATTTCCAGCAGTTTCTTTAAATTCATAGAATTTTTTAAAAATGACCAATATCGTCAAATTTAAAACATATGGGTATATGTTAATACATATAAGTTTATTTGTCATTAAATATTTTATTATGTGCGTCCGTGTGAGCTGTTTTTTAAATGCAATCTGTTTGCATGAATTTTCACACTATTAGGTAATAATAATAAGTTGAAAGTACAGTGATATACGGCTAATCTGCCCCCTCTAAAAATATTTTTGAATGCTGGCGCATTTGCGCACCCTATCGTATGTTGAACTTAACCAACCACTACTTTAGTTAGTAAATATGTCTACCAGAAAGCACATTATGCTAACATTAACCCAAAAAATATAATAACCTTAATAGACAAGGGCTTGTCTTATAGTTCATTTGCAATACGCCACAATGTAGGCAAATCCACAATCGCGAATATTAAAGCCAAAAAGTGCAAATTTTAAATATCAAACCTTTGGTATCATTGTATCGGAAAAGTGTAGAGAAATTTCAACAAAATATCGAGTATTTGGTATCATTGTAATCGGAAAGATGATTCCTATCGAATAATCATGGTGTGGCCATTGGGTACCCGTGAAAAAAATAACTCACCGGCCAAAAATCAATTAAATTTCGCTAGAGGGCGCCAGTAATGCAATGTCGGTCAAAATCGACTTAGTGAGTGCTTCATAGCCTTCAGGATTCATACCCACCTAGATTAATACACAAAAAAGTTATTTTTGCGTTGCCTTGGTGATAAAATTAACGCTTGATATGTTTTTGTGTTCCGATTGTCATCCTGATTGAAAATATCACACAAAGAATATAGGGACATAGGGTGCCATTTAAAATTTCAATGATGACGTCATTTCCTGAAAAACCGGAAGTCATATTAGCCTCAAGAGTATCCCAAAGAATGGCATTTTTTGTCTATTAACACTTTCTCAAATTTCATTCGTCCAGCTTTATAAACAAAAAAAATAAACGGGGGTACCTACGCCGTGGGTCACCCGGTATATATATCATGTATTTTCACAATACTTACGCAATTCTATACAGTTGTTCACAAAGTAGCAATGGAAATACCATCAATTTAAATGATCAAAACATCAATATGAATGTTGTATTATAGTTTTTATATTTTGTTTTTTAGAAATATATAACATTTTTAATTGAATTACTTTCAACATAGCAGCTATTTTTATCTGATACAGTACACTCTCGCTAATCCGACTACGGTCTAATATGTACTATCCCGTAGTCCGAACGGCCTGCAACTCTGCACTACCTCGTAATCCGAACGCCCTACCTGCTTTATAACCCTGGTCCGGACAGAAAAATCATAGTAAACCCTTGCCATCAATGGGCAACCTTGTACTTAAAATAACTCATTAGTCCGAATGGGGGTATGCTAAAACGGGTTCGGATTAGCGAGAGTCTACTGTAGTGTGAAAATAACGCATAATTAAATATTTTTTGACGAATAAACATTTAAACACATTTTTTAAATTAGAAGAAAATGGTCATTTTTCTATAAATCTATAAAGTAATTTAAATAAACTGCAGGCAATCTAAATGTTGCACTAGAGTAATATATTTTTTTATAGGTCAACTTTACACCTTATTGTTAAACTTTTTCTATTTAAAAAGGAAAAATGTCTTTCATTAAAACAAAAATATTGAAAAATTCCAATTTTTAGAGAAAATTATAAACTTTAGGCCTCCTGTGGGAGACCCAATATTTTTCAATTGGGCCAATTTATTTGTGGTATATGGGGGTCCATACGGAGAACTTTTTAAAAACTTTTCTTTCATCAACAAATTTCTTTCGGAAAAACATTTTTTCGATATACCCTATTGAACATATACAACGCTTTATTTTAAGGGAGATATGTTAGAAAAATCAGTAATAAACATTTTCTTCCTCTTTGTAACTATCCGGGGATATACTGTATACAAAATTAAGTTCATTTCAGTACTTAAAGAAGAAACGCAATGCAAATATTGTCAAAAATCGTACTCAAACCCAAGATGGCTTAAAAAACACGAAAGCCAACATTCTTCGGAATTTAACGGCATCTTTAGATGCAGCTGTTGCAAGCTCGACTTCAAAACAAAAGACGAGTGTTTTGAGCATCAAAGAACAGAACACTCTACACTACTCTGTAAGTTACATATTATACAGGATGTCTCACGGAACTGGTACATTAGAAGTTTCTCATGTTCTACTATTTCTGGTAACATGAAATTTTGGAATTAGAATTTACTCGATCTTAGCTCTTCGGCTAAAATATTCTCAAGTTAACTGTCACGTCCGGTCACCGGAAGAAGTCAGTATCAACTTTGTTATTTTAAATGGAATGATATAATTTTAATTTTATTTTTGTTTTCTGCGTATCAAAATACATCATTTATAATAAGCGTTCCCTAGACCTAAATATCACCATTTTTGAGTTTTTTTGATTTTACTACTTTTTTGGTGATTTTCGCGGTGACGTTTAAAACTGAATATCTCGCTTATTATTGAAACTAGAAGTTTGATGATTGATGGTTCAAAACTAGAAACATAGCCAAATACGACGATGTTTAGTTCATCATGATATCTTATACAGGTGTTCAAAATTTCTAATACAATAATTGAATTTTCAAACGAAAAAATCTCAAATGGAACATCCTGTATACCGGTACGCCATTCGATAGGAAATTATATTCCCTATCAATCAATATTACGGTTACCTATATCTATCTTTAATAGTTTTTGAGATATTGTTACTTTTTCTTTAAATCCATTTTAAATACATACTCCCATTTGATAATGGGGACGAAATTAGATACGAAATTTACAACGAAAATATAAATAGTGATAGATATTTAGAAATTTTGCGTGGATGTGTGAACAATTTTTGCGATACTCTTTCCCTCAATATTTTACGCGACTGCTTTTATCAAATGGACGGTGCACCGGCACATTCTTCGCATGTGGTATCCATTCAACTTAATCAGATGTTAGGTGACGGTAGGTGGTTCGGAAATAGGAGACCCTGGCGGTGGCCACCAAGCTCACCAGATTTAACACCATTAGACTTTTATTTCTGGGGTCATGTGAAAAGTCAGGTTTATTCCACACCAGTTAATACTCGAGAAGAATTGACTAACAGAGTAGTAGCCGCCATTAATGAACTTCAGCGACAAGAAATCCGAAGAGCGACGATGACCGTAGTACAGCGAAGTGTTTTAAAATGTTTGGAGCAGAACGGGGCAGCATTTCGAACAACATAATTAAGTTTTAATTTAAGTTAGGTATCCTAAATCTATTATTGTAGTTTTAAGAAACCTTTTCAATATTTTTCTGTTTTCCTGCTGTTCCAAAGTTGTTACATTCCTATAAATAAAGAATAAATCGTTTTGTATTTAGTTTGCATTCTTTTATACTGACAATATCTCAGAAACTATTAAAGATAGATATAGAGAATCCTAATATTGATTGATAGGGAATACGATTTCCTATCGAATGGCGTATCGGTATACAGGTGTTCCATTTGAAAAAAATGAGTTTTTTACGGTTAAAAACTCAATTATTGTGTTGTAAATTTTGAACACCCTGTATAAGATATCATGATGAACTAAACATCGTCTTATTTGGTTATCTTTCTAGTTTTGGACCACCAATCATGAAACTTCTAGTTTCAATACGAACCGAGATATTCAATTTTAAACGTAACCGGGAAAAACACCAAAAAAATAGTAAAATCAAAAAAACATCAAAAATGGTGATATTTAGGTATAGGGAAACATTATCAAAAATGATGTGTTTTGATACGTAGAAACCAAAAATAAAATAAAAATAATATCATTCCATTTAAAATAATAAAGTTGATACCGTCTTCCGGTGACCGGACGTGACAGTTAACTTGAGAATATTTTAGCTGAAGAGCTCAGATCGAGTAAATTCTAGTTCCAAAATTTTAAGTTTCCAGAAATAGTAGAACATGTGAAACTTCTAATGTACCAGTTCCGTGAGACATCCTGTATAACAACACATTACATCATCAATTTTAAACACCCTGTATAATTCTAGCTTGCCTCGAATGCGATAAAATCTACGCTAATCCAACTTCGTTAAAAGCCCATGAAAAATACTTCCACGCAGGCAAAACACGCAAAACTTACACGTATATCTGCGAAAACTGCGGAAAGCAGTTTCCGCAGAAAGCTGTGCTTTTAATACACAAGGAACACAACTGCGGGGAAGCCCCAAAATTGCAGTGTGAAGTCTGCGATAAGAAGTTTTCGACAAACTGGAGTCGAAGGAGTCACATGAAAGTACACTCGGATAAAAAATTGTTGTGTAAATTTTGCGGGAAAAAATTTCATCGGAAAGGACAGCTTAAGATTCACGAACGGTCGCACACGGGGGAGAAGCCTTATACTTGTCTTTATTGTCCAAAAGCGTTTGCTTATCGGGATAGCTTGATAACGCATAGTAGCTTACATACTGGAATTAAGCCCCATTTGTGTGAAGCCTGCGGATCTAGGTTTTCGTGCCTCGGGAATTTGATAAAACATAAAACGACGCATGCGAGTTCTTGTGGGATTTGGTTGAGCAAGAATAAAGATGTGAATACCTATTTTCGGTTCATTATTTTCCTGGACGTATTAGTTTTTAAGATATTTAGCAACAATTGCAGAATATGGGTGAGTTTTTAAAGTATTAGTTTATTTAGTAACAGTAGTTGACCAATTTTAATTTGTTTATTTTACTAACAAGAAAATAAACAAATATTATTTTATTGTAACAGCATGTGACAATTTTGATGATTTTTACTTTATCATACGTAATATGAAGAAAGTATTGTAATCGTGGCATGTGTACCCGTTATTTGTGGCGACGATTCCGGAGAAACTACTAAAGGTTTCGAGACGAAACTTCATATTTAGAAGTTTCAACACCAAACTTAGAGCTGAAAACGTTTTTGTTCAAAAGAGTCCTAAGGAACTGGATGTTTCCTCTTAGGATTTTGCAAATGAGCCGCCATTTCTGTAATTTCGTCAAAATAGTTAAATAATAACTTAATGTAGATGAAATTGAGAATAATTTATGTCTATGAATTTTTTTGGTAAACTTAATAGTTTAGCTGCATGAGCAAATTCAATTTCATCGATATCGCTTGTACTGCATTAAAACTAGTTAGCCAGGACTTGACAGATATTTTGATTCTAATGACAGGTAGTGTCAAGCGCTGATGTTTTGACAATATATATATACCGATCTTGATCAAATAGAGTCTCATGCAACTAAACTATTAATTTTATACATATATAGTATGATAAAGTCATGTGCCTGGCCACATCAGATTTTTTTTATATCTCAAAGAAACCTCAAAATTAGTAAATTATGTATGTAGTTGTAATGGTAAATTTTGTCTCCTTACAAAATATTCGAGAAAAATACAATATTAAGAATATGCGTACGTTATAACAAAGTTATGGAGTAAATAGCTTTTAAATTACAAAAACTGTTTGAAATTAATCGGTATAAATCTATGTAGTTTGGTCGATGTACAAGTCCAATACGTTTACTTAACTTTTATTTATTATTAGGAAATTTTATTCACTGTTTTAAGTACTGATTTACTAAATGTTTTAATTTATTTTTTTATGTGAACGAATCTGGAATTTCTAAATTTTTTATTAAATTATTTTTGTTTTAATGCAGTGCTATTTTATACCTATAGTTTTGGCACGTATTAAGAGATCTCGTATTAACCCGAAAACAATTTCTTGTAAGTAGAAAAAAAAAGTATTTTCTGTGGAGCATTGTCGGCATCAATATTATTTTTTGCAACACGTTTTAACACGTTTTTTTACCATCCAGCTTCACCATTTAGAGTACTTGAAACGTGTTTGGAAATTCACATGTGGAATGTCTCGAATCCATATCAAATGTTTATATTTTACGTATTTTCAAATATATTTGTTTAGTTTTCAAAATGTACACTTTCCAATATGCTAATATTAATACAATAATATACTGGGTGTAGTACAATTGATCTGAAAAATTTTGAATCAAGAAATCATCATTTTCAATAATATTTGTTTCGTATTGAACAAGTTATTACAAAAATTAAAATAAATTATTAATCGCAATTATGTTTGGTTTAAATTTGTACTTAAATAAAAAATCTATTTTTGTATCACGAGTTGGGGTAGATGTTTTATATTTGAAAAAAGCCAAAGATGTAGAAGTAATAATTTTAATTTTAACTAATTAAATTTTAACTTTACAATTATTTTTCATCCAGCCCAACTCGTTATTTATCTAAGAAGTTACACTAAGAAGTAAGTACGTAGGCTTTCACGGCCAGAATCATTTAGAAAATAAACTGCTTCCGGGTTATGCCGTGTGTCAAGATTTGTTAAGGCTGACGTTTCGCGAGCCATGTTGCTCGCTTCTTCAAAGCTAATTGAATACTGAATTCAATTAGCTTTGAAGAAGCGAGCAACATGGCTCGCGAAACGTCAGCCTTAACAAATCTTGACACACGGCATAACCCGGAAGCAGTTTATTTTACACTAAAAATTTCATAAAGTTTGAACAATAAATAACGTTTTTATTGGAAAATGCGTTTTAGGAGAGATTGAACTATGGGTCTTAAATAATAAATTCAAGTAGAGGAAATTTTATTTAATTTATGTCTATGACATTTTTTGGTAACATTAATAGTTTCGACACGACCGATCTCGATCAAATAGAATCTCATGCAGCTAAACTATTAATTTTATACAAGGTGTTCCTAAATATCATGTAAATACGAAAAGAGGTAATTCTTTGGCTTATTTAATGACTAAAAATTCATATAAACATAGGTCCGCAAACGCTTCGTCGCCGATCTACAGGTGTTGAAATTTCAAGATTTTTTTTAGTATTTTCTTTATAGCTCTTGTAGTTTTTGAGATATTTAGCACTAATTTGGAATACGGGTTACGCTGTAGAACTTACATCATTGGGCATACCAAATGGTTTTAAGAATCTACAGGAAGATATTTTTCAGGGGTCATGCCCCCTTGTCTCCCCATGAACTTTTTTTCGGTGCGCCGCTGGTGGATTCTAAAATACAAAATGCATTTTTTGTTTTGTTCTAAAGCATTTTAATCTTTTGTAGTTTTTTCGTATTTACCACCGTTATCGAGAAAAAAAATAAAAGCTTTTCTGTTTCGCTAGATGAAATTAAATTTTTTTAAATAATTGGTTTAGTATGCCTGGGCTTGATTTAGATAACCTTTTGTTTGTATTTATTTTGACATTTTATTCGCCACCAACTGTTAAAAATTAAAACTAGGATACAAGAGCTATAAAGAAAAATCTAAAAAAATCTTGAAATTTCAACACCCTGTAGATCGGCAACGAAGCGTTTGCGGACCTATGTTTATATGAATTTTAGTCATTAAATAAGCTGAAGAATTACCCCTTTTCGTATTTACATGATATTTAGGAACAACCTGTATATATGTAGTATGATAAAGTCATGTGTCTGGCCACTTCAGATTTTTTACTAACAGTCTCATATATTTTGATAAATAAAATTTACCAATCCTAACGGTAATCTACTGTATGACACATCTTGTTATGAGTATATAACGTGTCCGTAGCTTTACTTTACAAATATAAAACACTTTGGTGAATTGTGTGATGATCAAAGATTAAATAATAATTATAGAGATAATTTTAGAATTAAATGTACTTAATACCACTTTAGATGTCCTCATTAATGACATTATATAATTAAAAGATTAATATAAAAGTTCGGAAAATTTTACAAACTTAGTTTTTGCACAAAAGAAAATACTTTCCCAAAAAATGCAGAGGCATCTGAATGTCAGTTATTTTAATCTGGCCAGCCCTTAAAATACATTTAGAAACCCTTAAAAATAAAGCAATTAGTTAATCATTCTTATTCAACTAGAGAGAAAGTATAATTAAATTGCGTTCACAATAAAGACTAGTCCACTGCAAAATCAATTATTAATTCACAAATTTGTCAAATATCACCGGAAAAATGATGAAATTTTTACCAATTTATTTGGCATAGTGTATAAAAATTATGTTAAATTTGAGCAATTTTTTTGGGGGGGAAAGATATTATTTTATGTTGTACACACTTCTTTTACGTGATTTTACAAAAAATAAAGTGTCAAAATAACTAAAATCTGGTAAAATTCTTTTTATTGTTATATATCGTACAACAACTATACATTTTCAATTTTAACTAACAATAAATCGACAAGATAATTGAAATAAATTCACACGCAAGTCCGGTATCAATTTAATTCTAGCACTCGATTCAGGCACCTTACACACACGAGTTGTTTGCTCTGGCTACCTTTGCCTGTCAAAGAAACGGACACAAATGAATACAAATATTGTTCTAAAAAAAAACCAACAAAAAAAGAAAACAACAAAAAAAAACAAATCATATTTTGTATTTCATAGTGAGAATCACAGCACAAAAGTAATAAAATATGTACAAAGAAACAACAGAATAATCAGTCAACAGAAATTGAACAAAACTTGCAAACCAGTCGTCTGTTTGTTTCAACTACAGCACATATTTTAAGTTTCGAATTTCTTATGTATATTACATGAGTTTTCCTATCCGCCATGTAACGAAAATTAGCCTATAACAACAAACTCAAGCGAATTATACATAAAAATAAATTACAAGTATATTACAGATGACCTTATATTATTATTATATAGCGTTATATAGCGTATTCATTTTAGTCGAGAGAGGAAATGAATTTTACATACAGAAGTTGTATTAGAGGTCCCTAGAAACTAAACCAAACACAAGAGCTTACGCTGGATTGAATTGTGTAAGCTCGGCCAGCTTTTCCCTGTTGTTCCAAAGTGCGTAAAGTGCCGACAGACCAAAACCAACCGCTCCACCTAAACCACATTTTCTTAAACCACCTGCGAAAAAAGAAAACAAAAAAGTCAATTATGATAATCATCAGTGGCCGGACAAAAATGTATGTTTTCCAGTGTCGTGCATGGGACACGTGCTGGTGGGGACGTGACCGGCTAGCCGGTCTGGCTTCGACTCATGGTATACATACCACTACACCTGCTTTGGCGATGAGCGAGTACAGTCGCTTGCCTTGTTTAAATTTCCGCTTCGTCGATAAATAATTTGAGCACTTTTTTCAAATGTGTTGTTTCTTGAAATTTTGTGTGAATATCTGTTTTTATTCTCCATTTCGAATTTGTTCTTCTGTTTTATACTTAGAGTTGAATTATTTTTTTTTTATTTTATAGTTGTACTTAGTTTGAAAATCCTGCAATGAATCGTTTGCTAGCTGAGTTTGGCAATACTTTCACGTTCGTTAAGAAGGGGAAGTGGTTTGCAATTTCTGCTCACGAAATTTAATTATTCGTAGTAAATAATGTCTTCGGGCTCATGTAAAAACAAGAAAACACATGGAAAATGTATCAGGAACGTCAACTAAAAACTTATATATATTTATTTCTGCTAATATACCTTTTACAAAAAGTAATAATCCCGTTTTCAAAAAATTTATCAAGAAGTATACCGGACGAGACTTACCCGATGAATCCACAATTAGAAAATATTACGTACAAGGGCAATATGACAAAACAATTTCTAAAATAAAGTCAAAACTATCCGATAAATATATTTGGATTTCTGCAGATGAAACTACAGATATGAAGGGTAGATGTGTGGTCAACGTCGTTGTCGGATTGTTGGACCCGCAAGACTTATATAAACCCTATTTAATATCTACTCAGTTTCGCTGTGCCGTCAAAGCTGAAGAGATATGTACAATAGTAAATGACGCCATAAAAAAAGTAGGAATCACAGACGCTAACAAAGTATTACTGTTTGTTTCTGACGCTGCTGCGATTATGTTAAAAGTTGGAAAATTACTTAAACAACATTTTTCAAATATCCTTCATTTGACATGTTTTGCACACGCTATTCATAGAATTTGTGAATTTATTCGGGAAGAATTTCCAGACGTGCAGACGTTAATAAGCATATGCAAAAAAAATTTTATTGAAAGCTCCTTCCAGATTGTCTCTTTACAAGGAAAAGTGCCCTCATCTACCTTTGCCACCACAACCAGTTATTACGAGATGGGGTACATGGTTAGAAGCGGCAATTTTTTATGCAAGAAACTTTGATATCATCAAACCCTTCGTCTTAAATTTGCCTGATGAAGCAGTTAGTATTAAAGACTGCAAGAAAGTACTATCATTACAAGATTTGCATGAACAATTAAAATTTATTGATACAAATTTTGCGCAAGTATTGCCAACCATAAAGTTTCTAGAACAACAAAATGTTAAACTTGCAAGCAGTTTTCAAATGATTGAATCCCTGTACGAAAGGTTATGAAGCATTGAAGCACCAATCAGTAAAAGAATACAAAAAAAAATGATGCGGTAGTACATAGAAATCCGGATTTTAATATTTTAAAACAAATCTCTACGAATTCATTTACGAATGAAGGAATTTCTCAAAAATATTCCAATTTGGTGTTGGTTTATTCTTTTGCGCCTGTGACTAGCTGCGATGTAGAAAGATCATTTTCAAGGTTTAAAGACATTTTAACATCTAAGCGAATAATTTTACTGAAGATAATTTTGAAAAATATGCAGTAAACAATCGTTCAATGCATATCCAAGAAAAGAGTAAAATATTTCAGTGGGCACGTGTTGCATATAGTTACGACAAACATTTAATATTAAATTCACTCGGTTTACTACCGACCGCATGGATATCAATCCAATCAACCGCATAAGTCGTCATTGACTCATGCGTGCCCGCTACGCACACACATAGCTGGGCGACTTCTAGCACTGCGAGACATACATTTTTGTCCGGCCACTGGTTATTATACATCAATGGATGAGTATCACAATAAATAAGGATTTTTACAAGCTAACTCCGTTGTCCTGCTATTGTTCGTTTCTGAGATATCCGCGTCCATAAAAAGCTCGCTTACAGACTTTATTACATAAAAAATCAAGAAAATAAAAACACCAATCTATAGAAGAGATTCTGACTCTAATTCTGACCAAAAATTTAATTTTTTTTTGTAAGTGGTTTAGGAGAAAAAAAGTCGGAAAGTCGAGAATTATTTTAAAACCGCAAAAATCGAGTACCTTTTTTTACTTCCCTCGCGCTCGAGCCTAAACCGACGGGCGGAAAATTTTGATAGTCACTCCTGTTATGTAGAAATGATTGAGGAATATAACGCACTTTATTTCAATTCTTTTTGTACAGCCATTTCAGAGTTACTAGCCTTTAAACACAGGGCTCAATGCTTTTGCATACAATAGTAGACTATATTACCATACCATACCTGTAGATTTGTATAAGAAGCCTGTTGCCGTTGCCGCGGCGATTGTGTTAAGATCATCATCGGCCCCTCGTGCCCATGATAAAATGACACCAAACGCCGAATATATCACAGCTATGGAACCTAATGTGTTTGCCGTGGCACTGCCTTTCTTCATTACATGATTCAGCAGCCTTAAAAGATAATATACAGATTCGTACAATTTTTAACTTACAAATTACACATATTTATTGCAACATTCAAGATACATTTCATCGTATTTAATGAATTTGTAAAATAGCAAAATAACAACTAGTAAAAAGTCAATAGCAGAAGCTTGTTCTTGAAAACTGACATATAGGACCTCTGAGAAGGTAGGTATGCAGGTTGGTGCATAATAAAATAAATGTTCCTAATAAAAGTGACCTAACAAACATAACCTAACACATTTAACTATAATTTAAGAAAAAAAGAAAAATGACAATTTGCCGAACAATTTATTTGTTGATTAGATTTACTTTGCTAGTGACTATTCAGAGATCTAAGATGTCGCTTACGATACCCGTCTTACGAAGGAATTAAAAATCAAACCAATCTGACAGTTCCGATATGAAAATTTATTACGTACTGCGTTCTCCTAAGTTTTCCCGTTTGCCCTTCGAGCGTGGTGGCTTTGAGTCCATTGTAGAAGCCCATACCTCCTCCGATGCCAGCACCGATCATACACGAGGCCCCAATCTGTCCGAAAGCCAGTTCGAAACGACCTCGCTGTTTGCTATTCCCGTCTAAGAATATATACTCCGGTTGACTCTGTGGCATATAAACCGGGTCATAATTTAGGTACGGCGACGAGAAAGGTTTGTAGATTCCTGAAACAAGCGGTTGTGTAATTTTGGGTAAAAATTTTGAGGTTAAATTGCGCATTGTCAGGCTGCGACATTCGTGCAGAATTCGTACCTGAAAGACCCCTTGTAGCTTCGCCACTGGAATATCCGTCGTTGGTGTCGTTTAAGCTACCCATTTCGACGCGTTTATTCCGAATAATTTGAGCCGAATCTCACGAAAAACGGGATGGATTATGAAGAGGAAGTCCAAGGTCGCAAGGCATTAAACAAAATGCATAACGACTATTACCAACTTTGGAAGAGAAATCCACTAGTAAGAAAATTATTCGCAACACTATTTCTCGTGTATAATTGTCGAAAACTTGCCGTATTTGTATTATAAGTGGATATTATCCATTAACCAAATTATGGAACAAGCAATTTAAAAAAATACATCAGATTTTGACAAGTAATTGAAGTTAGACACGGATGATCGATGGTCGTCAAATCTCATTCAAAACTTACATTCTAGATGGCGCCACCGTAATTTAATACAATCGGATACAATAATTATTTGAATTGCTTTGAATAAATTTCAATAATATTTTGATTAAATGGTTAGCTGCTGTAGTTGTGGTTATTCCAGAACCGCAAAAACCAAAGGCAGTGGCGTATCTTTCCATCGGTAAGTTCGTAAACACAGCTTTATAGGTTAAGTAAGGTAAAGTTGTATTTACAAAATTTTTAGTTTCCCTGCGAAAGGTTCCCATTCTAAGTTAGACGCGTGGAAAAAACTTATCGACAGGGAGAAATGGAGCCCAACAAAGAACAGCATGTTGTGTTCGAAACATTTCGACGAAAGCAATTTTATTCGAGTTCTGGGTAAAGTAACGTTACGACCTGATGCTGTGCCGACGATTAAAATCGATAGAATCAAATATGTAAGGTTTACTTTTCAACCCAATGACAGCTAATTTACTAAATTTTTTAGTCTCGTAGTAAATACGAAATGTCTGTTCCGATTGATGCGTTGTCTGACGATGATGTTGATCCACTTTTGGGGGCTGAAACTATCGTTCCAAAAGCTGAATTGAAAAAGTCGGTTAGTGCTGATGCAAGTATTTCTGTGGTGTATGTGTCCAGCCCTAAAGAAAGTAAAGACTTGAAAAAACTGGAAATGCAAAATGCGTTGATGAGTAAGAAAATTAAAATGCTGCAGCAGTCGCAGAGACGTGACAAGAAAACAATTGCTACTTTGAAGGAAGTGATACATATGTTAAGGAAGAAACCTGTTTTGCCAAAAGGGCAGCACCCAATTACTATAACAAATAAATTTTCTGGAAAAGTTTTGACCAGTTATATATCGTTAAAGTCTTCGCTATTACCATCGTAGAATTAAGTTATAAATAATCTTACGTGAGTAATATTTGTATATAAATGTATCTATTTTTGTTTAAATAAAGACTGGAGTCTACTGAATATGATCTATACCTATTTTTGTGATGTTTTCTATCATTATGGTACTCAGAGAAAATTTTAAGTAATTTGTTTTAAATGGATAATCTAAGTACAAATATGAATGAAAATCCCTGCGTGTAAATTTGCCAAATAAATATTTTTAGTACTTAAATCATATTATTTTTACTTCAACATAGCAAACTAAGTCGACAAAAACTTTGTGATTATACAATTTCAAAGTATTCCCAAAACATTGACAAACAATATTGATATAATTACTTTGGTCTTTGTTCTCCTGAGTGATTTTTTTTAAAAAGGATTGATCTTAAACTGAAACAAAAATGTGCCAGAACTTTAGGTATAAATATTACTACAGTAAAATAGACTACAATCCGAGAGATCAGAAACACAAAAATAATTTATTAAAAAATTTAGAATTTCCAGATTCGTTCACATAAAAAAATAAATTAAAAAATGTAACAAAGCAGTACTTAAAACGGTAAATAAAATTTCCTAATAATCAATCAAAGTTAAGTAAACAAATCGGACTGGTACATCGACCGAACTACAAAGATTTATACCGATTAATTTCATTTCGTTTCTCGTTTACCAACAACTCTTCCATCCTAACGCATCTCTGATCGAGCACTATAACTTCACGTTTAAGTCCATCGTTGACAAACCTAAGATCGGAGATATTCTTCTCCGCAATAATCAGATCTTCTTTGGCCAATTGCCGTTCATAACTTCTCTCACTAGCGTCCACAATGCGTTTACGATTATCCAAATTCCTCTGAAGTTCAGCAGATCTCCTCATCAGGCGGTCTATCTCACGCCTCATCGGACCACCAATAGTCTGCTCAAGATGTTCTTGCTCCATTAATACCGCCTCCAATTTATCACTTAGGTATTCATGTTCATCACCTAAAGAGCTATTTCTTGAATGTAGGTCTAGATGTTTTAAGATTAGTGGTTCGTTTGCAATGTCTTTGGTATTTTGCTTCGTATTTTCTACTTTTGCTTTTTGGGCTTTGAGGATGTTGTGCCAGTGAAGGAGTTTAGCTTGGGAATCGTCTTGACGTTCTTCTTGTTGTCGGACAATTGGAGCGGGTTGAAAATGGATTTTGGTTTGAGAAATTTTGGCTTTTTTCTTGGGTGATGTCAACTTGCACCTGCATACTAACAAAACAAAAAAAAATAATTAGTGTAAAAACATAATTAGGTTGAGATATTGGGCTTCCAATACAAAGGTTAATAAATATGAATGTAAAATGAAGTAGGTTATCGGAGTTTTGAAATCAGTAGCGCATCACTCAATGGGCAAAATGGGCATTTGCCCATTTTGGAAACTCATTTCCGTAATAGACTGACTACTACACCATGCCACTTCTCATTAACGTTGCAAGCCCATTTAAGCTCCTCTTAGCGAGGCCCCAACTAATCTTTAACAAATTCAGGTTGGGGACAAAAATTATTCTTTTACAAACTAACTTAATAAATTAATTAATTAATAAATTACCGTGGTAAGAATATCAAATTTGAACTTTAGAGTAGTTTTGCCTGGCCCCACAGGCAAAGAGACCAAATGCAGTTTTAGCAGTTAAACTCATTTTTTGCCATAAAAGAAACATCTAATAATGTTGGAGACTAATGAGAAACCCTTGAGAGAAAAACTATGAATTCTAAGAAGATTTTCAGTCGACACTTTATCTTTTGTTATGGAATTTTATTCTGTGAAGATGAATGCTCCAAAAAAAGTCTGTAAAATAATAATAATAAAATAAAAATTACGATCAGCAAAATGCTGGAAATCTTTCAAAATCCTTATTATTACACAGTATGTATAAAAGTAAACGGGAAATTTGTGGCTTTAGTCATTTTCAAAAAAGAGGAGCTACTGACACGGTAGAAATCCTTTTAACATTGTTTAATGGCTTGCTTTTAAAATGTAATCGACTTAACGACTGACCTCAGGGACATGCGGTTTTCACAGTTCAATTTGCAATTTGGTGCTGCTTCTTAGAAATACATCGCCCTGTGTAGTCAAAAATCGTTCTAGTTCTAGCTTAAGTCGTTTCCTAAAACTTTTATTTGGTTTCTTTCTTTTAAACTTTGAAGACCAGATATTGACACGTGTAAACTATAGCAGGAGACATTCGGGCTAATTGTAATTGCTTGATGATAGGAATCGGAATTTTATATAAACTATGTATTAACTAAGAATAAAAATTAATAAAAACTGCATCGCAAATTTAATAATAATAATTTTAAGTACATAATAATATTCATTCCCCTTTATTTACAATACCTTTTATGATTTTTGTTAATGGTTTTGTTATATCATATACACTCAGTTCAAAAAAAGTGACGCACATGATTTTTGACAACTTTAATACCTTATATTTTTTAAACCAGTTGGCCGATTTTTTTTGTCGGTAGGCAATTCCATTGTCTTTAAAAAAAAAATAAGACATGGATATTTTTTTGAATGTATCCTGGACTTTACTGGAACCATGTTTTTTCTCATTTTTTACTCACCCTCTGTGTTAGTCAAGTAATTGTATAGAAAATGCTTACACTCTATATGAATGATGCTTCTTTTACGAGCATTTTGTTTTCTTATTCATTGATTTAAATTGACCGAATTACAGCTTTTTTTACCACCATTTTGAATTCATCTAGAAACAGTTTTCTGGCGAAATAAAGTGATACAAAATTTTAGAAACGTTTTTATTAAAGAGAAGGGTAATTTGTTTTTATTAAACACAAAATTATAAACTGGAAAAACTGCTTAAAACCGCGAATTGCATAATTTTTAACACTAGTCTTCTAGCTTTTAAACTAACATTTTTTACGTCCACAAACCGTTGTTTACTTTCTTCATCGCCACAACAAATTATTTGCTATGGCAATGGCAAAAGTTTTCAAAGGCAATGTGAACGATGAAATAAATTTGCGGAATAAACGTAAGGAAAGCCCCTTCGCCAATAGCGACCAATCCAACATATCCGATAATGCAGCTCTGAAATCAGAAGCCATTTATTGTCAGAAAAATTGTAGAAAAATGACAAATGACAAAAAAACTCTCTGTGAACCGGAGAGTGAATGTGGACATAATTAAATTGTTTAATTATGAATAAACGTAAGGCTTTAAATAAAAAAATAATAAATAAAGAACTAAATGCTTGCAAAAGAAGCGTGAAGCACTTTCTATACCATTACTTGATTAACACACAGGGTGAGACCAAAATAAGGAAAAAAGCAAGGTCCCAGTTTTGCCACTACAGTCCAGGATACATTGAATTATTTTTGAAGACAAAGAGATTCCCTACCAACAAATAAAAAATAATAAAAATCGGCCCAGGACATTAAAGTTAGGTTAAGCATCAAGTGCATCACTTTTTTTTTGGAACTAACTGTATTATTATTATAAAAAGAAGTAATTCTTCTTAATTCAACACTGTATATGGGCGCCCCAAAGCTCAAAATTGCCCAGGGCCCCATGATGGCATAACGCGCCGCCGCTTGGAATTATTTATTTGAAGAGGATTCCGGTTTTTTACGCTAAAATTACCGTATTTTTTGAATTTTTTATTAACCACAATATGCGATCAGTGGAGTCAAAAATTAGTGTTTTATTTTAAATTACTAGTTACCAACATTTCGAGTATTTCCAATAGTGAATAGTCCAATAGTTTTTGAAATATCATGTCAACCAGTCGCAAAAAACCGCGTTTAAAGTTTCAAGTCCAGTTATGGGGACATATCGAGATTCAAGCTTAAAAAATAAATTAATATCCTCGGTGATCGTTATTCCCAGTTGTTCATTTTTTGTCTATAACTTAGCTAATTTAGCAAATGTGGTCTTGAAATTTCGTATATCTCAAGTCTAACAAAATAGCTTAAAAACAAACAAAAATCACCAGAAAACCGGAATCCCCACTTAAATTATATCCAGAAGACGCTATAATCTGATATGCTTACCTGGTTTAACAGATGGGGGATACCCTTTTTCATTTTTACTACGATTGAGTTGTTCCTTCAGATGACATAACCTCTCCTTGTTTCTACCATCTCTACCACCTGGCTGCTGGTGTATATGTTCTTGGAACACCTTTTCGATATCCACCAACTCCTGTACATCATTCTGTAGTTGTTTTTCATTCCTCAACAGATTTTGAAGGCGTTCCAAATATCTATCACCTTCATGAGTCATTCCAGTGTTCAAAGATCTTTTGAACGTATCTTCAACACGTGTCAAAGATGCAATTTCCTTTGAATATTGAGCGTCCATCTGTAGCAGCCTATCCAACCGTTTCGCGTAAGTAGCATCAACGATATTTTTGTGCGACGCATCTCTACGTAGTTGAAAATATGCCTTTAAATTATTTAGAGCACAAATCTCCTTTTCAAGTTGTTGTTCCTTCTTCAACAGTTCTTTTTCGAGTCTTGCGGTACATTGACATATGGCAGGACTATCTTTTGTTTTTATTACGTGTGGGCTTCTCGTAGGGCATGGCTTATTACCATTATTCATTTTTGCGGTTTGCTTACCTTCATGCTTTGTTGCTGACTTGTCTAACAAAGTTTTAACTTGTGTCAATTTGGAAATCTCTTCCTCCAGCTTTTGTTCTTCTTCTAAACGCTGTTTTAAGACACCCAAGTCTTTGTTACACCCACAATATTGTATGCACGTTTTTAAGAATGATTTAAGATTGTTCAAATCAGAAACTTCTTCTTCGAGTTGAATTTCCTGTTTAACGTTTTGTTTTATACGTTCAAAATAAACTGAAACTTCATTATTAGATCCGCCTGAGGTTTGTTCTTTGTTTTTCTGTTCGCTTTTCTCTAAAAGTTTTGCTGGGTCCTCTTGTTTCAATTTCACTTTGTCTTCTAATTGCTGCTTTAAAATCTCTGAATTTCGTCTATCTTTGTTATATCCACGATTTTGTATGCGTGTTTTTAAAGAAGATTGAACTTCTTCCAAGTCAGAAACTTCTTCATCCAGTTGAATTTCCTCTTGAAACATTGGTTTTATACGTTCAACATATTTCAAATCTTCATTATTGGATCCACTATGTTGATATACCATTTGAGGATTTGTTCCACGGTATTCCAAGTTATTGCAAGTTGAGATTTGTTCTTTGTTTTTCTGTTGGTCTTTCCCTAAAACTTTTCCTGGGTCCTCTTGTTTCAATTTTACTTTGTCTTCTAAATGCTGCTCTAAAACTTCTGGATGTCGTTTATCTTTGTTACACGTACGATTTTGTAGGGATGTTTTTAATGAAGATTCAAGTGCTTGCAAGTCAGAAACTTCTTCATCAAGTTCAAGTTCCTGTTGAAAAAGTGATTTTATTCGTTCAACATATATTAAATCTTCATTATTAGATCCACCATGTTGATTATAAGTTGAGTTTTGTTCGTTGTTTTCCTGTTGGAGTTTCTCTAAATATTTTCCTGGGTCCTCTTGTTTCAATTTTACTTTGTCTTCCAAATGCTGCTTTAAAACTTCCGAACGTAGTTTATCTTTGTTACACGTACGATTTTGTATGGATGTTTTTAAAGAAGATTCAAGTGCTTTCAAATCAGAAACTTCTTCATCAAGTTGAAATTCCTCTTGAAAGCGTGGTTTTATACATTCAAGATAAATTGAATCTTCATTATTAGATCCATCATTCTGATATACCATTTGAGGGTTTGTTCCACGATGTTTTAATTTATTATAAGTTGAGTTTTCTTCGTTGTTTTTCTGTTGGTCTTTTCCTAAATGTTTTCCTGGGTCCTCTTGTTTCAATTTTACTTTGTCTTCTAAATGCTGCTTTAAAACTTCTGAATGTCGTTTATCTTTGGTACCCGTACGATTTTGTATGGATGTTTTTAAAGAAGATTCAAGTGCTTTCAAGTGCGAAATTTCTGCATCAAGTTCAAGTTCCTCTTGAAATAGTGGTTTTATACGTTCAACATATTTTAAATCTTCATTACTAGATCCACCATGTTGATATGCCATTTGAGGATCTGTTGAGTTTTGTTCTTTGCTATTCTGATGGTCTTTCTCTAAATATTTTCCTGGGTCCTCTTGTTTCAATTTTACGTTGTCTTCTAAATGCTGCTTTAAAACTTCTGAATGTCGTTTATCTTTGTTACACGTACGATTTTGTATGGATGTTTTTAAAGAACATTCAAGTGCTTTCAAGTCGGAAACTTCTTCATCAAGTTCAAGTTCCTCTTGAAAAAGTTGTTTTATATGTTCAACATATATTAAATCTTCTTTATTAGATTCAAGTTCCTCTTGAAAAAGTTGTGTTATACGTTCAACATATATTAAATCTTCACTATTAGATCCACCATGTTGATATACCATTTGAGGGTTTGTTCCACGATATTCCAATTTATTATAAATCGAGTTTTGTTCGTTGTTTTTTTGTTTGTCTTTCCCTAAATGTTTCCCTGGGTCCTCTTGTTTCAATTTTACTTTGTCTTCTAAATGTTGCTTTAAAACTTCTGAATGTTGTTTATCTTTGTTAGACGTACGATTTTGTATGGATGCTTCTAAAGAAGATTCAAGTGCTTGCAAGTCAGAAACTTCTTCATCAAGTTCAAGTTCCTCTTGAAAAAGTGCCTTCATACCTTCAATATATTTTAAATCTTCATTATTAGATCCACCATGTTGATATACCATGATTTTCTGTTGGTCTTTCCCTAAAGTTTTTCCTGGGTCCTCTTCTTCCAATTTTACTTTGTCTTCTAAATGCTGCTTTAAAACCTTTGAATATCGTTTATCTTTGCTTAACCCACGATGTTGTCTGCTTGTTTTTAATTGTTTGCTTGTTTTCAAAGAAGTTTGAAGTTCTGTCAAGCCAGAAACTTCTTTATCAAGTTCAAGTTCCTCTTGAAAAAGTGGTTTTATACGTTCAACGTATTTTAAATCTTCATTATTAGATCCACCATGTTGATATGCCATTTGAGGATCTGTTTCATGATATTCCAATTTATTATAAGTTGAGTTTTGTTCTTTGCTTTTCTGATGGTCCTTTCCTAAATGTTTTCCTGGGTCCTGTTGTTTCAATTTTACTTTGTCTTCTAAATGCTGCTTTAAAGCTTCTGAATATCGTCTATCTTTGTTACGCCCACGATTTTGTATGCTTGTTTTCAAAGAAGATTGAACTTCTTCTAAGTCAGAAACTTCTTCATCAAGTTGAATTTCCTCTTGAAAAAGTGGTTTTATACGTTCAACATAAATTGAATCTTCATTATTAGATCCACCATTTTGTCTGCTTGTTTTTAATTGTTTGCTTGTTTTCAAAGAAGATTGAAGTTCCTTCAAGCCAGAAACTTCTTTATCAAGTTCAAGTTCTTCTTGAAAAAGTGGTTTTATACGTTCAACATATTTTAAATCTTCATTATTAGATCCACCATGTTGATATGCCATTTGCGGATTTGTTTCACGATATTCCAAGTTATTATAAGTTGAGATTTGTTCTTTGTTTTTCTGTTGGTTTTTCCCGAAATGTTTTGCTAGGTCCTCTTGTTTCAACTTTACTATGTCTTCTAAATGCTGCTTTGAAACTTCTGAATATCGTCTATCCTTGTTATACCCACGATGTTGTATGCTTGTTTTTAAAGAAGATTGAACTTTTTCCAAGTCAAAAACTTCTTCGTCAAGCTGAATTTCCTCTTGAAAAAGTGGCTTTATACGTTCAACATATATTGAATCTTCATTAATAGGTCCGCCTGAGGTTTGTTCTTTGTTTTTCTGTTGGCCTTTCCCTAAATGCTTTCCTGGGTTCTTTTGTTTCAATTTTACTTGATCTTCTAAATGGTGCTTTGAAACCTCTGAATGTCGTTTTTTCTTGTTGCCCGTACGTTTTTGTATGGATGTTTTTAATGAAGATTCAAGTGCTTTCAAGTCAGAAACTTCTTCATCAAGTTGAATTTCCTCTTGAAAAATTGGTTTTATACGTTCAACATATTTGAAATCTTCATTATTAGATCTACCATGTTGATTTACCATTTCAGGATTTGACTCACGATATTCTAAGTTACAATAAGTTGAGATTTCTTCTTTGTTTTTCTGTTGGCCTTTCCCTAAATGTTTTCCTGGCTTCTCTTGTTTCAATTTTACTTTATCTTCTAAATGGTGCTTTGAAACCTCTGAATATCGTCTATCTTTGTTACCCCTACGATTTTGTATGCTTGTTTTTAATTGTATGCTTGTTTTTAAAGAAGATTGAACTTCTTTCAAGTCAGAAACTTCTTCATCAAGTTGAAGTTCCTCTTGAAAAAGAGGTTTTATACGTTCAACATATTTGAAATCTTCATTATTAGATCCACCATTTTGTTGTAGATCTGTTTGACGATATTCCAAGTTATCATAAGTTGAGTTTTGTTCTTTCTTTTTCTGTTGGTCTTTCCCTAAAGGTTTTCCTGGGTCCTCTTGTTTCAATTTTACGTTATCTTCTAAATGGTGCTTTGAAACCTCTGAATATCGTCTGTGTTTGTTACGCCCACGATTTTGTATGCTTGTTTTTAAAGAAGATTGAACTTCTTCCAAGTCAGAAACTTCTTCATCAAGTTGAATTTCCTCTTGAAAAAGTGGTTTTATACGTTCAACATATTTTAAATCTGCATTATTAGATCCACCATGTTGATATACCATTTGAGGATCTGCTTCACGATATTCCAAGTTATTATAACTTGAGTTTTGTTCGTTGTTTTTCAGTTGGTCTTTCCCTAAAGGTTTTCCTGGGTCCTCTTTTTCCAATTTTACTTTGTCTTTTAAATGCTGCTTTAAAACCTTTGAATATCGTTTATCTTTGTTTAACCCACGATTTTGTCTGCTTGTTTTCAATTGCTTGCTTATTTTCAAAGAAGATTGAACTTCTTCCAAGTCAGAAACTTCTTTATCAAGTTGAATTTCCTCTTGAAAGAGTGGTTTTATACGTTCAACATATATTGAATCTTCATTATTAGATCCACCATTTTGATGTGGATCTGTTTGACGATATTCCAAGTTATCATAAGTTTTTTGTTCTTTATTTTTCTCTTGGTCTTTCCCTAAATGTTGGTCTGGCTTCTCTTGTTTCAATTTTACTTTAAATTCTAAATGGTGCTTTGAAACCTCTGAATATCGTCTATCTTTGTCACGCCGACGAGTTTGTATGCTTGTTTTTAATTGTATGCTTGTTTTTAAAGAAGATTGAACTTCTTCCAAGTCAGAAACTTCTTCATCAAGTTGAAGTTCCTCTTGAAGAATTGGTTTTATACGTTCAACATATTTTAAATCTTCATTATTAGATCCACCATGTTGATATACCATTTGAGGGTTTGTTTCACGATATTCCAAGTCGTTTTGTTCTTTGTTTTTCTGTTGGTCTTTCTCCAAATGTTTTTTTAGGTTCTCTTCTTCCAATTTTACTTTGTCTTCTAAATCCTGCTTTAAAACCTGTGAATATCTCCTATCTTTGTTACACCCACGATTTTGTATGCGTGTTTGTAAAGAAGATTGAAGTTTTTTCAAGTCAGAAACTTCTTCATCGAGTTGAAGTTCCTCTTGAAAACTTGGTAAAAACGTTTTTAAAGAAGATCGAAGATCTTTCAAGTCAGAAACTTCTTCATCAAGATGAATTTCCTCTTGAAAAAGTGGTTTCATACGTTCAACATATATTGAATCTTCATTAATAGATCCGCCTGAGGTTTGTTCTTTGTTTTTCTGTTGGTCTTTCTCCAAACCTTTCGCTGGGTCCTCTGGTTTCAATTTTACTTTGCTCATTTTTAAAGAAGATCGAAGTTCTTTTAAGTCAGAAACTTCTTCATCAAGTCGAAGTTCCTCTTGAAAAAGTGGTTTTATACGTTCAACATATATTGAATCTTCATTAATAGATCCGCCTGAGGTTTGTTCTTTGTTTTTCTGTTGGTCTTTCTCCAAACGTTTCGCTGGGTCCTCTTGTTTCAAATTTACTTTGCTTGTTTTTAAAGATGATCGAAGTTCTTTCAAGCCAGAGAGCGCATCATCGAGTTGAATATCCTCGCGAAAATATTGTTTTATACATGCAAAATATATTGAATCTTCATTATTTGTTCCGGCATGTTGGAACACGCCTTGAGGATTTGCTTCACCACATTGCAAGTTAGTATGAGTGGACGTTTGTTCATTGTTTGTCTGTTGGTCTATCTCCAAATATTTTCCTGGATACTTCTTGACAATACTAACCTCACTTTTTAGAATACACCGTAACGAACAAGCTGGAACTAGTTCAGAATGAGAAACGTGCGTAATTGTACCGACGAATTTCGGATCCAAACTAACAATTTCAGAATTCGGCGGAGTTGAGACATTAGAGATATTTTTCGACACATATAATTCTTTCGTTATTTTTTCTTCCTTACTTTCTTTAAGACGTTTCAAGTACGCTTCATCACCTTTTAAACGTGTTTTAACAGATTTCTTAGTTTCCAAATCTAAGAGATCATCTTGAAGTTGATCCTCATTTTGCAGAAGTTGTACTAGACGCACAAAATCAGTATTTTGACCACATTTTCGCAGAGCGTCTTTCATGTTATCTAAATCTTTAATTTCTTCTTGTAGTACTGTTTCCTTATGCAAAAGTTGGGTTAAGTATGCCAAATAAGCAGAGTTATCGTTGCAAGTAGAATCTGGTTTGACATACGTTTTGAGTGCTTCCTTAACATTTTCCAAACTTCGCATATCGTGTTGAAGTTTATTTTCGTTTTCTAAGAGTTGTATTACGTGTTGCATACCCAACCGCATGCAGTTTTCAACAGATGCCTTTTTCATTCGTAAATTATCCATTTCGTCTTTAAGTCCTTCTTGTTGATTTAAAAGCTCATTCAAGCGACCCATACAAATGACATCTTCACCGTCTGATTGTATTATACTATCTAAATTGTTTATTTCACGCTCTAATGATTTTTCTTTTTTTAATAGCCCTTTCAGACGTACCACTAGCGCACCCTCATTTTCTGAATAAAGTTTCCGCAAAGATTTCTTAATTTCTCTCAAAAACTTTTCGTCTTTTTTGATTTGATCCTCATTTTCAAGTAGTTCTGTTATGCACTCTAAATAATTCGTTGATGAATCTGTCTCTAAAACGAAATCAGAGTCAAAGCAATGCTTGATGGCATCTTTTATCAGTTCCAAATCACTCAGTTCAATTTTAACTTCTTTTTCTCTTTCCAAAAGTAACTTTAAACGATCTACGTTTAAACTGGCTTCGCTTAGCGTCACTTTTTCTTCAGCCAAATGTTGCCTGTTAGTTGTTGAACGTGGGTAGTCATATTTGTCTAAGGTGCCACCGTTACTACTAGCTCTTTCTTCCCCCGCAATTCTCAGAGTTCTTCTTTTCTTTTTCATTTCAATCTTATTCACGATAGTTTCCATGATGGGACCGTTTCAGTACAATGATATGATCTTGCCCTAATCCACATTTCCCGAATATAAAATTGGTTTTGTCGATTATAAAGTGGTGAAACCATTGAAATAACTGGAATATTGAGCATATATACGCGATAGGTAAATTCACTGTAGCGCTCTAATGCGGCAGAAATTTGGATAAATTTAGAATGTGACATTGATGTTGTAACCTTGGAAATAATATGAAATTAATTAATTTTATCTCAAAATCTGATGTGGCCAGGCACATGACTTTATCATACTATATATAAAATTAATAGTTTAGCTCTATCCAGAATCCAGAATGGTCGAATGTCTTACTTACGGATGAGTCAAGGTTTTGCCTTAACATGGTGGATGAAAAAAAAACAAGAGGAATATCATCTTGATGAAGAAGTTTCTGACTTGAAAGATCTTCAATCTTCTTTAAAAACATTTTTACCAAGTTTTCAAGAGGAACTTCAGCTAGATGAAGTTTCTGACTTGAAAAATCTTCTTTACAAACACGCATACAAAATCGTGGGTGTAACAAAGATAGAAGATATTCACAGGTTTTAAAGCAGCATTTAGAAGATAAAGTAAAATTGAAACAAGACAACCCAGGACAACATTTAGGGAAAGGCCAACCGAAAAACAACGAACAAAACTCAACTTATAAGAAATTGGAATATCGTGAAACAAATCCTCAAATCGTAAATCAACATGGTGGGTCTAATAATGAAGATTTATAATATGTTGAACGTATAAAACCACTTTTTCAAGAGGAACTTCAACTTGATGAAGAAGTTTCTGACTTGGAAGAAGTTCAATCTTCTTTGAAAACAAGCATACAATTAAAAACAAGCATACAAAATCGTGGGCGTAACAAAGACAGACGATATTCAGCGGTTTCAAAGCACCATTTAGAAGACAAAGTAAAATTGAAACAAGAGAACCCAGGACAACATTTAGAGAAAGGCCAACCGAAAAACAACGAACAAAACTCAACTTATAAGAAATTGGAATATCGTGAAACAAATCCTCAAATCGTAAATCAACATGGTGGGTCTAATAATGAAGATTTAAAATATGTTGAACGTAGAAAACCACTTTTTCAAGAGGAACTTCAACTTGATGAAGAAGTTGCTGACTTGGAAGAAGTTCAATCTTCTTTGAAAACAAGCATACAATTAAAAACAAGCATACAAAATCGTGGGCGTAACAAAGACAGACGATATTCAGCGGTTTCAAAGCACCATTTAGAAGACAAAGTAAAATTGAAACAAGAGAACCCAGGACAACATTTAGAGAAAGGCCAACCGAAAAACAACGAACAAAACTCAACTTATAAGAAATTGGAATATCGTGAAACAAATCCTCAAATCGTAAATCAACATGGTGGGTCTAATAATGAAGATTTAAAATATGTTGAACGTATAAAACCACTTTTTCAAGAGGAACTTCAACTTGATGAAGAAGTTGCTGACTTGGAAGAAGTTCAATCTTCTTTGAAAACAAGCATACAATTAAAAACAAGCATACAAAATCGTGGGCGTAACAAAGACAGACGATATTCAGCGGTTTCAAAGCACCATTTAGAAGACAAAGTAAAATTGAAACAAGAGAACCCAGGACAACATTTAGAGAAAGGCCAACCGAAAAACAACGAACAAAACTCAACTTATAAGAAATTGGAATATCGTGAAACAAATCCTCAAATCGTAAATCAACATGGTGGGTCTAATAATGAAGATTTAAAATATGTTGAACGTATAAAACCACTTTTTCAAGAGGAACTTCAACTTGATGAAGAAGTTGCTGACTTGGAAGAAGTTCAATCTTCTTTGAAAACAAGCATACAATTAAAAACAAGCATACAAAATCGTGGGCGTAACAAAGACAGACGATATTCAGCGGTTTCAAAGCACCATTTAGAAGACAAAGTAAAATTGAAACAAGAGAACCCAGGACAACATTTAGAGAAAGGCCAACCGAAAAACAACGAACAAAACTCAACTTATAAGAAATTGGAATATCGTGAAACAAATCCTCAAATTGTAAATCAACATGGTGGGTCTAATAATGAAGATTTAAAATATGTTGAACGTATAAAACCACTTTTTCAAGAGGAACTTCAACTTGATGAAGAAGTTTCTGACTTGGAAGAAGTTCAATCTTCTTTGAAGACAAGCATACAATTAAAAACAAGCATACAAAATCGTGGGCGTAACAAAGACAGACGATATTCAGCGGTTTCAAAGCACCATTTAGAAGACAAAGTAAAATTGAAACAAGAGAACCCAGGACAACATTTAGAGAAAGGCCAACCGAAAAACAACGAACAAAACTCAACTTATAAGAAATTGGAATATCGTGAAACAAATCCTCAAATCGTAAATCAACATGGTGGGTCTAATAATGAAGATTTAAAATATGTTGAACGTATAAAACCACTTTTTCAAGAGGAACTTCAACTTGATGAAGAAGTTGCTGACTTGGAAGAAGTTCAATCTTCTTTGAAAACAAGCATACAATTAAAAACAAGCATACAAAATCGTGGGCGTAACAAAGACAGACGATATTCAGCGGTTTCAAAGCACCATTTAGAAGACAAAGTAAAATTGAAACAAGAGAACCCAGGACAACATTTAGAGAAAGGCCAACCGAAAAACAACGAACAAAACTCAACTTATAAGAAATTGGAATATCGTGAAACAAATCCTCAAATCGTAAATCAACATGGTGGGTCTAATAATGAAGATTTAAAATATGTTGAACGTATAAAACCACTTTTTCAAGAGGAACTTCAACTTGATGAAGAAGTTGCTGACTTGGAAGAAGTTCAATCTTCTTTGAAAACAAGCATACAATTAAAAACAAGCATACAAAATCGTGGGCGTAACAAAGACAGACGATATTCAGCGGTTTCAAAGCACCATTTAGAAGACAAAGTAAAATTGAAACAAGAGAACCCAGGACAACATTTAGAGAAAGGCCAACCGAAAAACAACGAACAAAACTCAACTTATAAGAAATTGGAATATCGTGAAACAAATCCTCAAATCGTAAATCAACATGGTGGGTCTAATAATGAAGATTTAAAATATGTTGAACGTATAAAACCACTTTTTCAAGAGGAACTTCAACTTGATGAAGAAGTTGCTGACTTGGAAGAAGTTCAATCTTCTTTGAAAACAAGCATACAATTAAAAACAAGCATACAAAATCGTGGGCGTAACAAAGACAGACGATATTCAGCGGTTTCAAAGCACCATTTAGAAGACAAAGTAAAATTGAAACAAGAGAACCCAGGACAACATTTAGAGAAAGGCCAACCGAAAAACAACGAACAAAACTCAACTTATAAGAAATTGGAATATCGTGAAACAAATCCTCAAATCGTAAATCAACATGGTGGGTCTAATAATGAAGATTTAAAATATGTTGAACGTATAAAACCACTTTTTCAAGAGGAACTTCAACTTGATGAAGAAGTTGCTGACTTGGAAGAAGTTCAATCTTCTTTGAAAACAAGCATACAATTAAAAACAAGCATACAAAATCGTGGGCGTAACAAAGACAGACGATATTCAGCGGTTTCAAAGCACCATTTAGAAGACAAAGTAAAATTGAAACAAGAGAACCCAGGACAACATTTAGAGAAAGGCCAACCGAAAAACAACGAACAAAACTCAACTTATAAGAAATTGGAATATCGTGAAACAAATCCTCAAATCGTAAATCAACATGGTGGGTCTAATAATGAAGATTTAAAATATGTTGAACGTATAAAACCACTTTTTCAAGAGGAACTTCAACTTGATGAAGAAGTTGCTGACTTGGAAGAAGTTCAATCTTCTTTGAAAACAAGCATACAATTAAAAACAAGCATACAAAATCGTGGGCGTAACAAAGACAGACGATATTCAGCGGTTTCAAAGCACCATTTAGAAGACAAAGTAAAATTGAAACAAGAGAACCCAGGACAACATTTAGAGAAAGGCCAACCGAAAAACAACGAACAAAACTCAACTTATAAGAAATTGGAATATCGTGAAACAAATCCTCAAATCGTAAATCAACATGGTGGGTCTAATAATGAAGATTTAAAATATGTTGAACGTATAAAACCACTTTTTCAAGAGGAACTTCAACTTGATGAAGAAGTTGCTGACTTGGAAGAAGTTCAATCTTCTTTGAAAACAAGCATACAATTAAAAACAAGCATACAAAATCGTGGGCGTAACAAAGACAGACGATATTCAGCGGTTTCAAAGCACCATTTAGAAGACAAAGTAAAATTGAAACAAGAGAACCCAGGACAACATTTAGAGAAAGGCCAACCGAAAAACAACGAACAAAACTCAACTTATAAGAAATTGGAATATCGTGAAACAAATCCTCAAATCGTAAATCAACATGGTGGGTCTAATAATGAAGATTTAAAATATGTTGAACGTATAAAACCACTTTTTCAAGAGGAACTTCAACTTGATGAAGAAGTTGCTGACTTGGAAGAAGTTCAATCTTCTTTGAAAACAAGCATACAATTAAAAACAAGCATACAAAATCGTGGGCGTAACAAAGACAGACGATATTCAGCGGTTTCAAAGCACCATTTAGAAGACAAAGTAAAATTGAAACAAGAGAACCCAGGACAACATTTAGAGAAAGGCCAACCGAAAAACAACGAACAAAACTCAACTTATAAGAAATTGGAATATCGTGAAACAAATCCTCAAATCGTAAATCAACATGGTGGGTCTAATAATGAAGATTTAAAATATGTTGAACGTATAAAACCACTTTTTCAAGAGGAACTTCAACTTGATGAAGAAGTTGCTGACTTGGAAGAAGTTCAATCTTCTTTGAAAACAAGCATACAATTAAAAACAAGCATACAAAATCGTGGGCGTAACAAAGACAGACGATATTCAGCGGTTTCAAAGCACCATTTAGAAGACAAAGTAAAATTGAAACAAGAGAACCCAGGACAACATTTAGAGAAAGGCCAACCGAAAAACAACGAACAAAACTCAACTTATAAGAAATTGGAATATCGTGAAACAAATCCTCAAATCGTAAATCAACATGGTGGGTCTAATAATGAAGATTTAAAATATGTTGAACGTATAAAACCACTTTTTCAAGAGGAACTTCAACTTGATGAAGAAGTTGCTGACTTGGAAGAAGTTCAATCTTCTTTGAAAACAAGCATACAATTAAAAACAAGCATACAAAATCGTGGGCGTAACAAAGACAGACGATATTCAGCGGTTTCAAAGCACCATTTAGAAGACAAAGTAAAATTGAAACAAGAGAACCCAGGACAACATTTAGAGAAAGGCCAACCGAAAAACAACGAACAAAACTCAACTTATAAGAAATTGGAATATCGTGAAACAAATCCTCAAATTGTAAATCAACATGGTGGGTCTAATAATGAAGATTTAAAATATGTTGAACGTATAAAACCACTTTTTCAAGAGGAACTTCAACTTGATGAAGAAGTTTCTGACTTGGAAGAAGTTCAATCTTCTTTGAAGACAAGCATACAATTAAAAACAAGCATACAAAATCGTGGGCGTAACAAAGACAGACGATATTCAGCGGTTTCAAAGCACCATTTAGAAGACAAAGTAAAATTGAAACAAGAGAACCCAGGACAACATTTAGAGAAAGGCCAACCGAAAAACAACGAACAAAACTCAACTTATAAGAAATTGGAATATCGTGAAACAAATCCTCAAATCGTAAATCAACATGGTGGGTCTAATAATGAAGATTTAAAATATGTTGAACGTATAAAACCACTTTTTCAAGAGGAACTTCAACTTGATGAAGAAGTTGCTGACTTGGAAGAAGTTCAATCTTCTTTGAAAACAAGCATACAATTAAAAACAAGCATACAAAATCGTGGGCGTAACAAAGACAGACGATATTCAGCGGTTTCAAAGCACCATTTAGAAGACAAAGTAAAATTGAAACAAGAGAACCCAGGACAACATTTAGAGAAAGGCCAACCGAAAAACAACGAACAAAACTCAACTTATAAGAAATTGGAATATCGTGAAACAAATCCTCAAATTGTAAATCAACATGGTGGGTCTAATAATGAAGATTTAAAATATGTTGAACGTATAAAACCACTTTTTCAAGAGGAACTTCAACTTGATGAAGAAGTTTCTGACTTGGAAGAAGTTCAATCTTCTTTGAAGACAAGCATACAATTAAAAACAAGCATACAAAATCGTGGGCGTAACAAAGACAGACGATATTCAGCGGTTTCAAAGCACCATTTAGAAGACAAAGTAAAATTGAAACAAGAGAACCCAGGACAACATTTAGAGAAAGGCCAACCGAAAAACAACGAACAAAACTCAACTTATAAGAAATTGGAATATCGTGAAACAAATCCTCAAATCGTAAATCAACATGGTGGGTCTAATAATGAAGATTTATAATATGTTGAACTTATAAAACCACTTTTTCAAGAGGAACTTCAACTTGATGAAGAAGTTTCTGACTTGGAAGAAGTTCAATCTTCTTTGAAAACAAGCATACAATTAAAAACAAGCATACAAAATCGTGGGCGTAACAAAGACAGACGATATTCAGCGGTTTCAAAGCACCATTTAGAAGACAAAGTAAAATTGAAACAAGAGAACCCAGGACAACATTTAGAGAAAGGCCAACCGAAAAACAACGAACAAAACTCAACTTATAAGAAATTGGAATATCGTGAAACAAATCCTCAAATCGTAAATCAACATGGTGGGTCTAATAATGAAGATTTAAAATATGTTGAACGTATAAAACCACTTTTTCAAGAGGAACTTCAACTTGATGAAGAAGTTTCTGACTTGGAAGAAGTTCAATCTTCTCTGAAAACAAGCATACTATTAAAAACAAGCATACAAAATCGTGGGCGTAACAAAGACAGACGATATTCAGCGGTTTCAAAGCACCATTTAGAAGACAAAGTAAAATTGAAACTAGAGAACCCAGGAAAACATTTAGGGAAAGGCCAACAGAAAAACGAAGAAGAAATCTCAACTTATTGTAACTTGGAATATCGTGAATCAAATCCTCAAATGGTAAATCAACATGGTGGATCTATTAACGAAGATTTCAAATATGTTGAACGTATAAACCAATTTTTCAAGAAGAAATTCAACTTGATGAAGAAGTTTCTCAATTGAAAGCACTTAAATCTTCTTTAAAAACATCCATACAAAATCGTACGGGCAACAAAGATAAACGACATTCAGAGGTTTCAAAGCACCATTTAAAAGATAAAGTAAAATTGAAACAAAAGAACCCAGGAAAGCATTTAGGGAAAGGCCAACAGAAAAACAAAGAACAAAAGTCAACTTATAATAACTTGGAAAATCGTGAAACAAATACACAAATTGCATATCAAAATGTTGGATCTAATAATGAAGATTCAATATATGTTGAACGTATAAAACCACTTTTTCAAGTGGAAATTCAGCTTGATGAGCTGACTTGGAAGAAGTTCAATCTTTTTTAAAAACAAGCATACAACATCATGAGGATAACAAAGATAGACGATATTCAGAAGTTTCAAAGCAGCATTTAGAAGACAGAGTAAAGTTGAAACAGGAGACCCAAGCAAAACATTTAGCGAAAGGCCAACAGAAAAACGACGAACAAAACTCAACTTATAATAAATTGGAATATCGTGAAACAGATCCTCAAATGGTATATCAACATAGTGGATCTAATAATGAAGATTTAAAATATGTTGCACGTATAAAACCACTTTTTCAAGAAGAACTTGAACTTGATGAAGAAGTTTCTGACTTAGAAGAAGTTCAATCTTCTTTGAAAACAAGCACAAGATTGTAAACAAGCATACAAAATCGTGGGTATAACAAAGAAAGACCAACGAATACCACATTTATGCAATTTTACAACAATTATGCAATATTATTTACAACATTTATGCAATAGTATTACAACATTCATACAATAGTATTACAACATTTATGCTATATTATGCAAACATTTATGCAATATTAAAACATTTATAGTATATTAGAACTTAGTTATGGTAATGGAAATGGACCAACACACGTAAGTAGGTTTGTTGCTGCAAACAATTCCATTTTTAGAGTGAATAAAATCAATGTCACGCCTATTATTAACTCTACTGACACTTGTTTTATTGTGTGGAAATACATGCGGATATTTTGTCATAATAATTACTTGTAATTCTACACATTAATCCAAATAACAAACACACGGCGAATTATATTTACAGCAACGAATCTTCGTCACAACTGCAAGCGTCTGCGTCTGCCCCTGAGATTCTATTAATTGCATCTATTTCTCCTTTCTTCTGGTCTAAAAGCAAATCCTCCATCTGGCTACATCTGTAATTAATGACGATCACTTCATTCTTTATTCCATCATTGACCATCGACAAATCTTCAATATTCGCCTTTGTTCTTTTAACTTGCTCCCTCAACGCTGTTACTTCACTCTCTCTTGTTATCGAATTGACCAGCGCCAGACTCTTTGCTAAATCTCCACTGAGCTGAATGTCCTTCCTCTTGAGGCGATCCAATTCTCTAGTCAATGGTCCATAAATCTTCTGGTCCACCTGTTCTCGCTCCAAGTGCAAGTCGTCCAACGCATCTGTAAGACTTTCGTTCACATCTCCCAACTCCTTGTTAAGACTTCTTAGATGTATGATTTCTGGATTGAGTTCTCTTAAAATGTCTGCGTTTGTTGGACTCTTAGACTCCGAGGACATCTGTTGCCACAGTTCCATAGTTTTCTTCATGAGGTCTTCTTTTTGTGTGAGATCGTCCAATTCCTTTTTGAGGCGACTGTCTTCGGACACTAAGTTCTTCACGTGTTCCATGTACTGCAGGTCGGTCGAGTCCATTGAGAAGCAACTTAATTTAGGAATTGGTCCAGAGGAATCTAAACAACCACAAGTTTGGCGATCCTAGAATTGTCAAAAATATATTTCTTCTAATATGAAAATTACATTAGAAATAGGCTGAGAACCCTGGACACCCTCATAAAACATTACTACGAAAAAATACATCTGATGCAAAATGTAAGGAAGAAAAGGAATTGCTGGCTATAATTGTGGATATCAGGCAATATCTACTGCATTCATTATGCTTAGTTTTAATAATTCTGCATCGTCTTGTAATCGTTCAGTGTGAACAATTTGTTTCAATCATCCATAAATATAAAAATCCATAATTGTCAGATCAGGATAACATGTTCGCCATAAAATAGGGCAATTTTGTCCCATTCATTTTTGAGGAAATTGTAAATGTTGTAAAGGGTGAGATTTCGCGCGTCATTTGTAATAGGGATTTGAATTTACTCGGTGGCGTATTTTGTCTTTAGTTGGTATGAGACGTTGAGAGACGCATGAGAGGTTGGTATTGACGGTCTTTCTTGAAAATGAAATTGAAAGAAATCCAAAGACAACTCTCCAGCAACTAAAAGAAAAAAAATTACGATCATACTATGACATTCACAAATGTGGCTACCCCTTTGTGGGTAATCACATCAACGTCTTTGCATCTTCTTATGGGGCTGTAGCGGAGATGGTAGCTTCCCCGAGGGGATAAATACGCTCACAACGTTTTAACAATTGATTTATTTGTTGTACTACAAATGTGTGCTTCTTAATAACTACTTCTTAATAACTGGTAACAATACAAAATGGTTTCATCTTTTATAGTGGTTCTCCAAGGTTACGGGCGCTAGCCGACCTTCCTGGTGCCGGCTTATGTTTGTTGTTTTATCGTTGCACATTCCTAGAACAAGGTTACCAAAACACAAACTAATCTCGCGACTGATTATGTTTTATGCTCTGAATACCCTATGTGACAATATAAAATTAATGTCACTAGAGAATGAGAATATTCGTCAACACCTCGACGGTCTTATGTATATAATGAAACAAGTACGCCGAGAGCCAGAAAGAGCCAACAGCTATACTGTTGTCTATACAATAAAGCAAAAAGGTTAGAATATACTAATTTTAATATTGTAGGTGTGAAATAAAACAAGTTTGTTTTATTGTAAACTAAATGTTTAGTAATATATTAAACTCGAGCGCTTTCGGCTTGTGTAGCCATCTTCAGGAGTTAAACTAAAAGGATACATAAGTGTAAGACAAAATACAGTGTATGACATATGAGTTTTGTAAGTATATTAAGATGGTAGGCCAAAATTCAGGACGTTCAAGGTTATGAAATATATATTGTTATTGAAATTATAAGGGGGAAAAATAGTCATAAAGTAAGAAGCTTACCGTCAGAAAGGATAAATTAAATTAACAGCACATATTATCATTGATCCAGGCGTGATATCATAACATTGAATTTGCACCACAATTTTCGTGTTCACGTGTCATCACTGCTCGCTATGCCGGTGCCATACTGTCTGCGAGTTAAAATGGTGGGGGGTTAGCAGAAGATAGTATTCATGTGTCGTTTTAGTGACGTGGTGGGGAGAGAGTTAATTAGATAGGATTAAATATTGAGGATGTCGGAAATTATTTTGTGTAATTGCTATATGGGGATTAATGAACAAACTACAGAAGTGATTTAAACATGTGGTATTCTGGAAAAATGTGTTCATCATTAATGATGTTTTTGTTTTTCTTTTTATGCTTTAGTATTTCGAATTTTTCCAGGATAGATAGTTTCAAAGCTTTTGAGCAATTATGTAAAAGCGAAAGGTTTCCTACGATGGTTTTATGGCCCTCTAGAAATAGATGTCTGCCCAGAGCTGAGGAGGTATTGTTTCTGATATGTTCTTTAAATCTGGTCTCTATAGCTCTGCCGGTTTCACCAATGTATATTGCGTCACAGTTGTCACATCTTATTTTGTAGACGCCACCTTTAGAATTTTTACTATTACAGTTTAATTTATTGTTTACTAACAACTTTTCTATTGTATTATTTGTTGTTGTTACCAAGTTTAGATTGTGTTTCTGAAAAATGTTTCTTATCTTATTGGTTATGTTACCATTGTATGTGATGGAGATGTAAGGGTTATTTAATTTTGTGTATGGGTATGAGATCACGCCTGGATCAATGATAATATGTGCTGTTAATTTAATTTATCCTTTCTGACGGTAAGCTTCTTACTTTATGACTATGTTTCCCCCTTTTAATTTCAATAACAATATATATTTCATAACCTCGAACGTCCTGAATTTTGACCTACCATCTTAATATACTTACAAAACTCATATGTCATACACTGTATTTTGTCTTACACTTATGTACCTTTTAGTTTAACTCCTGAAGATGGCTACACAAGCCGAAAGCGCTCGAGTTTAATATATTACTTAACATTTAGCTTACAATAAAACAAACTTGTTTTATTTCACACCTACGATCGAAATATGATAGACTAATAAATGGAGAAGTTCATCAAAGTAATATAATTTTAATATGTTTATTCCGCGGACGCAAGAACGTTCTAAGAAAAGAAGTCGATGTACATTTGTAGCAGCCGGTAGCCGAGGCGTAAATATACATCTTATTGGATGCATAGGTATTTCTGGTATAATACATTATAAGCAAAGACGGGGATCATTTACAAAACCAGAAGCAAACGCATTTGTGAAACAATGTTTGACACACGCCCAAAATATATACCAAGAACCAGTAGTTATGGTTATAGATAATGCACCTTGTCATTCTTCTAATGAAGAAGTTTTTGCGGAAGAGGAATTTTTTCACCATAGATTAATAAGACTCAGTCCATACAGTCCCATGTTAAATACGATTGAGCGAGCATGGTCTGTATTAAAGGCTAGTGTAAAATCAGATTTGGCAGATAACGTAAGAGATGTTTTAGCAGGAGAAGATCGGCATAATTTCTCCCAAACTGGATACAGAATGCGCCGGTTAGAAAATATTGTTCAGAATAATATTAACACAATCAATGTGGCCAACTGTGCAAGATTCATAGCCCATATTCAAAGATATATTCCAGCAGCATTAAATATGGAGAATATTATTTTCTACTTAATAATTTCGCAAATGTCAAGCTATAAAATGGTGTTTCGTGCTACCGTCTCATCTGTTAATAATTCGTAAGTTACTAGAGTTAAAATTAAACTATTTTAAATGGTTTGTCTGATCTCTCGCCACTAAGTAATTGAGTTTTGTGATTAGAAGTTAACATTCATATTTTCTGTAAGCAACATTCTGCGTTTGTTTTATCTTGTAAATAGAATATTGTAGTGTTCCCTGGCATTTCATTTTTATATAGTTTAAACCTGCCCTTTTTGTGTGGAAGCATTTTAGCTTCCAGGTAGTTTTGTGTATCTATCCTGTATCCACATTATTTTACATCACATATACAAATTTCGTTGTTATGTTTTATGAGGGTATGATTTTGACTGGCCCTAAAATGTACTATTAACTTACTGAGCCACTCATTTGTCTTTTTCTTGGACCACCTTGTGGACTGGTTGCATCATCAACGCAACCCTCGTGTTCATCGTCCAACCGGCAAACATTCGTACAGAGGCATTCTCCTCTTGCATCCTCATCTTCTGATGAGGACGCTGATGACACACCTGAACGCAGCCCATGTTCTTGGCATCCATGTCTGCTGTCTGTTATGCTACAGATTTGAGAACAGCAACACGACGCTTGTTCTTTAACTGGATCGTCATCATTAAACCTATTTGGTTTCCTACAGTGGCATATGCGTATCGGTTTCGATTTAACGGGCACATTATCTCCGATATGACGACATTTACAACTCATGCTTGCAAAATTATTTATGTTTTGGGTTTTACGTTACAGGAATTTGGATACGCGACTTTTGACGGATGTTCTGACTGGTATATTGACAGATGGCGTGAACAATTGATTGTGAATTGGATAAAATGCAGCTTGACGATGGATGGCCACAGTGGCGGCTCGTGCTCTTGAAATATTGGGATTACAACTTTTATAGGTACCAGTTTTGTATATAACATGTTATAATTTACATATTTTATATACAAATATCTAGAGTACTCCTTCTGAATTCTCTAATTTACATTATCCAAAGTTACTACATCCCATGACCCTGGAAGTAGCCCTTCCAAGTCCTTTTATTTCAGCCTTATCCATGCAATTATTAGCATACATTGTTGTCTTTTTTAATTTTGCATAATTAGCGCTTTACATCATACTAGTGTCTGCTGACTTCTAGCTGCAATGTACAAATACTGTAGTGCAGCGCTCGCGGGGATTTGCGAACCTAACCGATGTAAACAAACACGGTGCCCTTGAAATTCGCTCGGTAGTGGGCTAGCATGCAGACGTCGATACGCACTGTGCCTGTAGCAGACAGTTTCGGCCTCTCTGCAAACTCCAGGCCGTATAGCCGACTTGCGCTTGGAATTCTCGAGAAAATGCTGGCTGTTTTGGTAAATTATTTGTTATAGATCGTTGCTTATTGACTATTATACTATTATCACATACAACTAAACTATTTTCGTTTCCTTATTATGTTTGGGAGTTGCGCAAACCTGTACACCAATGCACGATCGGCCACTGTTTGGCCACCAAAATCTGACATTCAGGCCAGGCATAGGCCAGGCAATATTGGCCCCGTGTACACTCTTGGAATTAAGTAAGTTCTATAAATATTTTAGCAGTGTGTCGATGATACATCTAAGTACAAGTTTTTTGTTATTCTGGTCGACCGCTCGGCCGCTAAGTGCAAAAAATTGTCCGTTTACGCTTCAACTCGTATATCGGAAATTTATTATTTGCGAAACCTTGTTCGAATGCTTTGAATTGGTTTATAATGATTTATATGTTTCTATTTATTAGCTTAATGTGTAATTAATTAATGTAATTCCTACATTGCAATGTAACTGTGTTTTTATTAAATATGACATTAATTTTATAGTAATAAACATAAAAGTTTTCGATTACATGAAATGAAAATCTCATTTCAAGATACTGCATACAGCACAACAAATTATACTTACAACCTTATTGCATCTAATAGCTTTTTTGTGTTAATAAATACAAAAATCAATTTGTTGTTGTCAATAATTTTACTTTTCAGGTTATTTCAGAACCGTACATATGTATTAACATTTATTCACAAAACAGAAATAAATTAATATTAAATTGCTTTAAATTTGTCTTTATGGTAATTTGTTAATTGTGATTTACTGGTGTTTTCGAGATATTTAGCTTCAAAGATATTTTGCAGTGTTTAACTTAATAAACAGAAAGGAGTATGTATTTTGTATAGCATGAATGTATCGTTACTATTTTTTTATATTATTATTTTGTATTTACTTTACAGCAATATGTTTCAAATATCTGACAACTGAAAATAATGACAATTATGTATATCACCAATTTACAAAAATTTTTGGAAGCAAGCTTTAAATTTTCGACGAATTTTGATGGAATGTAAATATGTTATAATTATTATTAAAAAAAAATAAACCAAAATATACGACCATCTAAAAGAACATTTATACAACATAAAAATTTTTTCATCAAATTTGACCTGGGATGAGTATAAATTGTGTTGGTACCGGGTATATAGTTTCCCAAAAGGAGACGCTTCAGAAAGAAAAGTTGTTGGTTTCTCTTACGTATAGCTTTTATTGCATATTAATTACTCACAATCATATGCAATAAAAGCTATACGTAAGAGAAACCAACAACTTGACGATTTGAACCAGGGACCTTTGCGTCGCTAGCACAATGCTCTCCCATCTGAGCTATTGACATTGTGCTAGCGACGCAAAGGGCCTTGGTTCAAACCCAGGTTGTGGCTGTAATTTTTGATATATTTAAAATTTACATCCCGCCTGTATGTTACCATATTATTAACTTATAATATTACTTTGACAAAGTAGGTCGTTAAACATTTTCAGTTATAGTTTATATTGTTTGTAAATTAAAAAGACCTTCATTTTTAATGTATATGCATTTTAGCTAACCTTACAGTACACAATTCATAAGTCAAAATGTTATTTTTAACTTATTATCGTTGTTAATGCACGCCTCTTAATTTATTTAGAAAACAAATTTAGAAATAAAATTTCCAATAATGTTCCAGCTAATATATAGTAAATGAAAAATGTGTGCTTATTGAACCGCAACTATATTACAATAAAACTTCTGTAGAGCTCTTTGAAATATCAACAAAAAAAGAAAAAAAAATTAATTAGTTATCAAACAATGCAAAACCAAAAATGAAACACAATAAATGCATATTACAACAATAAAAAATTATTAATTATAAGTAAAATTTTAATAATTTGTCTTAACAAATGAACAAAAGAAAATACCAAAATGTTTTGTTTTTTTTTCTAGGAAGTAGAAAGTAATATGTTTCATATGGTCTTATTGGTTTTCTCTATTCCTTCTGAAGTTGGAGCCGTTTAAAATAAGATATTGTTAATAATTCAAACGGCTGTAACTTTTTAATGAATTGAAAAAGTAATTTACGTTCTGAAAAAAATGGTTTTGCGGAAGAAACGTGGGACAGCCTGTATATATTGCTATAATTTAAATTATTTTGGTTGTCAAGCATGTATTAGATGTCATGAAAGATAATTGAACATTAAATGCTGTAAAGTAAATACAGATATAAAATTTCCATTGTCCTTCATACAAAATACATGCTCGTCTTAAATGTAAATTTAAATTAAATTTAGAGAATTTATGTACATTTAGTGAATATATTTTAATATTACAATTCTGAAATAGTCTATATTTAGTGATAATCCTTGGCATCAAGTTGATTTGCGCATTTACTTATTTAAGCCCGTCATCCTACTGCTGGGCAAAGGCATTTACTTGCGTAATTAATATGTGTATTAGTTAACATAAATTTATATAATGTGTCATGATATTACGCAATATCTTAAAATGAGCTTTTCGTATCAAATTTCATGTCTATTAATATTATTATAAAAGTAATTCTATATTTAATTAAATGCATTACCTACTCGTAAACTTAAGTGTAGTGATTATATTTCATTTATTACATTGCATTGAAGATATCACATTGAGGAAAAGGTCGGACACGCTAAAAATAACTAAATCCCGTTACATTACATCCATCGAAAAACCACCTCGTGACGGACAACTTTTTGCGAACCGGTCGGGTCGAGGTAGAACAGTACACGAATATATAACCGACATACTATTTTCAAATCCTGCGATAGCGATACGAACTTACTTATTTCCATGACTGTACAGTACGGAGTGGGGGACAGAGAAACGATTTGGATGCCCGTGGCGGAATATGTAACCCGTGAGAACTTTTCTCGGTTACCGCTGCACGCAAATGCGCTGTGATCGACTTCGTTACTTCTTATCAAATTTCTTCAGTTCAATCAAAAAACTATGTAAAGCTAACTAATTTTTGTCTCCCCAGCCTAAATTTGATAAAAAAAAACACATTTTGAGGATTTCAAGGTCATTCCAAAAGAGAAAACGTAAAAAACAGCATTTCCTGTATAGTAAACTAATTCCCAAATTTGATACGAAATGACTGCGCCATTTCACAAAATTGCCATTTTGATGACCTGAGTAATAGTGTTCTTTACTTTCGGATATCCCTGTGTATAAATAATCAGATCAACTAGCACTGTCTCGGTGACGATGACAATCAAAAGTTCAAATCAACGCCCATAACCAAGGAAATTATCGAAACGTCACACAATTTATTCTAAACAAATCCTATGTGCAAATTGAACGGATTAATTTTCTGCGCGCGTTTCAAAATTAAACGTGACTCATTATCATCGTAACGTTATTCCCGTCATGGACAAACGGAATAACGGGAAACAAAGGGATTACTGGAAATCGATGTTCGACAAGTACGACCAGCCCTCCGCCACCGAATGTCCATGCGCGTCAGGCCAACAACCAATCATCGAGGAAATCGCCGGACCGCTCAACTACTCTCTAGCATCATCGGTCACAGTTCCATCAGGTTGCGACTGCACACCGGTCAAAGACAGCAGAAGTACAAGCACTTGGGCCAGTCGAGCTGGAAGTTCAAGAGCGACCAGAAGTATAGAAACTTGTCCTTGCCATTCTGTCACCTCGCCATCCATCAATAATCCCCCCGCTTATCAACCGATTTCTAACCAAGACCACTCCGGCTTCTCCATTGACTGCAGTTGTGGCGCAGTTGAAGAACAACCAACGAAAGATAGCACCAGAAGCTCAAACGTTTGTTCTTGTGCATCTAAACAGTCCAAAGTAGCACCACCACCATCATATAGAAGTGAAGATGTATGTTCTTGCGCCTCCAAAGCAGCTTCAGAACGACCCAAAGGTCAGGATGTACGCTCTTATAGGTCTAGATCACCATCAGCACCCCCCGAAAGTGCGGACGCATGCTCCTGTTTATCGAGAGCAATGTCACCACCGAAGAGTGTGACTTTATGCTCTTGTGCGTCCAAATCACCGGCAGCACCCAGAAGTCCTGATATATGTTCGTGTTCATCGAAAGGAGTGTCCTCAGCGCCAGCCAAAAGTGACATTTGTTCTTGTTCGTCTAAGGCAACACACCAAAGCTTCCCTAATAGCATAGGTACATGTGACTGTTCTTCAACGTCTGGAGAAACCAGATCTCCAAGTCAACCCCAATCACGTCAACGTAAGTAAATCATTTAGACCAGAAAAGTTCATTCTCTAATAGACTAACTAACAGCTACTGAACGATTTAGTTGTAATAAGTGATAGATTTGGTTTTCTTGTTGCATAAGAAGTAATAGGAGATCTTCATGGAGGTCTGTGTGAACACAGAACGTACCCGATCATAAACTATTCGTACTATTGTTTTATGGGGGCTTTGTTCATTATGAAGAGGGGCCGGAAGTATTGTTATTCATTCATGACTAAGTAAACAGACACAAGCATTTAAGCTATTTCAAGATTTGTTAATGCTGACGTTTCGTGAACCATGTTGCTCGCTTCTTCAGAGCTAACTGAATACTGAAGACCTACCAAAGAAATCTCCCTTATATACCTAAATTTACACCTCACCGCGCACATCTGGAGCTACCGCTTCCATGTGCTTTTCCACTTGACCGCGTTCGGATCGATCTCCAGACCCTACTAATGTCAGTGCCGTCCTCACGATTGATGTTGTCAGGATGTTTGTAAATATCGATGGCTTCTCTAATAAGCCTTCGATGGTAAGTACCCACCCTTGCCAACATCTTCACGTCATCGAAATCCATTGTGTGTCCCGACTCGTGGCAGTGTTGAGCAACAGCGGACTGTTGAATCTTGCCTAGCCGGGTGTCTCTACTGTGCTCCTTGATTCGACATTCGATGCTTCGTCCTGTCTGTCCTACATAGCATGTTCCGCACTGACATGTTATCTTGTATACTCCTTCGTTCTTCAGGGGTGGTGTGATATCCTTTCGGTTAGGCAAAAGATCCTTTACCTTAGCTGGTGCTCTGTACCGTACCGTGATACCCGATTTCTTCAGTAATCTACCGATTCTTTCTGATACCCCACTGACGTATGGTAAGCAAGCGAACCCCTTTGACTCTTGCGGTTCCTCTGCGACTTGCGGTTTTCTTTGTGTGATACCCCGTATGTCAGACTTGGTGTAGCCATTCTGACGTAGAGCCCACTCCAAGTGTTTCCGTTCGTTGTCCAAGGTGCTGGAGTCGCATACCTTCTTGGCTCTATTGAACAAAGTGTTAATAACACTTCTCTTTTGTTGGGGATGGTGGTGCGATTTGGCGTTCAAGTACCGATCGGTATGTGCCTTCTTACGGTAGACTGTATGTCCAAGCCTACCCGTTGACGTTCTGTATACCAGCACATCCAAGAATAGCAGCTGATTATGCTCTTCTTCATTATTATTGTGTATTCAAAACTGCTTCTGACGGACCATTTGTTCTGATTTTGGGCATTTCTGAGAACTAGGCTGGAGCACGTGTTGAGGCAGAACCACGGCGAGAGGGACGGTTTTACAGAAGGGTTGTGTTCTGCAAGTTTCCCTTTATTGGTTGGTTATTTGTCGTTATTGATTAGATAGTTTTAGGGGTAAACGTTTCAGCCCATAATGTCTTCTTGGTAACAGAAGTAGTGTCTCAAAGGGCAGGAGACTGACCTAAGAGACTAGGGATACCAAACGCTTACTTGTGATTTTTCTGTGTGTGCGAATTGTGATAGAGGTTTTCGACTTAGCTCAAAATCCACTTCAGTCAGCATAGCAGAGAGCCCCAATCCAGACTAAAACCAGTTGGCAGATAGCCGAATTCGCAGAGATATTTTTACAGCTCCATTTCTAGACCGCTAGAGGTTCTACGTAGCTGTACCTGGCCTATGTTTCCGAAAGCTAAGTAAGTGGTTAGATATTGTATTCTTTAGGGATATCTTAGAAGCGTCGTAAAACCATAAGAAGGGTTATAAATCGATCACAACAGGGCCAACCTGTCCTAACAAGTAACCGTTCTTTTGTAATAGCCTTAATTGCTCATCTCTGTTTACTTAGTCACGAATGAATAACAATACTTCCGGCCTCTCTTCATAACGAACAAAGCCCCCATAAAGCAATAAATTGGACGAATAGTTTATGACCGCCTTATGGGCACATTCTGTATTTACACAGACCTCCATGAAGATCTCCTATTATTTCTTAGGCAACAAGAAAACCATATCTATCAGTTATTACATAGTCATCCGACTGTCATCCGCTTTAAATTTTGTACAAATACACCTTGTATCTGTGCAAAGTACATCCAACAAACCTGGCAGAGTTACGCTGGTCATAACCCTATTTAAAAGCCACCCCTAACGTGCACATTTAACAACACTCTGTTGGAAACGTATTATGTGGGCTAGTTTTTCTTTGCTACCGATAGAGCCAGCGTTAGTGTACGGCCACAACTGAGCAGCGCAACTAGTAGAGAGCCTCTACCGGCAGCAAACTAAAAGTAGCCCATAATCGAGAAAATACGTTTCCTACAGAGTGTTGTCGCAAATAACCCGACTCACACATTTTTAAATAGTGACCGTTTTGCGGTAGAATGCAAAAGACCACGAACGTGCACGTTAGGGGTGGTTTTTAGGGGGTTTGTGACCGGTGGAACCCTGCCAAGTTACTGGTATGTAGTTTGCACAGATACAAGGTATAGTTATGCAAAATTTGAACCGGTTTAAAGCTGGCTGAGTAAATTGTTCACTAGCTCTTGTCCACAACCCAACGCTCTTATTCCTTTTCTAGAAAAACATGATATTAACCCCTGTTGTCCATGCTCAAACCAAAATCAACCTCGCGCGAATTTGAGTAATTTTAGTATGAACGATGATGATGTCGTCTACATTGAACGTATCAAAGGCCTCTTGGATAGCGAGAAGATACTCAAGAAGGAGGTTGATGATCTGGCCCAAGTAGAGAAATCCTTCCAAGAGCGCTTGGCCCAAAGAAAGTGCTTGGGCGACACCCGCGCCGGTGGAGGAGGCGATTACGAGAAAGAGAATCTTAAGCGTCTGAATCAAAAGCTGGAGCAGAGCAATAAGCTGCTCGAAAACGAGATAGAGAAGGTCGCGAGTAATTTGAAGAGGACGAAAGACACTCTGGAAGCGCCAATGAAGAAAGAGATTGACAAGGAGAAGAGGAAGATCGCCGGTTTGGAGAGTCAGCTCCGGAGTTGCTCTTGCGATCTAGAAAGCAGGAAAGAAAATGGAGAGAGGGAATTGGCCTTCCTGCAGAACCAATTGCAAACCTCCAACCAACAGCTCAACGACCTGAATCTGGTCAATACGCGCTTAAAGGAAGAACTATGCTTGCTAAATTGCAGAGCCAACCAACTCCAAACTGACATCATCAACCAGAAATTAAGCGAGATTCACACTCTGAGTCGACTCTCCGCTCAAGGCAAGCTCACCAATCTCACCGGACCGAAGTACACCAGAGGCGCGCCTGGAGGAGGTTCGGGTAAAAAGGACGATCTAAACGCCATTGCTAGGAACTTAAGCCAGTTACTCGCGGAGGCCAACGATTGCAACACCTGCCAGAAAGCCCACACCGACCTCATCGACACAGTTGAGTATATCAAGAACCTCGTCGACATGGTCAACACCACAGAGCCAGAAGACAGAAGGTCCAGCAGGTCCGGCGAGTCTTCCGTCTGCGAATGCGTCGATTTAGATCAACTCTCAGATACGAGAGAGATCTATTCACCGCATAAAATACGGTCATCAGAGTCCGCGATCGGTCCTGAAGGCGATAGAGAATATCCAGCGTACGCAGCACCGACCAGGGACGAAAAACCACCGGAAGCAGGTGCCCCACCACCGGAAGGAGGTGCTCCACCACCAGAAGAAGGTGCGCCACCACCAGAAGGAGGTGCACCACCTGAAACGGGCGAAGAAGCGCCCACAGAAGACCAGAAGAAACCAGAAGGAGAGTTTGTGGAAGGAGAGCCACCCACAGAGGAAGGACCAGAAGGAGAAGCACCTGAAGGGGAAGAAGAAGATATATGTGATATATGTGAAGAAGAAGAACCTAAAGGAGAGGTAGAAGGTGGAGGGGAAGAAGCAATATGTGAAGAAGTATGCGAAGAAGATGCGACGAAAGCAGAGGTAGCTGAAGGAGAGGTAGTTGAAGGAGAGGTAGCTGAAGGAGAGGAAGCGGAAGCACCGAAAGAAGCAGGGGAGGAAGGTGTAGCCCTCGCGGAACCACCAGAAGGCGAAGTTACAGACGAAGCCGTAACAGAACCGGTCGTAACAGAGGGCGAGGTAACTGAAGGTGAAGTAACTGAAGGTGAAGTAACTGAAGGTGCGGTTACAGAAGCCGGGGCTACAGCAGGCGAGGTTACAGAAGGCGAGATTACAGGAGGCGAGATTACAGAAGGCGAGGTAACGGAAGGTGAAGACGTAACTGAACCAACCGTAACAGAGCCAACCGTAACAGAGCCAACCGTAACAGAAGAGGTCACTGAGCCAACGGAAGAGTTAACAAGTGGTATAGCAGAAGGCGTAACAGAAGGACCCACAGATCTAACAGAAGGTGACGTAACGGAAGGACCAACGGATGATCTGACAACAGTTGGTCTAACGGAAGGTGCTGTGACCGGAGAGTTAACAGAAGGCGGCGTAACGGAACCCTTAACGGAAGGAGAGCCAACGGGAGAAGCCGTAACCAAACCGGAGCAACCAATCGCTACTGCAGAAGTCTTAGCGGAAGATAGAGAACCAGGTGAAGCAGCTGCCCCAAGAGAAGAAGGAGCACCTGAAGCAGCGCCATCTCCGGTAGCAGTCGCGAGACCAGATGACACCACAGATGAAGAAGGTTTAACTGACGAAGGTACACTAGATAGTTATTTAAATGCATTGCATTAAACATATATCTGATTTAATTTATTCTTTTAGAAGCCCCCAAGGAAAAACCACCGAAACCTCGCGTAGAACCAGGCCAGGAAGGGGAACAAATTCCGGACGAGCACGTAGCTGAAGCTGGACCAGAAGAAGCAAAGAAACCACCACGCAGGCCAGCAGAAGCAGGAGAAGAGGAAGAACCAGAAGAAGGTGCACCAGAAGTGACAAAGAAACCACCACGCAGGCCAGCGGAAGCAGGAGAAGAGGAAGAACCAGAAGAAGGTGCACCAGCAGTAACAAAGAGACCACCTAGGCCAGCAGAAGGAGAACCATACGAAGAACCAGAAGAGGGTGGACCAGCAGTAACAAAGAAACCACCACGCATGCCAGCAGAAGCAGGAGAAGAGGAAGAACCAGAAGAAGGTGCACCAGAAGTAACAAAGAAACCACCACGCAGACCAGCAGAAGCAGGAGAAGAGGAAGAACCAGAAGAAGGTGCACCAGCAGTAACAAAGAAGCCACCACGCAAGCCAGCAGAAGCCGGAGAAGAGGAAGAACCAGAAGAAGGTGCACCAGAAGTGACAAAGAAATCACCACGCAGGCCAGCGGAAGCAGGAGAAGAGGAAGAACCAGAAGAAGGTGCACCAGCAGTGACAAAGAGACCACCACGCAGGCCATCAGAAGCAGGAGAAGAGGAAGAACTAGAAGAAGGTGCACCAGCAGTGACAAAGAGACCACCACGCAGGCCATCAGAAGCAGGAGAAGAGGAAGAACCAGAAGAAGGTGCACCACCTGTGACAAAGAAACCACCTAGGCCAGCGGAAGGAGAACCATACGAAGAACCAGAAGAAGGTGAAGAAGTGGCAAAGAAACCACCACGTAGGCCAGAAGAAGGAGAACGCTACGAGGAACCAGAAGAGGGTGAACCAGAAATGGTAAAGAAACCACCTTACAGGCCAGCTGAAGGAGAAGGCGAGGAAGAAGCTGAACCAGAAGAGGCAAAGAGACCACCCGTACCGCCTGGTGACCAATATGAAGCCGGGGAGGAAGTACCGGAAAAAAGATCGGACAGAGGATCTCCGGAGAAAAGACCATCACCTGGGGGCGAGGAGATGCCCAAAGTGCGCAGCAAAGAGTTTGTCGATCAGATCGTGCAAAAGATATGCAAATGCTTATCGGACCAGCCACCGAAACCGTGCGCTTGCGAAATCGACCACGACCATAAGCCTGGCAAACCTGACGATTCAGGAATTCCAACCGATGTTCTATTTGTAACTGACGAAGGCAAGTTCTCTAAGGAATCGAGTAAAGCTGGAATAATTGACAGCGATGATCGAATACACACGAGGGAGGACCAAGTGGAAAGACCGGCTAGTGCACCTGCTGATATCTTGGAGACACATCCTCTAGAGGACGAAGGCCCTGCGGGAGATCGTCCTCTAGAAGATGGTGAAGGTTCTGAAGGTGCATTAGGTCCTTTGGAGACGCGACGGTCAGCTGACGGAGCTTACGTCACAACGGCCGTTACAGGAGATGGCATTCTAGAAGTAACCACCGAAGGCCCTGCTGGCATCATCGAAACGACGCTAACAGTAACCGAATCTGGAAACATAGAGGTGGTCACAGATGTCACCGAATATCCTGTCGCTCCAGACGGCGAAGAGTCGGAGAAAATTACCGAAATCGATGGCGACACAGATACAGACAAAAGGGAAATAGAAGCTGCTGGAGGCGATGGTGACGACACAGATAAAGGGCTACCGGAGGAAGAAGGAGACATGATGCCGCCAATTTGTGACATGGAGGAACCGGGCGCTCACGCCGAAGCGGAAATTCAGGCAGAAATAAAGTGCGTTAGTTTCGAGAAAGATACGGGCACCTGTGAAACGGTGGTCGCTACGAAATCTACCAAATCCTGCCAGTGCGGCCCTGAAGAGATTGACAGATACTGTATCTGCCCAAGATTCCCCGAAGGAATAGCTGCAGGAGAATCAGAATCAGAACCAGTGGAAGATCAAACTGAAATTGGAGAAGAGTCTGAATTGCAAACTCTAGCAGAAGAAGAGATGACACCATTGACAGAAGGAGCTGAGGTGCCACAGATAGGTGAAGAGGAGACCACAGAAGCGGGAGAAGAATCGGAATTGCAAGCTTTAGGGGAAGACGAGATGACACCAATACCAGAAGAAGCTGAAATGCAAGGTGTGGGAGAAGAGGAGGTGACTCAAATAGAGGAACTGCCAGGAGTTGCAGAAGAATTGGGCGAAGAACGGGAAGTCTTAGAGGAAGAAATAAGAGAAGGGGAAACCACAGAGGAAGAACTAAGAGAAGGTGAAATCACAGAGGAAGAACTAAGAGAAGGGGACATCACAGAGGAAGAACTAAAAGAAGGGGAAATCACAGAGGAAGAACCAAGAGAAGGAGAAATCACAGAGGGAGAACTAAGAGAAGGCGAAGACGTGCTTGAGGAAGGTGAAGAAGGTGATAGGGCTTTAGCAGTGGGAGAGGAAGCGGTACTTGAGGAAGAAGTTGGTAAAGAATTTGTAGAACATGAAGAAGACGAAGGCGAAGGCGAAGGAGAAGGAGAGGGAGAGGGAGAAGGAGAAGGTGAAGGAATCGGCGAAGGGGACAAAATCGGAGACGAGGAAAAACGTGCTGACTTAGTTGACATGGATTTAGAGACAAAAGTGGTCTCGCAAACGCCGTCGTGCGATTGTAAAGCTGTCGGTGATAGAGAAAACATTCAATTAGGTACATCTGATGGCGAGGACAATCAATTAGGTACAACGGATGTCGAGTTATCCATTTGTTTCTCAGATACTTGCCAAGCTCTCCCAGTTTCACCGCGGAAAGATGGAGCCGGTGGCGAGTCCATCTGCGATTGCGCTACTGAAACAGTACCAAGCAAACACTTGGTTTGTAAGGAGTGCATGACTGAACCCCCAGGTAAGATTGCCCATGAGGTGGAAGGGATGGGATATATATGCGAAGAATGCAAACAACGGCAAAGCAGGAAAACGCTTTGCAAGGAGTGTTCCATGAAGCAGCAAGTGAAAGTGTGTAGTCCAGATATATGCCGGAGTGGCCAACGCTTCGAAGATAACGAAGAATATATTTGTACCTGCAACCAAACCAGTAACAAGTCCATATGCAGGGAATGTCAAGAACGAAATCGTCGAAAGCGTGATAGAAGAGGTCGAGATGATAGACTACTCTTAGACGTTGGTACGACATGCAAAAAATCGTGCCACATCATCATCAGCAAATCGAAATATAGGGACAGCGATTCCGATTCCTCCGAGGATCATTCGAGGAGAACTCGCGACAGGCGAAAGCGCAGCGACAGATGTCTCTGCCAGAGGAGTTCTGATAACTTACAGTTCAGAAGTGAATACTCCGATACAGTGGTCAAGGAAAAGAAGTATCGAAGCGCCTCTCGCGGTATATGCGCTATACCTTGCGAATCAGTGAGCACACAACAAAACTTGGACGTTTGCATTTCAACGTGCCCCATGCAAGTATCAGAGGAGACCAACACGCCGATGGGCCAACGGTACCCAGAGTCTAAGCAACCATCTAGAAGGAATGAAAGAAACACCGCGACCGCACTTTCAAGTCCACGGAATTACGCAACGAATACTCCTCAACCAACCTTGCGTGTTCCATGTCCTGTAACAGAAGGAGACGTGGCAAAGAAAGGAACGTCTTCTTCGAGAAATAAATCTGATAGCTCTTCTTGCGATGCTCCTTCGGATCGGTCAGCATCGCCTAAAATACCAGCAAGCGCACCTAAAAAACATGTGTCGACTAGTTCAGACACCACATCGTGTTCATCGGAACCATCGAGTGCCCATCAGAATAAAGCAAGGCGCAAGCAGGAAACTATGGATGACGCACCTCGCACGTGTCCTTATAAGAAATCTGCGCCGTCAAGTAAAAAGGGAAGCCAAAATGGCGAACGTCAGAGTTCGGATATCACGTCATGCGAGTGTTCGTCAGAGCAATCGCGTATTACCAAAGGCAAAAAACAACCGAGTGCTGACATAACATCGGGCCATTCCCCGTCGGAAAAGTCTTCCGCAAAGAGACGGGAGAGTTCTGACATAGCTTCAAGTCCATGCCCTTCGGGTAAAAGAACTCCTTCTGTAAACGAAGAAACTAGAGATAATCTATCTTCCGCCCGTCCATCGGCGAAATCAGCTGCATCGAGTAAAAAAGGAGATCGTAGCAGTGGAGGACGATACAGTTCATCAGATACGTACGAATCAAAAAATAAAAGACCTGATGGTGATGATATAGCGTCATGTTCATGTCCTTCGGAAAAAACAAGTCCTTCCGGCAAAGAAGAAGACCTATCTTGTGTGTGTCCGTCTGAGAGATCAGCTCCTTCGAGTCATAAATCAAATGTCTCTAAAAATAAAAGAAATAATAGTGATGATATAGCGTCATGTGCATGTCCTTCGGAGAGAACAACTCCTTCCATCCCAGAAGATGATCTCTCTTGCGCATGTCCATCTGAGAGATCAGCTCCTTCGAGTAATAAATCCAATGTCTCTAAACATAAAAGACGCGATAGTGATGATATAGGGTCATGTGCATGTCCTTCGGAGAGAACAACTCCTTCCATCAAAGAAGATGACCTCTCATGCGCGTGTCCATCTGAGAGATCAGCTCCTTCGAGTTATAAATCCAATGTCTCTAAACATAAAAGACGCGATAGTGATGATATAGGGTCATGTGCATGTCCTTCGGAGAGAACAACTCCTTCCATAAAAGAAGATGACCTATCTTGCGCGTGTCCATCTGAGAGATCAGCTCCTTCGAGTTATAAATCAAATGTCTCTAAACATAAAAGACGCGATAGTGATGATAAAGGGTCATGTGCATGTCCTTCGGAGCGAACAACGCCTTCCATCCAAGAAGAGGACCCCTCTTGCGCGTGTCCATCTGAGAGAGCAGCTCCATCGAGTTATAAAGGAGAACGTAGCAGTGGAGGACGATCCAGTTCGCCAGATTCATGCCGATGTCCAGATTTATCAAATGTTCCCAAAAATAAAAGACGTGATAGTGATGATATAGCGTCATGTGCATGTCCTTCGGAGAGAACAACTCCTCCCGTCAAAGAATATGACCTTTCTTGTGAGTGTCCATCTCAAAGATCATCGCCATCGAGTAATAAAGGAGGAAATAAAAGACGTGCTAGTGCTGATATAGCGTCATGTGCATGTCCTCCGGAAGAGACAACTCCATCCACCTATAGTGCCGAACGAAGAAGCAAAAAATCGAACAAAGTCAATTCGGATGAATCGTCATGCCAATGTTCATCGGATTGTGCAGGAAAAACAAATGCCGAACGAAGAAGCAAACAGCCAAGCAAAGATAAATTGGATGAAATATCAATGCCAATGTCCGAACGAAGAAGCAAAAAATCGAACAAAGTCAATTCGGATGAATCCTCATGCCAATGTTCATCGGATTGTGCAGGAAAAACAAATGCCGAACGAAGAAGCAAACAGCCAAGCAAAGATAAATTGGATGAAATATCATGCCAATGTTCATCTGATTGTCCCGGAAAAGAAAAATCGGATAAATCATTGTGCCAGTGTCCATCGGATTGCGAAGGAAAGAAGAAAGTACGTACCGAGAACGTCTACATCGCTTCGTGTATTTGTCGACCACCATCACCAAACGATCTTCTGAAGCAGGGACGACGGGCAAGTGCAGACACAATCTCTTGTCTTTGCCAATCAGAGAAATCAATGCCGATGGATAAACGGCGAAGCCTTGATACCGTTTCTTGCGTGTGTCCCTCAGATGTGGGTGGCCTTCCGAATGTGATAGAAGAGGACACATTGTCTTGCCCTTCTGAGAAGTCAAGTGCGGATTCTTGCGCTTGCCCTTCAGAAAGAGAAGCTTCGCCCGATGATAAATGGGTCAGACCATCGAATAGTCCATCTGAAACGCCCGAGAGAGGGGATTCACCAAAAAAATCACTACCTCCGAGGAATGTAGCAGATTGTGGGGGTTCTGATACAGTTTGTTGCCCTTGTTCCAAACATAAACCTCATTCGCCAAAGGGAAAAGTGATAAAGGAGACTTCGGATCATCTATCAAGTCGGTGTAACGCAGAAAGACCAGCCTCACCAAAGCAGAATATGACCAAGAAGGCTTCAGACAATCTATCATGCCGTTGTCCATCTGACAAAGCACTGCCATTAAAGTATAGAGGGCGAGGTGAGAGTATCGATACCACAGAAAGGCCTTCAATGCCAAAGGTGATAAAGAAGGCTTCCGAGAATCTTTCAAGCCATTGTCCCACAGGAAGCTCTTTTCCCCCTAAGGGGTTCCCTCTGGTATTCAAAAAGGCATCGGACAATTTGTCATGTCATTGTCCCACAGAAGTACCTCCCTCGCCCAAGAGGAAAGTAATCAAAAAGGCTTCCGAAGCTGTATCATGTAATTGTCCTATGGACAGACCTTCGTCGCCTAAGGGAAAAGTAGTCAAAAAGGCTTCCGAGACTCCATCATGTAAGTGTCCTACGGAAACACCTTCGTCGTCCAAGGGAAAAGTAATCAAAAAGGCTTCTGAGACTCCATCATGTAATTGTCCTATGGAAAGACCTTCTTCACCCAAGGGGAAAGTAATCAATAAGGCTTCGGAAACTCCATCATCTCATGGTCCCACGGAAAGACCTTCCACGCCAAAAAGTAAAGTAATGAAAAAGGCTTCGGACAATCTATCATGTCATTGTCCCTCACTTCCTCCGAAAAATATAGCACGACGGCAAACCGTAGACACAGCTCCCCATCCTATACAGAGACCATCTTCGCCGAAGAAGCCGGTAAGACCAAAGACTTCAGATACCCAATCATGCTGTTGCCCTCCAGAAAAATCGCTCCCTTCAAAGACCAAAGGGCGAAGAGAGATGGATACAGCTTCTTGTGATTGTCCCATAGAAAGACCAGCTTCCCCAAAGAAGAAAGTAACACCAAAGGGTTCAGAGGGTCAATCACGCAAATCTCCGTCTGTAAAAGCCTCTTGTGACTGCCCCACAGAGAGACCAACTTCCCCAAAAAGGAACATACCACAAAAGTCTTCAGATGCTCTATCCACTCATTATTCAGAAAAATCACTACCATCTAGAACCCAAGGACGACGGGCGAGTATAGACACCGCTTCCGGCTTATGTCCATCAGAAAAATCTGTTGCGATGTCGTGCGTTTGTCCTTCTGATAAATCAGGTAAAGGGTCGAGTAAAAGAGGAGGGAGTATAGAGACCGCTTCCTGCTTATGTCCATCAGAAAGATCTGATGCGATGTCGTGCGTTTGTCCTTCTGATAAATCAGGTAAAGGGTCAAGTAATAGAGGAGGGAGTATAGATACTGGCTCCGGCTTACGTCCATCAGAAAGATCTGATGCGTTGTCGTGCATTTGTCCTTCTGATAAATCAGCTAAAGGGTCAAGTAAAAGAGGAGGGAGTATAGAGACCGCTTCCTGCTTATGTCCATCAGAAAGATCTGTTGAGATGTCGTGCGTTTGTCCTTCTGATAAATCAGGTAAAGGGTCAAGTAATAGAGGAGGGAGTATAGACACTGGTTCCGGCTTACGTCCATCAGAAAGATCTGTTGCAATGTCGTGCGTTTGTCCTTCCGATAAATCAGGTAAAGGGTCAAGTAAAAGAGGAGGGAGTATAGAGACCGCTTCCTGCTTATGTCCATCAGAAAGATCTGTTGAAATGTCGTGCGTTTGTCCTTCTGATAAATCAGGTAAAGGGTCAAGTAAAAGAGGAGGGAGTATAGAGACCGCTTCCTGCTTATGTCCATCAGAAAGATCTGTTGAGATGTCGTGCGTTTGTCCTTCTGATAAATCAGGTAAAGGGTCAAGTAATAGAGGAGGGAGTATAGACACTGGTTCCGGCTTACGTCCATCAGAAAGATCTGATGCGATGTCGTGCGTTTGTCCTTCTGATGAACCAGGTAAAGGGTCAAGTAAAAGAGGAGGGAGTATAGAGACCGCTTCCTGCTTATGTCCATCAGAAAGATCTGTTGAGATGTCGTGCGTTTGTCCTTCTGATAAATCAGGCAAAGGGTCAAGTAATAGAGGAGGGAGTATAGACACTGGTTCCGGCTTACGTCCATCAGAAAGATCTGATGCGATGTCGTGCGTTTGTCCTTCTGATGAACCAGGTAAAGGGTCAAGTAAAAGAGGAGGGAGTATAGACACCGCTTCCTGCTTATGTCCTTCAGAAAAATCTGATGCGATGTCGTGCGTTTGTCCTTCTGATAAATCAGGTAAATGGTCAAGCAAAGGAGGAGGGAGTATGGACACAGCTTCCTGCTTATGTCCTTCAGAAAAGTCTGATGCGATGTCATGCGTTTGTCCTTCTGATAAATCAGGTCAAGGGTCAAGTAAAGGAGGGGGGACTATAGACGCCGGTTCCTGCTTATGTCCATCAGAGAGATCTGAAGTGACGTCGCGCGTTTGCCCTCCTGATCGATCAAATAGAGGATCAACTAGAGGATCAAGTAGAGGCTCAACTAGAGAAAGTGTAAGGTCGCGTCAGTTTTCACCACCTAGTGACACGCAGGTTTTGATGTGCCTCTGTAGCTCGAGATCAAGTTCTCCTGAATTTAAATCTGCGCTATCCACTTGCTATGATCCTCTCTACAAGGAGCCCTATCAAGATTCGGAGAGCATTCTTGATGACGAAGATAGAGCACCGTGCGTATGTAAACCGAGAAGAAGTAAAATCTGCGACCTGCACAATTGCCCCGTTATACAGGAATCCCAAAGCACTCTAGACTCCTTCGACGCCGCTAGTATTAGATCGTGCGACTGTCCACCTGATGAAGCCAATCGTCATGCTTCGATGGGTTCAAGATCGAGGACCAGTAGTACCAGGTCTTCGATACTTTCACCATCGGTAAATAGCATGTCGTCCGCTTGCGAAGCGATTTGTGTCAAGTTTAACACAAAGTATTGCAATATGGAGACGTGCAGTCAACGAACGCCATCCGGTGATTCTAGCTTTTCCATGTCGAATAAAGATATGATTTCCATACCAGAGGAGGAAGTGATATTGTCTGCGCGTGACCAAGAGAGGCCGCGACGTCCCGGTTCGCCTACTCGTAGCGCTTCTAGGAGTGGACGAGATGAATCTCCTGAGCATGGACGTACTGAATCTTCTGAAGACTCATCTCGTCCATGCTCACCAACTACTTGCGGACGGATAGATGCTTACCAAAGAACACCGAGTATCACTTCATCCCAGAGAGGACAACACGTTCCACTACCAGAGCCGACTGTTGTTGGTGATAGTGTCAGGACTACCGGCCCATCAGCGAAAAAGCCATGTCCTCCATGTCCTGAACGAGAAGTGCCCACAGAATATAGTGATATTAAGGCACCTACTTTGAAAACCCCTCCAGCCTCTCCTGTTCAAGATGGCCATGCGGCCCCACCAAAACCTCCCAGTGTTGTTTTGTATCCTGGTCATCGACCTGGCGCAACATACTCGCAACCTCCGCAACATGAACTTGCTCCTCATCACTTGAGCGGTTCCACCGTTCAAGATGATTCTGAGAAGCAAGCTGTCCAGCCGGCAGCACATCCACCTTCTCACCATCCGGGCGTTGCCGTATACGAAGAAATGTTGCTGGTAGTGGTTGTTGAACATGAAGGGCAATACGAAGCACCAGTCGAAACTCAAATAACCCATCAAGTGCAAGAAGCGGTCCACCATGGAGTGCAACGAACACCAAGTGATGGATTCGCTCCAGCACCTTCTAAGCGGCCTTCTATTGAACACGATTCTGGACGTCCAGCGCTAATCTCCTGTCCTGAAGCTGTAGGCGCTCCAGTAGATCCACAAGATCAATTGCTAGCAGGACAGCAACAAGCTTCGCACCCAGATGCCCAAAATGCCTATCCCGATGCCCAAACTAATGAAGATAGACGCTTTTCGAGTGAATCCGACGCTCATCGAAAACCCCATGGGCGACCATCGGATGTAGAGGCCCCCATAGAACCAGGTTATCCCTTACCTCAAGAGCAGCATCAAACACCCCCTAGAAAACCATCGCGTGAGGCTTCCATTGATCCAGATAAAGTACAGCATGAACCAGACCAAGGACGTAAGCCTGGTGAACGCGAACCGGTACCTAAACCACCTGTTCATGGTAAGGAATCGCCGAAAGAGAAGGAGTCATTCGAAAGTTTATGCGGACCATGCGGAAAAACGCCGAAAAAGAAGGCTCCCGCTCCTAAACCTGCAGCTGTTAAAATTCCATCCGATCGCCAACTTGACAAGGCTCCTTCTATTAGCTCTAAATATTCAGGACGACTGCCGGATAAACAGGAGAAGGAACGACCACGTCCAGACAAAAGCGGTTCGAAACATGAGCCATTTGATGAAAAAGAAGAACCATCATATACAAAGGCAAAGCCACATGCTATCGAAAGCGGTTCAAAAGAACAGGTTAACCAGAGACATGAGGCTCAGCCTACAGAGAAGAAACGACCACATGACACTGACAGCGGTTCGAGACACGAGCCTAAAGAACAACGTAAAGACGAAAGAGATAGTGTCAAAAGTCCTAGGGAAGAAAGAACCAGAGTGCCTGATCACTATGCCGACCAGAGATATGAGGATCAGCCTACGGAAAAGAAAGGACCGCAGCAAACTGAAAGCGGCTCGAGACATGAGCCTAAAGAACAACGTAAAGACGAAAGAGATAGTATCAAAAGTCCTAGGGAAGAAAGAACAAGAGCGGATGATCACCGTGCCGACCAGAGATATGAGGATCAGCCTACAGAGAAGAAACAACGACCACATGAAACTGAAAGCAGTTCAAGGCATGAGCCCAAGGAACAAATTTCTCATAAAGACGAAAGGGATAGTGTCAAAAGTCCTAAGAAGGAAAGTACTAGAGCGGCTGAACATCAGCCTGAGAGATATGAGGATCATCCTACGGAGAAGAAGCAACCACACGAAACCCTAAGCGGCTCTAGGCAGGAGCCCAAAGAACAGGTTTCTCATAAAGACGAAAGAGATAGTGTCAAAAGTCCTAGGGAGGAAAGAACTAAAGCGGCTGATCACCAGCCTGACCAGAGACATGAGGATCAGGAGAGGAAACAACCACGCCAAAGCCTAAGCGGCTCGAGACATGAGCCAAAAGAACAGATTTCTCATAAAGACGAAAGAGCTAGTATCAAAAGTCCTAGGGAGGAAAGAACTAGACCGGCTGATCACCAGCCTGACCAGAGACATGAGGATCAGGAGAGGAAACAACCACACCAAAGCCTAAGCGGATCTAGACATGAGCCAAAAGAACATATTTCTCATAAAGACGAAAGAGCTAGTATCAAAAGTCCTAGGGAGGAAAAAACTAGACCGGCTGATCACCAGCCTGACCAGAAACATGAGGATCAGGAGAGGAAACAACCACACCAAAGCGTAAGCGGCTCGAGACATGAACCAAAAGAACAGATTTCTCATAAAGACGAAAGAGATAGTGACAAAAGTCCTAGGGAAGAAAGAACTAGGGCGGCTGATCACCAGCCTGACCAGAGACATGAGGATCAACAAATTGAGAAGAAAGAACCACATCAGCCCCGAGGCGGTTCAAGACAATCGTTTGATGTAACTGATAGTAAAAGACCTTCTCACGAAGCCGAAAAACCGCGAATCGATAAAAAAGAATCAAAAGCTGTTGATATGCCAAAAGCAGATGAACATGAAGCAGGACAAAAGGCTCATGATAAGGAAGGAGCGCATCGATCACGAAGTGGTTCCGAAACAAGAGCAGCTGATCACCATGACGAAGATCCTGTGGGGAGGATTCGACCACATCACACCCGAAGCGGTTCAAGACAATCGTTTGATAAAACTGATACTCCACATCGAAGAGGTAGTACGAAAACTTCACATGAAAGTGAAACGAGATTACCTCCTCAGGAGGTCGAAAAACAGCGAGCTGATAAAAAAGAAGTTGAGGATGGACCACATAGAACACGAAGTGGTTCCAGAGAATCCTTCGATGACTCTGCTCATCGAAGACATAGTGCGAAAGATCAACGTGAACCTGGTACGTTATCGGCTGGAGACAAAGCTAAAAGACGATCAGATCAAGGCGAAACATCGTCGAGGGATGAATTATTCATGAATGATGTCCTTCCTGACGATCAGAAGTCTGCTCCCGACAAAAAACGACACAGTCAAGACGAAACTGGTTCGAAAAAATCATTGGATGGATCTGGAAGAAAATCAGCTGGTCACGATCGTGGTGGCTCAGAGTATAGTCATGACGAACATCCGAGTCAAAAGGGATCAAAGATGGGCAGCGACAAGCATGATCCAACAAAAGCAGGTCGATTACATGGTGAAAGTGATGAGGATAGGATTCATGAAGACGACGAGCTGGCTGACAGTACTGGCGATGATGACCATTCTGGCAAAAGAAGACACGAAGGAGATTTGGGTCCTGGAGAAGGCAAGGGCAAAGGTGGATCGAGGGATGGTGACCATCGCGGTAAAGATGGCTCAGAGTATAGTGATGACGAACATCCGAGTCAAAAAGGATCGAAGATGGGAAGTCACAAGGATGATCCAACAAAAGCAGGTCGTTTAGATGAGGATAAAATGGCCGAAGACGAAGACCTGGCTGGTGATGACCATTCTGACAAAGGAAGAGGAAAAGGCGATAGGGGAGGTCCACGTCGTCACACCGGAAGCTTGACCGGATCTGAAGCTGATGGTACCACAAAACCTGGAGAGAAATCCAGCAAAGATCGCTCATTAGAGAAACCGGAAGGAGATGGAGGAAGTGGTAGTGGTAGAAAGACAGGAAGAGATGGCGACAGGGGTTCAAAATCTCGCCTATCGCAAGGTTCAAAGTCTAGGATCCCCGTACTTCAAACGGGGAGTCACCCGCCGGGATGCTTTTGCAAGAAATGCAATGTAGACGAGTACAGTTGCGATACCGAAACTTCTTCTGCAGGGGCGGTCCACAGACCGGATTGTCCCTGTAACAAGTGCGATTTGGCCATATGCTCTTGTGGTGATCCTATAAGAGAAGAAACCGGCGGAGGAGAGCATCCTCCAAACTGCGATTGTGCCGACTGCTTATGCGACCAAGAAGAAACCGGCGGAGGAGAGCATCCTCCAAACTGCGATTGTGTCGACTGCTTATGCGACCCATCCAGGTTTAGCCAATCGTCCAAAAGCGATCGCGGTCACGAGCAACCACCGTCAGATGGGTCACACCCACCGGGCTGTGACTGCGTTGACTGCATATGTATGCCCTGCGATGACAAGCTAATGCAGAAGCAGAAGGCATTTGCGTGCCCTACGTTGCTACGGCCGCCGAAGAGACACCATCCAGAGTGCGCTTGTCCAATGTGCATCTGCAAGGAATGTCTGATGGTGCCTGATTGCCAGTGCAAGGACTGCCAATGCAAGATGTGCGCTGACGAAGAGGTTATGCAGCATCGAATAGACTGCACGTGTCCAAAATGTATTTGCGAGCCTTGCGGTGATCTTAGACACCATCCCGAGGAGGAACACGGAGCTGATTGTACTTGCGAGGATTGCATATGCTCCCCATGCGATGATGTCAAGGTGGAAAGAGAAAAACATCGGCAAATGGCGATTGCAACAGGATATGGTCCAGAAGGACATGGTCCAGAAGGACATGGTCCAGAAGGATATGGTCCACAAGGATCTGGTCCAGAAGGATATGGTCCAGAAGGATCTGGTCCAGAAGGATATGGTCCAGAAGGATATGGTCCAGAGGGATATGGTCCAGATGGACATGGCCCAACATGCGAATGTTACTTCTGCATGTGCAAACGATGCTGTGACCCTAAAATTAGGGCTGTCACAAATCCGCCATCGTTCTTCCCTAATATAGAGAATTTGAAGAAGAAGTACAATTTTACCGACCTTACACCGATATTTGATCTATTTAATAAGCCTACAGAGCATCCACCCGACTGCGGATGCTACATTTGCGCGTGTAAACCGTGTCACTATGAACCACCACCCTCGAAAACTGATCATGGAACTGAACCAATACCGCCTGACCATCAAGCTGAACCAATGCCTCATAGCAAAGAATGCACATGCGATAGATGTGTCTGCGATCCTTGCGAGGACCCTATATTTCATACAAGTCACAGCAAGAGAGGACAAGTTAGGCGGCCAAAACATGGACCTGGTTGTAAGTGCCCCAGATGCGACTGTGAGCCATGCGAAATTCAGTCTACAAACCACGGACCTGGTTGTGAATGCCCTAAATGTGTCTGCAAACCGTGCGAGTTGAAATCTCCGGAGGCACAAGCGAAGCCAACAGACCACGGACCTGGTTGTCAATGCCCTAGGTGTGTCTGTGACCCCTGCGAAATGAGTACTAAGACAACAGGTAAACCGAAGGACCATGGACCTGATTGCCCGTGCTCAAAATGCGTAGGTGATCCATGCACTATGGAACCGGATAGACCCGACAAGCAAGGACCTGATGCTAAAACTTTGAGTCCAACCTCAAAATCAGCAGATCCTGCTTCTAAGGCAACTCCAACCTCCAAACCAAAGCAACAAGGTCCAGTTTGTAGTCATTGCCCGAGTTGTACATGTGATCCTTGCGATAAGGCGCCCACACCGACGGCCAAACCAACTGACGACCCTGAACCAGTTTATAAGACTTCTAGTCCAACCTCAAAACCACCAGAGCAAGGGCCTGATTATAAGACAACTCCAACCGCAAAGTCAAGAAACCACGCACCTGGTTGTAAATGCGCAAGCTGTGAGTGTGATCCTTGCGATGAAGATTCAGCTCCGATGGACATGTCAATTGGCGACCATGGACCTGATTATAAGACAACTCCAAGCTCAAAGTCAAGAAACCACCACCCTGATTGTACTTGTCCAAGCTGCATCTGTGATACATGCGATATAGAACTGTCCACGCAGATTAAAGCTGCAAAACATGGACCTGGCTGCGAATGCCCCAAATGTGTATGTGACCCGTGCGAGCCTGCATCTTCGTTTAAACCGAAACCCCATGGGCGTGATTGCAACTGCTCAAAGTGTGTGTGTGATCCTTGTGAAATAGAACCAACCACGCAGGGTCAACCTGCAAACCAGATCCATGGATCAACCGCAGACCAACAAAGCCTTGATTATAGAAGAACTCCAACCTCAAAACCAAGAAACCACCACCCAGATTGTACTTGCCCAAGCTGTATCTGTGATACATGCGATATAGAACTGTCCAAGCAGGCTAAACCGGCAATACAGGACCGTGGTCCAACCTCAGACCAAAGACCTGTTTATAAGACATCTCCAGCCTCAAAACCAAGAAAACACCGACCAGATTGTACTTGCCCAAGCTGTGTATGCGATCCATGCGATATAGAACAATCCGAGCAGGTTAAACCTGCAAACCAGGTCCATGGTCCAACCTCAGACCAAAGACCTGATTATAGGAGAACTCCAACCTCAAAACCAAGACACCACCGAGCTGATTGTACTTGCCCAAACTGTATCTGTGATCCATGCGATACAGAACTGTCCAAGCAGGGTAAACCGACAAACCAGGACCATGGTCCAACCTCAGACCAAAGGCCTGATTATAGAACTCCAACCTCAAAACCAAGACACCACCGAGCTGATTGTACTTGCCCAAACTGTATCTGTGATCCATGCGATACAGAACTGTCCAAGCAGGGTAAACCGACAAACCAGGACCATGGTCCAACCTCAGACCAAAGTCCTGATTATAGGAGAACTCCAACCTCAAAACCAAGACACCACCGAGCTGATTGTACTTGCCCAAACTGTATCTGTGATCCATGCGATACAGAACTGTCCAAGCAGGGTAAACCGACAAACCAGGACCATGGTCCAACCTCAGACCAAAGACCTGATTATAGGAGAACTCTAACCTCAAAACCAAGACACCACCGAGCTGATTGTACTTGCCCAAACTGTATCTGTGATCCATGCGATAGAGAACTGTCCAAGCAGGGTAAACCGGCAAATCAGGACCATGGTCCAACCTCAGACCAAAGACCTGATTATAAGACAACTCCAGCTTCGAAACCAAGAAAACACCGATCTGATTGTACTTGCCCAAGCTGTGTATGTGATCCATGCGATATAGAACAACCCGAGCAGGTTAAACCTGCAAAACATGGACCTGGTTGTGAATGCCCGAAATGCGTATGTGATCCGTGCGAGCCGGCATCTTCGTTTAAACCGACAAACCAAGCGGATCAGATAAAACTAAGTGAAAAATCAAACCATGGACCCGACTGCACGTGCCCCAAGTGCATATGCGATCCATGCGGCGACGGCGACGAAAAACCGCCAGAGAACCGTCAAAAGCGAAGCCACGGAAACGAATGTCTATGTCCAAGGTGACGTAACACTATTGACTTTTAAATCATCACACATCAATCCAACCACATCGCTTCCATTTCTCAAAATTTCCTGTAACCCATGTTGTATTACCACAATGCTTCTACATCTCTAAAAGGTATTCATCAATTTTCACTTTCAGATGCATATGCGACCCCTGCAAGATGTCCCCAGCTCCTCAGCAAACTCCAGCCAAACCAATTGGAACACTCGACGGAGAAGGGGGTGACAAAGGAGACCACGACCCCAATTGCAAATGCCCCACGTGCCGTTGCACTCCATGCAAGAAGCTAAAGAAACCGGCACCTGCTGACTTACCATCGAGTGGAGTAAAGCACAAAGAGGATTGCCGATGTAAGAAGTGCGCTTGCGAACCATGCTTGGAGGATCCACACGCTTTGAAGATACCGAAGGACAAAGACCATAAGAAGAATTGTAAATGTGAACACTGCACTTGTAAAAAGGATAAACAGAAGGAGAAGAAGGAGAAGAAGCTGAAGCGTAAGGCTAAAGCTAGTTCGAAAGAAGTCGACGAGCAAGAAGTTAAGGTGCCAGTTAAGGATGCTAAGCAGATTGAGGAACTCGAAGGCCTGATGGATCAGATTCGTTGTGCTTGTAACGATGCTGAAATTCAAGCAGCACGCACCTTACCAAGTGAAGCACCCATCGTAAGGAAAACCTCGTCCACCAAGGATACCTTAGGGAACTTAACAACTGCGCTGGCTACGCTTCAAGAGAAGTGCATGGACAAAGATAAGATGATTGATGCCATGGCTCAAGAGCTGCGTTCGCGACCAAAAAGCCAGCCGTACACACAGGTTGAGTACGATGAACCACTACCAGATTGCTCTCAATACGTGGCAGAAGTGACCAAACCTCGAAAATCAAGTGTTTGTTTCACTGATGCTTCCCCTATGAAGATAACTGAAGTCTCCAGGATATCTGCTGATACCTTGTTGGTGAAGTGGTCACAACCGACGAACTGCGAAGTTGTTGGCTATGAAGTTGTTATCGATGGTGAGTTGAGATCACGAGTGCATAGTTCGCATAGAACTTCCAGCGTTATTTTTGGTATTATCATCAAGAAGCGCACCATGGTGTCTGTTTATGCTGTAACGCAGTTTGGACGGTGCGATATACCTGCGGAGTATGTCTACGAGACTTAGGCTAGAATGTTCTTGAACAGTGTTTAATATTTTCGGCTATTAATAATTGAGTGATCATCGTCAACACGGTAGTTGAATATTCTTATTTATTTTTCATCTTGCATCGCAATAAAAACTATCCATCCCATCTGATTTTTATTTAATGTAAGCTGATTTCTGTATAACAAAACGTACACCAAAACATTTTAACTATAACGAAAGCCTATATTAAAATTGTTTTATGTCCTAAATGATCATAAAGTGACATTTGACATCTTAGATACCGGGGCGATAAGGGTTGCCATGGTTATGTCAAATATCTCAAAAATTTGTCATTCAAATTAAATTTTAAATCGTCAATGTCAATTATTGGCGATTAAGGTTATAAGTTTGACAATTAATTGTCTGTATTGTCACTCAATTCCGAATTATTTATATTGTTATTCAACTCCGTAGATGCGCATGTGACTTGATAACGTAAAAATTTTATTAATATCATTCAAACGGGGGAACAAAACCATTGTAGGACATAAAATTTTGTATGTACAGTCATGGAAATAAGTAAGTTCGTATCGGTATCGCAGGATTTGAAAATAGTATGTCGGTTATATATTCGTGTAATGTTCTACCTCGACCCGGCCGCTTCGCAAAAAGTTGTCCGTCACGAGGTGGTTTTTCGATGGATGTAATGTAACGGGATTTGGTTTATTTTTAGCGTGTCCGACATTTTCCTTGTGATGTCTTCATTGCAATGTAATAAATGAAATATGATCACTAAAGTTAAGTTTACGAGTAGGTAATGCATTTAATTAAATATATAATTAGTTTTATCATAATATTAATAAACATGAAATTTGATAATATGATACAAAAAGCTCATTTTAAGATATTGCGAAATATCATGACACATTATATAAATTTATGTTAACTAATCCACATATTAATTACGCAAGTAAATGCCTTTGCCCAGCGGTAGGATGACGGGCTTAAGTAAGTAAGTAAGTAAATGCGCAAATCAACTTGATGCCAAGGATTATCACTAAAAAATAGACTATTTCAGAATTGTAATATTAAAATATATTCACTAAATGTAAATAAATTCTCTAAATTTAATTTAAATTTACCTTTAGGACGAGCATGTATTTTGTATGAAGGACAATGGAAATTTTATATCTGTATTTACTTTACAGCAGTTAATGTTCAATTATCTTTCATGACATCTAATACATGCTTGACAACCAAAATAATTTAAATTATAGCAATATATACAGGCTGTCCCACGTTTCTTCCGCAAAACAATTTTTTTCAGAAAGTAAAATACTTTTTCAATTCATTAAAAAGTTACAGCCGTTTGAATTATTAACAATATCTTATTTTAAACGGCTCCAACTTCAGAAGGAACAGAGAAAACCAATAAGACCATATGAAACATATTACTTTCTACTTTCTAGAAAAAAAAAACAACATTTTGGTATTTTCTTTTGTTCATTTGTTAAGACAAATTATTAAAATTTTACTTATAATTAATAATTTTTTATTGTTGTAATATGTATTTATCGTGTTTCATTTTTGGTTTTGCATTGTTTGATAACTAATTAATTTTTTATTTTTCTTTTTTTGTTAATATTTCAAAGAGCTTTACAGAAGTTTTATTGTAATATAGTTCCAGTTCAATAAGCACACATTTTTCATTTACTATATATTAGCTGGAACATTATTGGAAATTTTATTTCTAAATTTGTTTTAAAATCTAATAAATTCTAAATTTCTAAATTAAGAGGCGTGCATTAACAACGATAATAAGTTAAAAATAACATTTTGACTTATGAATTGTGTACTGTAAGGTTAGCTAAAATGCATATACATTAAAAATGAAGGACCTTTTTAATTTCCAAACAATATAAACTATAACTGAAAATGTTTAACGACATACTTTGTCAAAGTAATATTATAAGTTAATAATATAGTAACATACAGGCGGGATGTAAATTTTAACTATATCAAAAATTACAGCCACAACCTGGATTTGAACCAAGACCCTTTGCGTCGCTAGCACAATGTCAATAGCTCAGATGGGAGAACATTGTGCTAGCGACGCAAAGGTCCCTGGTTCAAATCGTCAAGTTGTTGGTTTCTCTTACGTATAGCTTTTATTGCATATGATTGTGAGTAATTAATATGCAATAAAAGCTATACGTAAGAGAAACCAATAACTTTTCTTTCTGAAGCGTCTCCTTTTGGGAAATTATATACCCGTTACCAACACAATTTATACTCATCCCAGGTCAAATTTGATGAAATAATTTTTATGTTGTATAAATGTTCTTTTAGATGGTCGTATATTTTGGTGTATTTTTTTTTAATAATAATTATAACATGTTTACAATCCATCAAAATTCGTCGAAAATTTAGAGCTTGCTTCCAAAAATTGTTGTAAATTAGTGATATACATAATTGTCATTATTTTCAGTTGCCAGATATTTGAAACATATTGCTGTAAAGTAAATACAAAATAATAATATAAAAAAATAGTAATGATACATTCATGCTATACAAAATACATACTCCTTTCTGTTTATTAAGTTAAACACTGCAAAATATCGTTGAAGCTAAATATCTCGAAAACACCAGTAAATCACAATTAACAAATTACCATAAAGACAAATTTAAAGCAATTTAATTTTAATTTATTTCTATTTTGTGAATAAATGTTAATACATGTCAGTTCTGAAATAACCTGAAAAGTAAAAATATTGACAACAACAAATTGATTTTTGTATTTATTAACACAAAAAAAGCTATTAGATGCAATAAGGTTGTAAGTATAATTTGTTGTGTTGTATGCAATATCTTGAAATTTTCATTTCATGTAATCGAAAACTTTTATGTTTATTAATATAAAATTAACGTCATATTTAATAAAAACACAACTACATTGCAATGTATGAATTACATTAATTAATTACACATTAAGCTAATAAATAGACACATATAAATCATGATAAACCAAAATCAAAGCATTCGAACAAGGTTTCGCAAATAATAAATTTCCGATATGTGAGTTGAAGCGTAAACGGACAATTTTTTGCACTTAGCGGCCGAGCGGTCGACCAGAATAACAAAAAACTTGTACTTGGAGGTATCATCGACACACTGCTAAAATATTTATAGAACTCACTTAATTCCAAGAGTGTACCACGGGCATTACTTGATGTTTATACCCTCGGCGACTTAAAAAGCGCGAGGGCCGATAGGCTCGAGAGGCACGACATAATGTGATAATGACAGATGTCGCGCGAATATTTTGATTTATTTGTCATTTTTGATACAATTTCAATTTATTGAAATTTTCGGTAGTACGTAAGTGCAATGCTCGAGCTGTAACATATATTACATGCTCGTATAAATGTATGTTGAATTTGTATTGGAATTTTTGGTCGAAACTTTAGACAAAGTTCTCCGTAGTTGCAATAGATGTCGCGTTGGTTAACCGTCAAATATACTTACCTTTATTTGTCACTTTTGATACAATTTATTGAATTTGTCGGTCGTAGGTAAAATTATGTAAAATACTCGAGCTGTAACGCATATTACGTGCTCGTAAAAAATAACAAAACTCGCCGCTTCGCGGATCGTGTGTCAACTTTCCACTCGTACGTAATATGCTAGTTACAGCTCTTGTAATGTAATATACTACTACATGCCTCTTGCTACTGTTTTTATCTGTGGTCTTTATACAGGCTTACTATAAATGATTGTAGTCGAAGTAGGTTAACCTAATGTAAGTTTGATACTTGTTTGTGTAAAGCGGCAGAAATGTAGTAACATGGGATGGCGTACTTCGACTACAATCATTTCTAATGGCCCTTTACATATTTGCACATAAAAGAATTATTTAAAAAAATTCTTTTGAACAAAGTATAGCTTCTAGGGCGCTATAATTTTCAGATCCTTTTTCCCAATTTATCTGTAAGCTCTGGAGATAAAATAATAAATGTTATACTAACTACTTTTCTTACAATCATACATGATTCATTATAAGAACATTCTAACCACCTAAACTGGTCTAAATACATCATAGTTGTCAGATTTGTCATTTTATATTATTATCACGCTGTCACTATTGCCAAAAAGCATCAAAATTATGTATTAGATCGTTCTAAACTCCAAAAAAACACAAATATGTGTATTATAGAGCATTGAAATCGCACATACACAAGTGGTAAGTATTTCCCTACATGAAGATAATTAGTTTTATTCCGCTTACCTTTTTCGCAGATAAAAACGCAGGACGTCGAAATAAAAATTGTTGAAGGTGTGAAAATATGAAATTATAACAAGGATAACCGATACTAGATAACGAATAGCCAAGCACGACAATTTAAAACAAATATAAAGAGTGGATTTATTTATTATACAAACTACAATTAGAATAAACAAGATCTGTGTTAGGTATTATGCGATACACTTGTAGGGAATGTTCTTCAAGGCCGCAAGTACAAACTTGTTCACCAGCAAATTGCAGAAGCCCACGTTGTACCGAGTGTTCACGAACGCTCACATCAGACAATAGGATAAGGCGCAATAATAGATCACGAATAGATGCATCTACTACATGCGATAACAGCACATGCCAATTCAGAAGAAAAATAAAACAGTTCACACCAGAGACATCCGATGATTCCCTTGATTATCGTCACCATAAAAACCGAAAAGAAACAAAAAGCGTTCGATGCACTTGCGATGAAAACAGTATCAATTCTGAGGATTCATTCAGTCATTCTTCGAAATCCAGGAAAACAAAAATCTGCACACCATATATTTGTTCATTCAGACAGGGGGATAAGTTACTTTTAGACGCCGGAACCACATATAACTCACCGTCAAAACCATACAAAAGTTACAACGAAGTAACATGTATTTGCTCCGATAATCTCCAGCGCAGAACTGAATACTCCGACGATGATCTATACCACATGAAGCACAGAAGCGTCTCTTGTGGCGTTTGTTTGGAACCCAGTAAATCAGTCAGCACGCAAGAAAACTACGAATGCTTAGCAGAATGTCCGTTTAAGACAAACCGCGCGACCAATACCCTACCTTGTACACCACCTACCTGCAAGAATATTAAAATGCCCAAACAATGCAACGCAAAAACTTGCCCGCGCTTCGTCGATTTTCGCGCCAAAGGCACCAAGGTGTCTTCGACGGAGTCGGAGGTAACCAGTTGCGACTCCTCCTGTTTAAAATATGCGGATGTAACCGACGATAAGTCATCACTAGTCGAGCAGACCACCGGCGACGGTGACCAGCCAACATCAGACCTGACCAAGACGTCATCAAGGACCAGTCAAGACCAAGAGTCCTCAGAACCATGCGCCCCCGAGTCATGCTTATACCATACAGAAGAATCAGAGACAGTATGCGAGGCCATGCTGAGATCCGTAAGCTCCAAAGCTTCGGAACCTTGCTCTCCGGATACATGCTGGTTCCACACCACAGACGAAATCGAGACTACCTGCCAGAGCATTCAAAAGGCCGATGGAGATGGCGAAATATTTCTAGACGACGGCAGCAAGAAAAGCATCACCTCCGAGAAGACTAAATCAACGTCCGGACGCGGAAGCAAGCAGAGTTTAACATCCGAGAAGACGCTCACCAACATCACTGAGCACGACAGCATAACGTCGACATCGGGACACGCAAGCAAATCAAGCCTAACCTCTCATACCTTGTCGTCACTAGAAAGAGCCAAGCTGGAAGGAAGAGATAGTTGCATTAAAGAATGCATGGCTAAAGTATGCAGCACCTGTAAGGAATCTGAAACAACTGATAAGGAGAGCGAAATATCCTCAAAACAGACAAGCGCAATGGAAGCCACAGGAGGTATTACTGACGAACTTCTACTGCAAGTAGTAGACCTATCAGATGCTGCATCTAAAGCGCATAGACCCTCTCTGTCGGACACGTCATCAGCCAGACGAAGCAAACTGGGAATACCTCCTGATGGAATTATGAGCACACCATCCGAACAGGGCTCAGCCAGTGGAGATGTGCTCTCAGGGCATCTTGCTATGAATGAGTCGGATGGATTCGAATATGATTCAAATGGGCAACTTGTAGCGTGCCGAAGGAAGGACAGCTCATGCCGTTCGCCCTCAAAAATTGCTCGACATGGTAGCGCTGAGGCTCGCTCAAGAACTTCCAGCGGTGAAATAATTCAATACGACTCTAAGGGCCAAGTTATACCCCGAAGAAAGGATGGACCACACCACACCGCTAGCCGTACGTCTTCCGAGATGGCACGTTTAGGAGGAGTTACCTCAAGTGGTCAGATAATTCAATATGACTCCAAGGGACAAGTTATACCACGTAAAAAGAGAGATGGACCACACCACACCGCTAGCCGGACGTCTTCTGAGATGGCACGTCTAGGAGGAGTAACGCCAAGCGGTTATATATATCAATATGACTCCAAGGGACAAGTGATACCACGAGAGAAGAGAGATGGACCACATCACACCGCTAGCCGGACGTCTTCTGAGATGGCACGTTTAGGAGGAGTAACGCCAAGCGGTTATGTATATCAATATGACTCCAAGGGACAAGTGATACCACGAGAGAAGAGGGATGGACCACATCACACCGCTAGCCGGACTTCTTCTGAGATGGCACGTTTAGGAGGAGTAACACCGAGCGGTTATGTATATCAATATGACTCCAAGGGACAAGTGATACCACGAGAGAAGAGGGATGGACCACATCACACCGCTAGCCGGACTTCTTCTGAGATGGCACGTTTAGGAGGAGTAACGTCAAGCGATTATATATATAAATTGGACTCCAAGGGACATGTGATACCACGAGGGAAGAGGGATGGACCACATCACACCGCCAGCCGGACGTCTTCTGAGATGGCACGTCTAGGAGGAGTAACCCCAAGCGGTCGTATAATTCAGTATGACTCCAAGGGACAAGTTGTATTAGGAAGGAAGAAAGATGGACCACACCACACCGCTAGCCGGACGTCTTCTGAGATGGCGCGTTTAGGAGGAGTATCCCCTAGCGGACAATTAGTTGAATATGACGCAACAGGACAAGCAATAGCACGAAGGAGGAAGGATGCACCACACCACACCGACAGTCGAACGTCATCGGAAATGGCTCGTCTAGGGGTGGCACGCGGGCCGCAAGTAACTCCCAGTGGCCGAATAGTTGATTATGATTCCAAGGGCCAACTTGTACAAGTACGAAGGAAAGATGGACCACGCCACACCGATAGTCGAACGTCATCGGAAATGGCTCGCCTAGGAGGTGTTCGAGGTCCCCAAGTAACTCCCAGTGGTCGAATTGTTGAATATGATTCCAAGGGAAAACTTGTGCCACGTCGAACGAAAGATGGATTCGACGAATACGACGAAACCGTCAAACCGTCATTCATAGGAAAGACGAAAGGCCGCGGGAGAGGTGAACCTGGTGGTGATGACAGCGGCGAAGAGTTCGATGCAGATGGAAGGCGTCTACCACAAAAACCGAGTGACTTTTCGACAACGCTAGATTACGGCACTAAGAAGAGAGGCGGTCCAGGAGACCAAGATGAAGACACGCCAAGTCGCGGACGAGGGGTCACGGGCGTCGACAGCAGTCTCACCAAGCTATTGTCGGCCAGTGACGATAAACGCGCGACAAAGCCAGGACTGGAATCAGTCGGTTCTAGGGGTTTCCTCGAGCTCGGCGACGTAGCGCTTGATGGTAAAGGGGTAGGTTCTGGACTTGAGAGACACCTTCCTGGCTGCCGTTGCAAGAAGTGCAAGAAAATCGGATGCAGCTGCGGCGCGGCCGAAGGCTTCCAACCCTTCCAACCCCCTGGTTGCCACTGCAACAACTGCAAGCTAACCATATGCAGATGCGAGACTAGCGGGCCGAAAGCTCCAAACGACTGCGGATGTAATGAATGCGATGAGAGCAAGCATCCTGATAATTGCGATTGCGTCGATTGCTTGTGCGATCCTTCAAGATTTCAAAAGGATAAAGGGCAGGAGGGCGGTGACCATGATAGACGCGAGGCGCGACCAGACGACGACGAGAGGCGAGGGCGAAGCCGGAGAGGTTCTAAAGAAGACGAGGGAGGACGAGGTGGACGGAGAGGCCGTCGAGGTGACGACTCAGGAGGACGTAGAGGCTGCGGAGGAAAGGGTGGAGGTGGACGAAAACCGAGAAAGGGCCGCCGAGGTAAAGGCAGAGACGAAGAATCGGATGAAACATCGTCCTCAGGGCATCCCTCAGACTGTGATTGCGACGAATGCCTCTGTGCTCCATCCGAAATCTCCGCTGGTAAAAAACCCCGAAAGGCAGACGTACACCCGCCTGATTGCGATTGCGTCGACTGCATCTGTAAACCGTGCCTAAACAGGTTATGCGTCATGAAGAAGGCGTTCGTCTGTCCAACCCTGATGCCGTTGACGAAGAGACAGCATCCGGATTGCAAGTGCGACAACTGTATCTGCGACGAGTGCCTTCACGTACCAGACTGCAAATGCCGCGACTGCAAATGCAGGAGGTGCGCTGACGAGAAGGTCCATCGTGCTAAGCAGAAATGCACCTGTCCGGAGTGCATTTGCCATCCATGCGGCGATACGACGAAGCATCCGAGGGATGAATACCACGGCGAAGACTGCACGTGCACTGACTGCCTCTGCGCCCCGTGCGACGACACCAGAGTCGGCAAGGAGAAGACACGACACCCCCCGACGTGCGTTTGCTACCTCTGCTCGTGTAAGAATTGCGCAGATCCTAGGATTAACCCACCGACCCAAGGACCATCAATGTTCCAAACACTCGTCGAAAGCGCCAACGCCTGCAACTTCACACCCATCCAGTACGAAATCCCCCATGGACCAAATTGCAAGTGCGTTACCTGCACGTGTCGAGCTTGCGACGAACCGAGATCCTTTGTCGAAAGGAAACGAGACCCCTCGAAGAGTGTCGGAATCGACACCCATGGACCCGATTGTTACTGCCCGCAGTGCTTTTGCAACCCTTGCAAGACCAAACAGGATGCTTACACCCCTGCACCGGTCCTCGATGACAAGAAAGAGTGCGTTTGCGATAAGTGCACCTGCAATCCTTGCGATGACCCCATCTTTCTTACCAGACGAGATAAGGAGAATATTAAGAATCAACTACACGGAGATGGTTGCCAATGTCCTACGTGTCTGGCTGCTGCAAACAGGAACAAACATAATCATGGGGAAGGTTGCCAATGCCCCTTGTGCCTTGCTGAGGTTGCCGCAGCGAAGAAACCACACCACGGGGAAGGTTGCATGTGCCCCCTGTGCCTCCCAGCTGAAGCGAAGCATGGACCGGATTGTAAATGCCCGAAATGTGTATGCAAGCCTTGCGAGATGGATGCAAAGCCTTCTGCGCATGGCCCAAATTGTAAATGCCCGATATGTGTATGCAAACCGTGCGAGATGGATGCAAAGCCTTCTGCGCATGGTCCAAATTGTAAATGCCCGATATGTGTATGCGACCCTTGTCGACAAGACGAACCCGTCAAAGATCATGGATCCACCTGTAAATGCGCTGTATGCAAACCTGGAGTGGATAAGAAGGTGACTCCAGAAAAACCTACGCATACAAAATGTCCAAACTGCAAATGCCTCACTTGCGTATGCGACCCTTGCGATAAAGACGGTCAAGACGAACCTGAGAAGCGACCACAGCATGGACCAAACTGCAAATGCCCTACCTGCACATGCGACCCTTGCGATAAAGACGAGCCTGCGAAACAACAGCATGGGCCAGACTGCAGATGCCCCACTTGCGTATGCTCGCCTTGCGAAAAAGATAGCCCTGAAGGACAAACTCAGCACAAGAAGGAATGCACGTGTGATAGATGCGTTTGCGACCCGTGCGACGACCCAACATTTAGCGCCAGCAAAAGTAAGCAAGTTTGCAAATGCGATGAAGAACCTGTCAAGCAAGGCGTGGATTACAAATACATCGATCAGCTGATTCAAGCATCCAAAGCACCGGTCAGTTGCGTCTGTAACTCCAAGGGCAAGCCGACTTCTCATCCCCCAGGTTGTCGGTGTAGTCCTTGCAGTAAGAAGGCAACTCAAGCCACCACGCGAGGAATCGGTACCGAGGTTTATAGTAAGAGTACACAGTGCGTCTGCAAGAAGAAACATCTGCAGTCGGCGAAGGTAAGCAAGGCAAGCAAGGTGGGCAAGGTGAACAAGGTGAATCGCCAAAACGAGATTGATGAGATCGAATGTCTTCTGGTTAATCTTCGCGCTGTTTGCTGTGAGGCGAAGGCTCGGCAGGCGGAACCACCTAAGGAACCTCTATGCAACATGACGGACGGTGCTATGCTAGCTTTGATGCAAGAGTTAAGGTCGAAGACGAGCTGTAATGTTGTCCAGCAACCTCAACAAGCGAAGCCACAAAAAGAGAAAGGCAAAAAAGGAAGCTGTTTCTGTGGTTCACCAACGAAGTCAACCACGCCAAACAAAGGAGGGTCCGCATCATTACAAATCACTGAAGTGTCTAGAATTTCCGATGAGAGTGTTCTGGTCAAATGGACGCAACCGAAAAACAGTAATGTTACAGGTTATGAGATAACTGTCGATGATGCCGTGCAGTCGAAAGTTCATAGTTGTAAGAGAACTTCAGCTGTAATTTTTGGTATACAGAGTAGGCGGAGGATACGTATCGCTGTCCATGTTATCACGCCTCAAGGTCGTTCTGGCAATCCCGCTCTTAGCGTATACGAAGGCTAAATTTGATTGTTGGTGCATTGTAAATATAAATACATCTTGCTCATAATGTTGTTGTGTGATTCCACTTCATTGCTTCCACACCGTAATAAACTTTTCTACCCCAATGTCTAGTTTTATTTCTTAAGATAAACGACCGGAGGCATCCACACTGAGCTTTTGGTCAGTAAGATTAAACAAAAGACTTTGCGAACAAAAACATTTTTATTGGTTACTTATGAGATGAAATAAAATGAATCATTAAACTTTGCATTGTTCGTATTGTTTCTTCAAATCCTTTCGTAATATTTTCCCCGATGTCGTCTTTGGTATACTATCCACAATCGCAACTCCTCCAGCTAGTTTCTTGTACGAAGCAACTTTGGAGTGGACGTACTCCTGAAGTTTCGATGTATTCACATTCTGTCCAACCTTGGGGACAACATAAGCCCTTGGTACCTCACCAGAGTACTCGTGAGGTACACCAATAACAGCAGCTTCAGCAACACCAGGAAAATCTCTTATAATTTCTTCCAATTCCGCAGGTGGTACTTGGAAACCTTTAACTTTGATCAATTCTTTGATCCTATCAGCTATGTAAAACATTCCATCTTCATTGTACGTGACCATATCGCCTGTCCGGAACCAACCATCTATGAAAGATTCTTCAGTTTCTTTCGGTTTGTTGAAATAACCTTGCATTACTTGCGGTCCTTTTACTAAAAGCTCCCCGGTTTCGTTTGCAGGTAAGTGTTTTGCTTCTGGGTCATCCGGTTTGACAACTTTTAGGATGGTGTTCGGCATTGGGTACCCCATTGAGCCAGGATACTTCCCTTCTGCGCTTTGTGGGATACCCATCACAGTTGGAGATGTTTCAGTTAAACCATAACCTTAAATGTTAGTTGAACTTTAGTTAATAGAGTTAATAGATAGTTTTTCACTCCACCATGCTTTGCATGGGTAACATACCTTGCAATATTTGTATTGGTTTTCCAACCTTTTCCCTGAATTTATTCTCGTCGAGAGCTCCCAAGGGAGCAGCCCCTGACAAAACTGCTCTTACATTTTCTAGGTACTCCTTTTTGGCATTATTATGGGTATTTAAGAAGATAACTAAAAGTAATACGAATAGATTAGATATATTGAGTTACCGTGATTTTCACGAGACATAATATAAATTATAGAGCTGCTGGAACTGAAGATGGTGGTATAGAAGATATTTCCCAGATACCTTCACAAACTATGAAAACTGTTTTTCTTAATTGCTTTTTATGTTCAATTAAGCCACATAATCAGGGGTAGTTTATTTAAGTCTAAAAGTAAAAGACTTATATTAAGTTTAAGATGATTAATTTCACCCCACTTTACGGTACATGGAAGTTTCCAAAACGGTTTTTTAAATCGAGACTTGGGGGGGGGGGGGCGTTTAGGGGAAATTCAGAGACGTTCGTTACACCAAATCTACAACTTACATTATGTCTCGTAAAAAATATATTTTGTTTGCTTTTCTTTCGTAACACAGTTGAAACGTTGTATAAAAATAATACATACTCATAGGTGGCACAATTTGCATAACATTCGGCCTATGGACATCAAGTACATTCAAGAATACCTCCGGCGTAAATTTTGGTATAGTGACCAGCTTACAACCCTTCTGAAGCAAAGTTAAGGTGCATATTGTGAATCCATAGATGTGGAACATCGGTAAAATAGCAGGTAGAACATCTTGATGGGAATCTACGATTTTTATGTGTTTTAGGACTTCTTTCTATTGCTTTATTGCATAATACCGCCAATTCCGCTTAAACGGACCACCGGTTTTTCGGGTTAGTAGCTGGTTTTGGCAAAATCTTAATAATACCCGGTCTTAATTGGACTAAAATGTGTTTTCCAAGTGTGGTCCGATTAAGCGGAATCGATTGTTTTCTCGCATACCGCTGGCTTCAATAACAAATCGATGGCTTGGCGCATGAAATTGGGCAATATTCGCTACTATATTTTTGTTGGTAAGCATGACACCTTTGGGTAATCCAGTGGTACCACTGGAATACGGCAAATGAATGGTCTCGTCCCCTTGCAGAGCTTCTACATCGGGTAAGTCAAAATGTGTGATGACCAATTCGTGAAAATCAAGTACGCCCATGGGGTTTCGTTCTTCTTGCTAAAAAAATAGTTTTTTCTTCATTTGGATGTTGGGTATGTTTTTCTATGTTGAAATCATATAAATACCTACATGATTTTTGATAATCACTACTGGAACGGTACGTTTTAGATTGCTAAGTGCAATTTTGACTGACTCAAAATGGTCGTTCAGTGTTATAAAAGCCTTGGGATTTGCGTCGCTGATTTGCCTTTGAATTTCATCTATAATACGTTATTTATTTGTTTTTGGTACATTTATTTTTAACTAGTTAGCTTACCTGCAGTGTAAGCTGGATTCATTGTTGTTATTCGCATCCCTGCTAAGAGTATACCAAGGATACAAATCGGGTACTCTGGTATATTTGGCAAGTGAATAGCAACGATATCGCCTCTTTGAAGTTTGAGTACTTTTCGCAACGCTTTGCTGAAGTTCTCAATTTTGATTCTGACGTCATCGTACGTATATTTCCTACCGGTTATGCCACATTCCTGCAAACAAACATGGAAGTAAATCTTTAAATCTATCAAATTGTTCAGGAAGCATTTGTTGACAAATGAAGTCAATAAGACTTTGACTTAACTATTATTTTCTTAAAATTCTTTAAATTCAAACCACTTTAGATGAGTTTACAGCCCCAGGTTGTAGCCATGTGTTTGTATTTTCTCTGTAACTCGAAGTTTAAACAATTTAAAAGGTGCTAAATACACTTGTTGACTTTTTGAGTCTTCTGTATCGAAAAAAAAAAAAGACGAGACTTACCATAGCCACTTTGTGAGGCCATTTTCCAAAATCCTTCGTAACATACTCTACCAGATTTGTATCTGGTATATCAATATCGGAATATCTACATTTGAATACATTCTCATTCGAAGAAAATTGTCGAGTTTGACTCCAAGCACAAATCGTTCTTCCAGCTTTTCTCAACGTATGTCTAGTTAGTACACTATTTTGCATGTTTTCTCGCAAGAAATCACGCTATCAACAGCTTCAAGTATACGACTATATTATAGAAAATCAATACTACACAATCTTGATGACCATATCGCAAATTCAAGATATTACTTGACTGCATAACAAGCAGTGATACTTAGGTCAAAAATGATAAAAAAGCTTTTAATTCAAATGGTTGATAGTTGTCCAAATTACATATTAATAAGCTATAAATTATATCTGTCTAAGATAAGAAATTTAAGCTGATACTTCATCCAAATATAGCTCTATTAACATAAGTTGGGATGTCAAAGAAAACCATAAAATAAAACAAACAACAAATTTAATCCATGGTAAACAGATGTGAATAGTCACGGTTCAACAACATTTTAAGTGGGGATAAGTTCCGATAGCGTAAATAGCGGCATGCGACGTGATCAACAAACAAACCAGTTAAATGAATAAGATGGCTCTGGTAGGACGCGCTGTAAGCAAAAGTAATGCCAGAGTGTGCTGTGAGTTCGTTTCTAGGCGATTTTTTGGCGGGCAAAATGATTGCATGCAATCTAGCCACCCGGATGTGCGAATACCACAAGTTAATATTGTAGAATTTGTTATGCAAGATTTTCATAAGTTTCCAAATAGAATTGCGACGGTAGGTAGTTATAATTTAATACTAATGAGTAATAAATAATTCATTATACCAAACATCGCTGAAAATCGTTTAGAGAATATTAAATGTGACGACTTTTTTGTTTGACACAATTCTTTGACCGACGACGTTATTTATTTTTTCTAAACATTGTAAAGTAATTGATCTTGTAAATTAAAAAAATTTAAAATGAAATGTTACAGTTGATTATACTGAGGGAACCAAAATAATGTTTTTGCCCTAAGTTTGAGACAACCTGTGGGGGCTGTGGGGTAACTAAGCACCCTCTGGAAGTTTTTAAGTACTCAGTTACTAACCCATATCAATTCCAAACATTTTGTTTCTTAATTCATCCCAATATTTTAATTTATGTAGAAGATACATAGTTTCAAGTAAAATTTTGGATTGTTTTACTATGTCTTTAAGTTAAATCAATACTTGTGTTAAAAACAATAGTGTAACTCTTTCAATTAAGTAACATTTTCTGCAAGATTTACCCGCATTTCCAATTGCAAGTGTTTACCTTTATTCCAGAATATACAATTTAGTCTGTTATGTCAACCGAACTGGTGGACTTTTTTATTGTTTATTAATATAAAAGAGCAATCCTTGTTAATTTTCTTTACCTAATATTGACGCCTTACTATTACTTCTTTGTTTGAAAAAGTTTGCTAAAGTTTTAAGAAAAAATTCTTTTTTTATGATAACTTTGGTACGATTCTAGATATTTTTGTGAAACGTAGTACGCATCTTCTATGCATCAAAGGGCATTTTCTGCTGTACAACATATTTTTTTATTCTTGCCAGTGGCGTTCGTGCGGGGTTTGTACTGAATCATTTCGAAGAGAAAAGCGATACGCTTTTTCTTAAAGTAAAAATTATTTTGGAAATCCTCATTCCTTTCTTACCAATTTTGGTCTCTTGATTTTTTTTGTTTAACGTACGGTTTTCGCATAAAAAAATTAAATTCATTAATTTGCATCTCTAAATCTCTTACGAAAGAAAATAATTTAAATAAAATACAACTTACAAAAAATTGATTTAAGAGAATAATTTTTAAACAGTAAAATTATAAAGTTAAAGTAGTCTAAACACATTTTAGAATGATGAAAAAAAGATTTTTTTCTTAAAACTTTAGCACCCCCTAGTTAAAAAGTTAAGACCTTTAGGACATATGTTCATATGATTTTTTTCCTCAAAATGGACTCATCAATTACCTCCTTAAATATTAGCATATTATTAAGAAACACCCTGTATATTATCTTATCTAAAATCTAGATATAGGGGCATTTCGCGTGAAGCGGACAACGAAAAAAAAGTGAGGTTTTTAAATTCGTTCATAATCGGCCAAATTGTACGTCTAGAAGATGTGCATACAGAATATTTTTTTAATGTGAGGTTTAGTTGCCAAGTTATGGTCATCTAACGCAATGATGTGAAGAAAATACGTATCTTTTGGAAGCAATTTTTCAAATTAAACAAATTTACAATAAAATATTAAAAGTGGTGGTTTATATAGAAAATTTGTTGATCTTTTTAATTATGAAATCAAATTCGTAGTTGTAATTTTTTTTCTGGGATAAAACCAGAAGTAAATTTTTTCAATTAAAATTTTAAAAACTTCGCCCCTTTTTAAAAAAATAATTTTACTCTCATAATAAAGCTTAAAGTGTGTAGATAATACACTGAAAGTTTTAAAATGGGATCTCAAATAGTTTAGGAGATACGTGTATGTAACTACATACGTGACGTACTGTGCGGGTACTAAGTGCTTGCTGAGCGCGAGCACCATCTCTTTCTGGGACTCAACGCCATTTGACGTGATACTAGAATACAACGCATAATGTGCGCGTACACTTATCCGGGCGATATAGTGTTAACTTTGTGAATCTATTTTTTTACAAAGAAGATTTTAATACGGATACAGAAATTCATTTTCACGCAACGTCTCACGGAAAGGGGCCATGTGATGATCTTGGGGGGAATCTCAAACGCTTAGTCACACGTGCAAGCTTACAGTTACCTCCAAGTAAAGCAATCATTACACCCATGCGATTGTACGAATGGGCAAAATCATCTTTAAAAGAAACGGCCATTTATTACTGCTCCGCAGCCGATATTAAACTGCAGAGGATTTTACTGCAACCCCGATTCGATGCTGCAATCACCATTCCAGGAACCAAAAAAATGCACGCCTAGATTCCATCAACCGAAGGCCTTCTTGTAAAACAAATTAGTATTGATTCTCCTGGTAAAATAGTAAAAATTCTCTAAAAATTCTTACAATGCTGTTTCATTTTGTTTTAATGCGTTTTCCTGCAAACAATGCGAGCTCAGCAAGCTCCTAGTACCCGCACAGTACGACACGTATGTATTTACATACACGTATCTCCTAAACTATTTGAGATCCCATTTTAAAACTTTCAGTGTATTATCTACACACATTAAGCTTTATTATGAGAGTAAAATAATTTTTTTAAAAAGGGGCGCAGTTAGTAAAAATTTAATTTAAAAAATTTACTTCTGGTTTTATCCCAGAAAAAAAATTCCAACTACGAATTTGATTTCATAATTAAAAAGATCAACAAATTTTCTATATAAGCCACCACTTTTAATATTTTATTGAAAATTTGTGTTAATTGAAAAATTGCTTCCAAAAGATACGTATTTTCTTCACATCAATTCGTTAGATGGACATAACTTGGCAACTAAACCTCACATTAAAAAAATATTCGGTATGCACATTTATATCTTCTAGACGTACAATTTGGCCGATTATGAGAGAATTTAAAAATGTCAGTTTTTTTTCGTTGTCCGCTTCACGTGAAATGCCCCTAATAGTCAATAGTCACGGTTCTTAAACAGTTCTTTTTTAATATTTTGCAAATTGCAAACGTGCGATAGTTCATCCTTAAATACGCTATCGTAAATATTTATGTCATCCGAATATGCACTTATGTATTAAATTTGTGATGCAGTTTTCATCATAGTCTTTTGGAGAAAAAAGGAAACTGTAAATTCCTCTTTATGTTTCTAACATTGTCGTTTTCATATTTTTTTCTTAGTTAACGCATTTGATTCCACTTCAATATCATCAAAAAATTACAATTACATATTCCCAATGTCTTCTGATATATAGTGTTAACAAAAAGAAACCTAACGTGTCAATATTTGGTCCTCACAGTTTTTAAAGAAAGAAACCAAATAGAACTTTTACGAAATAACTTAAGCTACAAACTTAATTGACTTTTGAATATTCAGGCTGGTGCATTTGTAAGAAGCAGACCAAATTCATTTTTTTAAGTATAACACCTTGTATATTTATCCTGTTTTTGATACTGTTTTAAATTACAAAGTGAACTGTGAAAACCGCATGTCTCTGAGGTCAGTTGTTTAAATGTTACAAGACGATTGAATGTTAAAAGAAAGCAAATTACAATATCTTAAAAAGATTTCTACCATGTCAATAGCTCGTCCTCTGGGAGGTTTGCAAATCAATGTTTTTGAAAATGACTTTAGCTATAAATACGAAATACTTTTGAATATACAGTGTGATTCATTCATTACTGAGTGTTTCAAATTTGTAGCTTATGCAATTTCTTATAACTTTTATATGAATATGTTTCTAGTCAACTTTTTAGAATGATGAATAGTCACTGGTTACTTTTATTTTTAAACACACTGTGTAATAATAAATAATGTTTTTTGTATTTTCGTCGTATACGAAATTCTCCTTTCCGTGATGTTTGTTTTTGATTTCTTAATTTATAAAATTGTTTTTAGGAATGTGCTCTGACAGGAAGAAAGTATACCTTTAGTGAGGTCTATCAGAAATCAGTAAACCTGAACAGAGCTTTGCGAAAACATCTAAAATTACATCGAGGCGATGTGGTTGCTATACTGCTTCCGAATGTACCCGAATATCCAATTTGTATCTTTGGCATCATGTTGGCAGGCTTGCGATTAACAACAATAAATCCAACATATACAACAGAAGAAGTGTACCGTCAATTGTCAGATGTTGATGCCAAAGCTGTGATAACTCTAAGTGATCATTATGCCAATGTCATTGAATCTTTGAAGCTAATGAAGACTAAAATTCCGGTTGCTGTGATAAAAACTAGGGTAATTTGAAAGAAATTTATAATTTGATGAAATATTGAATATATAGGATTATTATAAATGATTGTAGTCAAAGTAGGCGCTGATATCCAATGTAAACATCGTGTTTGCCGCTTTATTCGAATTTAATAGTACTATGATACTTAAATTGGTTGCATAACCTATTGTAAGTTTGATACTTGTTTGTATAAAGCGGCAGAAATGTAGTAACATGGTCACAGACTACTTCGACTACAATCATTTATAATGACCTTTTATAATACCATGGAAAGAAACAAAAAATTGTTGACCTTCCAGGGAAATGAATTACTTCCAAGTGAAGCCATCGATTTTCACGAATTGTCTGACTCAAAAGTTGATATCCCAGATACTACACCATTGAATGGCGACGAAACTATCTTTTTACCGTATTTCAGTGGTACCACAGGCTTACCAAAAGGTGTCATGCTTACCAATGATAACCTAGTTGCCAACATAAGCCAACTGAACTCTCCAGGGTTGAAATTCTTTTACGACACAACAGGTATGGAGCGATTGTGTAAGGTCAAATTACTATAATATATTTTAATAAATACTAATATTTTTTTGTAAATCATACCAAGGGTACCATTTTAAAAATATGGATATTCAGAAATCTTGATTTTTGCAAATTTTGGACACCTTGAAAAAAATCGATAATTGGACTAACAAATCCTTCATTTGTCTATAAAAATCGTATTTTTTCATTAAACTCGAAAATCAGTACTTTATCTGTGTACTTCGGTACTCGATCTAAGAAGGTACAGCCAAAATGTCACGTCAATTGGATACAAATTACTCGAGTTCTACTGCTAGCCGTTTTTGAAAACATGGTTTCGAGAAAACTGCCCACACAACTCTCACAACACGCGTTCGCAGTTCTATGCCAACAGCTAAAATAGCTACATAGGCAACATATGTCCGATATTTGCTTCAAACTACCACCTAACGCCATCTGTACCTCATTTAGAAACTATATAGCAGGGGTGGCCAACTTTTGTCTACTTAAGATCTACCTTTTATCTTTAAAATGTGCCGCGATCGACATGTTGTCATAGGAGTAGCACTCCCGCGATCTATGGGTAGTAGATACGCAAAATATATGTTAAAAACTATTGTTTTTTATTTTTTATATCACCTATTAATTTTCGATATAAAGGCACAAAGAAAATAACTGACTCAACTTTTTATATTTTCTGAGTTTATTATAAAAATGGACAGAATGGCTGAAAATTTGATTTTAAGATTTCGCGATACTTTCTTTGCCATGAAAATTAACAAGGAAGAAATTGAATCTACATCAAACTCATCCATAATTACTTAACGTATTTTTGTTGAATTGGCTTACACCACGTGAGTCTTTACACAATAGTAGATTTTCAAAATACTAGTTTTGTCACTGTAAATAATTTTGCTAAAACATAAATTGTGCCGTTAGAAGAAAAAGGTCTTATGAATAAATAATCGTTTTTGAGGTATGCTGAAATCTTATAATTTCTCCAAAATAAACAGCCGGTGCACGCGTGTGCAGCCAGCGCTTGGCTTGACTAACAACCGCCCGCTGTACATAGGAATAGTGAATCAAGACATAGACTCTATTCTCACTAAAATTCTTTAATGAACAAAATGAGATTAATTGCGTAATTATTCTATATATCATTTCTGTATAACATGTATAGCTATCAAAATTTAGTAGGAATAATATTGAGAGCGAGGGAACTAAAAAAACCGTACCAGATTTTTGCAAACTTGTTTACACCCTTTAAGTTTTACGTAATCGTAAAACTTAAAAAAAGCCAATCTGTAGATGAGATTCTATATTTTACCCTATGAAAATTCGAACATTTTCGAGTAAGCGGTTTTTAAGAAAAAAATCGGAAAGGCGAGTGCGAATTTCAAAGAATTACAACTGCAAAAACCGGGTACCTTTTTTTCACTTCTCTCGCGCTCACGCTTACACCGAGAGAGAGAGAATATGTTGAAATTCATACACTTTATATAGAAATTACTAAGGAACATAACAAACTTTATTTCATTTCTTTTTGATATGTAGTTTCAGAGTTATGAGCCTTCAAACACTAGGCTGAACGCCGGGAAACGCTGTACCTTTTAAACGCGTGTATCTCGAAAACTTGATTTTAGCAATAAGACCCCTATCTTCCGAGCGGGTCACATATTCAAATCAAAATGGTAGAGAATTATCTCTCAAATAAAGCCAATTTTATGGCAATTAATACAATTTATAGGTGTTTTATTTCATTTTAAAGTTCTATACCTCTAAAAAAACACCCGTTACAAACAACAAATAGAACCTTGATGATGTATTATTTCAGAATCACAGCAAGACGTAATCTCCTTAGTTCTACCAATGTTTCACATTTACGGATTCACAGTAGGGACGTTATCCTTCCTAAGAAGTGGCGTAAAATTGGTCACTTTACCCAAATTCTCAGCAGAGTCGTTCCTGCAATCAGTTATCCAGCATCGACCTACCATGTTAACCCTAGTACCTCCATTAGGTAAGTAAAAAACTCTTAGAAATCTTTAAAAACTCATCTTCTTTCTGAAACTTGCATTCTTCAGTCATCTTCCTGCACTCAAATCCTGCTGTTAAGAAAGAACACTTCGAAAACCTGAGGACCATCGTATGTGGGGCAGCACCGTTAGGAAATATGGACGAAGACAAGTTCAGGAAAACAGTTGGTCGCCCCATCAATATCCTCCAAGGTTGACCACAAGTCATTAGTGCTTTCCGCAGAAGTTAAAATAGTTAATAATTTCAGGTTATGGTCTGACTGAATCTTCTGGGATAGCCTTGACAACGCCAGTAGCAAAAGAAGGTCTCTACCACGGTACCCTAGGCCATCCACTACCAAACACATCCGTCAAAGTTGCAAGAATCGAAGACCCAGAGATAAAACATGTTGGTCCTAACGAAATAGGAGAGTTACTTCTTAAAGGACCACAAATGTTAAAAGGTTACTACAATAGACCCGAAGAGACGAAGAATGCCTTCGTGGATGGTTGGTTCAGAACTGGGGATATGGTTCGATATGACGAAAACGAAATGTTCTATATAGTTGATCGAATAAAGGAATTGATAAAGGTCAAAGGGCTACAAGTAGCTCCTGCTGAATTGGAAGAGATAATCAGGGACTATCCCGGTGTGGCAGAAGCTGCTGTTATTGGAATTCCTCATGAGTACTCTGGGGAAGTACCTAAGGCTTTCGTTGTTGCTAAACCTGGTGCTAGTATTGATGAGAATAAATTACAAGAGTATGTTAGGTCTAAAGTTGCTAGACATAAGAAGCTAGATGGAGGTGTTGCAGTTGTGGATAGTATTCCAAAAAGTGCTTCTGGGAAGATCTTGAGAAGGCAATTGAAGCTTCAATACCACGATGAGAAAAAATAAAGCCGAACTGAATTACTATATAGAATTATATAAGAATTATATAGAATATATTATCATATAAGTATGATGCAATTTGGGAAAAGATATCATATGTCAGAAGACTACACTTTGCCAATAGGCAGCTATTGTAGTTGTCAACTGTTAGTTATTATTGATCTGAGCTGTTGGTACTCTTCTCCCTTGTCTCGGTCTGTGGATTTTATTACAGAAACCTTCTTTACAGAACTCCGCGGTGACAGTTCGTAGTAATTCGACACAATTGCATAAAAAGCAGATCAACTTGACAACGGCTGGGTCAATTTTAAAGAGCTAACTTCGAATTATCGGTGGATATACTTATTACATTTTCCATAGTTTCTACAAAAGTATTTTGAATGGCGCATTATATAATATATAATATACAGGGTGTTCCTAAATATCATGTAAATACGAAAAGGGGTAATTCTTGGGCTTATTTAATGACTAAAAATTCATATAAACATAGGTCCGCAAACGCTTCGTTGCCGATCTACAGGGTGTTGAAATTTCAAGATTTTTTTAGTTTTTCTTTATAGCTCTTGTATCCTAGTTTTAATTTTTAACAGTTGGTGGCGAATAAAATGTCAAAATAAATACAAACAAAAGGTTATCTAAATCAAGCCAAGGCATACTAGAGCAATTATTTAAAAAATTTTAATTTCATCTAGCGAAACACAGATAAGCTTTCATTTTTTTATTCTCGATATCGGTGGTAAATACGAAAAAACTACAAGAGACTAAAATGCTTTAGAACAAAACAAAAAATGCATTTTGTATTTTAGAATCCACCAGCGGCGCACCGAAAAAGAGTTCATGGGGAGAAAAGGGGGCATGACCCCTGAAAAAATATGTCCCTGTAGATTCTTAAAACCATTTGGTATGCCCAATGATGGAAGTCCTACAGCGTAACCCATATTCCAAATTAGAGCTAAATATCTCAAAAACTTCAAGAACTATAAAGAAAAAACTAAAGAAATCTTGAAATTTCAACACCCTGTAGATCGGCAACGAAGCGTTTGCGGACCTATGTTTATATGAACTTTTAGTCATTAAATAAGCCAAAGAATTACCCCTTTTCGTATTTACATGATATTTAGGAACACCCTGTATAATAGAATAAGTCGGCGCGACTTATTCTGCTCTTCATGCTTTTGCTAAGGTAGTAGAAATATACTAATAAATTTATTTTTCAATATGTGTCCACAGAAAGAAATAAAATAGGGTTAAGTCAGGCGATGCGAAACCGTTGAACTACCTTGACCAATTTATCGGCTTTGATAAATATTATTTACACAAAGTACTAATTCTTTGATTTTGAAAAAAAAAAACAATATCACCATACATTTTATACCTTCGTATCTTCCTCAGTTTTTCTTTTTATTAAATCAAGGTCTCTTTTATTTACAATCTAGAAAATATGATACTTACAGTAAAAAAAAACGGAAAAAATGGATTGTAACTCCTCCCAGATTGCATCACATATTTATGTACATTGTGTATACAATAAACATGTATGTACAAAATTTGTTTCTTTTAAGTGCTAAGCACTCAATAATATCTAGCCTGTTATTAAAAAAATATAATATAAATATAATTCCTTTTTACTTTATCATATGTAGTATGATAAACTTAGGCTAAACTTAGAGCTGAGAATTTTGCAAATGAGCCGCTATTTCTGTAAGTTCGTCAGAATAGTTACTTAATAAATTAAAATAGAGGCAATTTTGTATAATTTATGTCTATGACATTTTTTGGTACGATTAATTGTTTAGCTGCATGAGCAAATTCTATTTGATCGAGATCAGTCGTGTCTGCATTAATATAAAACTAGTTAGCCAGGATTAGACAGCTATTTTCATTTTAATGACAGTAGGTAGTGTCAAACGTTGATGTGTTGACAATGCCTACTGTCAATAGAATCAAAACCTCTATCAAATAGTGGCTAACTAGTTTTATTTTAATGCAGACACGACCAATTTCAATCAAATAGAATGTCATGCAGCTAAACTATTAATTTTATTATTTAGTATGATAAAGTCATGTGGCTGGCCACATCAGATTCTTTTTTCTGTGAGGGGCTCACCACTACAAAGATATCAATTTTACGCAAAAGTAAGTACAAAGTTTGTTGCAAAAATTGCAAAATTAAATTACGCACAACATAATCTAGTAACACGATAAAGGATTGTATCGAATTAGAATATTACATAATCTGGCATTAAAGGTGATCTGGGGTCATCAATAATATTATCAATCGCTTTTGGAAAACCGGTCTCCATGATTAGATAGATAGATATATGTGACCCCCACGAGAGAATCGCCCTAACTGCCATCTCTCGTTTCGATAATATAAACTCCTGTGTTTGAAGGCGCATAACTCTAAAACTACCGAACACAAAAAATTGAAATAAAGTGTATCATACTCCTGAATCATTTCTACATAAGTTGTATGACTGTCAACATTTGTTGCCTCTCGGTGTAAACATGAGCGCGAGAGAAATGAGAAAAGGTCCTCGGTTTTTGCATTTTTAAATTAACGTTCGTCTTTCCATTTATTTCCTCGTAAACCGCTTGCCACAAAAATTCCAATTTTAGTTCAGGTTGCATTTAGAGCCTCTTCTATAGATTGGCGTTTTTGTTTTCTTCAGTTTTTGTGTAATAAAGGTTGCGTACAAGATTTTCATGGGAGCGGATATATCAGTAACGAATATTAGCACGATAACGGGATATGCACGTAATCAATCGTCATATTTTATTTAATGCGACTGTAGAAACAGAATTGCATAATCATTTTTAAGTAATTATTAAATCGATTTAATTTGAATGATATAAATTACGTGCAGCTACGTCAATCGTAACGGTAAATGGAAACGTTCCTGCACACAGAAAAGTGATTATTTGGAACGAGAAAACATAATTTCTTGAATTTATTTACTAGATTCAAATGCATATTTACTTGGATGTAGAAAGTTAGGTATATACAAGAAATGCCACATACTCAATCTAAGTAAAATAATTTCTCAGATAAACGTTGTCAACAAATAAATTCTTTCTTTATAAGAACCAATATTGTATTGAAAGAAGTAATTGAATTTTTCGTCCCAAAAATGTTAATTTCTCCAACGAAGTAATAGTAAATCCATCCAAGTGCGTAGTTACTTGGTCCAAGAAAATATAAGACATTTAATATAAGTAAGTATTGTTTACTGAATAAAAACCCACCAATTATTTAACTGAAGTGATTCTCACTTCTTTCAAGTAATCCCTTTCTCTGGAATAAATATGCGCACCGTGATTTTTTCAAGGCTCGCGCGCCCGCGCCTGGTGCTGACGCCACGGAACCTAACCTAGTACGAAAACAACGAAGTACGCGTAGGGGATGTGCCTTGTGATTTATTGGGGATGTGTATTGTGATTTATAGTGTACAATAAACGTTTCAACACGGAATAGTTTGATGTAACGCACGCAACAGTTTAGAGTTTAGAACGAGTAAGTAAATATAACATACCTATCTTGTTAATTAGCAATAGAAAACGTATTTGTGCCAAATCTTTAAACTTCTTACATTAAGTAGCTAAAAATATTTACCGGGAAGAAAAATATACACTTCATTGAAGACTGTTTACTTACTTCACCAGAGTAACCAGTTTCTCAAATCTAGTAATTATTCCAAGAAATAAAATTTCTTGGTTGAAGTCAATAATCTCTCGCGTATATACGAACATACCAACTAATTCAGCCAAGTAATTCTCTCTTCGTTCGAGAGATCACTTTTCTGTGTGTGGGACAGTATTTACTATTAGTACGATACGATCAGAACAATTTAATTTCGGAATTTTGAATAGTAGTGCGGGTTAAATATAAATAATGAATTTAGATGTACAATTAATTATACCCAACAATATTTTACTAACACGGATTCACTGATCGCGTCAAAACTTCGCATCTCGTTCGACTGCCTCGCACCAAAACCCACAAGCGAGCGAAGCCGAACTGCGCAAAATATTGTTCATGTTTATTTCGGTCTTAAAAATTAACAAATAGTCGGAATGCTATTAAATTCAAGGGATATGTACAGCAGTAAATAAGGATTATTTGCATGCTAACTGCGTTGTCCTGCTAACAAAACTGAGAAAAACAAAAACGCCAATCTGTAGAAGAGACTCTAGATGCAACCTGAACAAAAACTGAATATTTATGGTCAGTGGTTTAAGAGAAATAAATCGGAAAGACGAGCGGAAAGTGCAAAAATCGGTTTTTTTTTCGATTCTCTCGCGCTCATGTTTACACCGAGAGGCAAAAAATTTTGACAGTCATACAACTTATGTAGAAATAATTCAGGAATGTGACAACATTATTTCAAGTTTTTCTGTTCAGCAGTTGTTTCCCATATCTATGCCGACCTTTTCGAGGTCACTGTCGATTCGTACATACACTCTAAGAAATGTAATTACTGTAATAGAGGTCCATAGGTTATATTATCAATTGTAAATTAGATGCGATAGCAGAAGCAGTGGTTAGATTAACAAGCCAGCGGTTACAGATAAGTTCATTTTAGTAGGTATATTATCTGATTTCTTTTTTTGACCGCTTCAAACGTGCTCAGCTGTTCAAAATGCGAAGTTTATCGCGCCTGGTGCGTTTTGCAAGACAAACAAACACACAATGCAGTTCATCCGCAAAGAGAGCATACAGCGCACATGGTATCAAATCATCTCTGCCAGATATAGAACTTCCTACAGAAAATATCGTTGAATATGTTATGCAGGATCATGCCAAATGGCACGACAAAATAGCTGTGGTAAGTACCATATGTTTATGTATATTGTTGATCTAAAACTACAAATAAATAAACACGTTTTCATCTTTTATTAGCAATGTGTAGTGACTGGCAAAACCTACACGTATGAAGATGTTTTTATTAAATCCAACAACCTGAACAAATGTTTGAGGAAAATATTAGGTTTACAAAAAGGGGATGTCGTGGCTGTTTTATTACCAAACAGTCCGCAGTTTGTTGTATCAACATTAGGAGTTTTTGAGGCTGGTTTGCGATTGACAACAATAAATCCTATATACACAGCAGGTATGGAAACAATAGACCTGAATTATGTATAAAACGTATAAATATTCACACGCTATTCAATGGTTAATTATAGATGAAATACAAAGACAATTAGAGGACTCGCATGCCAAAGCTGTAATTACGTTTAATGATTTGTTACCAAAAGTACAGACTGCCCTTGAGAAGGCCAAAATTAGGATACCAATTATAGCTGCTACTAGCAGAGTAAGTTCTGAAATTAAATGCTTATTACTATAACTCTAAATAAACTTATAACTCAGTACTTGGTTCTTGTTATAGCAAGGTGAATCTATTCCAAATGGGGTTATTAGTTATGAAGAACTGGTTAACTTGAAGGTTGACATGCCAAATGCTGAACAGCTGAGTTCGGAAGATGCTCTATTCTTACCGTACTCAAGTGGGACTACTGGGTTACCAAAAGGTGTCATGCTGACGAATTCGAACTTAACTGCTAACATAGCACAATATCTTAGCTTAAATTATATTCAAGAAGCCAATGGTAAGTAATCATCCACAAGATTAAAAATAAAGTCTGGTTTTTATTCAAATTGGTAAAAAAATCCTCAAATTTCGGTTATAATTGAATTTCTTTAATGACGTTAAATAAAAAAACTGATGTGGCAAGGCACTTGACTTTATCATACTATATAAAATTAATATTTTAGCTGCATGAGATTCTATTTGATCGAGATCGGTCGTGCCTGCATTAATATAAAACTAGTTAGCCAGGATCTGACAGATATTTTGATACTATTGACGGTAGGTATTGTCAAAACATCAGCGTTTGACATTACCTACTGTCATTAGAATGAAAATATGTCAAATACTGGCTAACTAGTTTTATATTAATGCAGACACGACCGATCTCAATCAAATAGAATTTGTTCATTCAGCTATTATTAACATTTAATTTTACCAAACAATGTCGTAGACATAAATTATACAAAATCTTCTCTACTTTAATTTATTATTTAACTATTTTGAGGAAATTACAGAAATGGCCGGTCATTTTCATTGGTTTCTTAAAACCAATGAAATGCTTCTTTATTTGTCACAAGGGTAAGTTTGAACCAATTATGTCATTATTATAGTAGGAATAAATCTCTTGTGATTATTCTCGGGAATAATCACTGTAGCTTTTATTTGCCTAGCAACTGTCAGATACTTGTCAAAATAATTACTTAATTGTGTCAACGCGAAATGGGTGAAAGTCATCGGTTCAGTACCTTTTCTAATGCAGAAATTACAAAAAAGATTTTAGTAACTACTTCGAAAAATACTCTAATAAGTAATCAGTCTATATGGAGACAATTTAAGACCTTCACCAAAGAAAGAAATTATATTATGGATCAATCTACTACAACAGCTACTCTGGCATTGATTTGAAAAGATTGGGCTTATAACATGAAAAGAAAAGACGGAAATGATTATAAAGAAGCAGTAATAAAGACAATGTGGAATAAAACGGCAAAATTAGTTCAAGAACTTTACTTTAATAAGTATAACAGGTCCTGTGATCCTTTCCATGATATAGAATTCAGAAATGCTCGGAATGCAAATTATGCAAAAAGAAAAATTTTACAAAAACATCCTGAAAAGCACAAACAAAGTTCTGTGGCACTTTCTAACACAGAATTGTTGCAAATTTTTAACTATTGGGACGAAGATACACCTTGTGGATTGCAAAGAAAGTTTTTTCACGTTGCATCGTATGAACTAGCTTGGAGGGGAGGAGAAGCTACGAAATGTTTAGTTCATTATTTTAAAAAAGAAACCGACATAAAAAGATTAAATACTGGCCGCATTGAATACAATCCCATCTTTACAAAAACTGCACAGGGTGGAGCACAAAGGTGCGCTAATAGTGAATGGTTGACTCCAAACATAAATAACCCAGATATTTGCCCTGTTCGTCTTTTTGAAAAACTAATGAGTAAACGTGAAGAAAATATTAAAACCGAACGCTTGTTTCTTACTCCAAATCCGGCTTGGCAAACTCATGGTTTTTGGTATAAAAACGTTCCTGTGGGAATAAATTCCATTTCAAAATGGATGAAAGAATCCGCAGAAAAAGTAGGTCTAGACACAGTTACTAAAAAAATAACTAACCATTCAGCCAGATCAAGTGCAGTAAGTAACCTTTCAAAAGCTGGTGTAGGAGAACAAGAACTAATCAAGGTCACTGTTCATAATTCTGCAAGTTCGATTAAACCATACTTACAATTGAACCAAGAACATCATTCAAATATAATAAATAATCTTAGAGAAAATACGCAGGAGGAAACACTTAATATAACAAGCAATTCCAAATCCTCAATAAATAATGAGTCTCGAAATATTTTTAATAATTGCGTTTTTCATTGTACTAATTTAAATTGTTAATTCTTTTAATATATTCACAATGTGTCAACGATATTTTCATATATTGTAAGTAATAATTAATTAAATTAAATTTTTCAATAATTTTATGATAGTTTTATTGATCTTTTTTATTGTAAAAATTTGTGAATCAAAAAATAATCTAGTCAAATATAACTCGAGAGTTCCATAAATTAGAAAATAATTTGACAGATTGTTTGAAAACTTGTTGCCAGGCAATAGTCGCGAGACCCCGCAGGGCTCGAGTGGCTATTGCCAAATGGCAATAGCAATTTATTCTCACTCTCTTGTTATATTATTACTGAGAATACTTGACAGAGTATTGTCAACACCGCACCGAAATATACAAAAACACTTTATATTCTAATGTAACAAACACCATGTTCTGTGGAATTCGTATAATTTGAATGAAATGAATTCTCAAAACCTGCGTAATAAGATAAATTAAAATGTCGCGTTTCATACATTTCACATTCATACATACCAAAGTACATTCAAGATAACTCATGTATGTAAAGAATTAAGGACAAAAATTTAAAATGTTTCCTTTTTGTTGATATCTGGAAATTGCTTTGATGTGCAAAAAAATTGCCCAAATTTGCGTGTTGGATCTCTGCAAATAAACGAGAAACAAGCGATCATGCTGTGTTTAAGATCTACGTTAAATATTTTGACGTTATCAAGTGACATGCGCATCTACGGAGTTGAATAACAATACAAACAATTCGGAGTTGAGTGACAATACAGACAATTAATTGTCAAACTTATAACCTTAATCGCCAATAATTGACATTGATGAGTGACAATACAGATAATTAATTGTCAAACTTATAAGAATCTCTATTGCCCTAGGGCGCAAAAAGAAGCTGTTTTTGTCCCGGTATCTAAGATGCAAAATGTCACTTTATGATCTTTTAGGACATAAAAATATAAATTGACCAATTTTATTTATTAAAAATGGCAGAGAATAGGAGAAGTTCAGAGAAGTTAAATTTTATTTTAGATAACAAAAATACAAAATTAAATCCACCTCTCGTAATGTCGTAATGCCGTCCATTTTCTATTTTAAACCAGGTAAAAAAATATTTTCGCTGTACACTTTAGAAGCAAAAACTCAACGCACTTGCAATTTTAAGCCAAAATCAAAAAAATTACATTTTAAGTTTGTAAAATAACATTTTTATTAAAAATAAACTGCTTCCGGGTTATGCCGAGTGTCAAGATTTGTTAATGCTGACGTTTCGCGAACCATGTTGCTCGCTTCTTCAAACCTAATTGAATACTGAAAACCTACCAAGAAATTCTCCCTTATATACCTGAATTTACACCTCACTGCGCACATCTTGAGCTACCGCTCCATGTGCTTTTCCACCTGACCGCATTAGGATCGCTTTCCAGCCCCTATTAATGTCAGTACCGCCCTCGCGATTGATGTTGTCATGATGTTTGTAAATTTCGATGGCTTCTCTAATAAGCCTTCGATGATAATTACCCACCTTAGCCAACATCTTCGCGTCATCGAAATCCATTGTCTGTCCCGACTCGTGGCAGTGTTGAGCAACAGCGGACTGTTGAATCTTGCCTAGCCGGGTGTCCCTACTGTGCTCCTTGATTCGACATTCGATGCTTCGTCCTGTCTGTCCTACATAGCATGTTCCGCACTCACATGTTATCTTGTATACCCCTTCGTTCTTCAGGAGTGGTGTGATATCCTTTGGGTTAGGCAAAAGATCCTTTACCTTAGCTGGTGCTCTGTACCTTACCGTGATACCCGATTTCTTCAGTACTCTACCGATTCTGTCTGATACCCCACTTACGTATGGTAAGCAAGCGAACCCCTTTGACTGTTGCGGTTCCGCTAAGATTTGCGGTTTTGCTTTGTGTGACACCCCGTATGTCAGACTTGGTGTATCCATTCTGACGTAGGGCCCACTCCAAGTGTTTCCGTTCGTCGTCTAAGGTGCTAGAGTCGCATACCTTCTCGGCTCTGTTGAACAACAACAAAGTGTTAATAACACTTCTCTTCTATTGGGGGTGGTGGTGTGATTTGGCGTTCAAGTACCGATCGGTATGTGTCTTCTTACGGTAGACTGTATGTCCAAGCGTACCCGTTGACGTTCTGTATACCAGCACATCCAAGAAAGGCAGCTGATTATCCTCTTCTATTTCTATCGTAAATTTGATGGAAGGACCTTTATTTTCTAAATGATTCTGGCCGTGAAAGCCTACGTACTTTAAAAAATACTTTTATTTCTGGTTTTATATCATAGACGATACGTAGATTGAGCGGCCCGAAATTTCATGTGTGCCTAGGGCCAGTAAAAACCTAGACGCGGCCCTGATTAGAATCAGAAAAACAATAATTATATTCGAGGATATCGATATTAAATATGGCGAGTTCAAGAACATCGTTTTAACAAAGAAAAATAAATCAGCATAATTCAAAGTATAAGATTTTTTGTCAACAAAAACATCTTTAAAGTTTTTCTTTTTGTTCTTAATTCATAGATCTACAAAAAAATTTGCCTCATTCTGTTTAAAATGACGAGTTTTCAAAAGGTGACAACCCTAGTACGAATGTCAAACAAAAATAATAATCATTGAACATTTGAGCCCTAGATATGAGAGCATTTCACATTTTTCTAAATACTTTGTAAAACTAATTTGTCAAAAATACAATAATTTACGATGCTATGACAATAAAAACTGGTCAACAATAACCAGAATCTAAGAAGGTAAAGACTTTTTTCCGTAAAATCTGAAAACAGACAGTTATGCAAAGAAACACAATTGCATCTCTTTGCTCTCTCAAAAACTTTTCTCTCTCAAAAAAAGATTCTCTACAATTCAGAATGTCTGCCCTTAAAAGAAGAAACAGTTTTCACAAATAACCATCAAATAACAATTTTCTGATTACAGGGAACTTTCAAGACGTCCTACCAGCTGTTTTACCAATGTTTCACATATACGGATTCGCATTATGCACACTAGCTTCCATGAAAAGAGGAACCAAGTTGGTATCGATGCCAAAATTTTCACCTGACCTTTACTTGAATGTGCTGAAAAAGTATTCTCCAACAATTTTGATGGTTGCCCCTCCTATAAGTGAGTATTTCCTCGATGTTATGACGAATACCAACATCAAACTATCTAAATATTTCAGTTATTTTCTTGAACTCCCATCCGAACGTCAGTGCAAAAGATCTGCAAAGCATACGCCTTGTGATGAGTGGTGCAGCACCTTTGGGAAAGCTAGATGAAGACAAATTTCGGGCAAAAGCTGATCAGTCAGTCAGTATTGTGCAAGGTGAGACATATGTCAAAAAAATGCATTCAAACAGTATGTTGTTGTCTCTGAAGAAGGTAACTACATGGTTGACGAAACGTTGGCACTTAAAAACTTTGGTATAACACGGCATAACCCGGAATTAATGTTTCTGTTAAGTGAAAAGTGAACAGCAGTTGTAACAATATGTGTGTTTCAAGTATGGAACAGGTAAACACCATTACTCTGATAATCTAAAAAAAAACTGTATCATCTACTTATATATATAAATATATATATATGTACATAGATGATATAGAGTTATCGTAAATATTTACATTACAGATACCTGAACAAGTTTAAAAATAGTATTTTATTAGCAAGATTATATCCTGGTATATTATTGACCAAATATTCTTTTTTACTTTATCATACGCAGTATGCTCAGATTTTTTATGATGTTAAGCATAAGATGCTTAACATATTGAAACTAATCTAAATGATTAACCATCAATTTAAATCTGAATTCTTAATAGGTACTTGTCTCTAATCTATCCACTGATGTCCTATATTTACTTTGTCCTAAACAAGAAGCAGTAACACTTCACTCACTGTGCTCTGCTTTGTACACATTTCACTGATTCACTAGTTCGAAGGGTTTAGTTCTTTTTAGTCTTCTCACTAGATTCTGGTTGTCCAGTAGCTGCAGGGCCTCTACGTTGGCATGATAACTTAGGCGAGATTCGTGCTTAGTGGCGAATCTTTCTATTTCTTGGATCGCTTGTGGGACACCAAGATCACGGTGCAGGTCACTGTTCCGTATGTACCAAGGAGCGTTAACCATATTCTTTAGTACTTTATTTTGGAAAGTCTGGACTCCTTGTATGTTTGCTTTTTTTTGGCGTGACACCCCAAAGTTAGATGCCGGACAACCACATCGGTTTTAGTACTTGGTTGTAAACTTGTAGTTTGTTCTGTACTGACATCTAAGAGTTTCTTCCCAGAAGCCAGTACAGTTCTCTGTATTTGAGGCCAAGCTCTACTCTTTTCTTATTAACGTGTGTGTTATTTCCACCTTAGTTTTATATCCAGGGTCATACCCAAATATTTTGCAGTGTTCGCATAAGGAACTATGGCGTCGTTAATCTTGACATGAGGTACGTCCTCGATTCGTTTGTTTGTAAAGTTAATGTGGCCAGATTTCAGTTCGTTGAGCTTGGTCTTCCATTTTTTGGTCCATTTATATATTTTATTACTAGCTTGTTGAAGATTCCTAGTAGATTCTCTAATAGTTGATCCCACTGCCATTAGAGCCGTGTCATCTGCGAATATGTCGACTGTTACATTTTCCAGCTTTGGTAGGTCACTTGTATATAGTAGATAGAGAATTGGTCCCAATATACTACCCTAGGGTACCCCAGCTTTTACTTCTTTTAGTTCCGAGTATTCATCGATCTGTTTATTCTGAATAGTCTATCAGATATATAGGATGTTAGCAGCTTGACGTATTGCAAAGGTAGCATACTCTTTAGTTTGTGTATCAATCCTTCGTGCCAAACCTTATCGAAAGCTTGTGTCACATCAAGAAAGATTGTTGGGCAATAAGCTTTTCTCCTAATGCTTTCTCTATGATATCTGTTATACTATGGACTTGATCTATAGTGGAATGCTTTTCTCTAACAACCAGATTGGTGATTAGGAATTGGTTCCTTTGTCCCTCAATGATAGGTTTCATTCTCTTAAGAAGCAGCTTTTCAAAGAGCTTCGATATCATTGGTAACAGTGATATTGGGCGATATGATTTGGCCTCATTCGGTGGTTTGCATAGTTTTGGTATCATGATAACTTCTGCTACTTTCCAGACATGGGGGACGTATTTTAATCTTAACGATGCATTTGTTAGATACGTCAGCATAACAATACCTGTCTTAGGTAATTGAATAAGAACTTCTCCTGTGATAAGATCATATCCTTCTTTGAATTCAGGTTTGTCTTGATTTCTCTGATAAAATACATAAAAAGCAATTTAACCAAGCGTATTCAGTTAAAATGGTCCTCTAAAATCATAACTAATCTATAACATAAAAATGTGATCTTTAAACTAATGTTAGCACATGCATATTTTTATAGCTTATGGAATGACTGAGTTAGCGCCACTTGCAACCGCAATTCCTTTGTCAAAAGTGGGCAAGTACCCGGGAACGATGGGTGAACTGATATCAAATTCAATTGCCAAAGTGGTTAACATTGACGACCCAGAAGAAAAGCATCTTGGACCTGAAACAGTCGGTGAATTGTTGGTCAAAGGACCACATGTGATGAAAGGATACTACAACAGGCCAGAAGAAACGAAGAAGACCTTCACGTCTGATGGTTATCTCCGAACTGGCGATATGGTTCGATATGACAAAGATGGCATGTTCTACATAGCTGATAGGATCAAGGAGTTGATTAAGGTGAAAGGATTCCAAGTTGCTCCTGCGGAATTGGAGGAGATAGTCAGGAGTTATCCTGGTGTGGCAGATGCGGCGATTATAGGAATTCCTGATGATTATTCTGGAGAAGTTCCAAGGGCTTACGTGGTTCCTAAACACGGAAGTACTATAGATACGAGAAAATTGCAAGAATACGTCGTGGAGAAGGTTGCTCCTTATAAGAAGTTAGCTGGTGGAGTCGCTGTCGTTGATCAGATCCCCAAAAATGCGTCCGGAAAGATTTTGAGGAGACAATTGAAGTTGAAATTTGAAAAGGAAGGAATCTGAAGCCCTCACTTACTAACTAACTGATGAATATATAATTGTACATTTTGGTTAAGGTCATCGAATAAATGAAATAAAATAAATCAATAAAGTTGTTAAGATTGTGAAGTATTGTGTATTTTTTTATCAAGTATTGGGTCCTCATAAACTACGTCTTTAATAGCTCCCTAAATGAAAAAATCTATTGGCGTCAAGTCGGGGGAACGCGGTGGATATTTGTATGGCCCATTAAGCGCAATCCGCCGATCGTCGAACATCTCGTTAAGCAAGCCTCTTACTGCAACAGTTGTGTGCGCTGGAGCACACAATTTATTGATAAGGAGAACATGAGAGATAGAGTTCGAGCTGCTTTCAATGTGCGGCTTTCACAGCAATAAAATCTATTAACAATATTAAAAAACAAATGCAGACGACAGAAACGATGACTGTTAAATTCTAAAAACAATGCTAATAATCTTTGGTAGAGTATAGTGCGAACCAGCAAGTATAGACAATAAATAAATACCTTATTATTTCGTTTGAGAAAGAGCAGCACAAGACAGCACAGTTATCTTATAGAGCCTGCTGTTCTTGCGACACGACTTTACATTTCCAAAGCTAAAGTAAGAAGGGTCGTTGGGAATACCCCAAGCGGTGAAGTAGCCTTACACCCCCATGCAGTCAGACTTTGAACTACACCGCTTGAATTACAATTCCCATTCAAAATCACGCGCGAAAACCCGACTCACTACACAACCATGGTCTCCGGTCACTTATACTTTAAACAAACTAAAGCTCTAAACCTATATAATTGTAGGATATGGACTGACTGAATCATCACCACTGGCCACGAGCACGCCTATGACCAAACAAGGCAAGTACCCAGGAACTATGGGCGAACTGATACCAAATTCAATTGCCAAAGTGGTTAACATTGACGACCCAGAGGAAAAGCATCTTGGGCCACATACAGTCGGTGAGCTGTTAATCAAAGGACCGCAAGTCATGAAAGGATACTTCAATAAACCAGAAGAAACGAAGAAGACCTTCACGTCTGATGGCTATCTCCGAACTGGCGATATGGTTCGATATGACGAAGATGGCATGTTCTACATAGCCGATAGGATCAAGGAGTTGATTAAGGTGAAAGGATTCCAAGTTGCTCCTGCGGAATTGGAGGAGATAGTCAGGAGTTATCCTGGTGTGGCAGAAGCGGGGATTATAGGAATTCCAGATGAGTATTCTGGAGAAGTTCCAAGGGCTTACGTGGTTCCTAAACATGGCAGTACAGTAGATGCGAGAAAATTGGAGGAATACGTTGCAGCAAAGGTTGCACCATACAAGAAATTGGCAGGTGGAGTTGCTGTTGTTGACCAGATTCCAAAGAATGCGTCTGGAAAGATTTTGAGGAGACAATTGAAGTTGAAATTTGAAAACGAAGGAATCTAGTGTTCATTCTATTAATGTATTGTTAATAAAGTGATAAAAATGGACAATCGGTTTCGTTTTTAAGAAAATTCAGACCATATCTTTTCAGACGTAAATTTAAATCAGTAACCGATCATAAACCATTACAATGGTTGATGACTCTTAAGCCTCCCGTCTCACTTCAAATAGCGAACTGAAGCGGACTCCCTCAAAAGCTTCGAAATAAAAAAATCACCAGATGTAGATGGCGCTACTATAAACATGTCCGTTTTTATTGCATTTGACGTAAGGTATAACCTAAAGAAATAAATGTATTTCTTTCTATTTGTACAAATATTTAAACTGGACTGTGTTTGAGTTTAAGGAGGTTATCCTCGGGTCCATTTTGAGGAAAAAAAATATGAATATATGTCCTAAAGGTCTTTTGAAACTTTGAAAACTTTTGAACTTTTGAACTACAGGGTGGAACCAAGAATAACCTCAGTGGCGTACCTAGATCTTTTGCCGCCTGACGCGGTCACCAATTTGCCGCCCTTTCTAAGTCAATCAAAATTAAGTGTTATTAACATTACTGGACATCAACAGAAATTAATAAACACAAATTTTACGTCTTTTGGTTAAACAGATTGTACCCATGGATTGTACAAATACAATATACATATAATAGGTAATGTACATAACATGTAAGCGTGTTTATAAATTTATCCTTCTTGCTTTTTTATTCGAAAATTCTTGAATTCTCTCTATAGAAAGTATCGCTAGATTTCGCCATCATAAATAGCTCATTGTTGAACGAAGATAGTTTCCTTTATCAATTTTAGTTTGGAAAAGCTGCTTTCACAACTGACGACACTTATGGCTATTGCAAAAAAAGTTCTTAGCAATATTACTATGTTTGGAACAGAGTTTCCCAGCCTGTATTTTTTTAATGAATATTAAAAGTTCAAGAGGCCTTTGTCCGCTTTTCCAACTGCTCGTCGTCAATGACAAGAAAGTTATTCACTTGATATTCAAAATTTGTGTTGACAAGATTACATGGTATTACTGGTATTAGGAAATCATACTTTTCTGCAAGGACATGTAGTTGCTCAAAACAAACTGTTATTTCTTGGAAAAGTCTATCCACTGACAAAAGCATTTCCCATTGTATCTCGTCTTCTGAAATATATCCCCACGTCTCGCGAATTATCACCACTCATAATCTTTTTCCTTCTAACTCGACGGTCAGTGGAAATCTCCAACTCTTCACACATTTTTCTTTTGCTGCTGTAACTACGTTTTGCATTAGCGTGCCCCTTTGTCCACTGAAATACATTTGTAAAAAATTTGTTTTAAGTCACACTGATGGATATTTAACCCCTTTGTTTGGAGATATTGTTATGGGTCGTTAACTTCCAAAAGGACCGATATGCATTAAATTGAGCTAGCACAAAAAAGAAGAAGATTCCAATGAGTGGAGTAATATTCCAGCGTCTGATCGTGTTTTAATATTTTTTTCCTCAGATATTAGTTTGTCCAACACACTTACAATGTTTAAGAAATGTTTTTTTTTTGACAATTATTATTACTACTTCTACTCTTGCATTCCAACGAGTTTCTACACTGTGCTTAACACCTTGACCAGTGGCAAAACGTAAATATCTCATCAATGAGTGGAAGACGAAAAAGCGAAAACGTGAAAAAATGTTCGATAGTCCCAAGAAATGTTATGAAATTTACTGTAGCAGAAGCTGCATGTACACATACCAAGTTTAAAGAATGTTTTGTACATGCTTATCCACATGCAGAATGTTCTTTTATTTCAACGTCCTTGAGCGATAGAGTCGCTGTTTGCAATAACACCAAAGTCGCTAAAGAAATCATTAGCAGAGTTGTTTATAATCCTTGATTCTGTTGATAACAACATTATTATAGTATTTTTATTTTTAAATAAACTAGAAATATAAAAAATGCAGCCCCAAAACATGTGCCGCCCAGGGCGGACCGCCCCCCCTCGGTACGCCACTGAATAACCTCCTTAAATATTAACATGTTATTAACAAACAGCCTCTATAGTGTGTTTAACCATAATCTTAAAATGTAATATCATTAGATTTGCAAAATATAATTTGTTGTTAATAGTTGTCTTACTTTTGTTAAAGATAAAACGCCTTTGGTTTTAAATGCTGGGGTTGTTTATTTTGTTCAGTGTTCTTGTTGTAATTTATTGTATGTTGGTCAGACTGGTAATTATTTAAAACTAAAATTTCGTTACATAAGTCAGACATAAAAACTAGTAGTAATTTTAAAACTGACTCGACGTAAGGGTCGACATAATTTATGATTAATTTATTTCTTCACGGATATTGTGATGAAACGTAAAATAATATAATTTTATGTTGTTAATTTGGTTGATATGGACATATAACGAACAAAACATTTTATTACGCAAGACTAAATTCACCAAACAATTAATGGAATTAGTGGACAAGATAGGAATTGGTGATATAAAATAAAGCGAAGACTTTAATAAGTTTATTGTCAACACTTGGTCCTTATCAAAGATTAATGTCACATTTATAACTGACCTTCGTTCAAATGTTTTAATTGTGTGTTTGTATTTTACCGCTAGTATCCAAAATTACGTTAAAATTATTGAGCAAGTATCAAAATTACTGCTTTCTTTCTTATTGGAAAACCAAATTTATCTCTTTATAATGTTGTTTACCTTGTAATCCGTCGTTACATACCAATAATGTGATACGCACAATCAAAACATTTGCCGTGCGTATATTTACTTTTCGAGCCGTTCAAAGTTCAGCTCATGTTTAAAACAGTGCTTATCTACACACGTTTATCAAACTAAATATAGTATAATGGCGCTATCGGCAGTAGAAAGCTGTTTTGCGCGGGAAACATAGCAATCATAGATTCACAAACACGGCATGAATATTTTTTACCTTTACTTCTAGAGTGGGAAACAGTTTGAGGTACTTCAATTTTCCACATTACGTATTTTATTTATTGCTTCTCGCTGTAATCAACTATAAACATTCGTCTTGTACTTTTTTATTGCTAGCAATGTTTCAAAAGAACGATTAAACTTATCGCAGTACGATCATTTCGCTAATTTACAGTGCATAGTGACCATGGGTTCCCGACTTCTGTCTAGACTAGCCTCTAGAAATAGTGCGAATAAGATTAAAAATACTTTTCCGTGTAGGTTTTACTCAAAACAAGAAAATTATGGACGTTCCATGTTCCCGGATGTGGTCATACCCGATGCGAACATCGTGCAGTATGTTTTTAAAGATGCCGGACAGTGGCCTAACAAGACAGCAGTTGTAAGTATTTTTTGTTTTATTATTTTTAGGTCATCTCCAGGTATGTTTAATAAATTAACCTTGAAGGAGCATAACCGCCAACGACAGAAAATTCTGATTGCAAAGTGATTCCTGTTGGACAAAACAAAGCGACGAGCCATCCGTCGCATACAATTGCCATCCGTCGGCCTTTGGTACTACACGAGTTACTACGCAAACACACCTACATTAAGATTCCACAATCTAAAAGATTCTTATTGTAGAGAAATCAACGAACAGCTGACTACTGATATAAACCGAATGTAGGGCAATGCTCAGGTCTCCGGTTTTCTTTCTTAGTTTTCTGAAGATCGCCCTGTATAGTAATTCTGTATTAGTCAGTTTTATATTAATTAATTTTTTGTTACCACTATGATAACTATTTTAAATGTCAAAATGTTAATATATTTTTTCTTGAAACTATATCCTAAGTAAAAATTATTAAGTTATTTAGTAATACAATAAATAGTGCAATATTGTTAAGTACAGGGATGTAAAAGCGGAACGTACCGGATAAATTACCAAATAAGTTACCGTAATGAGTGGTACGGATTTTTAATTACCGTGGTTTGCGGTTTAAATTACCAAATGTAATTTAGGGTTATCATCTATTACCGTTGGTAATTTACCGATATTTGTAATAATTTCAAAGACGTGAAAAATGATGAAAACTATTAACAAATACTTTATTTTTGTTTCTTTATTATTTATTAGCATTTCATTACTGTTGTGCCTTGTTTCACAAACAACGATCATTTTTAATCCGCATTTATTTGAACATCGGTACATTTTTATACTATTTTTCAATATCAAAGCCTGCTTCCACTCTTCAATTCATTTTTTCATCATCAAGCAAAATTATGATTGTTTGTGAAACCAAGCGTTATTGTTTTGTTACTCCGTAATGAGCGTTATTGTTAGCGTTATTGTTTTGTTAGTCCGTAATGAATTATAGTATTTTACACTATAATCATTCTGTTATACTGTCCTTTTATAAATTGCTGGTATAAATAGTATTTTTATTGTAGTCCCTGCTTTCATTTTAATAATGAATTACTACTATTAAATCAGGAAAAGCATCAGAGATTGGTGGTTATGTACAGTCACGGAAATAAGTAAGTTCGTATCGCTATCGCAGGATTTGAAAATAGTATGTCGGTTATATATTCGTGTACTGTTCTACCTCGACCCGGCCGCATCGCAAAAAGTTTATTTTTAGCGTGTCCGACCTTTTCCTTAATGTGATATCTTCATTGCAATGTAATAAATGAAATATGATCACTACAGTTAAGTTTACGAGTAGGTAATGCATTTAATTAAATATAGAATTACTTTTATAATAATATTAATAAACATGTTTGATAATATGATACGAAAAGCTCATTTTAAGATATTGCGTAATATCATGACACATTATATAAATCTATGTTAACTAATACACATATTAATTACGCAAGTAAATGCCTTTGCCCAGCAGTAGGATGACGGGCTTAAGTAAGTAAGTAAGTAAATGCGCAAATCAACTTGATGCCAAGGATTATCACTAAATATAGACTATTTCAGAATTGTAATATAAAATATATTCACTAAATGTAAATAAATTCTCTAAATTTAATTTAAATTTACATTTAGGACGAGCATTATTTTGTATGAAGGACAATGAAAATTTTATATCTGTATTTACTTTACAGCAGTTAATGTTCAATTATCTTTCATAACATCGAATACATGCTTGACAACCAAAATAATTTAAATTATAGCAATATATACAGGTGTCCCACGTTTCTTCCGCAAAACAATTTTTTTCAGAAAGTAAATTACTTTTTCAATTCATTAAAAAGTTACAGCCATTTGAATTATTAACAATATCTTATTTTAAACGGCTCCAACTTCAGAAGGAACAGAGAAAACCAATAAGACCATATGAAACAAATTACTTTCTACTATCTAGAAAAAAAATTTTCTTTTGTTCATTTGATAAGACAAATTATTAAAATTTTACTTATAATTAATAATTTTGTATTGTTGTAATATGTATTTATTGTGTTTCATTTTTGGTTTTGCATTGTTTGATAACTAATTAATTTTTTATTTTTCTTTTTTTGTTAATATTTCAAAAAGCTCTACAGAAGTTTTATTGTAATATAGTTCCAGTTCAATAAGCACACATTTTTCATTTACTATATATTAGCTGGAACATTATTGGAAATTTTATTTCTTAATTTGTTTTCTAATTAAATTAAGAGGCGTGCATCAACAACGATAATAAGTTAAAAGTAACATTTTGACTTATGAATTGTTTACTGTAAGGTTAGCTAAAATGCATATACATTAAAAATGAAGGTCTTTTTAATTTCGAAACAATATAAACTATAACTGAAAATGTTTAACGACATACTTTGTCAAAGTAATATTATAAGTTAATAATATGGTAACATACAGGCGGGATGTAAATTTTAAATAATCAAAAATTACAGCCACAACCTGGATTTGAACCAAGGCCCTTTGCGTCGCTAGCACAATGTCAATAGCTCAGATGGGAGAGCATTGTGCTAGCGACTCAAAGGTCCCTGGTTCAAATCGTAAAGTTGTGGGTTTCTCTTACGTATAGCTTTTATTGCATATGATTGTGAGTAATTAATATGCAATAAAAGCTATACGTAAGAGAAACCAACAACTTCTCTTTCTGAAGCGTCTCCTTTTGGGAAATTATATACCCGTTACCAACACAATTTATACTCATCCCAGGTCAAATTTGATGAAATAATTTTTATGTTGTATAAATGTTCTTTTAGATGGTCGTATATTTTAGTTTATTTTTTTTAATAATAATTATAACATAATTACATTCCATCAAAATTCGTCGAAAATTTAGATCTTGCTTCCAAACATTTTTGTAAATTAGTGATATACATAATTGTCATTATTTTCAGTTGTCAGATATTTGAAACATATTGCTGTAAAGTAAATACCAAATAATAATATAAAAAAATAGTAATGATACATTCATGCTATACAAAATACATACTCCTTTCTGTTTATTAAGTTAAACACTGCAAAATATCGTTGAAGCTAAATATCTCGAAAGCACCAGTAAATCACAATCAACAAATTACCATAAAGACAAATTTAAAGCAATTTAATTTTAATTTATTTCTATTTTGTGAATAAATGTTAATACATATGTCAGTTCTGAAATAACCTGAAAAGTAAAAATATTGACAACAACAAATTGATTTTTGTATTTATTAACACAAAAAAAGCTATTAGATGCAATAAGGTTGTAAGTATAATTTGTTGTGTTGTATGCAATATCTTGAAATGAGATTTTCATTTCATGTAATCGAAAACTTTTATGTTTATTAATATAAAATTAACGTCATATTTAATAAAAACACAATTACATTGCAATGTATGAATTACATTAATTAATTACACATTAAGCTAATAAATAGAAACATATAAATCATTATAAACCAATTCAAAGCATTCGAACAAGGTTTCGCAAATAATAAATTTCCGATATACGAGTTGAAGCGTAAACGGACAATTTTTTGCACTTAGCGGCCGAGCGGTCGACCAGAATAACAAAAAACTTGTACTTGGATGTATCATCGACACACTGCTAAAATATTTATAGAAGTTACTTAATTCCATGAGTGTACAAAATAATGACTTTTAAGCTTGTATTGGCAGCTATCATAAGTTACTGCCATGGATAACTTATGATTTTGAAGTTTGAATTACCCGTTAAGTTAAGAAAATATAAATTACTATTTTGGCTTATTAATTAATTACGTGGTAATTTAATGTTTGAAATTTATAATTTTTAATCCAATAAAAAATAATTACTAAAGTTTAACACCTTAAATTTAATACAGAGATAGCTAATTATCTAGAAAACATTGACTTTTATTTACCAAACATTTGTATTTACATAAATAGCATTAATTTACTAATCTTGAATTTTGAATTACCCGGTATTTTAAGACAATGTAATTTACCATTTTTAATTTTTTAATTACGTGGTAATTTAATATTTGAAGTTAATAATTTTAATATACTTAATGAATAAAATAATATAATAATTAAATTAATATAATTTAGTATAATACTCTATTAATCTTAACAAATTGGAATGTGAGATTAACATTTTGAAAATAAATTCAATAAATATACCTGAAACTCGTTAAAAATAAACACTTCCATTTGATATAACGCACATCTGGATTTCCAAACACGTTTCAAGGTCTTGAAACGCTGGCTGACTGGACAAAAGAAAAACGTGGTATTTTAAGGCTGTAAAATACCTTCTACGCCGAATTTTGTTAGAATGTAATATTAATGATGATTAAATTTATTGACATATATGTGACCCCGCACGAGAAAATCGCCCTAACAGCCATCTTTCGTTTCGATAGCATCGACTTCTCTGTTTGAAAGCCCATAACTCTAAAACTACTGAACAGAAAAAATTTAAACAAAGTATGCCATACTCCTGAATGATTTCTACATAAGTTGTAAAACTGTCAAAATTGTTTGCCTCTCGGTGTAAACATGATCGCGAGAGAAGTGAAAATAAGTACCCGATTTTTGCAGTTTTAAATTAACGCTCGTCTTTCCGATTTATTTTCTGTTAAACCACTTACCACAAAAATTCCAGTTTTTGTTCAGGTTGCATCTAGAGTCTCTTCTATAGATTGGCGTTTTTGTTTTCTTCAGTTTTTATGTAATAAATGTTACGAACAAGATTTTGATGGAAGCTGATATTTCAGGTACGAATGTTAGCCGAACAACGCTGTTAGCAAGCAAATAATCCTTATTTACTGCGATACACATCCCTTGAATTTAAGAGCATTCCGCCTATTTGTTAATTTTTAAGACCGAAATAAACATGAACAATAATTTGCGCAGTTCGGCTTCCCTCGCTTGTGGGTTTTGGTGCGAGGCAGTCGAACGAGATGCGAAGTTTTGACGCGATCAGTGAATCCGTTTGAATACGTGTTTGTAAAATATTGTTCGGTATAATTAATTGTACATCTAAATTTATTTATATTTAACTCGCATTACTATTCAAAATTCAGAAATTAAATTGTTCTGATCGTATCGTAGGTACTACTAGTAAATAATCTCCACGATTGACGTAGTGCGCGCTGCACGAAATTTATATCATTCATATTAAATCGCTTTAAAAATTACTTAAAAATTATAAAACATTCGTTACTGAGATATCCGCTTCCATGAAAATCTTGTTCGCAACCTTTGTTACACAAAAACTGAAGAAAACCAAAACAATATCTGGCAATCTTACATCTGTCACCCTCCACACTTTTTATAGCGAACTAAAAGATCTAAAAATCTCTTATTAATATTATTATTATTACATAATAATCTGATAAATATTTATTGTAGGAATGCGGGATAACAGGAAGAAAATATACATACGACCAACTTCGAACAAAAGCGGAAATATTAGGCAAATCTCTCAGGAAAATATTCGGTTTGCAAAGAGGTGACGTGGTTGCACTATTTTTCCCAAACTCACCAGAGTATGCTCTGAGCATGCTAGGAATATTTCAAGCTGGTTTAGTCGTTACAACAATTAACCCAACATACACTTCAGGTATGCCAAAAACAACTTTATAATAAAGAAATTCTCAATTATTAAAGAATTTTTTCAGATGAACTTCAAAGGCAACTTCAAGATTCCAATGCCAAGTTGATCATCACAAGCAACCACCAATGGGATGTTGTCAAAACCACACTACAAAAGATCAATAGAAAAATACCTACGGTGATTGTAAAGATGCAGGTTTGTCACCACAGGATTTAAAAATAGTAAAATCGTCGTAGAATTGAGAAGAATTTACCTTTTTAGAGAGACGAATCCATTCCTGAAGGTGTCACAAATTTCCAAGAGTTATCAGAGTTAAACTGCGATATCCCTGATGCTGAACCATGGATGGGTGACGAAACCCTCTTTCTGCCATACTCCAGCGGTACCACAGGGTTGCCGAAAGGTGTTATGTTGACCAATAAGAATTTAGTAACAAATCTTGTTCAATATCATGCTCCCAGCATCAAATATACCACCAACACTACAGGTAACATATTCTTCAATAACTAATGAATTTTATGATAAATTTTATGCATCAAAGTAATATTTTAGAATCACACCAAGATGTGATGCCTCTAGTCTTACCAATGTACCATATAACAGGATTTACCATATGTACCTTAGCTTTGCTACATAGTGGTTGCAAATTGGTTACTTTACCACAATTTACACCAGCGTCTTTCATAAAAACAATGGTGGATCACCAGCCTAACATACTGAAGTTAGTGCCCACACTAGGTAAGAATTATTTCCATTGGTCGACAATGTTTTGGTAACTTCTTATGATACTGGGGAGGTTTCGAGTTTTAGCACACCAGTGTATCAATCTGGATGTATTTTGAGTAGTTCATTTGTTTTAAATTGCCAATCTAAGTAAAAACATGAATAAAAATCATTGCCAAACAATATTTGTTACGTATATAGACAATTTATATAGACACTGAAGAATGCTCCCTACACACAGAAAAGTGATCTCTCGAACGAAGAGAGAATTACTTGGCTGAAGTAGTTGGTAGGTTCGTATATACGCGAGAGATTGTTGACTTCAACCAAGAAATTTTATTTCTTGGAATAATTACTAGATCTTTGGTGAAGTAAGTAAACAGTCTTGAATGAAGTGTATATTTTTATTCCCGGTAAATATTTTTAGCTACTTAATGTAAGAATTTTAAAGATTTGGCACAATTACGTTTTCTATTGCTAATTAACAAGATAGGTATGTTATATTTACTTACTCGTTCTAAACTGTTGCGTGCGTTACATCAAACTATTCCGTGCTGAAACGTTTATTGTACACTATAAATCACAATACACATCCCTAATAAATCACAAGGCACATCCCCTACGGTACGTCGGTGTTGTTTTCGTACTAGAGGCTCCTATACGGCGCCATCACCACGCGCGGGCGCGCGAGCCTTGACAAAACACGGTGCGCATATTAATTCCAGAGAAAGGGATTACTTGAAAGAAGTGAGAATCACTTCAGTTAAATAATTGCTGGGTTTTTATTCAGTAAACAATACTTACTTATATTAAATGTCTTATATTTTCTTAGATCAAGTAACTACGCACTTGGATGGATTTACTATTCCTTCGTTGGAGAAATTAACATTCTTGGGACGAAAAATTCAATTATTTCTTTCAATACAATATTGGTTCTTATAAATAAAGAATTTATTTGTTGACAGCATTTATCTGAGACATTATTTTACTTATATTGAGTATGTGGCATTTCTTGTATATACCTAACTTTCTACATCCAAGTAAATATGCATTTGAATCTAGTAAATAAATTCAAGAAATTATGTTTTCTCGTTCCAAATAATCACTTTTCTGTGTGTAGACGATAATTGCTATTTTAACTTTTAATTAATAAACCGTACATTTTAGCGCAAAACCTCATGAGCAAATATTGATCCCAGCCTCGAGACGCACATTTTGTTTTTTGTTTCGTCAAAATCGGACAAAGTAAAATTATTAAAAATTTCACCCATTGTTTTCAACTTCAAATGGCGATAATTAAAAAATTATTGGTCGTATGGAGGAACGGAAACCGGATTCTGGTAGGGAATTAAAAGCCGGTTCCGACAAGGTATCGTTCATGAATGTAGATCAAACAAGATTTTGTGGATTTTGGTCAAAATTCAAATTACTCATTTTATGACGGAAATCGATAGAGGTAGTCGCGCTGATTCGAAAACTGAAAGCCGTTTTTTGATATCGCGCTTAGTTATCACAATATTAATTTTCGAAATTTGAAAAATGCCCGCTTTTTTATTTTATAACTCGGAAACTATAAATGTTATGGAAAAGTTCTCTTAGCATTATTTGTTCGCAATATCGCAAGGATCATTTTGCTTCTTGTTTCATCTCAATCGGTTGAAAATAATATTTTTAGCTATTAATCGTAGTTTTACGCTCATAAAATTAATTGCAAGGAGGAACGGAAACCGGTTTCTGGTAGGGAATTAAAAGACGGTTCCGACAAGTTATCGGTCATGAATGTAGTTCAAAAAAATTTTTTTGCCCCAAAAAAAATACTAAGATTTTTGTGGATTTTGGTCAAAATCAAATTACTCATTTTATGACGGAAATCGATAGAGGCAGTCGCGCTGATTCCAAAACTGAATGCCGTTTTTTGATATCGCGCTTAGTTAAGAGAAACAGTTGAAAGAAAAGATTCACGACAAACTAAAAATGTAAAAAAAAACCTAATTTTGGAGAACAAAGTGCTCAAAGTTTTATTTTCAACCTGAGAGAGAATTAAAACAGTTCGGGGAAATTACAAACGTTGGAACCATATTTTCTGTATGAATTAAAGATAAAAAGAAAATTCAAAGTATGACTACTAACTAAAGCTATTCTTTTGTTTTTTTAATTTTTATTGTAAATATTTATATGACCCCCTCCCTCCCCGAATCTCAGCGTCTCGCTTTCGAGTACCTATTAAAAAGTTTGACGCTCTACTGTAAATGTTTTGTTAATTGAGAGTTTTAAGTAGCATCTCTTGTTTATATAACAGCACGCAATGACCTGGCGTCAGATGAATAAGTTTTAAAATTTGATACTGAGGGATTTGGCATACTAATTGAGCTACAGGACAAACAACAGTTTCACAAGTTTTCTGGTAGCACATATAATTGCAAAGGTTTAGTTGAAACTGTGTTTTTTCTACACAAATTTAGATATTGGGATGAATAAAAATAACAAAATGATGAGAATAAATGAATGTTTGTAATATAGTGCTTGAGAACCAGACCACTTCGGTTTTCCCTGTATAATACTTAAAAATTTGTCGACCGTTGTTATTGGAAAGAAAATCTCTATTAATATTAAAACACTATTTCCATTTTAGTCATATTTTTATATTCGCACCCATCTGTAAAAGCTGAATACTTCAAGAATTTGACCACCATATTCAGCGGAGCAGCGCCCCTAGGAAAAACTGATGAAGAGAAATTTAGACAAAAAGTGGCCAAGCCAGTCAATATTACACAAGGTATGACAAGTTGTTCTAGCAAATATTTTGAAGAATTCTCATTATTCTTGATAATTAGTTCACTTTAACTTTTCTTGAGTCTGTACTCTTCTTACTTATAATAATTTTTCCATACATGTTATAGGTTATGGTCTAACCGAAACATCACCAGGTGTGATGATGACACCATTATGCCTTCAAGGCAAATCTCCAGGAGCGATTGGACACCCTGTATCCAACACACTGGTGAAGGTCGTCAATATCGACGATCCAGAAATGAAGCATTTGGGTCCAAATGAAGTTGGAGAACTCCTGGTCAAAGGACCTCAAGTTATGAAAGGATATTTGAACAGACCAGAAGAAACAAGTAAATCTTTTGCTGATGGTTGGTTTAAAACTGGTGATCTGGTATGGTACGACGAAAACGAAATGTTTTTCGTGGCCGATAGGATAAAGGAATTGATCAAAGTTAAAGGCTTCCAAGTGGCTCCTGCAGAATTGGAGGAAGTCATCAGGAATTATCCTGGTGTGGCTGAGGCTGGAGTTATTGGCATACCACATGAGTACTCAGGGGAAGTGCCACGGGCCTATGTTGTTGCTAAAAGTGGGGCTAAAATTGATACGGAGAAGCTACAAGAATATGTGCAGTCAAAAGTTGCACCGCATAAGAAGTTATCTGGTGGGGTGGTAGTTGTACCGGATCTTCCGAAAAACCCATCGGGGAAGATTTTAAGGGTGCAGCTGAAGGAACAATTTAAAAAAGATGGCATCTAAACTTGGATTATAAGGAAGTTATTCTGGTTCTCTTTGCTATGCACTGGACCAATCAAAATGTATCAGTTTATAATAATAAGAATAATAAAATTTAATTTTTTTAAACCAATATTTGTTAGGAAATGTTGCGTGGGACTGTTATTTTAAAAAGTCCTTGAACACATTGATTTTGAATTATTAAAATACACATTTCAGTGAAAAGTTCAATTTGCGACCATCAGTTGTTACTGAGTTATGATGTCATCGACACATTTTTAAATGGCAACTGCATTTTTTTCTTACTGTTTTTGGTACACCATTTAAACTTTTGATCTCAGATTTGCATTCAGCGCAAATAAACGTTGACAATTAACAAATTCAAGTTATTTATACTATATTTTAAAACAATAACATGGACATATTAAATAAACAACATTTGCCAAACTAATTATTACAAAATAATATTCTCCATATTTAATGCTGCTGGAATATATCTTTGAATATGTGCTATGAATCTTGCACAGTTGCCACATTGATTGTGCTAATATTATCCTGAACAATATTATCTAACCTGCGCATTCTGTATTCAGTTTGGGAGATATTATGCCGATCTTCTCCTGCTAAAACATCTCTTAGGTTATCTGCCAAATCTGATATTACACTAGCCTTTAATACAGACCGTGCTTGCTCAATCGGATTTAACATGGGACTGTATGGACTGAGTCTTATTAATCTATGGTGAAAAAATTCCTCTTCTGCAAAAACTTCTTCAATAGAAGAATGACAAGGTGCATTATCGATAACCATAACTATACTGGTTCTTGGTATATATTTTAGACGTTTCTCAAACATTGTTTCACAAATTCGTTTGCTTCTGTTTTTTTAATGATAAGACAGTATAGACAATAAAACAAAAAGGTTAGAATATGTAAGAACATTACTTAATCTTCAAGCAGAGAATTTGCCAATAATTTATCTTTACGAAACTTAATATGTTTATTTCGCGGACACAAGGATGTTCTAAGAAAGGATGTCTATACAGGGTGTCTCACGGAACTGGTACATTAGAAGTTTCTCATCTTCTACTATTTCTGGAAACTTGAAATTTTGGAACAAGAATTTAGTCGATCTGAGCTCTTCAGGTAAAATATTCTCAAGTTAACGGTCACGTCCGGCCACCGGAAGTCGGTATCAACTTTGTTATTTTAAGTGGAATCATATAATTTTTATTTTATTTTTGGTTTCTACGTATCAAAATACATCATTTTTGATGATGTTGCCATATACCTAAATATCATCATTTTTGAGTTTTTTTGATTTTACCATTTTTTTGGTGATTTTTGCCGTTACGTTTAAAATTGAATATTTGGTTATTATTGAAACTAGAAGTTTCATTATTGGTGGTCCAAAGCTAGAAACATAACCAGATAAGACGAAGTTTAGTTCATCATGATATCTTATACAGGGTTTTCAAAATTTACAGCAAAATAATTGAATTTTCAAAAGTAAAAAACTCATTTTTTTCAAATGGAACACCCTGTATACCGATACGCGATTCGATAGGAAATCTTGTTCCCTATCAATCAATATTAGGGTTCCCTATATCTATCTTTAATAGTTTTTGAGATATTGTCAGTATGAAAGAATGCAAACTAAATAAAAAACGATTTATTCTCCATTTATAGGAATGTAACAACTTTGGAACAGCAGGAAAACAGAAAAATATTGAAAAGGTTTTTAAAACTAAAATAGTATATTGGGGATATCTAACTTAATTTAAAACTTAATTATGTTGTTCGAAATGTTGCCCGTTCTGCTCCAAACATTTTAAAACTCTTCGCTGTACTTCTGTCATCGTCGTTCTTCAGATTTCTTGTGGCTGAAGTCCATTAATGGCGGCTACTACTCTATTAGTCAATTCTTCTCGATTATTAACTGGTGTGGAATAGACCTGACTTTTCACATGGCCCCAGAAATAAAAGTCTAATGGTGTTAAATCTGGTGAGCTTGGTGGCCACCGCCAGGGTCCCCTATTTCCGAACCACCTATCATCAAACATCTGATTAAGTTGAATGGATACCACATGCGAAGAATGTGCCGGTGCACCGTCAAATATACATCTTATTGGATGCATAGGTATTTCTGGTCTAATACATTATGAGCTAACACGGGCTCATAATGTATTAGACTGTGGTGGAGTGTTGTCGATTTTCTTGCGCTGAGCAGGGACGGACTCCGTCTTTCTTTACTATTTTTAACATGCTTATTACGTCCTGGGGCGTATGCTCCTTCAAGGTTAGCCGTTATTTCTGTAACAGACTGTATAGTTTTTTCCATTTTTATAGCGACATAATACGTATAATGATAAGTTTATCATTGTCGACCTAGGCACGATAAGCTTATCAACAATAATTATGATCCTGTATCACATTTGTTTATTATAGAATTAATATCTCGAATTTACTTACACCAAGATTATTACGATTGTCTCATTAAAATTCAGTATTTGTGTATTTGAAAACTGTGAAGCATTCTCCATTTATTTTCTTGGTAGCAATCTTTTTTTTACAAAAAAAAAACATGCAAAATATTGTGGTACATCGAACTTTAACAAAAACAGGAAGAACCATTTGTGCTTTGTTACAAAAGAGACATATTTCTACAAACCAGGATGAATTCAAATGCAGCTTTCCTGATATTAACATACCAGATGTAAATCTGGTCGAATTTGTTACTAAAGATTTCGCAAAATGGCCTCACAAAGTTGCTGTGGTAAGTATTTTATGCACTATACAAAACATAACCTCAGATTGGATGCTGATACGTCGCTCAAAAAGACAAAGTTACGATTCAAGGTCATTATCTATGGTTAGGGTTATATTTCAAGGTCGTTTGCAGGAATGTGGCGTCACTGGTAGGAAATACACCTACGATGACGTCAGACAGAAAGTAGACAATTTTGCTAAAGCATTGCGCAGAGTTTTGAAACTGCAAAGAGGCGACCTAGTGGCGATTCACTTGCCAAATATTCCAGAATATCCCATTTGTATCCTTGGTATACTTTTGGCAGGACTGCGAATAACAACATTGAATCCTGGCTACACCATAGGTAAGTTTATTAATGTATTGTGAATAAAAACAAAGAAAAATGGGAATGAATAATGTTTGATAGGTGAAATTCAAAGACAACTAGGCGATTCTAATCCTAAGGCTATTATAACGTTGACTGATCATCTGGGGTCAATAAAACCTGCACTCAATAATCTCCAAAGGAATATTCCTATGGTGGTCATAAAAAATTTGGTACGTCTCACTACTATCTGTTGCAAAAGTTTTCAGTCGTGTGTTTGGAGGCTTGTAACTCTGCAACGACTAAACAAAAACAATTGAAATAAAATGTGTTATACTCCTGAATTATTTCTACATCACATGAGTGACTACCAAAATTTTCTACCCCTCGGTTTGGACAGAAGCCCGAGAAAAGTGTAAAAGTGTACCCTATTTTAGCTGTTTTACTAAACGCTGGTCTTTCCAAGTTTTTTCTCCTAAACCGCTTGCCCAGCAAAATTCAAATTTACACAGAGAATAATTCAAGATCTTGTCTACAGATTGGCATTTGCATTTTCCTAATTTTCCTTGCAATAAAGGCTATAAACAAGATTTTCATGAAAGCGGATATCTCGGCAACGAGTATTAAGGCTCCGTTTTAAAAACATCGCAACTTCCAAACGAAATATTTCGTTGCGATGTTTTTTTTTGCTGGGAGTGGTCTGCCTGGCCCCCACCAACGTCAACCAGGCTACAGTTTTATGATAAGGGGAAGTTGGGGGGTTTAGAGGAAGCAGGCAAAGGCGGAGCATAGTCGACGCGAGTACATTCGAAGGGGAAGTACTCAGCCAGTTTGTCGCCGCGCGTCGGCGCTTTCGCTTTCGCTCAAGTTACAATGTATTAGTGTTCTCACTCATCACGGTCGCATATGCATCCCGGACTGCATACAGCTGGCTGGCGGCCGCCAGGCGGTAAAAGAAAATATAATAATAATATTTATTTACGACCGCAGTCATTTACAAGGAATATATACATACAATCTATTACATAAACAAAATACCAAAATAATAAAAAAAAGCAAAAGAAAAAGAAACAGAAAATTATTCTAACATAAAAGTAATTCTATCTTTAACTAATCGTTTGAAGCTATTAATGGAGCAATCAAAATCATCTGGCTCAAGGTTGAGTTTGTTTGCCAACCGACACATTCTTGTAAATGGTGTATTCACCCCATAGTTTGTTCGATGAAACGGTTCATTGAACATTGAACTATATTGATTTAAGTTAGAGAGAGCGCGCTTGCTATTATAATATTTAATCTTTTTAACAGGGTGACATACATACAGTATAGTAAATTGACAAAAATGTATTAACTCATGATAACTCCTCGGTGAATTATGGACTTCAATTTAGAAAGGAATTAATTAAAATCGAGCAATGAGGACCCAATACATTTATAAACATGCTGGATATCGAACGAACGCACGGCAGTGACACACGAAGACAAAAATAAAAAAAAATAATCTGATGCGTTCAGGCACATTACTTTATCATACCATATATAAAATTAATAGTTTAGCTGCATGAGATTCTATTTGATCGACATCGGCCATGTCTGCTTTAAAATAAAACTACTGGAACTAGACGGATATTGTTATTATACTGACAGTAGGTATTGTCAAAACATCAGCGTTTGACACTACCTACTGTCATTAGAATCACAATATCTGACAAATCCTGGCTAACTAGTTTTAATGCAGCGATCTCGATAAAATAGAATTTGCTCATGCAGCTACACTATTCATTTTACCAAAAAATGCCATAGTCATAAATTGTTCAGAATTTCCTGTACTTTAATTTATTATTTAACTATTTCGACAAATTTCCAGAAATGGCGGCTTATTTGCAAAATCTTTCAAAAATGCTATAAGAATAAACCTCCAGTTCCTTTGGATCCTTTTCAACAGAAAGCTTTTCAGCTCTAAGTTTGGTTATGAAACTTCTAAATATGAAGTTTCGTCCCGATACCTTAGTAGTTTCTCCAGAATCGTCGCCACCAAAAAAAAAAAACACACATACACAGAATTTTTTTTTTACCTGGGTCAAAAATGTTCAAGGGATCCAAAAAGACATTTCCGCTAAAACCTCAAAAATTTTGTTTGGCACGATTACAATACTTTACATACTACGTATGATAAGTAAAATCATAGTACATAGTCCAAAGTTCCCCAAACCAGTTATATAAATCCCAAATATTTTGTCACCTACAAGTTCGCTATATTTTATAAACGTTTTGGGCGCCATGAATGCAAGATTCATGAATGAAAACAAATTCTGGCATTGGCTATATCCAATTCCCGCTGTAATACTGCCCAATACAGTCGCTGAACTAATATCCATTAGAGCCGACCCAAGTTCGTCACTGCTAATTGTCTCTTCCTGTCCACAAAACCGACATTTTAAATAAAATGTTCATTTCAGTCCTGTTCTGGTCTCTTTGTCTCATTTGTAATCAAATAATTACAATATTGTTCTTTTAGATTATCTATACATATATTTTAACTTAGGTGGTACGTAGTCGTCTTTTACTAATTCGTCTAGAGGACAGATGCGGATGTTTAGGTATTTTGCCACGACTTCTACCCATTATTAAACAAATGTACCTAACACCTAGCAGGTATAACTACACTAAGTATAATATCATACAGTATATGACTTTCATCGTGTGTTAAATTTGTAAACCGTGCGTATAAATGTGAAATGCGAGAACTCGGTTCTCCCGATTCAATATACGCTACGGTCATAACTTGTGAACAGTCTAATCTAAAAATAGCAGTAGGCGTGGCGTAGTTATAGGCGGTGTTTAAAACTCCTAACGTCTGCTGTCTACACCGGGCCCGTAATATAGGCAAATTACATACATTTCTGGCAATTATGCTTTGTTATCGCAATTATAATGTTTAGATTAAAATTGTACTTAAATAAAAAATCTATTTTTGTATCATGAGTTGGGCTAAATGTTTTATATTTGAAAAAAACCAAAGATATAGAAGTAAAATTGATTTTTATCGCTAAAAAAATTTTTTTTTCATCCAGCCCAACTCGTTATTTATCTAAGAAGTTACATAAAAAATTTCATAAACTTTTAACAATAAATAACGCTTTTATTTGCAAACACGTTTTAGGAGAGGTAGAACTGGGTCTTAACACGACAACGCGACAGGAACGAAAACAATCGCAACCGGCTCGATTCGAGGTCGGCTACAGCCTGCACCGCAGGCCCGTACTTAAGCAGAATTAAAGTTGCTGGTTAGAAATGGTGGACTCTTTGTTTAATGAAAGAATAGTTTGCAAGTGTACAGCGAAGAGCTGTAAACATGTTTTTTTTTTGTTTTTAGATTTTTATGTCGCAGCAAACAAATAAAATAACAAAAGAAATGATTTTTTCACAAACCCAAATAATATGCAGAACAGGTTGAGTGCGGGTAAAATCAAGATTATATAATTACATAAATATTACATTGATAACTAATTTCTTGAATAAAGTTTCTTGAGTAACTGCGTTGCGTGCGTACGTGTTTTGCAAGTCTTCAGCAAAAATTCTGAAGTGTTATTCCAAGGAAGTAAAATAAATAATTATCAATGTCAGAAATTTCTTTCTCTATTAATTATAGCACAGCTGTTGTATCTGTCAAAACTCGCCATCAAGAGAAGGTACTTCTATTAAATTTTATAGCAAAAAAACACAGATGCAACGAAGTAAAATTATTGTGGTTATTTGTAGCCCATTGCGAGTTTAATGCAATTGAATTAATCTGGGCTTACGTAAAAAATAAAGTTGCAAAAAACCACAATACATTTAAAATTAAAAATATGTTAAATTTATGTTAACGAAGCACTGTTTCAAAAGAGATATGGCAAGATTGTGTTGCATAATATCATCAACAACTGATTTTCGGCAGAAATAATATTGCGAAGTAATAGTAAATCACAAAACAGAATATGTATACAATTCCACAAATAAAGAAAAAAAACACAGATAATAAGAAAAAAACAAAAAAACACGTATGCTAGTTTGAAAGATAAAACCGAACGAGGAAATGATAAAAATATTGAATACGGTCCTGAGAGTTGATCGTTTGAAATCGTCGCGCGAAGCCTTGCATCGGATCCCGCCCGTAATCCCCTTTCCCCGAGGGGAACCATCCTGCGCACAGAATCGATTACATTCATTTCACTCTTAAAAATTGCCAAGTAACCTTAATGTTATAAAAGCTCGCTTACAGAGTTTATTACATACAAAACCAAGAAAATAAAAACGCCAATCTATAGAAGAGACTTCAGGGGTAGGCTGACCAAAAAATAATTTTTTTTTGTTTAGTGGTTTACGAGAAAAAAATCGGAATGTCAAGCATTATTTTAAAACCGCAAAAGTCGTGTACCTTTTTCTACTTGTCTCGCGATCGTGGGCAAACCGATGGGCAGAAAAATTTGATAGTCACTCCTGTTATGTAGAAATGATTCAGGAATACAACACACTTTATTTAATTTTTTGTTGTTCAGCCATTTCAGAGTTACGGGTCTTCAAACACAGGTTTCAATATTTTTGCAACCGTTCTTCAATGAACATTAACAGTTTTAACAGTTTTGATTTTTCAGCAAGAAGAAACAAATCCAATTGGTGTAATTGATTTCAACGAATTGGTAAACACAAATCTGGATACATCTAACGATTTTGAACCATTACAAGGCAATGAAACAATTCATTTACCATACTCCAGTGGGACAACTGGGTTACCCAAAGGAGTCATGCTTACCAACAGAAATATAGTTGCAAATATATCCCAATTTCATTCGCCTAACCACGGATTTATACAAGAAGCTACTGGTATATCAAACATTTCAAAAAGATAAATCAAACTCATCCCATTTACATCAAAATATTTTAGAATCGCATCAAGATGTTGTACCTGGAATCCTTCCAATGTTTCACATCTTCGGATTCACTATATGCACGCTAAGTTTGTTGCAGAAAGGCTGTAAGATAGTAACAATACCAAAATTTTCACCGGAGGTTTTCTTGAAGGTGCTAGATGTCCACAGACCGAATGTTATGCAAGTTGTACCACCTATGGGTTAGCACCATTTGTTTATCTATAAAGTTTGTTTTAACATAGGTCTGATAAAATTTCTCTTTCAGTTATTTTCCTAAATTCGCATTCCGATGCTAAAAGAGAATATCTGGAAAATTTAAGAACAATTTTGGCTGGGGCTGCGCCTTTGGGAGCTCTCGACGAGAATAAATTCAGAGAAAAAGTTGGAAAACCGGTACAAATATTGCAAGGTACGTTTAGATATACAGGGTGTGTTGTTCCGCGTCCCGAATACTTAAATATTTATAGAAAACATCACATATTATGACAAAAAAATCTGATGTGGCCAGTCACATCATACTATACAGGCTGTATATTAAATGAGTGGAATAATTTCTAGAGGTTATAGATCTTCATAATTGGAGTAAAAATTTCAAATACGTTTGTTCCCTAAGTGACACCGGTATTGAGTAATTAATTATTGAAAATGCAGAATTTGACGCCGCACTTTTTTAGAAAGGGTAGTAGCGACTTAACCTAGAGCCGTTAGCGAAACAGCTGACCGAGGGGAAGACCCGTGCGTGCTTTAGTTTACGCTCTCCAGTTGTTTTTTTTTATCGGGTTTCTTGGTAGTTATTTTGTGGTTTTGTGTTTCAAAATGAACAATTTTAGTAGTGGTGAATAGGTGGACATGTTACTTGTTTATGGTGAATGCAGCGGCCGCTCAAAGATTTTATTCGGAACGATTTAGAAACCGGCGCGTGCCTAATAATAAAACTTTTGTTTCCCGTGGTTCAACGGTTAAGAGATAGTCCTGCTCGGGTATTTTTGCCTAACCATGGAGGAAGAGGCCGTCCACGCGATCGTAATATGGTAAATACCGAAGAACAAATCTTGCACATGGTCCACGAAGATGATCGACGAAGCACTAGAACAATTGCTCGACAAGTCGGAGTTTCTCACGGGATAGTGCACAGAACACTACGTGAAAACTTACTTCGGGTATATCGGGAAACACGTGTACAAGATTTGCTCCCACAGGATTATTTACAGAGGGTCATCTTTTGTGAGTGGTTTCGTGGTCAATGTCAAACCAATGAAAACTTTCCTAATTGGGTACTTTCTACTGATGAAGCGACTTTTACCCGAAACGGAATTTTTAACAGCCGGAACATGTGCCACTGAACCTATGAAAATCCGCGAATTATACGACGTACCAATTTTCAGCACCGATATGCCATTAATATCTCGGCCGGAATTATTGGCAATTGTTTAGTAGGGCCAGTGGAACTGCCGCCTTAATGGTGAAGAATACTTGAATTTTTTTACAAAACACACTACCAGGTTTGTTAGAAAATGTGCCGCTTGATGTTCGCCGTGGTTTATGCACGACGGTGCTCCTGCACATAAGAGCCGCATTGTAGTGCAACATTTAAGTCAAACATTTGGTGAGAAGTGGATAGGGATTAATGGACCAAGACGTTGGCCAAGTCGTTCTCCAGACTTGAATCCTCTGGATTTTTATTTCTGGGGTTATTTAAAAGGATTAGTGTATGAGACGGAAGTAAACAATGAAAATGAACACCGTGAGCGAATTTTCAATTGTGTTGAAATTGTGCGCGATGACATTGAACGCCGCTCTTTATGTGCGAATCGGAGGCGCCGGGCAGAAGCGTGTTTGGATGCAAACGGTACGCACCTTGAGCAGTTTCTTTAAAATTTTTGGTAAGTTTACTGTTAAATCATTGAATACATCGTTATTTATACGCATTTCGTGAGCTCCTCGTGCTACAGATTGGTGCGGGCTAGTTTTCGACGGAGTACTACACATTATGAAAACATGTGGGCAACGGAAACTGAATTTTCAACTGCAAAATTTTGAAAAATTTTATTAAGATTTTTTGTTCCTCATATTGAGTTACATCACCCCTCCAAATTATTGCACTGTATTAATATACACCCTGTATATTAAATTAATAGTTTAGCTGCATGTGATTCTATTTGATCGAGATCGGTCGTGTCTGCATTAAAAATAAAACTAGTTAGCCAGGATTTGACAGATAGTTTGATTCTATTGACAGTAGGTATAGTCACAACATCAGTTTTGTTTGAAAAATTTCAGAAATTATACACTTTGCAAGATCTCAACCGGGTACAGCTGGAAACAACTTTTTCAGTATTCGTAATGGATTAAAATATACAGGGCGTTTCATTAAATAAAAACAAAGTATATTTTTTCCACTGCGCTTAAATTCAACACCCTATATAAATGAAAATATTTTTTTATTGTGGAAAATGATGGGTCACACAACATTTGTATAAAGCATTTTATCTTTTACTTCACAAAACAACGGAAATATTGCTCTGTGCCACATTAATGAATCACCCTGTATAATCTGCCAGTCGACCGATGTTGTCGTTTCCTTCATTCTCCTTCATTCCTGATTCCCAATTTTCAAATCTCCATCATTCAGCATATTCTAAGGAGACCTAACTGGGGACATAACCTAAAATAGCACATTCAATTTTGTTCAGGTTTGATGTGCTTATTTTCAAATGGTACATTTTTGACTGCATGTTTTTTTTGTCAATAAAATACGATACTCTATCACACTCACTATAGATATTACCTACTCATATAGTTCGTCAAAACCATCGAGATAGTATAAAAAGGAGACGCTATGACGTCTATGCCGCTATGACGTTTTTCCTATATTGAAAACGGCGTCAGTAGGTGTGGCTTATGGGACTATACGACGGTCGGTCTGCACAGGCCCGCAATAATTATAATTCTTTTTCTTTAATATTGCAGACAGTGCAACATAGCACATATTAACTATATTTGTTTAACTAAAGAAAATAAAAATATATAATAAACATAAAAATAAGTACTATGAATTAGGGTTATAAAAAATAATGTAAAATAAATCTTATATTAGTTTAATTATACATTCTGTAGCCTACTGGCCATTAAACAAAACCATTTTATTATTTTGATGTCGAATGCTGGCGGATTTATTTATTTTTGTTTTTCTGATGTAACACGTTCGAATATCTGTGTACCTAATTATAATACTTTTAATTAATAATATTCTGTGACTATGAAACACATCTTGATTGAAACTATGTTTTACTAAACTAGAAAATATATATGATGCGATTTGGTGATATTCTGTCTATACATATATCCGTAAAATGCTTCGAACAAACAACACTGGACTTTGTCGGCTTCCAGTTACATCGGTCTACAAACTGTATCCATAATTCCTGCTGGGCAGGAATCTTTAGAAACCTACATTTAATTGTTAAATAAAAAAAAAATTAAGTCAAATTTGACTGAATACAGGACTGTTCATTGTCATTTGACTGACATCTAACGTCACTTACTGATGAAACGGAATTCCCGCTGATTTATTGCAGCCATGATCCTTTCTGCTGCGACAGCTTCTTACATCACATACTGTCATGCTAATCTGTTGTAAAAATGTAAAAATACCTAAAGCGCACTAGAAACCACTTAAACCTATATAATGTATCGGCTTAACTAACGGACGGTATGATTTGACATAAAGTTTTTTACTATCTCGATCGTCAAAACAATACAACTAATGGTATAATTTTAAGGTTATGGTCTAACTGAATCATCACCAACGGTCATGGCAATTCCACCAAGTGAGGAAGGAAAGTTTCCTGGCTCAATGGGATATCCAATGCCCAATACCAGGCTAAAAGTTGTAAAGATTGATGACCCAGATGCAAAACACTTGGCAGCAAACCAAACCGGAGAGTTGTTGATCAAAGGACCACAAGTGATGAAAGGATACTTCAATAAACCGAAAGAAACAGAAGAATCTTTCGTAGATGGCTGGTTCCGAACAGGTGATATGGTCACGTACAATGAAGATGGAATGTTTTACATAGCGGATAGGATCAAAGAATTGATCAAAGTTAAAGGGTTCCAAGTACCACCTGCGGAGTTGGAAGAAATTATAAGAGATTTTCCTGGTGTTGCCGAAGCAGCTGTTATTGGTGTACCTCACGAGTACTCTGGTGAGGTACCAAGGGCTTATGTTGTTGCCAAGGTGGGAGAGAATGTGAATACGTCAAAACTTCAGGAGTACGTCCATTCTAAAGTAGCTTCGTACAAGAAATTAGCTGGAGGAATTGCTATTGTGGATAGTATACCAAAAACACCGTCAGGGAAGATTTTGCGAAAGGATCTGAAGAAACAATACGAGGAGTGCAAAGTTTAGCAAATGTACGCCGAGTGGAGCAAAATTGTTAATGCATTGTTAATCCTAGATAGGAAATAATTAAAAATAAACGTGAAATAATTTGTTGTTATATAATATAAAACCACTAGTCCATATTACGTAAAGTAAAATAAAGTTCACCAGTAGGGTTGCCAGGTCCAAAAATCGAGTTCGCAAGACAACACACAGCGAAGTATATTCTCAAAACGTGAGAAAATTATTTACTTGCGGTTATTGCTTTAGATGAAAGTTAATATTTACTTGGCTTGAAACAATTTCTTTCATTTAAGAATTCCTTGTTCTCACAATTCAAGAATATCCCAATCTCAGAGTTATTAGTTTCGGTTAAGTATATAATTTTCAAACCAAGAAGTTTAAATTCTCAATTCACGTAGTTGATCAATAACTTGAATCAAGTAAGCCATTGCTTGCAACGCGCTTGCGCATTTACACTCAAACGTGCACGAACGTTGCCGAGATTTAAGATTTTTCGCATCGGCCTTTGCCTTCAGTTAGTTGGGGTCTGCTATGGCGTCGTGTTCGCTGACTACCGAGTATTGTCCGGAAAGAGTTCAATATGTAAGTACATATATCTTTACTAATTGTGTAGGTACTGTACGCAATAACTACGCGATCTATAATATTATGAAAGTACCTATATAGTTTTAATTTTGCGTGAATAGCCTACAGTACTTATGTTCAACGTATTTGCAACACAGTTCGTAGTTGTGACTTGTGACGCACACGGTACGTAAATTTTGCCTAGCCATATAGTGATCACCAAAACAACATACATGTCACAGAAAACTTACTTGTGTAATATAATGGAAACAATTTGATGTCTAATAGAATATGGTGTTTTTTCCATGCCTTAGATATTGTAGGTAGTGATAATTTATAAATAGGTAAGTATATATGTAATTAAGCAAAGAAATTTCACACAATAAAACAAATATCATTCGCTAAGTTATTGTCTACTTATTTCACACAATTCCCTACCTTTTAAAAAAAAAACTAAAACAGTAATTTCTATTCAATACATAATGATCATGTTCTTAAACTAATAATATCTATACTCATTTCAAAAAAATATTTTCTCATTGTCAAGCATATATATATTCACTTTAAGAAAATTCCATTATTCTCAACGTGAGAATAGTTTTCTTGAATGAATAATATCTATACTCATTGCAAGAAAATATTTTCTCAGATATACAAGCATATGATCATTTCAATTCAACAATATCTCTTTATTCTTAACTTGAGAAAATATCTACTTGCGGCTATAGCAAAGTAATCATTTACTTGGATGAAAGCATATTGCTTTGAGTGAAGTATTTACTTTTCTGTGTGAAGGATTCCAAAAATTCAGGAGTCCTTAGACTATAGGAATCACAAAATGTCCAATCGATATTGTACACGTTTGAGGTAGATTGCGTTCTTAACTTGGACGGCCGGTTTCCAGCCCGTTATAAGAATTTACATGTATAGGCAAAACCGGGAGTGGTGAAGATTACTCATAGATTTCAGCTGTTATTTTCGACATACGTTACAGATTATTTCTACATATTGACGTGTGTTAAAACGAAATAGCATCCTTTTCATACGTCTGCTGTATAATTTAAATGGGCAAGACAAAAAAGCACGTCTGTTCTTAGAACAGATGACAGCGGTACTTGCAACCTAACCTCCAATTATTATAAAAACACAGCGAACGTGTGAATTAAATGTGAGCAAAATGTTTTCGTTGAAAGGAAAGGCCCTAAATACGAAATCGATGGTTATGGTCATGAACGTATTAAATTATTTTCGGCGCACGTCTGAATCCATTATCAAAACACGTATTAAAAACATAACCTCACATTTACAACAAACTACCACCGTTTTGTGAAATATTCAGAAATGAATTTCAAAACATATTTAATAATGTCTACACAAACAGAAAAGAAACTCCAAGTTTAAGCACTCAGTCACAAAATGATTATTTCTGAGCTAATTCGAACCGCACAAATACACTGTCTTAAATGGGCTAGTTGGTATGTTTTCACTTTGCTTCTGTTAAACATGGTAATGATGGATATATAAATTAGATAGGACATCACAATTAAATGACCAATGATAGTATTTTTAGTAACTAAATATTAATCTTTAACGAACTACCTAGTAGGCAACCAAATATACACAACAATAGAACCAATCCACGCGGTACGTCCATATCTTGGTTCGTATGATTTTAAGCGATGAGTCAACTTCACCTCTCCCGGTTTTGCCTATATAGAAAAAGGCTAGTTACTCAAGTACCCTGAGAGATATCGCAATGAAACAAACACTGTTCGAACAAGCATTCTTCGGCCAATCTAAAAGTGGAAAAGTCCGATCCGAAATATGTAAATCAGTATTCGTAATTAATTAATAACGACTAAAACTACGCGCCGCGGTAGATTAAAGTTGCTAAGTATACGAGCCATCCGTCGCATACAATTACCAAGATTCCGCAATCCAGAAGATTCGTATAATAGATAAACGAACGAACGGTTGACTACTGATATGAACCAAACGAAGGCAAATGTTACAATGGTTTGTATTTCTAATTAATGTTTGTATTTGAGTGTGTGTATATTTCAGAGGAAGAATGAATAATACAATAATTATCTTATCAGCTAAACTCCTTCTTTTTCAAATGCTGACTTCAATTGCCTCCTCAAAATCTTTCCAGCGGCATTCTTTGGAATTTCTTTCACTACAACAACACCACCAACTAGTTTCTTGTACGGAGCTACTTTAGCAGCAACATATTCTTCCAGCTTCCTCACATCTATGGCACTACCCAGTTTTGAAACAACATACGCCCTTGGAACTTCTCCAGAATACTCATTACTAATTCCAATAACACCAGCTTCTGCAACACCAGGATAACTCCTTATCAATTCTTCCAACTCCGCAGGTGCAACTTGAAATCCTTTCACCTTAATCAGGTCTTTTATCCTATCAGCCATGTAGAACATGCCATCTTCATTGTATCGTACCATATCTCCAGTTCGAAAGTAACCATCGGATGTGAAGGCATTTTTCGTTTCTTCTGGTCTGTTGAAGTATCCTTTCATGACCTGTGGTCCTTTGAGTAACAGTTCTCCGACTGCATGAGGTCCGAGATGCTTTTGGTCAGGATCATCAATGTTGACCACCTTTGCAGTTGTATTTGGTGCCAGTTCGCCAATAGTTCCTGGGTACTTGCCTTCTTTGGAAAGAGGAGTGCCAGTTCCTGTTGATGATTCAGTTAGTCCGTAACCTAAAAATATATAGCTGAGTAGTAGCTATATTTTAGATAGGAGTGAGGAACGGTTATTAAAATAAGGAAGGCCAATCAACAATTCCTCTAGTCTATTCCTCTAGAAACTTGAAAAAGCAGATCTTCTTGGCAAATCTTACAATGTCTGAGAGAGGAAATATCAAAAGGATTACAGACATCTTTTGTTTGTTTTTACGTAACATACATTTTAAACAAATTTTGCCCAATAAATTCAACAAACTCAAACAGTTATTGTTCTTAGTTTATTAAAACGCTAATTATTTGGATTCCAAATTTGACTTGAATGATTGGTATTTAGTTATGAGTTAAGAGTCACTCGTCGATTTTACATATGGTTCAAATGCTGACTCTGAACAGAGTATTTTTGTTATAACTTATCAGAATCCTGGGCGATGCTTGTAACAAGCTGCACAAAGAGTACTACCACTTCATATGCACTTAATAATATTGCAATAAAAAGTCGCTACACGCTGCTCTTTTTGTGACATGCAACCTGGGTTTTTTGGAATCTTTGTCCTGCAAACTAGATTTTTGCATCTGGAAACCCTAGTTCCCACACGAATAACTTATTGTTCAGATAGTGTTGTTTTGTGTTATGATAAACAATGCAATATCGCACTTGAACGGTATTTTGTGCATGGTGACATTGACTTATTTAAAAACATACGTATCATACGTATCATCTGTTTACACATTATGTACTCGTTTCTGTTTACTTTGAACGCTTAATTATTTAGATTATTTAGAACAACAGAAATAAAATAAATAACAAACAAACCTATCCAATCATTTTTTTATCGAATAGAAAAATACAGACACATACCTGCCAGAAAAAATGCACTGGCCTGAAATTTCTGCTACTTAGTAAAACAATTTAAAGAAATTGGTGATACTATTATCTCTTACCTTGTACAATACTAACAGGCCTTTCAACTTTAGCCCTAAACCTGTCCTCATCCACTTTTCCCAAAGGAGCAGCACCGCACATAACAACCCTTACACTTTGCAGATCTTTTGCACTAACGTCCGGATGGGAGTTCAAAAACGTAACTGAAAAATTTATATAGTTCGATGATGGTATTTATCATAACGTGGAGGAAATACTCACTTATTGGAGGAGCAACCTTCATAATTGTTGGAGAAAACTCTTTCAGTACTCTTAAGTACAGCTCAGGTGAAAATGTTGGCATCGTCACCAACTTGGTTCCTCTTTTCATGTAAGCTAATGACCCCATCACAAAACCGTATATGTGAAACATTGGTAACATTGCTGGTTGTACTTCTTGAAAATTTTCTGTGAATAGAAAATACTTGTTGAGAATAATCTGAAAACTAATGATGGTTGGTGGCCTATTCTTGTTCAGTAGGTTGATGATGTTTCAGAATAGATATTGTGGTAAACATTTGATGGAGTATTGAAAACACCCGAATGCTAATTCTTACCACAGTATTGCTTCAGAGGAATCAACCTACAACAAACATATTCCCGTATGTTACATTAAGTATGCAATCAAAAGGCCACAAACTGTCCGGGACTGCACACTATCCCTGGGGAAAAACTAGCAAAAGAGAACAAGGTCTCACTGATGTGGGTTCCAGGACATTCAGGGATCGAAGGCAACGAACAAGGCGACATCCTAGCCAGAGAAGGCTCCAACACTCCCTTCTACGGACCTGAACCCTGTTGCGGTATCACAAAGAGCCACATCAGGAAGATGGTAGAAAACTGGGAAGATAAAGCTAAACGAACTCACTGGGAAACATCACCTGGCATGAGACAAGCTAAGGGTACCATAACCTTCTCCGCCTCCAAGGCCAGACAGTATCTCCAGTTACAAAAAACAGACCCCCGACTGATTGCAGGTCTCCTTACAGGACATTGTCCACTGTGATCTCACAAAGATTGGTTGGGCAAACAACGCAGACTGTAGATTCTGCGGGGGTCCCCCTAGACAGCGGTACACCTATTGTGCGAATGTGACGCTCTAATGCGTGGCCAAGACAAAACCACTTGGGAGCCGCCATCATTGAACCAGCAGAGCTGACACCACTTACTCCTCGAACAATTACTGACTTCGTGAAAAGGCTCAACATCGAAGGACTGTAATGTATGAGGGAAATACAAAAGATCTTTTAGGTCAAAGTTTATCGAAAGCACAGATGCCAAACGAACCAACTCTACCATACATTAAGTAGTATCAAGTAGAAGATCACTTACCATTGGCTTCTTGAAAGTAATCAAAGCTAAGATATTGTACCATGTTAGCTGTTACGTTTGAATTCGTCAGCATGACTCCTTTTGGTAAGCCAGTAGTTCCACTCGAGTACGGTAAGAATACAGCATCTTCTGAATTCAGCTGTTCAGCATTTGGAATGTCGATCTTCAAGTTAACCAGTTCTTCGTAACTAACAACTCCATTTGGAATAGATTCATGTTGCTACACAAACACAAACTCCTTCGTTATACTTCATAAGCTTGACATGTTTAAATCCAAAACTTACTGTGCTAGTAGCAACTATAATTGGTATCCTAATTTTGGCATTCTCAAGGGCAGTTTGTAGTTTCGATAAGAGATCGTTCAAAGTAATTACAGCTTTGGCGTTACAGTCCTTTATATGTCTCTGTATCTCATCTATAATTAAATATTAAGTTAGGGTGTGCATTTTTACAAGTTGTATACATCATTCAGTCTATTGTTTAGATACCTGCTGTGTACATAGGATTTATTGTTGTCAGACGCAAACCAGCTTTAAAAACTCCTAAACCTGATACTATAAACTGGGGACAGTTTGGTAACAAAAGAGCAACGACATCCCCTTTTTGTAAACCTACTATTTTCCTCAAGCATTTGTCCAGGTTGTTGGACTTAACGAAGACATCTTCATACGTATAGCTTTTGCTAGTAACTGCACATTGCTAAAATAAGAACAACATATTAATGCTCCGGCCACACTAACCCCTAATGTCATATAATAACTCGTTGACGTTTAACGTCAGTTTAAATCAATAGAAGTTTCAGATGAAACTTATTTATGTTTAAAAGAGAGTCCTATGAAACATCTCACGACCTACTTTCTCCATGCTGTTCAAGTGGGTTCCAGGAATACCAACTTGCGGTTCAAACCAAGCTGTCACTTTTAATCAAATCAACCTCTCTCTTATTTTTAAATACTCCTCACACTTTAGAAAATAGCAAACAGTCAACAAAACGAACAAAAGGAAACAACAGAATTGTATACTTACTACCGCTATTTTGTTGTGCCATTTGGTGTGATCCCGCATAACATACTCGAAAATATTGTCCCTTGGTAGTTCAACATCTGGCATTGACGATTTTAGAAATTGGGCGCTATAGGCCCTGTATGGTGGAAGCTGACAATGTATGTTAGTTTTTCTTGCCAAATGCACTACACGCGATAAGGTTCGCATTGTAAATAATCGACCGCGTTTTCAGAAGTGAAATGATAATGTAAATACATATTATACTAAAATATGTAAAACGTTCAAAATGTTTTATCAACAAGGTAAACTTGCAACAACAATAGAATGTAAAAAATGATTACTATTTGTATGATAATGCCAATGTAATTGTAGTGAACAACAATGTTCTCTTATTGACAGTGTTTGTAGTGCATGGTTTATTATTAGGTACATAATTTAGTTAGTTACTGTTGATTATTTATAGTATGCCATAGAATCGCAAACAATCCAGAACGAATTCAAAAAATCTGATGTCGCCAGGCACATTACTTTATCATACTATATATAAAATTAATAGTTTACCTGCATGAGATTCTATTTGGTCGAGATCCTTCGTGTCTGCATTAAAATAAAACTGGTTAGCCAAGCGTTGACAGCTATTTTGATTCTAATGACAGTAGGTATTGTCAAAACATCAGCGTTTGAGACTACCTATTGTCATTAGAATGAAAATATTTGTCAAATCCTGGCTAACTAGTTCTATATTAATGCAGACACGACCAAATAGAATTTGGTCATGTAGCTAAACTATTAATTTTACCAAAAAATGTCAGAAATAACTACTTTAGTTTATTATCTAACTATTTTGACGAAAATACAGAAATGGCGGCTCATTTGCAAAATCGTTAAAAAATGTTAAGAGTAAACATCCAGTTCCTTTGAACCCTCTTGAACCAACAGCTTTTCAGTTTGGTCATGAAACTTCTAAATATGAAGTTTGACATCTCTCTTTTAAAAAATAAACTGCTTCCGGGTTATGCCGCGTGTCAAGATTTGTTAATGGTGACGTTTCGTGAACCATGTTGCTAGCGTCTTCAGAGCTAACTGAATACTGAAGACTTACCAAAGAAATCTCCCTTATATACCTAAATTTACACCTCACTGCGCACATCTGGAGCTACCGCTCCCATGTGCTTTTCCACCTGACCGCGTTAGGCTAGATTTCCAGACCCTACTAATGTCAGTACCGTCCTCGCGATTGATGTTGTCAGGATATTTGTAAATTTCGATGGCTTCTCTAATAAGCCTTCGATGATAATTACCCACCCTTGCCAACATCTTCGCGTCATCGAAATTCTGTGTGTCCCGACTCGTGGCAGTGTTGAGCAACAGCGGACTGTTGAATCTTTCATCGCCGGGTGTCTCTACTGTGTTCCTTGACTCGACATTCGATACTTCGTCCTATCTGTCCTACATAGCATGTTCCACACTCACATGTTATCTTGTACACCCCTTCGTTCTTCAGGAGTGGTGTGATATCCTTTGGGTTAGGCAAAAGATCCTTTACCTTAGCTGGTGCTCTGTACCTCACCGTGATACCCGATTTCTTCAGTACTCTACCGATTCTCTACCGATACCCCACTTACGTATGGTAAGCAAGCGAACCCCTTTGACTCTTGCGGTTCCGCTGAGACTTGCGGTTTTCTTTGTGTGACACCCCGTATGTCAGACTTGGTGTATCCATTCTGACGTAGGGCCCACTCCAAGTGGTTCCGTTCGTCGTCCAAGGTGCTAGAGTCGCATACCTTCTCGGCTCTATTGAACAAAGTGTTAATAACACTTCTCTTCTGTTGGGGGTGGTGGTGTGATTTAGCGTTCAAGTACCGATCGGTATGTGTCTTCTTACGGTAGACTGTATGTCCAAGCCTACCCGTTGACGTTCTGTATACCAGCACATCCAACAAAGGCAGCTGATTATTCTCTTCTATTTCCATCGTGAATTTGATGGAAGGACTAACATTGTTAAGGTGGTTAAGGAACTCAGTAAGTTTGTCTCTACCGTGTGGCCAAACCACAAAGGTATAATCGACATATCTGACCCAGTGCTTGGGTTTGAAAGGACTAAACCTAATGGCTTTTTCTTCAAACAGTTCCATAAAGAAATTGGCGATTACCGGTGACAGAGGTGATCCCATGGCTACACCTTTTACCTGCTCATACATCTCTCCCGCTCTCCCGCCCACTTGAACTATGTGGTGGAGAGACAATACTCTACAAGATCCGGTACATCGGTTGGTAGACCTAGGGGGTAGACCTAAATGTTGTCCGAAGGCCTTCGACTGCCTCCTTAACCGGAACAAACGTAAAGAGTGTAAAGAGTGTAAGCCTACGTACTTACTTAATCTCTCTTTTAACTTGCCCAGACAATTAAGGTGAAACTTAGCAGCGATTACTCTGGGCTAGTCACAATCAGTGCAGAGCTACTAAGCGTCAATATTTTATTTTATTTTAGGAGACCACTTGAGAAAAATAGCTTGCTAATTTTCATCTTAATTCTCTTGCAGCTCAACAGGATTATAATAGAGAGTTGTATGAGTGGGCCTTAGTAATGGAAATTGCTAATAACATTCTAAAAGGTTTAAATAAATAAAATCGATGTCGGTATAAGTTGCTAAATTTACTTTCTACAATATGAAATAGTTGACTAGGTAGGTATTGCAGATTCGTTATGAATAATACAATACTTAATCTTATTAGCTAAATTCCTTCATTTTCGAATTTTAACTTCAATTGTCTCCTCAAAAGCTTTCCAGACGGATTCTTTGGCACATCGTCCACGACGGCTACACCACCAGCTAGCTTCTTATATGGAGCAACTTTTGCAGCAATATATTCTTCCAACTTCCTCACATCTATGGTACTACCATGTTTCGGAACAACATAAGCCCTTGGAACCTCTCCAGAATACTTATTACTAATTCCAATAACACCAGCTTCTGCTACACCAGGATAACTCCTTATCAATTCTTCCAACTCCGCTGGTGCAACTTGGTATCCTTTCACTTTAATCAGCTCTTTTATTCTATCAGCTATGTAGAACATGCCATCTTCATCGTATTGTACCATATCTCCAGTTCGAAAGTAACCATCCGATGTGAAGGCATTTTTCGTTTCTTCTGGTCTGTTGAAGTATCCTTTCATGACCTGTGGTCCTTTGAGTAACAGTTCTCCGACTGTATGAGGTCCGAGATGTTTCTGGTCAGGATCATCGATGTTGACCACCTTTGCAGTTGTATTTGGTGCCAGTTCGCCAATCGTTCCTGGGTACTTGCCTTCCTTGGCCAGAGGAGTGCCAGTAGTTGGACATGATTCAGTTAGTCCGTAGCCTATAAATATGTGGCTAGTATTAGTTATACTTTAGTTATTACAATACAATATACCACTAAAAAAACAACCGTTTCAGCTTGAAGGATGATCACATTTCGAAAGTTTTCATGGAAACAATAAGTGTAAGTATTAGACAATTTTGAAATAATACTAAAAATAATAGTTTTTATAGTAATAAATATGGTTAAATAGGTTCTTAATTGCCTCTACTATCACGTCTTAACAGAAATGCATCGAACGGAAAATAGCATGAATAGCGTATGTACCGTTTCAATACGCAATATCGATTGGTGTAAACTTTCATTTTCTTCCTCTACCATTGGTCTTAAATAAACTTTTTTCAGGATTTTCTTACAACATAACAACCCCAAAAATATTATCTCATATAACTCAGAAACGACAAGTATTGTTCAATTTTAAATCCGTCTATTATGCGTATTTAAACAGGACATGCTACATATATTTTTGTAAATTTCACATAGTAATATAAATAAAATCACAAAAAATATTGATGACAAATCTTGTAGGTGTACTGCAGTGAAAAACAATTTTTAATACAGTTTGATTTTTTCCCTATTTTGTACTGTTTTATTGTGTTTATTAAGTTGTTAACATTAAAATACTTCGTATGAAGGTTGAAATGCTATACATAAATGAAACAACACATCTAGAGCCCTTATAGGTGCAAAAATAATTTTGGCCAGGTTTTCGGGTCAAATACCCCACTGTGGGACGTTCAAATTCAAAAGTTTCCCATTATTTTCAGATTTTCTGAACTTTAAAACTGTTTGAAAAGCTGTTTCATTCCATAATATTTTATTTCTATTTTTTTTACCACTTTTCATCTTCCACCAAACCAAGAAATACATTTTCTATCCTTAACACCTTATAACTTCTTAAGGAAGCACTTTCTACTATGAGATTTTTGGTTTAATGGGTCCCATTTGACATCAAGAATATACGGTTAAGCTGGGTCCCATTACTTTCCGGGCACCCTCTATACATAAATCATACATGGTATAGTTTAATCGCATAATTTCCAAAAATAAATCATTATAATTCCGCAGTCTACTTATCACCATAATCCAAACTAGCACTGTCCAGAAGTTTGTGGTACTTTAGCAAAACTGACGAAGAAACTGGTGACGTTGTTATCTCTTACCTTGTACAATACTAATAGACTTTCCAACTTTAGCTCTAAACTTGTCCTCATCCAGTTTTCCTAAAGGAGCAGCACCGCACATCACGACGCTTATACTTTGCAAAGCCTTTGCACTAACGTTTGGATGGGAGTTCAAAAATGTAACTGAAATATTCAGACAGTTTGACGACGGTGGTGTTCATCATAACATCGAAAAAATACTCACTTACTGGAGGAGCAACCTTCAAAAGTGTTGGCGAACACTCTTCCAGTACCTTCAAGAAAAGGTCAGGTGAAAATGTTGGCATCGTCACCAACTTGGTTCCTCTTTTCATGTAAGCTAATGTGCACATCACAAAACCGTATATGTGAAACATTGGTAACATAGCTGGTTGCACTTCTTGGAAATTATCTGTGAATAGAAATACTCGTTGAGAATAATTTCAAAACTAATGATACTTGGTGCCTGTTTTTGTTCAGTAGGATGTTGATGTTTCAGAATAGATATTGTGGTAAACATCTGATGGAATATTGAAAATACCCGAATGCTAATTCTTACCACGGTGTTGCTTCAGAGGAATCAACCTACAACAAATATATTTCCGTATGTTACATTAAGTATGCAATAAAAAGCCCACAAACTGTCCGGGACTGCAAACTATCCCTGGAAAAACTAGCAAAAGAGAACAAGGTTTCACTGGTGTGGGTTCCAGGTCATTCAGGGATCGAAGGCAACGAACAAGACGACATCCTAGCCAGAGAAGGCTCTAACACTCCCTTCTACGGACCTGAACCCTGTTGCGGTATCACAAACAACCACATCAGGAAGCTGGTACAAAACTGGGAAGATAAAACTAAACGAGCTTACTGGGAAACATCACCTGGCATGAGACAACCTAAGGCTACCATAACCTTCTCCGCCTCCAAGGCCAGACAGTATCTCCAGTTACAAAAAAAAACAGACCCTCGACTGATTATAGGTCTACAGGACATTGTCCACTGTGATCTCACAAAGATTGGTTGGGCAAACAACGCAGACTGTAGATTCTGCGGGGGGTCCCCCGAGACAGGGGTACACCTATTGTGCGAATGTGACGCTCTAATGCGTGGCCAAGACAAAACCACTTGGGAGCCGCCATCATTGAACCAGCAGAGCTGACACAACTTACTCCTCGAACAATTACTGACTTCGTGAAAAGGCTCAACATCGAAGGACTCTAATGTATGAGGGAAATACAAAAGATCTTTTAGGTCAAGTATATCGAAAGGCACAGATGCCAAACGAACCAACTCTACCATACCATACTTTAAGCAGTGTTAAGTAGAAGATCACTTACCATTGGCTTCTTGAGAGTAATCAAAGCTAAGATATTGTGCTATGTCAGCTGTTATATTTGAATTCGTCAGCATGACTCCTTTTGGTAAGCCAGTAGTACCACTTGAGTACGGTAAGAATACAGCATCTTCTGAATCCAGCTGTTCAGCATTTGGGATGTCGACCTTCAAGTTAACTAGTTCTTCGTAACTAACAACTCCATTTGGAATAGATTCATGTTGCTACACAAACAGAAACACCTTCGTTATACTTCATAAGTTTGAAATGTTTAAATTCAAAACTTACTGTACTAGTAGCAACTATAATTGGTATACTAATTTTGGCATTCTCAAGGGCAGCTTGTACTTTCGATAAGAGATCGTTCAAAGTAATTACAGCTTTGGCGTTACAGTCTTCTATATGTCTTTGTATCTCATCTATAATTAAATATTGAGTTAGGGTGTGCATCTTTACAAATTGTATACATCATTCAGTCTATTGTTTAGATACCTGCTGTGTACATAGGATTTATTGTTGTCAGACGCAAACCAGCTTTAAAAACTCCTAAACCTGATACTATAAACTGGGGACAGTTTGGTAACAAAACAGCAACGACATCCCCTCTTTGTAAACCTACTATTTTCCTCAAACATTGGTCAAGGTTGTTGGACTTAACGAACGCGTCTTCGTACGTATAGCTTTTGCTGGTAACTGCACATTGCTAAAATAAAATATTAAAAAAAAAATAAAAACTCAAAAACTGTGGATGTAAACCTAGTACAAACAATACTTTTCAAACAACAATGAATAAAGAATACTAATCTAGAGTCTCTTCTATAGATTGGCGTTTTTGTTTTCTTCAGTTTTTATGTAATAAAGGTTGCGAACAAGATTTTGATGGAAGCCGATATCTGAGGAACGAATGGTAGCAGGACAACGCAGTTAGCTTGCGATGACATTATAAATAAACCACTTACTCTACTTACACTGTTGCCATGTTTTTTTAATGAATTCCTAATTACAATAAATAATCATACGGAAAGCGGGGGAGCGCTGTACTATACTACCCACCTGGACTGGACACGTTTCGCCGGCCCTGACAGAATGTCTATTTTGTCAGCCAAAGGACCCAGTTCAAGTGTGTGCTTCGCAGTGTACACTCATGGAATTAAGTAAGTTCTATAAATATTTTAGCAGTGTGTCGATGATACATCCAAGTACAAGTTTTTTGTTATTCTGGTCGACCGCTCGGCCGCTAAGTGCAAGAAATTGTCCGTTTACGCTTCAACTCGTATATCGGAAATTTATTATTTGCGAAACCTTGTTCGAATGCTTTGAATTGGTTTATAATGATTTATATGTTTCGATTTATTAGCTTAATGTGTAATTAATTAATGTAATTCATACATTGCAATGTAATTGTGTTTTTATTAAATATGACGTTAATTTTATATTAATAAACATAAAAGTTTTCGATTACATGAAATGAAAATCTCATTTCAAGATATTGCATACAACACAACAAATTATACTTACAACCTTATTGCATCTAATAGCTTTTTTTGTGTTAATAAATACTAAAATCAATATTTTTACTTTTCAGGTTATTTCAGAACTGACATCTGTATTAACATTTATTCACAAAATTGTAATAAATTAAAATTAAATAGCTTTAAATTTGTCTTTATGGTATAATTTGTTAATTGTGATTTACTGGTGCTTTCGAGATATTTAGCTTCAACGATATTTTGCAGTGTTTAACTTAATAAACAGAAAGGAGTATGTATTTTGTATAGCATGAATGTATCATTACTATTTTTTTATATTATTATTTTGTATTTACTTTACAGCAATATGTTTCAAATATCTGACAACTGAAAATAATGACAATTATGTATATCACTAATTTACAAAAATGTTTGGAAGCAAGCTCTAAATTTTCGACGAATTTTGATGTAAATATGTTATAATTATTTTAAAAAAAATAAACTAAAATATACGACCATCTAAAAGAACATTTATACAACATTAAAATTATTTCATCAAATTTGACCTGGGATGAGTATAAATTGTGTTGGTAACGGGTATATAATTTCCCAAAAGGAGACGCTTCAGAAAGAAAAGTTGTTGGTTTCGCTTACGTATAGCTTTTATTGCATATTAATTACTCACAATCATATGCAACAAAAGGTATACGTAAGAGAAACCAACAACTTGACGATTTGAACCAGGGACCTTTGCGTCGCTAGCACAATGCTCTCCCATCTGAGCTATTGACATTGTGCAAGCGTCGCAAAGGGCCTTGGTTCAAATCCAGGTTGTGGCTGTAATTTTTGATATATTTAAAATTTACATCCCGCTGGTATGTTACCATATTATTAACTTATAATATTACTTTGACAAAGTATGTCGTTAAACATTTTCAGTTATAGTTTATATTGTTTGGAAATTAAAAAGACCTTCATTTTTAATGTATATGCATTTTAGCTAACCTTACAGTAAACAATTCATAAGTCAAAATGTTACTTTTAACTTATTATCGTTGTTAATGCACGCCTCTTAATTTATTTAGAAAACAAATTAAGAAATAAAATTTCCAATAATGTTCCAGCTAATATATAGTAAATGAAAAATGTGTGCTTATTGAACTGGAACTATATTACAATAAAACTTCTGTAGAGCTCTTGGAAATATTAACAAAAAAAAAATAAAAAAAATTAATTAGTTATCAAACAATGCAAAACCAAAAATGAAACACAATAAATACATATTACAACAATAAAAAATTATTAATTATAAGCAAAATTTTAATAATTTGTCTTAACAAATGAACAAAAGAAAATACCAAAATGTTTTGTTTTTTTTTTCTAGAAAGTAGAAAGTAATATGTTTCATATGGTCTTATTGTTTTTCTCTGTTCCTTCTGAAGTTGGAGCCGTTTAAAATAAGATATTGTTAATAATTCAAACGGCTGTAACTTTTTAATGAATTGAAAAAGTAATTTACCTGTATATATTGCTATAATTTAAATTATTTTGGTTGTTAAGCATGTATTAGATGTCATGAAAGATAATTGAACATTAACTGCTGTAAAGTAAATACAGATATAAAATTTCCATTGTCCTTCATACAAAATAATGCTCGTCCTAAATGTAAATTTAAATTATGTTTAGAGAATTTATTTACATTTAGTGAATATATTTTAATATTACAATTCTGAAATAGTCAATATTTAGTGATAATCCTTGGCATCAAGTTGATTTGCGCATTTACTTACTTAAGCCCGTCATCCTACTGCTGGGCAAAGGCATTTACTTGCGTAATTAATATGTGTATTAGTTAACATAAATTTATACAATGTGTCATGATATTACGCAATATCTTAAAATGAGCTTTTCGTATCATATTATCAAACATGTTTATTAATATTACTATAAAAGTAATTCTATATTTAATTAAATGCATTACCTACTCGTAAACTTAACTGTAGTGATCATATTTCATTTATTACATTGCAATGCAGATATCACATTAAGGAAAAGGTCGGACACGCTAAAAATAAACTAAATCCCGTTACATTACATCCATCGAAAAGCCACCTCGTGACGGACAACTTTTTGCGATGCGGCCGGGTCGAGGTAGAACAGTACACGAATATATAACCGACATACTATTTTCAAATCCTGCGATAGCGATACGAACTTACTTATTTCCATGACTGTACAACTGAACATTTGTGACCGGCTGTATAGTTCCTGAGATATTCAATTGTTATGCCCATCGCAGGATCTAATTAAAAACTATGTACAAATGACACTTTTGTAGATTTTGCCTTTAAATTATGTCAGACAATAGTCAAAGACAGTAGGTAGATGATATTATCCGAAGATATTAGATACACTATACAGGATGTTCATAGAACACCTTTCCAAACAAAAACAGTTTTCATGAACAGTTTCAGTTTCCCAGAAGATATTTTCCGGTTTTGTGAAATAATTTTTGGGTTTGGTTCATTTGGTATATCAAAAAAAAAGAAAAGAGCTTTAAACCAGTGTAATTTTAAACCTTATATGGATGGCTTTAAAAAATAATAAATATAAATAAATAAACAAAATTATATACTTACTACCGCTATTTTGTTGTGCCATTTTATATGATCCTGCATAACATACTGGAAAATATTGTCCCTAGGTAGTTCAACATCTGGCATTGAGGACTTTAGACATTGGGTACTACAGGCCCTGTTTGTCAAAAGGCCGCAATTGATGTTAGCTTTTCTTACAAAACGAGGTACCTGCGATGACGTATGCATTTGAAGCGATCAACCACCTGTTCAGTAGGCAACGACAAATTGAAAAATTGGTACACAAAAAATTGTCGGTTGGCCCCACTAAAAAAATTTTTTAATCAACTAACCTATTTATCTAAATAACTATGCCGACGCTATACGATACATTGTAAACATAAAATGTAACATGTTAAATAAGATGACATTCTGAACACAGAAACATTTAAAACGCAAAGAACCAACATTAACCTATATTTTTAAAGGTATTTGTCTAGGCAAACGTATTTGCCAAGACCATTGTTAGGCAAATAGCATTTGGTTTTCAATCACGTTTGTTTTTAAAATTATGTGAGGCTGTTCTCAAATACGTCCTGATTAATATTTAGTCATTGATTACTTCTGAGTAATGTCGAATTCTAATCATCATGGTTCTAATGAAATTACGCCTGATTTGTTGTGACAGCCGCCAACACTCATGAGTGCAGAGATACGATTTCATATGGATCAATATGGATTTTATTCCACTAACACACAACAATTCCTATTTAAGTTAGGAATGTTTAGTTTCCCTTTTACAAGAAAAAATGTTATACAAGACCAAGATCATCGAGATAGTATAAAAGAGGATAGTAGATGTCAAATCGGCCCATCTGGTCTGTCAGCATCGGCATCGTCGCCGTTTGGTAGTTGTGTTGTATGATGTGTTGTTTTCACAATTTTTACATAAAAATGATTTATAAATGGTGTATAAATCCACAATGCAGAAATACGTCAATAAAAACTCCGGATAAACTATTTGTAGCTGTTCCGCAAGATTTGAAAATGCGAAGAAAGTGGTTGGCTCGTAGAAATCCAAATGAAATAAATAGCGGCCAATACAAGTGTTTTTTGTTGTGAAGATTACTTCGACATAAGTAAAACGGACTAGAATAAGTTATCTATCGTATTTTCGAACCAGGTATTATCTGATCTGACAGCTTAAGGTTAGGGCTAACCTAACCTACAAAGTTATGCTTACATGGCACTTTAGTGCTATTAAATTAAAAGCATAAGAGCGCGTTCGGATAATCGGGTAGAGTACGGTGAGAGTGACGCGCTGCATAATAGGCGCACTAACGTCATACGGCGTTTATCTGCATATAAGAGAGAGACAGCCGACCCAGGTTATCTGAGCATTCCTCTCCCCACACCCTACCCTGACAAACCGAACGCGCTCTAAGCGTACTGACGAATGACGTCACCCTGAGACTGAGTCAATTACAGAGCGTTTTCAATCACGTAATAGGACTTGAATAAAATTCAATTTAAATTTTGGTTTTTAATAGAAATAAAGCATATTTCTTTTTAAAGTCATAACAAATAGTTTTCTTAAACTGTAACCTATTAGGATGACTATAATACAAGCCATATTTTTAATACAGTCAAGTACCCTACTACGTGAAATCGGTAAGTGATTTAGATGTCAGTCAAATAACAATGAACAGGCCCGTATTCAATAAAATTTCACTTAATTTTTGGTTTATTTAACAATTAAATGTAGGTTTCCAAAGATTCCTGCCCAGCAGGAATTATGGATACAGATTGTTGACCGATGTAAGTGGAAGCCGACAAAGTCCAGTGTTGTTTGTTCGAATCATTTTACGGATATATGTATAGACAGAACATCACCAAATCGCATCAAATATGTTTTCTAGTTTAGTAAAACATAGTTTCGATCAAGATGTGTTGGATAGTCACAGAATATTATTAATTAAAAGTGTTATAAATAGGTAGACACATATTCGAATGTGTTACATCAGAAAAACAAAAATAAATAAATCCGCCAGCATCCGACATCAAAATAATAAAATGGTTTTGTTTAATGGCCTGAAGATTTATTTTACATTATTTGTTATAACCTTAATCCAGAGTATTTTTGTGTTTATTATATATTTTTACTTTCTTAATTCTTATCGACTGAGCGATTTGACGCATCGATTCAGATGATGTTACCTTATCAACTATTTTGCACACGGAAAATCATGCGAAACTAATGTCAATCTCAGTGAACATTTGGTGTGTTGAAATGTTTTGCTCGTCTTCAGAATGGTTCACCGATATGCAGCGGAGGTTACTGTGATTATGGTTACACTCTGTTGACTAAATGCAATCGTTTACGTCAATCAAATTAAATCTCCGCATCAATCAAATCGGCACAGAAGATCAAAAAAAACTAGTAAGAAAATGATCTTCAGTCGTGCTGAAGTTAAAATACCCCCCACAGCAAAATATATATATAAAAAAAAAACGATTTTGCCCATTCACGAACTTCTCCTTACTTTTTAATAGATAAGCTTGTATACCAAATTTCAGATGAATAACTTCAAAATTACGGCAGTTATCGTGTTACACAGACAGATGGACATTTGGACCAAACTCAATATACCCCTCACCGCAGTAAATGTGGGGGGTAGAATTATTGCTGCCATGTGTATGGCAATGCCTGTCACCAAAGAGTTTTTGTTACAAATGAGGATAACCGACAAAGAGGGAGGAAGAGAGATTTCTAAACAAAATGCTATTTGCCTAACAGCGGCTTTGGCAAATGCATTTGCCTAGGCAAATAGCTTTAAACATATAAATGAAGACTGAATACCTATCTCAATATTAGGGTGGTCTAAAAAACGGACTTTTTGCTAGAGGGCAACGATCCCCCCCAATCTATTCCTTTTCCAGAAAAAGAAATTCCCCCCAAATTTGAGAAAAATCGGTTAACGTTAACCCGCACCACCGAGCAAAAATGCATCTTCTTTTCCTTTTTCTTCACGTTTCGGATTTAGAAAAAAATTTGCGGGAGATTATCAGAAATTGTTCAGAACTCCCCAAGGAACAAATCCACAACCACTATTTTTTTGTTCACCCCCCCACCCTCGCCATAGTACCCTAAATATGAGACAAAAGTTTCTCCAAATTTACAATTTTACAATGTTACGTGTTTTATTATTGTTTTTGGCAGAAGTGATTATTATTGGATTATTGATATATTTTTTGTCATTTATTAACTAATTTGAAATTGTTTAAACAATTAGCATTTGTTTAAACAAAAATATACGTTACGAACATATTCTTCCATTTTTTGCAGATGTTATATTAAATCATTGGCTTTTTTGTTATTTATTAACTAATTAGCCATATATATACAATGTTGTGGGCATATTTTCTTTTTTTTAAAGGAAATTATTATTGGGATATTGTCATTTTTTGGTCATTACTAACTAATTTGCAATTGTTTAAACAATTTTGTTTACAAAAATATACAATGTTGCGGACATAATTTTCTTTTTTTACTTTATCATACGCAGTATGTAAAGTATTGTAATCGCGCCAAAAAATTTTTGAGATTTTAGCGAAAATATGTCTTTTTGTGTGTGTGGATGTGGGTGTGTGTGTGTGTGTGTGTGTGTGTGTGTGTGTGTGTGTGTGTGTGTGTGTGTGTGTGTGTGTGTGTGTGTGTGTGTACCCGCTTTTTGTGACGACGATTCCGGAGAAACTACTAAAGGTATCGGGACGAAACTTCATATTTAGAAGTTTCATAACAAAACTTAGAGCTGAAAAGCTTTCTGTTGAAAAGAATCCAAAGGAATTGGAGGTTTAGTCTTAGCATTTTTGAAAGATTTTGCAAATAAGCCGCCATTTCTGGAATTTCGTCGAAATAGTTAAATAATAAATTAAAGATGAGGAAATTCTGAATAATTTATGACTATGACATTTTTTGGTACAATCAATAGTATAGTTGCATGAGCAAATTCTATTTCATCGAGATCGGTCGTACTGCATTTAAACTAGTAGCCAGGATATGTCAGAAATTATGATTCTAATGACAGTAGGTAATGTCAGGTTAATGTTTTGACATGATTTTGACAACACCTACTGTCAATATAAGCTGCGTTCGGATATTGTACACCGTCACTTTTTACACCCAATAACACGTAAGTGTCATTTGAACGGTGTACCCGGTGTCAACGGTGTACAATATCCGAACGCAAATTAATCGACATAATATCTATCTAATAATATCTACGTCAGCATTAACAAATCTTGACACACGGCATAACCCGGAAGCAGTTTATTTTCTAAAAGATTCTGGCCGTGAAAGCCTACGTACTTACAATATCTATCTAGTTCTACTAGTTTTATTTTAATGCAGACATAGGCGATCTCGATCAAATAGAACTCATGCAGCTAAATTATTGCTTTTATATATAGTATGATAAAGTCATGTGCCTGGCCACATCAGATTTTTTTGAGTATGTAATTATTATTAGATTGTTGGCATTGTTTGTCATTAATTAACTACATTGCAATTGTTTAAATAGATACCTAGATTGCAATTGTTTAAATAAATACCATAAATACCATGTTTTAAAAAATATACAATGTACTGACGTATCTTTTTGGCAAAAATTATTATTGTATTTCTTGTCTTTTTTTCCTGCCAAATTTCATAACTAATTTTTAATTACAACCTATAATAATAATTAGTGTTGCAACCACATTAGTTGTTTGACCGATATTGTAAAACCTCCTAAATTACTAAAAAGACCAGAAATCCTCTAATAATTTTTGTCAAGAAACATGTACTAACATTGTATATTATTGTTTAAACAAATTTATTTGTTCAAACAATTGCACATTAAGTAACAAATTACAAAAAAAAACATGCCAACAACAACATAACAATAATAATTTCTACAAAAGCAAAAACAAAAAAAAATACTGTAAATTTTGTTTTAAAAAATGATATTTGTTTAAACAATTACAAATTACTAGTTAATACGTGTCAAAAAACTGCTGATAATCTAATAATAATTTATGCAAAAAATATAGAAAATTATGTCCATTACAATGTATATATTGGTTTAAACAAATGGTATTTGTTTAAACAATTGCAAATTAGTTAATAAATGACAAAAAATACCAATAATCTAATAATTTCTGCAAAATTAGAAAAATATGTGCGTAACAACATTAATTTTTGTTTAAACAAATGGTAATTGTTTAAACAATTGCTAATTAGTTAATAAATGACAAAAAACAATAAATTAATAATTTTTGCAAGAAATGGAAAAAATGGTTCGTAACATCGTATATTTTTGTTTAAACAAATGGTAATTGTTTAAACATTTTTTTAATTTTTAAATTAGTTAATAAATGACATAAAACACGTCAATAATCCAATAATAGTAATATCTGTGAAAAAAATAATAAATCACGTAACTTTGTAAAATTGTAAATTTGAGGAAAATTTTGCCTCATTTTTAGGGTACTGCAGGAGAGGGTGGGGGCGGTAAAAAAATAGTGGTTGTGGATTTGATCATTGGGTGTTGTTCTGAACAATTTCTGATAATCTCTCGCAACTTTTTTTCTAAATCAGAAACGTGAAAAAAAAAGGAAAAAAGATGCATTTTTCCAATGTATTTTAATGGGAAATTTGAGGTGCTCGGTGGCACGTGTTAACGTTAACGTTTTTTTCGGGAAAAGGAACCGATTGGGGGGATCGATGCCCTCCAGCAAAAAAAAAAAGATATTGGAAGGTATAAATTTGAACCACCCTATTTGCCGTTGAAGATAAAAAGTGAAAAAAAGAATGTATTGGGGAATGTATTTTACCAATATTTCGCATCAAATGGTATGCTTCATCAGGGTAATCTGAAGGACAACAGATAATTTAGTAAAGAATCTTAAAAAGTAACAAGGTACTTACAATTCAACGCTAAGTTGGTAAAGGTTGGTAAAACGGCGAACAGGACTTAAATATACAGCTTCAACAAAAGACGACAGCAAAACTGATGCAGTGCCTATGCGTTCCGACGAAACCAGCCTTCAGTTATCAACAATAAATAGAAGTGCACGCCGATATATAAAGAGTAATCCGACCAGCCAAAAGGAATATGAAAAGTTTGAAAAATAGAGAAGCGGTAGAATAAAATGAAATGAAAAGATAACGCCAAAATGACATGGGCAAAGAGTCAAACAAAACATCAGAGAGGATTATAGTGCTGGAGGCAAGTTATCTAGACCAAGCGTGGCTATCAAGTCGATCGCGATCGACCGGTCAATCGCAAAGCCAATTTTGGTTGATCGCTCGCGATGTCCTGACTTAATGTGTGATGTTGGGTTTAGTCATCTTTAAGCCGGGGCTACACATTCGTGCCAAATATCGAATATTTCCCACATGTTAAATATGTGGGAAATATATTTGCCGCGCAAATCACAAATTTTTGTTATTTTTTGCTCTAAACGATGCCATCAGTGATTTATTTTCCTTTTAAGTTCGTTCACCGAATATTTTTCATCCATCCTTGATTACCGGTTGATTTTTATAAAACTCAAAAAAATTTGACATACCAACAAATTTGTACAATATTCGTTTGTGATTTCGGACCGTCAGAGTTGCACTGCAGCAGTAAATGCATCGGACATTGATGCATCGCCACGTAGCATTTTCTAATACCTACGTGAAAATCATCTTTGAGGCCTTGCTACATGTGCGTACCGAATGGGCACTAGCTATTTTTTTGATTAGTTCGCCTTATTTGTACATTAGCTTTTTCAAATCAAACTGGTAATTTGATTACGAACTAGCAAGGTTTTATTTTATAATGCCGACATATTTTTATTTACATAAGTGCAGAATTCACTGCGTACTAACAAGGCCATTCTTAATCTTGAACTTAATTAGAGAAAAGAAGCTAATTTTTGACATAATATGCTGGTTGCTTTCATGGATATTAAGCCAATAGCATTAATCCCGGAACACCAGCTAATTTATGGGTGACATTTTAAGACATATCTCTTTAAAATTGACCCAGCCGTTGTCAAGTTGATCTGCTTTTTATGCAGTTGTGTCGAATTCCTACGAACTGTCACCGCGGAGCTCTGTAAAGAAGGTTTCTGTAATAAAGTCCACAGACCGAGACATGGAAGAAGAGTACCAACAGCTCAGATCAATAATTACTAACAGTTGACAACTGCCTATTGGCAAAGGGCAGAAATCGGTTGAACAAATTAAGTAAGTATGTTTGTTTATACACAAGGACTTGCGTACAACGGTTCACCGTTAGATGGAACCACATCCTGGGCGTACTACAGACTCAAGGCCGACGTCGATCTTAATGGGCATAAACGCCCCTTTTAAGGAAAAAGCTAGAGAATTGATACGAAGTGTATAGGCAGTAAAAAAGTATTTATTATTATAAAATATTACTATTATAATACAATATCTAAAGTTACAAGATCAACTAACAATAGAGAAACAAAAAAATCCTTAAAAATATCAGACTTGTTACATAGGTGATAGATAGTTTTACCTATATAAATATTATTCCCCTTTCTCCAAAAATCTATTCTTCAACTGCCTTCTGAGTATCTTTCCAGACGGATTTTTAGGAATCACATCAACCACAGCAACACCTCCTTTCAATTGTTTATATGGTGCCAGCACACCCTTCAAAAAGTCATGCAATTTACCAACATCAACAGAACCACCCTGCTTTGGCACAACATAAGCCCTTGGTACTTCACCAGATATAGCATGAGGTATACCAATAACAGCAGCTTCGGCTATATCAGGAAACTTCCTAATGGCTTCCTCCAGTTCAGCTGGAGCAACTTGATAGGCATTCACCTTGATCAACTCTTTTATTCTATCACGAACAAAAAACATCCCATTGTCGTCATAATAAACCAAATCCCCAGTTCTGAACCAACCATCAAGGAAGGCGTCTTCAGTTTCTTCAGGCCTGTTATGGTAATTCTTCATAACCTGAGGTCCTCTGACCAACAATTCACCTGTTTTATTAGGACCTAAATGCTTCCCATCTCTGTCATCTATTCCTATGACTTTAACTTCAGTGTTTGGAAATGGTTGACCAACACTACCATGGCATCTGCCTTGCATGTTAGCTGGTACCATCAGGATTGCTGGTGATGTTTCAGTCATACCTAAACCTGAAAAATAACAACATTACAAATTAATTCTTTTTTAAATGTTTGGACACCATCTTGTATGATAATACCTTGGTAAACTTGGACTGGTTTTCCAACTTTTTCACGAAATCTAAGTTCGTCGGTACCACCAAGAGGTGCAGCACCGCACATTATGGCGTGGATGTTCTTCAAATGTTTCTTCTCGACTGATTTGTGGTTGTTTAGGAATATAACTGAAAGACAACTAAAAGAGTTACATGATAATGGATACTACTCAAAGATTGTTGATCGATATAAGAATGTTCCATCAACATTCTGGTCACATTTTAACTGATTCTTACCAACTGGAGGTGCTACCATAAGTAAATTTGCCCTATGGTTGACGATAGTGTTTAAGTAGACACTAGGGTCGAATCTGGGCAAGGTCATGATCTTGCAACCTTTTTTCAGTAGGGCTAATGTTTGCAATGTAAATCCGTAGATGTGGAACATTGGTAAAATGGCGGGAAGGACGTCTTGATGATTTTCTAAAAGAATTGACACATTTATTATGTAAAAATTTAGATTTGGAACTACATGATTTTTTTTTGTGATGGCCTGCGATCTTAAAAAAATAATAGAATTGGAAAGTAGAATGAAATGAAAGTTGAAAGATTTCTTTTAAGATTTCTTATTACTCATATATTGCTAATAATATTTAGTCAATTCGATAATTTTCTAAAAAACGAATTGCTTGTAATGTAAAGATTGAAACTTTGAAACCATAAAAAAATTAAACCATAAATGTGAAATAAAAGGTGTATTAAAGTCAATAGGTAATCACATTTGTCTTGTTTTAGTAAAAAAAAAAGGACAGTAGAGCATCGTATAGTTTTTACTTTAAAAAACTGTTTGAAATTGGACATTAGTAACGAAAATATTGCACACGCAAGTAAAATCTAATTGTGTACTTCTGTTATTTTAAAGACTGTTTTTTTGGGTAAAAAAACAAAACAAAACGATATACTAAAAAAACCACCCTGTATACGACGCTATAAAATTTCTACTGTTCTTTGTTACCAAAAGTAGACAAATTTCATTGGCTACTAATTTTAATACACCTTTCGCGGCGCTCTTCGGTCTTTGGTGTTGTGTAATGGGGAATCGCACGATGCATTAGTGACTACAAGAACAGCGTTTACGGACACAATACAGCGAGCGCGTAAAGTATGGAAACATGACACAATCTCAAGAATGGTTTGCAAAATACACGTTGTGGTATCAAATTAAGTTTTTTACCTTCAATTGTTTTTAACAGATGACGTAATCGATATTTTTTTAAATGACAACCCTATATATTTTTTTAATGAATTTGACAGATCTTTTAATTGTCTTAATGGTAGCATAATATTTTTTTGGCCTTACATCGGAAAATTTTCGAGAAAAAGACAATTGAAGGTTATGAAATAAATGTGACAAAATCTCCGGAACGGCTCGACCGAATTTAAGGAAATTTTGGAATTAAGTATTTTGCAACCATGTGAAGTCACTGCAATGTTTATAATTTCTGAGATATAACCTCAAACTTTTGAAGAAGGTGAATCAGAAGGTGAATTTTGATAATTATAAATCGTCGTGTTTCCATACTTTACGCGATCACTGTATATGTACATCTATAGACAGTAGGGTGTATCGAAAAAACGTTTTTTTCGAAATTTAGAATTTCAAGTTGATAAAAATTGTCCCCGTCGACCCTCATATACCTACCACAAAAAAAATTGGTCCAATTAAAAAATATTTAGGTCTCCCGCAGGAGGCCTAAAGTTTATAATTTTCTTTAAAAATTCGAATATTTTCATTTCATTCGGGTTTTCTTTTTCAAAGCCCACATGTACGCACATTATAAAAAACTTAATGACAAATAAACTTTTATCAACATTTAAGCACATTTTTTAAATTATACGAAAATGGTCATTTTGCTAGAAATTGTATCGAATCCAAATAAACTGCACGCGATCTAAATGTAGCATTAGAGTCAGGGATGTTAAATTACGGTAATTATTTTTTTTCGTAAATTACCGTTGAAATTAAAATTATTAATTTCAAATATTAAATTACCACGTAAATAAAAATTACCAGGTAATACAAAATTCAAAATGGTAAATTACGCTGGTTTAAATTACCGGGTAATTAAAAATTAAAAATGGTAAATTACGCCTGTTTAAATTACCGGGTAATTAAAAATTAAAAATGTTAAATTAAACAGATCACTGTAAGTTATGATTACTACTAATGTTAATAAAAATGTTTGGTAAAATCTTAACTCATCATTTTGTGGATAACTAGTTATCTCGGATCTTTTGTCTGATTTGATAGTACTAAAACCAAAACAAAGACTACATAGAAATACTATTTATAGCACTACTACAAAAACAGGAAAATCAAACAGAATAATAATAGTATAAGATAAACACTTTAATTCTGTCCAGATTAACAAAATAACTCTCCATTTCACAGAGGGTTTTTTATCCAAATCTTTTTTAGTTTAATATTTATTAAAAAATGAATTTTGCTAATAAATAGCTTCTGATTTCAGAGCTGCATTATAGGATTTGTTGCATTGGTCGCCATTGGCGAAGGGGCTTTCCACTTCCCTATTCATTAAATACAAAATATTAGTTCTGTATTTTCTCAAGTAATGTCGGATGATTTGGAATAGTAAAAATATAACGTTTACGGCCAATGCGACTGTCATTGGATGTGTTAACTTTACCCATAGACTATCCTTTGGCTAAATGACACCTTGAATGACATTGTTATTGTCTATTAACCTATGATACAGACCTTATAACGAATGGTCAATACGACGACGCACGAGTCCGACCATGCACCACGCGGATTGGTAGGTACTTCCCAGGCAAACGCAAACAACAGTGCACTTGTCGACTGATGCAAGATCTTTGAAATTAATTTATAAATTCCGGTAAATTACCAACGGTAATTTAAATTGACGGAAAATTACCATCGGTAATTTACGTCGTAAATTACGGTAATTAAAAATCGGTAAATTACCATTAATTACGGTAGTTAATTCGGTAATTTACGCGGTAAATTACGCTTTTACATCCCTGATTAGAGTAATATATTTTTGTATACGGTAATTTCACACCTTATTGTTAAACTTTTTGTATTTAAAAAAGAAAAATCACTTAATCTATCATTGAAAAAAAATTCTAATTCTTAAAGAAACTTATAAACTTTGGGCCTTTTGCGGGAGACCTAAATATTTTTCAATTGCGCCAATTTTTTTGTGGTATATGTGGGTCCATAGGGACAACTTTTTATGAACTTGAAATTTTGAATTTCGTAAAAAGCGTTTTTCGATACATCCTAATAGACAGCATAGAAAATAAGAAAGTTAAAAACCGATTTTTTCTTTTCTGTTTAAAGGTTTTAGACTCGTTTCCAGATGCCATTACAAATACTGCCCATTGACGAAAAAAGTTTTTTACCAGTTGCTTCTTCCACAAATTCATAATCCGGCGACAGGAACTGCGTTATGTTGGAAACAATATTCAGATTTGTCAACTCGACTCCTTTTGGCAGGCCAGTGGTACCGCTGGAATACGGTAACACAACGACATCTTCAGGGCTTGATAAATTTTCAGTAAAACCTCCAAAGTTTCGATTGATAATATCTTGAAATGTAGTTATGTCCGATGGAAACTTTTCTCTAGGCTATAAATGCGATAATAAAATTAATCAATAAAGTTTATTATTAACCACAGTATTTTTTATTAAATTATATTTTCAGTATTTTACAGGGTGTTCCTAAATATCATGTAAATACGAAAAGTGGTAATTCTTTGGCTTATTTAATGACTAAAAATTCATATAAACATAGGTCCGCAAAGGCTTCGTTGCCGATCTACAGGGTGTTGAAATTTCAAGATTTTTTTATTTTTTTCTTTATAGCTATTGTATCCTAGCTTTAATTTTTAACAGTTGGTGGCGAATAAAATGTCAAAATAAATACACACAAAAGGTTATCTAAATCAAGCCAAGGCATACTAGACCAATTTATTTAAAAAATTTTAATTTCATCTAGCGAAACACAGAAAAGCTTTTATTTTTATCTCGATAAAGGTGGTAAATACGAAAAAAACTACAAAAGATTAAAATGCTTTAGAACAAAACAAAAAATGCACTTTGTATGTTAGAATCCACCAGCGGCGCACCGAAAAAAAGTTCATTGGGAGAAAAGGAGGCATGACCCCTGAAAAAATATCTCCCTGTATATTCTTAAAACCATTTGGTATGCCCAATGATGTAAGTCCTACAGCGTAACCCATATTCCAAATTAGAGCTAAATATCTCAAAAACTACAAGAGCTATAAAGAAAAAACTAAAAAAATCTTGAAATTTCAACACCCTGTAGATCGGCAACGAAACGTTTGCGGGCCTATGTTTATATGAATTTTTAGTCATTAAATAAGCCAAAGAATTACGCTTTTTCGTATTTACATGGTATTTAGGAACAGCCTGTATATTCAGTATATTATATTCAGTATATTTACCCACCATTTGTTGTACAGCAATAATCGGAATGTTCCTTCTTGTAAGTGCAACAGCTTGTTGGACATTTGCAACATTCTCTCCTACCGTAATTATTGCTTTAACGTCAGCATCTTTTAACTGATATTGGATTTCAGCTGCAGTGTAATTCGGATTTACAGTTGTTATTTTTAATCCCGCAAATAAGGCCCCAAAGATGCAAATCGGATATTCTGGCACATTTGGTAATATGAAAGCGACCACGTCATCATTTCGAAGCGAAAAGGTATTTTTGAGATGGTTTGCTAACTTTATGCCGTTGGTTTGGAGTTCACTGAAAGAGTATTTTCTTCCTGTTATAGCGCATTGCTAAAATAAAAAATTTTACTTTATTTCATGGCATTATTCTCTAAGATAACAATATTCGTAGATAGTGTCATTTAAGAGTTGGTATGGGACAAGAAAGCACAGAAGAAACTACACATCTTTGTATTGTCACGTTTTCATGATATAAAGAAAAATAATTTGTACACTTGTAGACAAGTCCTGGAAGTTTAGGGATGAGCCTATTAGCTTAAGGCTCCGTTTTAAAAACATCGCAACTTCCAAACGAAATATTTCGTTGCGATGTTTTTTTTTGCTGGGAGTGGTCTGCCTGGCCCCCACCAACGTCAACCAAGCCACAGTTTTACGATAAGGGGAAGTTGGGGGGTTTAGAGGAAGCAGGCAAAGGCGGAGCATAGTCGACGCGAGTACATTCGAAGGGGAAGTACTCAGTCAGGTTGTCGCCGCGCGTCGGTGCTTTCGCTTTCGCTCAAGTTACCGGACATACCGGACATACCGGACTGCATACAGCTGGCTGGCGGCCGCCAGGCGGTAAAAGAAAATATATTGATTTAAGTTAGAGAGAGCGCGCTTGCTATTATAATATTTAATCTTTTTAACAGGGTGACATACATACTGTATAGTAAATTGACAAAAATGTATTACCTAACTCATGATAACTCATCGGTGAATTATGGACTTCAATTTAGAAAGGAATTAATTAAAATCGAGCAATGAGGACCCAATACATCTATAAACATGCTGGATATCGAAGGAACGCACGGCAGTGACACACGAAGACAAAAATAAAAAAAATTAATCTGATGCGTTCAGGCACGTTACTTTATCATACCATATATAAAATTAATAGTTTAGCTGCATGAGATTCTATTTGATCGAGATCGGCCATGTCTGTATTAAAATAAAATTACTGGAACTAGACGGATATTTCGATTATATTGACAGTAGGTATTGTCAAAACATCAGCGTTTGACACTACCTACTGTCATTAGAATCACAATATCTGACAAATCCTGGCTAACTAGTTTTAATGCAGCGATCTCGATAAAATAGAATTTGCTCATGCAGCTAAACTATTCATTTTACCAAAAAATGCCATAGTCATAAATTGTTCAGAATTTCCTGTACTTTAATTTATTATTTAACTATTTCGACAAATTTCCAGAAATGGCGGCTTATTTGCAAAATCTTTCAAAAATGCTATAAGACTAAACCTCCAGTTTCTTTGGATCCTTTTCAACAGAAAGCTTTTCGGCTCTAAGTTTGGTTATGAAACTTCTAAATATGAAGTTTCGTCCCGATACCTTAGTAGTTTCTCCGGAATCGTCGCCACAAAAAAGGCACACACACATACACAGAATTTTTTTTTTACCTGGGTCAAAAATGTTCAAGGGATCCAAAAAGACATTTCCGCTAAAACCTCAAAAATTTTGTTTGGCACGATTACAATACTTTACATACTACGTATGATAAAGTAAAATCATAGCACATAGTCCAAAGTTCCCCAAACCATTTATATAAATCCCAAATATTTTGTCACCTACAAGTTCCTATATTTTATAAACGTTCTGGGCGCCATGAATGCAAGATTCATGAATGAAAACAAATTCTGGCATTGGCTATATCCAATTCCCGCTGTAATACTGCCCAATACAGTCGCTGAACTATAATATAATATATATATAATATATAATATTCATTAGAGCCGACCCAAGTTCGTCACTGCTAATTGTCTCTTCCTGTCCATAAAACCGACATTTTAAATAAAATGTTCATTTGAGTCCTGTTCTGGTCTCTTTGTCTCATTTGTAATTAAATAATTACAATATTGTTCTTTTAGATTATCTTTGCAATATTTTAACTTAGGTGGTACGTAGTCGTCTTTTACTAATTCGTCTAAAGGACAGACGCGGATGTTTAGGTATTTTGCCACGACTTCTACCCATTATTAAACAAATGTACCTAACACCTAGCAGGTATAACTACACTAAGTATAATATCATACAGTATATGACTTTTATCGTGTGTTAAATTTGTAAACCGTGCGTATAAATGTGAAATGCGAGAAGTCTGTTCTCCCGATTCAATATACGCTACGGTCAACACTCATAACTTGTGAACAGTCTAATCTAAAAATAGCAGTAGGCGTGGCGTAGTTATAGGCGGTGTTTAAAACTCCTAACGTCTGCTGTCTACACCGGGCCCGTAATATAGGCAAATTACATACATTTCTGGCAATTACGCTTTGTTATCGCAATTATAATGTTTAGATTAAAATTGTACTTAAATAAAAAATCTATTTTTGTATCATAAGTTGGGCTAAATGTTTTATATTTGAAAAAAACCAAAGATGTAGAAGTAAAATTCATTTTTATCTTTAAAAAATTTTTTTTTCATCCAGCCCAACTCGTTATTTATCTAAGAAGTTACATAAAAAATTTCATAAACTTTGAACAATAAATAACGCTTTTATTTGCAAATGCGTTTTAGGAGAGGTAGAACTGGGTCTTAAGAAGTTGTCATAGTCCTGAGTCATTTCTACATAAGTTAGTCGGTGTAAACATGCGATTTACAAATGGCATGCAAATATAACTTATTTACGCCATACATATCCCTTGAATTTAATTCCATTCCGACTATTTGTTAATTTTTAAGACCGAAATAAACTAGAACAATATTTTGCGCAGTTCGGCTTCCCTCGCTTGTGAGTTTTGGTGCGAGGCAGTCGAACGAGAAATTAAAAATAAATAAAATGTAAATAACTGTTTTAAATTTTCAACTTGATTCTAATACAAGATTGAAAATGCCCTATTTTCGCTAAAAAAAAGGCTGGATAAAAAAGTTAATATTTAGTAAAACGGGTTTATTCTAGTGTACGAGATAGCGAGTCATTCTACGAATACAAGACCGCAAGAATTTTTAAAATCGATAGGTGAGTACCTCCGGAAACTTGTCAATCTAAAAAATAACATTTCGACCAAAGTAACGACTTTTCCAAACTGTTAATCTTGTCCACCTTTGTTTTTATCAATATCTCCAAAACAATCCAACAAATTTCAAATATGGTCATTCTTTCTTTGAAGTGACATATTTGCCTGTCAATGTCCTCCAAGCTTTGTAGCTCAATTGATTAGAGTTCCGGACGGAAATTGCGGAGGTCCCTGGTTCAAATCTGGGCTTAGGTTTTTTTTTAATATTCTCACCTGAATTAGGTATATTATTCACATTACAAGTGAATAATAATAATAATTCGCTGTAATATTTCAACATATTTCAAATTATAATAATGATTAAGGCTCCCGTCTCAATCCAAATGGCGCACTTTTCTCCAAAGCGTCGAAATAGAAAAATTACCAGATGTAGATGGCGCCAATATAACCAATTCTGAAGTTATTTCGTATTTACTACATTTGACGATTTAACGTATGTTTGCGGCATAGTAGGGGAACCCCGACGCCGTGTCAGTGCTACTACTGTAATTGCCAGTTCCCGTTTCGGTCTTTGTTTTTGATTTATAGAGGAGTTAGTGTTCTTAGAGTTATAAAGTTTGTGGGAGTTTGTAGTATATGTTTGTATTATATTATTTTTGAGTGGTGATTATATAGTTTCCAGTTATAATACTTATATACAGATTTAGTAGGTTAGGTTGTAAATAACTCGTTCGTGTGACGTGTGACAAATACATATATTTTCTGCCCACAATACAAAATTTACTAATCATTAGTTGGAATAATGGGTCGCTTATCCCATTCTCGAAGCAGTTATTCGAAAAAGAAGGGCACAAATTCACGAAGTGCGGCAGCAAAACTAAGGTGGGCAAGATTTCAAGAGGTTTTACGGTATGTTTTATTTTAGACAAATAGGTGTGCTATAAATTAAAATATTATTATTTTAGATATGGTGATGTACAGCAGAACTCTCCAGAACCGTTGTCACTGGATACTGTGGAAGATTCTGCTGCGGAGATGCCAGAAAGCAGTGTGAATTTGACTATTGATAATCCGTTGGGAGCAAACGAGGATGTTGAAATGTTTGTTTCTTATTATACACATATGCATATCACTGGAAACGGTGGAAGATAACAGTGACCCTTCCGAAGTGAATAAGAAGTTCTTTGTACAGTTCTTTGTCAAATATGTTGTACAGTTTCTGCGGAGAATAGTGTCATAAGTGTCAAGTTTTTGCCCTTTTTCCAGAAAGTTCGTCATGACTTTTCAGTCTGTTAACATGTATAATAGACAGTAAACGTTCATCTGTTATACGTATGATGTACACAAAATTATTTGTAGTAGTAATTATCATACTGAGTAAAAAGTTTCATATGAGTTTCGTATTTATTAAAATAATTCATATACAGTAGAGCGTCGATAATTCGAACTAATTGGGACCGAGGGTGGTTCGGATTATCAAATTGTTCGGATTATCAAATATCGAGTATTGGATACAAGCTATAAACCATTAGGGAACGTTCGGATTATCGACGCTCTACTGTATATACGTGAGTTGTACAGTTATTGCCTAAACCCTAGTTCCTCCTTCTAATACCGTCAGGTAAGTATATTATGAAGTACATTAATACAACAAAATACCTACTACAAAAAGAATATTAATCAAGTTTTACAAAACAAATTGCAATGAATATATAAGATCCAAATATTTTTTAAAATTTTGCATTCTTCTAATTATAACATGGTCAAAATAGTACATAAGAAGTAGTAACAATGTTACAATTAAATATATTACATTATTTGCATTTAACAATGACAAAGAAATTTGTGGTAGACATATTGCAGATAATTTACTTGTTTAGTGGGTTCTTAGCAAATAATATAATTTATACTAATATAATATTTATTTTTTTTGCAAGTAGCATGCATTCTGTTTGAACGTGTTTTGAGCATACTACGTACGAGAAATCGAATAGATTTACCCATTAATTAAACTAACTGGAAAACCATAGTAATTTTCAAATACAGGAAACCAATTAAGTTGTCTTCCATATGTGGATATATGTAATTTGCAAATATAAATAATATATTTATAATATAATATATATATACCTATATTAAATATATTATTGCTTTCTATTTGTATAAATATTGAAACTGGAGTCGTTTTGAGTTTTCTAGTTGATGATATAGTACTTTCACAATCGACATATCACATAAAAACACTTTAGTAAAACGCGGATTTAGGCCGCGCCATCTAGTCTTGGATACCTGAACTGTCGCTACTGTAATCATTTTTTCCAACTTACTAGAATGCACCGGAATGCAATTTTAGAGAAGTTCGGAAGAAAGTAACTTGTGCTCTTATAGTTAACATTTAATGTACTTTTATAATGTATTACAGCAGACAATAATCAGATGCCACTGCCATCGCAAAGCTTTTCTATATTTGAAGTCCACATTTTTTTAACACTAAAATTTGCATAAATAATCTGCATAAATATTGAAATCCTTTCCGATGGCAGTAGCATAAAGGCATACAGAATCGAATGGTAGCAAGCATTTCACGATTGGCGCAATAATTATAGCGTGAGTTACTTTGGCGTTTCGGGGGTAGGAGACGGGAGCCTTAAAGATTAGTTTGATTATTTTACAATTTAGTGTGAATATACCATTAGGTACAGGTAAAAGCTTGATTATTACATAAATAATGCTTTATTATTAATAGAATTTTCAATGTTATTGTAATCTTAAAAATTTTAATTTCATTTTGTCAAGCATGCGGATAGGATATTTTGACCATTTGCTCTAATGCGAATAATAATTATTTTTGGCAATATACTATTTATACTTTTGTCCTTTTTTCCGTTTATTATTTAAACCGCGGCCGCAAACTTATTAAAAACCGAATTTCTTATATTTTATTTACCATTTGGTACTAAATCTACAATTTATTTTTCCTTCAAGTTACAAACCGTAATGTAATTTTTTTCTTACTTAAAATTATACTAATTAATAAATAAATAATAAATAATAATAATTAATAAATTCTAAAATCTTCCTTCATTTACTTTGAAATTCAGTTCCATCGTGCTTTATTTTATGTTATTCTTATTTGTAATATAAGATGATAGTAATAATATATGTTTGTGTTTGTGTATTTATACATTATTTATTTGTTTAAAATTGTTGATTGCTTTTATTTCAACTTATACAGGTAACGAAATCAGGTTGCGCTTAGGACCCCCAATTTAGTTAAGCCGCCACTGATTGTACATCTAAATTCATTATTTATCTTTAACTCGCACTACTATTCAAAATTCCGAAATTAAATTGTTCTGATCGTATCGTACTAATAGTAAATAATCTTCCACTGACCCAGCTACGTTTCCATTTACCATTACAATTGAGGTAGTGCGCGCTGCTATTTCATTCATATTAAATCGCTTTAAAATTCACTTAAAAATTATAATGCAATTCTGTTTCAACAGTCTCATTAAATAAAATATGACGATTGATTACGTGCATATCCCGATATCGTGGCAATATTCGTTACTGAGATATCCGCTTTGTCTCTTGTTCGCAACCTTTATTACACAAAAACTGAAGAAAACTAAAACGCTAATCTATAGAAGAGGCTCTAAATGCAACCTGAACAAAAATTCAAATTTTTGCACAACCGAGAAGATCAATAAACTTAAAGCCCATTTTACATGTAACAAATCAACGACACAACGACACGACCGAACATAGTATTATAGGTTATGTTTAAGTTTAGAGTGTAAACAAAACAATCAGACGTAAACAAAATTGGTCAAGAGTCAAAACAGGGCGTATGCGTACAAATTACGATTAGATATAGATTAGAAAACAAAAGCATTTATTTTTGTAACATTATTAACCGGTACTTCTGTTGATTTCAGTTGTTTTCACTGGTAAAATGCGTTTTAACTTACTATTGCTGTTTTTGTTCCCCATTTACCAAAATCCTTTGTCACATATTCTACAATCGTTGTATGTGGTATTTCAACATCTTTCAATGTAGACTTGAACGATAAATTCCTCTGAAGTGAACCATTGAAGCCGACAATATTTCTTAGCTTGGCATTTCGAACGACCTTGCTTGTAGTCGACATTTTGCACTATTTTTAGCGTCTCGGCGCTGGAAGAATCCCACTACGGTTAGACTACACTTTTAGCATACTGGAATGAATGATTGACTACAGTGATGTATAGTTAATAGGTAGACAGTAGGTAAACAAATTTACGAGTGTTTGATATTTTCAGAGAAATCTTATCTAACTTGATGATAACATTAGTTTGTTGTATGTAGAATTTTTTTTACGAATAAATATATATGAATTATTATTGAATTATTCTTATCTGAACATAAAATGTTAGTTTTTTACTACAAATAACTTGTTTAGACTCCATGAAAATTGTACGCAGGTATCAATAGACATCTTGTGGCGAAATTGAAAAAGGGATAGAAGTAATTTAACAACACAAGTTATTTTCTGTAATATTGTTATACTACTAGTAGAAATAAACTAGTCTTGCAAGTTAGCGCTGGGTATTATAGACAGTATGTAACATGTCTAATTTTAAAACATAAACTAGAATATGTCATTGCAATGCATCCTAAATAGCTCAATTTGTTTTTTTAAGAACTTAATAACCAATTATTTGTGTTTATTGATATTCATAGCATATGGGTGAAGTCTGAGTCGTTACGTATTTTTGTTTTGTGCACTATTGAGCACTCTAGTAAAAAGTTTCTGGTGATGCCGGCGGTATGTGGCTTTGCATTGTCCTGCATTAGGATGAAATTTTGACCGGCGCCATATGGGTATATCCTGGGTAACGGACGCGACATTCGTACGCGATTAACAAAGCTTAAAATAGGAAAGAAACGGAAAAATCGTATGCATATTTTAATTAGTGCAAAGTACTAGTAGAGTGCTATATTAAACAAACAAAAATTGGAAGGATAAATAGTTAAGTGTAAATATACAAGCAAAAACAAAAGTGTTCGGACGCGACAAAAAATGGAAGTTTTTTTTAACGCGAGTAGAAATATTCCAAATTCAGCGATGTTTGGAGAAAAAAATCTTTTTGTTTTATGTGCATATGAAGACCAAAGAATGTCTTTTGTCGATAGACTTATGAAATGTGGGAAATATCTTTCAGCTTTTTTTTATGATGTATAGTACGAGTTCGGACGCGACATTACGGACGCGACTGTTTTTTTCCCAAAGCATAAAATACGATAATGTTCATTTCAACTCTAACTTTATTTCAGAAATTTAACATAAAATTAATTCAGTTATAATAATATAGTAAAATTGGATTACTACACGCTACTATACCGAGTACCGACCGATCGAGCTACTACGAGATCAATCAGAACGTAAAGGTGCGTTCTGATTGGTGGTAATGGTAGGTAATGCAGTGATAGCAGACGAAATTATAGTATTTCTCACCAGCCGTGATAGTGACACATATTAGTGTGCATGTACATAAACGTGAGTCACTAACGCCTTCTCATCAGAAATACTATAATGGCATCTACTACGACTGCATTACCACTAATCAGAACACACCTTAAGCATACTTGATTTGAAATCAGACCTGTTTCAAGGTACAACCGTTCCAACGTACAGCTTGAAACAGATCCGATTTCAAATCAGTAACTTTATAAACAAACTTTCAGTAATTTTACTATGGTATGGTACAAGCACCCTGTTTGCTGTAGCACTCTGTAGTTCCATTTACAGTAGAGCGCCGATAATCTGAACTAATTGAGACCGAAGGTGGTTTGGATTATCAAATTGTTCGGATTTTCGAAAATAACCTAGAAAATGACACTTAGGCTTAAGAAATGTCTAAAAATGCCTAAAAACATGCACTTTAGTCGATTAAATATACATCTATTACACAAACTATTACATAATTATGTATTTAAACTCTTTTAAAACGCGTTCGGATTTTTGATGTTCTACTGTATTTTAAAGCTAAGATTACTTTCTGATGCAATTTAATTTCTTTAAATATGTTCATTAGTTCAAAAGTTATGATTTTTGCAACGACATAAGTCAAAAGGCCGCCTCATAGTGTTACGGTTACGGACGCGACAAATTGCAAACATAAATAAAATATTGATTTCGATTTGTCGTGAGTAATTTTTTTTGCTTTCTGAAACAAATGAATAAGCTTGCTTTGTAACTGACTGTTGCTTGAATTTCAAATGTTTATCGACTAATGATAACAATTAATATGGTTTTTGGTAACGGACGCGACCCATATGCAGCAGCCACCACATGGTCCTCCAAGATGTTTTCGATGTAATTCGTGGCATTTAGTCTACCAGGAACCACAACAAGATCAGTTCTGTTGCCTATACTGATTCCAGCCCAAACCACCACAGATCCACGACCAAATCTATCCACTTCCTGTATAGTAGCGGCTGCGTAGCGTTCACCAGGACGTCTATATACACGTACTCGACCGTCGCAATGAGTTAAACGAAATCTGGACTCGTCTGTAAACAGTACAGGCGTCCAGTGACGAAGTTGCCAATCTCTGTGATCCAGAGCAAACCTCATTTGTGATGCTGCGTAAGGCGTGGTGCGCGGACAGGTCTTCTTGGTTTCAAATTCGCCTCTTTTAATCTGTTTCTAACAGTTTGATCAGAAATTTCTAATCCATGTGCTCGTCTCAGGTCGTTTAGGCGGTCTCGTGCTGTGGCAGTACGCTGACGTAGAGAGGAAAGGACAAGAAATCGGTCTTGATTTTGAGTAGTTTTTCGATTTCGACCTTGTCCAGTTCTTCTAACATATTGACCAGTCTCCCGAAACCGAATCCATAAACGCTGAATAACAGAAGGGGAAACTCGAAGGTCCCTGCTAACATGTCGAATAGAGTGGCCACGGTGAATAAGGGCGACAGCACGAGCAACTTGCACTTCACTAAGATGTCTCATTTTACTTCTAATGATATTTCTAATCAACGAAAATTGACAACTGAATTAATTTGTCATTTTTAGTACGCTTTCCTACGTGAATTCAAAGCATACTTGACATTTTTTCCATTTTGTTTTAAAGCATACCAAATTTGATTTGCTAAGAACTATTATTTAAAAAGTTACATGTTTCGAAAAAAAGTGTTCCCCTAATTTTTTTGAGCAGTGTAGTACAACAATAACACAAAAACAAACAAACAAATATAAAATGAGAGTTCAATAAGGCAGATAGCATAATATTGATCCCAAAAACTTACTGTGAAGTTATAGATCATAAAATTGTCATGTTATATCGATATAAAAATGCACAAGCACGCCGCGAAATGATGATAGAATTGTTGATACACGTTTACACCGTCTATCATCAGAATAAACAGATAGGCGCGTTAATTATGTCCTTCAAGGTCTTTCCAAATTACTACATTAAAAATTTGTGACCATCTCAGTAGATTAGAAACAGTTCTGTGACAACGCACCATAAAAACTTTGTAGAGTGAAAAGTTTTGTGAATTTATTTGTTTTGCGATGTCCGCAATAAGCAAGATTATTATTAGAAGAGTTAAGTGTCATCGGAACAGATTTACTTCCTTAAGCACGCAGAAGAGGCATCTCAGTACCCAAAATGATTTCATGAAATCTCCATTCGCCGAAATTGATTTACCCAAAATAAATGTGGTTGAGTTTGTGACGAAGGATTTTGGACCATGGCATAATAAAATTGCTACCGTACGTGTGTTATCTTAAACATTTATTATATTTTTTTTTATTTAAGCTGATTTTATTGCTGTCTTTTTACCTTATTATTATTTGTTCTTATTTGGTGAATTTTTACTATAAATACTAATACAATTATTGTTTGTTATGTCGATACCTGGTATTTACGCTGGTGAGATTAGGTACTCATCAGTATGATCTCTCAGATCATAAGTGCCAAACTTAATTTGATAACATGGATTAACAACATTACTATATTATCTCCCAATGTGATAATTTGACAAAGATAAAGAAAATCGGTTAGGTTTCTTCTAAATTACTCGATCTTTGACCCTTAACCCTTAAGATGCGCACAGCCGGATTAAGCATTATGCATCCTGGTATCCCCTTGTTAAGTAGGTATTATTCCCTTGTCATCTTAATAGGATGATAAATAATTGAAAACAGAGATGTGGTAAAAAAATAAATTACAATAGAATTCAAATAAAATGAACTAATAACTAATTAATAAAAAAGTAACAAGAAATAATAGTTATTTATGTACCAAGGGCATTAAACGGATGTTTATGTCCCTATTTTGACGTAATCAAGTGACATGCGTATCTACGGAGTTGAATAACAATACAAACAATTCGAACTTGAATGACAATGCAGACACTTGACAATAAGACACTTAATTGTCAAACAGAATAACATTAATCGCCAATAATTGACATTGACGATTTAAAATTTACAATTTCAATGTCAAATATTTGTTGTATCTGACGTATAAACCATGGCAACGCTTAATGCCCGCGCGTTAAGAATCCTTAATGCCTGTGCGGGCTATAAGAAGATGTTTTCGCCCCAGTATCTAAGATGTAAAATGTCACTTTAGGATCATGTAGGACATAAAAGTATTTATTTAAAACAACTGAATGGTGACATGGTAATATCACCGGTGATATTTAACTGTACCTGTGAAGGTCTAATCTTACAAAACACGTTATATTAATCTTTAAGCCGCGTATAAATAATATTATAGTCTATTATTTGACGAGCACATAACTAAGGCGTGCGTATAAACATGCGAGCGATTTATATCAGTTGTGTGCGAGTCGAATACGACGTTTTATCTTCGACTCATAAATTCCATTTTATATCAAATCTTTTAAATGTATTTGTCAATTGTGGCGAGGCGAAATGTCAAATAAGTGTCATCCACGTAGGTTTAGACTGACTTTGACAGTACGTTCGTATAATGATGACAGTTCCTTCAAATAATGAAGTCATTATTTGGACGAACTGTCATTATTATACAACGCTAGTGTCATTATAATCATTGGCGCGTATTATGATGAAGATTATATAGTCATAGATACGTATGTAATGAACTTATTATATGTGACTCGTAGATAAAGTAAATTATTTGACGAGCACATAATGCAGGATTTTATCTACGACTCATAAATTCCATTTAAGACCCAGTTGTACCTGTGCTAAAACGCGTTTTCTATTAACGGAGTTTGGCTAGGATAAAAATGAATTTTACTTCTACATCGTTCTCTTTTTTCAAATAACCAAAGCCCTAGCCAAAGTTTCACTACAATAATAGATTTTTTATCTAGGTACAATTTCAGCCCAAACATTATAACTTTTCCGCTAACCGAAAAATGCGATAAATGTCAGATATGTAAACAATGGCCATATTTCGGCTGTTACGTATGGCCAGCTCATCGCAGACACCATAAGCTTTAATCGATATGTAAACCACGGCATAGACACGGACCCCGACAGAAAAACATCGAATCTGAACATTTTGTTTCGTAGTTGCAATGTTTTTACAACGGAGCTTTAATATAAAATATTTTAAATGTGTTTGGTACTGGTAGCGAGGCAAACTGTCAAATAACAGTCGATGGTTACGGTGGTTACGTAGGTTTTAATAGGTACTTTCGTATAATGATGACAGTTCATTTGAATAATGAAGTCATTATTCAAACAAACTGTCATTATTATACAAAGCTACGTTTTCATAATCATGCGTATGTACCCTTTTTTTAGATATGTGGCATAACTGGAAGAAAATACACATTTGACGATGTACGAATCAAGTCTCAAAAGTTGGCGAAAGCACTGAGAGCAATTTTAAAGTTGCAGAAGGGCGATGTGATCGCTTTTGTTCTTCCGAATGTACCAGAATATCCAATCTGTATAATGGGTTGCTTGACAGCTGGCGTAACAATAACACCTGTCAATCCCACGTATACACCAAGTACACAACTCAAATATGAATTTAAGTTCGAGAAATAAATTAATGTCGTTAAATTTTAGGTGAAATACAACGCCAATTTTTGGATTGTGGCGTAAAAGCTGTCATCACAGTGGGTCCGCTGATTCCAACGATCAATGCGGTGATTTTTGGCATTAAACGAAAAATTCCAATAATTGCTATTAAGTCAGAGGTAAGCAACCATTATTTTCGATATGCGCGCAGTGGCGGATACAGAAAAATCTCAAGGGGGGGGGACGCTAAAAGACATCTTGAGCTATGGGTAAGGTGACCAGAATTTTGTTGTAGTAAAGCGGGACAGTAGCGTCGTGTGTGCGGGGGGGATATGCGGGAACATAGATTTTTCAAATAGGTATATGCCTTTTGCACCAAATAAATAGATATTCATCAATCAATAAATAATATTAAGAAGACTAAGAAAGATTAATTACATTCTTATGGTTAATGAAACAAATCTTACGGTCAAAGAAGATACCAAACAAATGTTCTAATATAACGACCCTGTACAATACAACAAAATATTCCAAATTTAGGAGTACGTTTTTGCGAGAAACTTACCAGCCTATATTAAAGGAACGCGTATTTTGTACTTTGATGTTAAGTAGCTTTTGTAATCTTTTACAACTTTCATAATTTTTTATTCATATTTTACATCCGATTACACCGAGTAAACTATAAGGATAGTTTATGTGTGATGAAATAACAGCAATTGTTGAAATAACAGCAAGTCGACATGGAATCTAAATGATACGTTTCAAAGTTCGGTTTTGATCCTTGCAGCATATTCAGCCTACCAGATTTGCCAGTCTTTCTGGTCCAAAAACAATGCAATATTTTACTTACAAATGTGTATCTCCTACAAAAATTCGGATATTGGGATGACTTACAAAATAAGATGTTGAGAATTGATATGGTTTTTGTAACTGAGCACTTGAGAACATGCGAGAGAACGAACTACTTCGTTAGTTACCCCACAAGATGTCTCAAACTTAGTCGAAAAACACCATTTTTTTTTTTATAAGCTGGAACATTATTTTCTTTATCATTCAAAAGTAGCTAAGTTTACTTTACATGTTCTGAAAAAATTGTGGAAATTGGTCAAAGAATACAAAAGTCATTGATTCTAGCAAGGTTGGTTAACTATATCAATTCAATTTTGTGAAAAAAATACCAACATCCATAAATTACTTATGCACATAACAAATAATATTATTCACAAACAAATATATCAAATTCCACCATTAGACAGAATGGGTAATTCATAATTTTTTGTAAAAAATACTAATTTGGAAAACCGGTGGCGACTCCACAACATTGTTTTCAAATTATAAAAACATTAATGAATGATTTGAAAAAAGCTTTTTACTTTTTTTAGTAATTCTGTAAAAGTTCAGTAAAATAATATTTCTTAAAAAGTGGGACTACATAGTTTAAAACTCCGCGGGACGCGGGACAACATGTGAAATGTCGGGACTGTCCCGCCAAAAGCGGGACACAAATCACAATCGCTTTCTTCTCCGCCGTTTCAACAAATTCGCGCCAAGTATGCGCGCCATCTACAATGCCATCTTGAATTTTCCTGTATATCCTGCATCTAAGTCTTTGATTTTCAGCAAAATGAAAGTTTACCTGAAGGCACCATTATACTACAGGAACTTTTTGACTTAAATCTGGACGTACCAAATCTAGAACCAACAATATCTGATGATATAGCTGTCATACCATACTCGAGTGGAACAACAGGTCTTCCAAAAGGTGTTGAACTAACAAACGATAATATACTAGCAAATATAGCCCAGTTCAACTATGAAGGCCGGAACGAGCCTGAACGCGCTGAAGATATAGTACCATGCATCCTACCAATGTTCCACATCTATGGACTGACGTTGCAGTCTATGGCTTTGCTACAAACTGGTGTGAGATTAGTTACATTACCGAGATTTACGCCAGAATTATACCTCGATACTATCATACAACATAAAGCTACAGCTCTTGTGGTTGCACCACCCGTTGGTTAGATATATTTCTGACGAATTTTCGGACGTAATTGATTATTAAGTTCTTCTTTGCAGTGCTATTTTTAACAGCGCACCCTAGCGTCAAACCTGAACATTTAAAAACGCTGAGGAGGGTTGTTTGCGGTGCTGCACCACTCAGTGCGGCTGATGAAGCGAAATTGATACAAAAAGTTGGAAGGCATATCGGTATTTTGCAAGGTAAGTTTAAATAAGCTATGGCGACCATGTCAGAAATTTCTTGCTCAAATAACTAAAACACAGCTGTTGTATCTGTCAAAAATCATTATCAAGAGAAGGTACTTCTATTAGATTTTATCGGAATTTTATAAATCGGAAGCAATGAAGTAAAATTATTTTGGTTACCTGTAGCCCATTGCAATTGAATTAATCTGGGCATACGTACAAAATAAAGTTTCAAAAAGCTACAGTACATTTGAAATTGAAGATATATTACATTTATGTAACAAAGCACTGTTTCAAAAGAGATATGACAAAATTGTGTTGTGACAAAACACAATTTTTGTTTTTGAAAATCAATACCAATATGATAAAGATCATATTGTTGACTAAATTGTAGAAATAATTATAACCAACTTGCATGAAGATGCTGATGATCATGATCACGAATTATTAGACTACAACGACAGCAGTACAGATAATGAAGAGTGATTTTACCTGATGATAAAGATGTTGCCGCGATAGTTCTAATGTTGGCGGTTCTTCTGAAACTGCACAATTCGTTTAAAGTATAGGACAAATACTTGTCGTAATTGAAACATTTGTCGAAAATGCCGGACCGTTGTTTTTTGCCCCAGAAATAAAAAAGAATCTAAAAATTTTCATAAATACATCGAACGACAAAAATATTGAATACGGTCTTGAGAATTGATCGTTTGAAATCGTCGGGCGAAGCCTCGCCCCGTTTTCCTCGAGGGGAACCATCCTGCGCACAGGATCGATCACATTATTTTCACTCTTAAAAATTCCTAAATAACTTTTTTCTACTTTGCATTCACAATGCACACATTGTAACACTGTTTTCAGTGTTACAATTAACACATTGTAATACCGAAAACAGTAACATTTTTGTCTGATTGGTACACAGTGATATCAAATGCCATATGTCAAATGTACAATACATAACCCAACATAACCACACACTGCATCTTCTTAATCGCTTGCAATCACATAAACTGCGAAATATCAATATTCTATACATATTTAAACATGGGTGTAGCCTGCTATAGTATGGCCAAAGGATTGGGACTTTCTTATTTTTGCTGTGTTCATCAAAATACGCCAGCATGACGTTTACGGTGATGTTTTACGACTCTAGTAAGTGATCGTTATCATTCTTTTCAACTAAACATCAAATCCCCTTTTCAGATATAATTCAAGGACCACATTTACTTTAATAAGGTATTATGCGAAGATCAAACCTACATCGCAGATATGAACGATTTTAATTACTGCTGCGAGATTGTATATGCGCAATAAATGGTTTATCAGCATACACGTACGAAGCTATAGTACATTTAAAGTGTAGAGGATTTCTTAGTTTATGTAACATATAAGTTTTCGGTAATATTTTGGACGCTTGGATGCTCGGTTCAATTCATATTCGTTTTTGTCCGTCGCTTTCGACTTCGTCTTAGTTCTGGTTGTGTGCAATTATAAGTGCTTGTAAATATATAAGCCGCAACGGCTACGTAGCGGAATTAGGTAGACACCGCTATTAAACGTTAAGCGTTATAACAATTCTTTAGTAAGTTCTTGTTCTTCGAAGTAACTAATCAGTCACCGCCAAACACTTAACTTTTTAGGTTAAGTTTCATGTATTTATCACAGTAGGGTTAAAAGTGTTGCCCCAAGCTCCATTATGATCATCGTTGCTACCTCGCTGAATATTTATTCAAACTTGTAGGCTAAAGTAGAGTAAAATTATTCACAATTAGATTTTGTCATGATTTTATCTCATCGATATCATCCTTAACGAAGTTGACAGTTACTACAGTGCTGCCACGTGGTACCCGCAAAATACCCTAGATTCTAATTAACCGCGATATAGTAACCACAATTTCTAAATTTATATAAAATTAATAACGCAAAGTAGAAAAAATAGTATATTACACTCGTTTTATAAGACGTATTGGCGCACTCGTTCAATTTGGGCACTCCTCGCTACGCTCGTCGTGCCCAAAACAACGTGCGCCAATTTGACGTCTTATAAAACTTGTATAATAATATACTATTATGTTATTATACATCAATGGATGAGTATCACAATAAATAAGGATTGTTTACATGCTAACTGCGTTGTCCTGCTATCGTTCGTTTCTGAGATATCCACGTCCATAAAAAGCTCGCTTACAGACTTTATTACATAAGAAATCAAGATTAAATGATTCAAGAGTATAACGCAACTTATTTCATTTTTTGTTCAGCCGTTTCAGAGTTACTAGCCTTCAAACACAAGGCTCAATACTTTTGCAACCGACAGTAGTTGTTTTAAGGAGTATATTACAGAAATTACGCTTTTACAGGTTATGGTCTAACCGAAACGTCACCGCTAGTCCTAACAGTCCCCGATGGGAAACAAAAAGATGGCGGGATGGGCTACATCACCAACAACACCTTTGCCAAGGTTGTCGCTGTTGACGATCCAACTCTTCAACACTTAGGCCCAAATCAAATAGGAGAATTGTTTATTAAAGGTCCGCAAGTGATGAAGGGCTACCATAATCGACCAGAGGAAACAAAAGCTGCCTTTGTTGACGGTTGGTTCCGAAGTGGCGACTTGGTTCGTTACGACGAAGATGAGATGTTCTACATTGCCGATAGGATTAAAGAGTTGATCAAGGTGAAAGGGTATCAAGTACCTCCAGCTGAGTTGGAAGAAGTGATCAGGAGATATCCTGGTGTAGCTGAAACGGCTGTTATTGGTATTCCTAATGAAAGGAGTGGAGAGGTGCCAAGAGCTTATGTGGTGCCAAAACAAGGAAGTACTGTTGATCCGAAGAAGTTGGCCGAATTTGTGAAGTCGCAGGTTGCTTCGTACAAGGAGCTAGCTGGAGGTGTTTCCATTATGGATGCCATACCTAAAAATCCGTCTGGGAAATTTTTGAGACGTGAGTTGAAAGATCTATACGAAAAGAGAGGAGTCTAAACGATATCAATAAATATTTACCAATCGTTTGTTGCTTTATTATTGTTGGGAGTTTCTTATTATGTATCTCTTGTAATATGCTCTAAACCTTTTTGATCTCTATTTTTGGACTTCGTTCTAAATTTAATTTTACATTACAATTGCAGCATGACAACAAACTCAATTTTCTTGATATCACAGATTAAAGTTTCAACTGTATAGAAAACCAACTGCGGCGTCAACCATAATTCCGTTTGCATCTAACCACGACATAAAGCATAAACTTTCCGGCCTTCAATATTACATTCGCACAGCTAAGACACCCTATAACAAACCACTCTTAAAACTAAGGTATTATAGTTCATTTTCCAGTTTGCAAAAAGCAACAGCTATCCCGAAAAATTGATAAAATTTATGGACAAAACACAATGATACTATATTCAAAAACCTCACACAATTTTGACAAAATTTACAGACCTGCACATATAACAACATAAACACCAAGTTGAATAAGACCCTACAAAAGTTCAAATAATCCCAGCATATACAGTGAGCGCGTAAAGTATGGAAACATGACAAAATCTCAAGAACGGTTTGCTATTTTAAAAAATCCTCGAACACGTCGATTTATAATTATCAAAATACACCTTATGTCTTATGATATCAAATTAATTGTTTTTAACAAATGACGCCATCGACTTTTTTTTTTAAATGACAACCCTATATTTTTTTTTAGTGAATTCGACAGATCTTTTAATTGTCTTAATATTTTTATGACCTTACAAAAGAAAACTTTCGACAAAAAGACAATTAAAGGTTATGAAATAAAAGTGACAACATCTCCAGAACGGCTCGACCGAATTTAACGAATTTTTGGAATTAAGTATTTTGCAACCATGAAGTCACTGGCGCTATTATCGTTGATGCTACATTTATAATTTCTGAGATATAACCTCAAACTTTTGAATTTGAAATAGAACACCCTGCATATTTTAACATTTTCTGTTACAGTCTTCCATTGCCTCATCAATGTTACTACGCTTGTTACGTATTACATCAAAAAAATCTAAAAGCAAAAACCTTTATTACTTAGGTCTAAAAATTAACAAAGAAAAATTGATAAAAAATAACAACAACAAAAAAATTAACCGATCAAACTTAAAACAATGTGCTCTTGTCAACGGTTGAGAATCCTCATAGACCAACTAGAGTAGTTGCAGTAGAAAATGTAATAATGTTTTGTTATCAATTTTTACTTTGTTAATTTTTAGACCCTAGTAATAAAGGTTTTTGTTACCTTCTAGACGTTTTTGAATAATGAGGAGTAACAGAAAATGTCAAAATATACAGGGTGTTCTATTTCAAATTCACAAGTTTGAGGTCATATCTCAGAAACTGTAAACGTTGTATCAACGATAATAACGCCAGTGACTTCACATGGCTGCAAGATACTTAATTCCAAAATTTCGTTAAATTCGGACGAGCCGTTCCGGAGATTTTGTCACTTTTATTTCATAACCTTCAATTGTATTTTTCTCGAAAATTTTCATATGTAAGGCCATAAAACTATTATGCTACCATTAAGACAATTAAAAGATCTGTCAAATTCATACAAAATATATAGGCTTGTCATTTGGAAAAAAAGTCGATGACATCATCTGTTAAAAATAATTGAAGGTAAAAAAAATTAATTTGATATCAGTTCTTGAAATTTTGTTGTGTTTCCATACTTTACGAGCTCAAATACCGACAATGTCACACAAACATTTTCCTAATTATATGTAGATAATGTAGTTTTTCTAGCACAGCCTTGCTTTTTTAAACAGCAAAACTCCGAAGTTAAAGCTACGCCATGGAACAAAAACTCAAAATTTTTTTTACGTTTAGTTCGTGAGCCCGCGACAAAATCATACCCTCATAAAACATCACTACGAATATTAGAAATTTATATGTAATGTAAAATGATTTGAATTAAAGGAAAATGCTGGTGTGCCTAAGAAATTTTGGCCGAAAGGGTGTTTAATTACGCTAATTATCTGCTGCAATGCGATGTCCTGCTATCCTCATAAAACATCTGTCATTCTTTTGTCACATAGATAAATACATATTCTCTCATAATAACTTGGTGTGGCTAACCCCATTTGGCCGCAAGTACTTGGCACACCTCCCTGAAGGGGAGGACCGTCAGTGTATCGAAACCCTCATCGAACATCACGCCGATTTTTTTATAACAAGAAACTTTGGACTTTCTTATTAACAAAAACCTTGAATTATAGAAGAATATATGTACTTTTATAGTAGTTTTGTCTAACCAACCCCGGTTGGCCGGAACGGTCTGGCACACCGACTTCAACAGTTAACATCGTCCGTATATGATCACCACCAACGATCATCTCGTTCATTTTAACTAAAATTGCTAAAATCACAACCGCTCAAAGTCTAGATACGTTGTTTCAAGCCAAAACTGTTGACAAAAAAATAAAACAACACGGCAAAAAAAGGTCGGAATTCCAAAATTAATTGATATATAACGTAATCAAATTTGGCACAATATCGAATTATGCTGAACGAAGTTGAAACCCACTTTTTAAGTAGTAGCGACGTCTGTTGACAATCGGACAAACTACACCGCTTGTATTGGAAATTTACGAACGTTACGAACACAACTGACTGACCCGATAAATATCAAAATATGTGATTTAGAGCATTTAACAACACACAAAACGATTGCTAATTGTATCCGCAATGTTCATAAACAGTCATAACACGCCCTGAAATACAAAATCATGCGGAAAACATGCAAAACATCCTACCTTTCCGTCGTCTTGACATAACCTCAACTAACTACGGCTAAACTGAACTGGAAGCCCAAGTCCGTTGTCCATTGATTTCCAATGCCTAGATTAGCCAGAATCTATCAAAAAACTTCTCACCAACGGGCAATTAGTGATCGGAAGGTACATCGGGACACAATACACGCACTTACACGAAATATTAGCGTCTTTTTACCGCGGAAAATTGTACAAAATCGAGGAGAACATTTAGCGCGAACACAAGAAATATACGCCGGTTAACACGCAAAAGTTCTCCGCCAATCAAGAGTCCGCCACGAAAAGTAGTACATACAAAACTCGTGCAGCGCACTCTGGATTTTTGGGTTGCTATAGTTTTAATCACAAATCAATGAATAAAAATCATTAATAATAATAATTGTTTAACATACATCAAAACATGCATCATAAATTATATAAAGTGTTTACCTATAGCATGTCATGCTGCCGAAGTTGGACATTGATGGGAAACATTTTTATTATTAACGTTTCAGAAAATGTTATTCTTCCTAAGAACTGAATTATTTAAAACCTAAAACGCAAATATTAGAATGTAATTATTTGCTTGCATATACTGGGTGTTACCAAAACTATCAAAAACTCTTAAGAGTAAAGTACCTTTATGTTCAAAGCTAATGCAAATATGTTATTTGAAAAATGTTAAGAGATGTTAGAGATCTTTAAATACTAAATTATAATCACCTTCAACGTTGCATATACCGCGTGTTGCCAGAAAGATAAAAATGACATAAGAGGAAAAAGTATCTGAATCTTCAAAGCTATGTAAAAATAATATTTGAACAAATATTTCAAAATATTAGAACCCATTAATATTGAAATTATTACCTTCGACGTTCCATATACCGGATGTTCATGCAACATTTTGCAGAGCTTTTAAAATAAAGGTATTTTACTATTAAGAGTTTTTCATACTTTTAGTAACACCCGGTACATGGAAGCAGATAATTATATATACATTCTATTTCGATTTTAGGTTTGAGACAATGCAGAAGCTTTCATAAAGAATAAATAAATACAGTTAAAAATACAGGGGTTTGATGCAATTCCATTATTCTAAAAAAAAATCTTAAAAGAATAAATATTAATCATGATTATCGTATCCATTTTTTAACCTTCTCCCGAAAACCTACATCTTTTAATATTATTAAGTTTGTAATTCTCTGTTAATCATGTATAGTTTCGGAGATATTTATGCAAACATAAAGAGATAACATTTCATGATAATTTTTCCACAGTTAGATAAATAGTAAGTTTTACCAGTGTGGGTTAAAAGATATGTAAAGATTAATCTTTACGCATCTTACTTCTGAAGAACAAATTATTTTTACTTTATATATACATAGTAGGTATCACAAAGTCTTGTAATCGTGTCGAAAAGAAGTGTTGAGATTTTAGCGGAAATATGTCCTTTTGGGTCCCCTGCACATGTCGACTACAATCATTTATAATGATATGAGGCGTTTATTTGCAAAAGTCTCTAATCGCCAAAATTTAAAAAATTCGTTTTTTTTGTAAAGTTACATAATTATTTAATGAGGAATCGATTGCTTTTGTCAGAATTTTTAGATACATCCTATTTATTACCTAAAGTTTGATGCTAAAGTGTAAGTTATTTGCAAAACTCTCTGTTTGCTTTGAACGTTCATCTGCAAAACAGGCTGTCTACAGCTCAACCAATAGCTTGGTGCTCCCAAAGAGCAAACAGGTGGTTTTTTTTGTTTCATGTAGGAAAATAAATTCATTTCAGTCTAAACATCAATGTTCTAGTGCGTTGTGATTTTTAACGGCCGTTTTGTTGTTGCGATTTGTTAGCATGGGTGAGATAAATACTCAAAATTTTCCCTGTCCGAAAGGAAAAGGACTGAAATTTTACCCTGTCCGAAAGGAAAAGGACGCAAGAAAGAGCGACAACCAGAAAACTACTCTAGGAATGTTAAAAAAAGGCTCAGGTATGTCTTAAAAAGTAGAAAATTTTAGGACATACCAAATTAATGAAAGTAGGAATTACTTTTGTATCTATAGGATACAAAAGTAATTCCTACTTCCGTCACAAGAATTAACTTCTTCGACGACGGCTGCGGTGGTCAAAATAAAAACAATGCAATGATGACAATGTTAGCGTACTGGCTTCTTAATGAATTACCACCAAACATTAAAAAAATTGAAATCACATTTCCAATCGTAGGACATTCCTGTATCCCTCCTGATCGAGCTTTTGGGTTATAGAGAGAGAAATTAAAAAAAAAACTCCTGTTATTGTACAATCCAGCCACTATGATGACATCATAAGTAGACACGCCACAGTCAGAAGAATTGGCATTGACTGGAAGAATGAAGCAAGGAAAATGTAACGTTGGAACAGCTAAAGGAATTTGTGAAAAAAATTGTTCAATTTCATCCATTCAACCATGCGAGATACTACTAGGCAAAGAACTTAAAGGCGACAAAAAAATCTATTATTGGTTTGCTGGTTAATCATTATGGTGGCAATTGGCGACAATAACCAGAACTCGCCTTCTACAAAAACATACTGCATGAAGAGGATCAAGACTTGCGTTAAAACGAAAATGACATTTAATCCTTTCATTGCTTTCTCAGTTTCGTTGGCAGAGGTTTTTAAGTTTTTTTTATTTGAAAATCTTTTTTTGAATACTAATTACAGATTACTTACTGTATAATGATCTTTCAATAAAAATTTCTTTAATGATTTATTTTTATTATTTGCAAAACTCTCTCTTTGCACCAAAATCTTATTTTGTACTCAAACTCTGTGATACTTTCAGGTTTAGAATCATTCAACTTATTATAAGTGCCTGGTAAACTACAGCAACCAAAATAAAATAATACGAAAAAATAATTTTCATGTTCGCTAAAACGTTTTATGTTGCTCCTGAAAAGTAAACCATGTAGCAAAGAGGAAGTTTTGCAAATAACGGCCTCATATAAAACAAGTTATACAAAGCTTGTGCCTAAAAGTTGCACCCCTATATTTCTACAGCACGAGTCACCACTGGATCGCAATAAATAAAAGGTAAAAATTATTTATTTGGATTAAAAACTTACCCACTCAGTGCATATTTAGTTCTGTTGATTTCACTGAACTGAAGTCAAGAATAGCAGAAAACTATACAAATCAGCCAATCACAGGCGAGATCACCCTAGTGACAAGTTTGAAAAATTCCTCCTGATTATTAAATAGCCTACAAAAATAAATTTACCTCTATTACCTACAATAACGAAACAAAATCACTTAAAACATACATTTCAAGGGATCACTGAAAAATTTTAATTAATAAGGCTAGTCGCAGTAAATTAAACAATTTTTATTACATAAAAATATTAACTCAATCAGATCGATTACAAAAGTAACTCAGCAGTATTTAAAATAACAGAGATCTGACCTTGAAACCTGGTTTCCAAAACTCTACCGAGAGAAGTTAGCGGCGAAATTTGGTAACGTAATAAAATTAAAACCGCTATAAGCACCACCAAATTCCCTGTTTTTAAAGAAGAAGAAGTCGATGACAGAAAATGTAAATATCGTGGTAAACATAACCCAGAGATAAATAACCTAATTAATAATTATAGTACGATTTCCTGCACGGTACGCTAACAATTCATCGTTGTTAAAGTTATTGTACAAATCAGCAAATAGTTCATTAACTATTGGTGTATATGAGGATTACATGCATGTAGTTATATATTAATTGTTTTCTGTATCTTATAGCTTATACGCATATGAAGTCGGCAGTGGTCTAATGTAACTCCATTAACACACTTGACGTGCATTTATTTGTTACCGTACTCCACATAAATGTACAAACAATACAATCCCCCAAATCGTTTCCAAATCCAAAAAAAGTGGACACGTATTTTTTTTTTTTTTCGAAATTTTGATTCTTAAAGGTGCCTGTCGAGGCCTCAAATTTACATAACAAAAAGCATGGGAAAAAGACATTTTTTGGTATTTTTCGAATAATTGTTCGGGGTTTGGGAAAACTTAAGATTAAAGTTATAGGACTTGTAGAGGACTTTCCAATGAAGAATTTGAGGTATTATACATATGGCTTTGACGCCCCCAACCCACCCCCACAGTGCCCTGAAAACTACGCTTAAAAAAAATTTACATTCTTCAGAAAATTTACCGTTCTAATCACTTCATTCTCCTTTTTCTCATATAAATCATTACTATAAGTCTAGTTGAATGTTTATAAACATTTGTCAGGTAATTTCCATTTGGTTAAACAAATTCCATTTGTTTAAATAATTCGCTTTTCTCGAAACTCCGTCGGACATCTGTTTTCTGAGTTCGAAATGACAGTTTATAATCTTAGAGTGACATTATTCATTAAACAAATTCTTCCTATTGTTTAAACAATCAATGATTATTAATTTTCAACTGTTGTTCTAATTATGGTAGAAGTCCGCTTTTTTGTGAAATTAAATTATAAATTTCATGTTCGAGGTATCTTGCCTATGTTATTAGCTAATAAACCCATATTTGTTTAAACAAATTCCATTTGTTTAAACAATTTTTTTGCAATTCTCCTCACATTCATTTTTTAGATCGGTCTGGTCAACTGTTATTGTCAAGTGACATCATTTATGTTTTGGGATAATTTCCATTGTTTAACTAATAAAATATTATTCAAATGCATAATGGTGATATACAGGTGATATGTAAATTTTAAAATAAATTAAAAATTACAGCCACAACTTGGATTTGAACCAGGGACCTGGGGCCTGGTTCAAATCATTATTAAGTAAAATATTATTCGTTTTCAATACCATTTATTCAAAAAAATTTAATTGATTTCAAATCCTTTTTTTCGGGAAATTGGGGAGTACATATCTTTTAAAAATATTAAATTTCCTAAGTCAACAAATTTTATTAATCATATTTCTTTCTGCATTTCTTATTCTTATTTCCTACCACTGTGTGTCGCAAGATAATGTTGATTTGTTGCTGTCTTGAAACTGTACTATAATTTGATGAAATATTGAAAACGAATAATATTTTATTATTTAAACAATGGAAATCATCCAAAAATATAAATGATGTCACTTGAGAATAACAGCCAGACCGATCTAGAAAAAATAATTTTAGATGAATTGCAAAAAAAAATTCTTTAAACAAATGTGGGTTTATTAGATAATATAGGCAAGATATCTTGAACATGAAATTTATAAGTTAATTTCTCCAAAAAGCTGAATTTTCTACCATCATTAGAAAAAAGTTGAAAATGAATAATAATTTATTGGTTAAACAATAGGAGGACTTTTTTTAATGAATAATGTCACTCTAAGATAATAAACTGCCATTTCGAACTCAGAAAACAGAATTCAGGTCGATTTTCGAGAAAAACGAATTATTTAAACAAATAAAATTTGTTTAAACAAATGGAAATTAACTGACAAATGTTTATAAACATCCCACTACACTTATAATTATGATTTCTATGAGAAAAAAGAGAATGAAATAATTAGAAGGGTCAATTTTCTGAAGAATCTACATTTTTTCATTTAAGAGTAGTTTTCAGGGCACTGTGGGGGTGGGTTGGGGGCATCAAATCCATATGTATGATAGGTGACATTCTTCCTTGGAAAGTCCTCTGCAAGTCCTATAACTTTAGTCTCAAGTTTTCCCAAACCCCGAACAATTACTCGAAAAATACCAAGAAATGTCTTTTTGCCATGCATTTTCTTATGTAAAACGTGTCCATTTTTTTGGATTTGGAAACGATTTAGGGGGATCGTTGCTTTCTAAATAAAAATAGCCAATTTGAACCAAACTAGTATACATATAATACATATTCAAAGCATGAACTAAAGAAACAAACAATAAAAAACTAACAGTCGTTTTAACTAAATAGAGCGATGACGTAACGAGTTTTAAGAAAAATAGATGAAATAGCAGCCCGCGCAGGAAATCGTACTATCATTAAATTAGGTTATGTATACATTTCAATTCATAGACGTCATCTTCTTTAAAAAGTGGGAATTTGGTGGTACTTACGGTGTTTTCAATTTTATTAGATTACCAAGTTTCGCTGCTAACTTTTCGTGGTAAGAGTTTTAGAAACCCCGTGTCAAGGTCGCATCTCCGCTATTTAATTCTTACAGACATTATAAATCTTACCTAAAATACTGTTAAAAAAATATATCACGTTTCCTTTGTAAGCAGAACCAGAATATACAAAACTGACGGTAACAAATAAATGCACGTCCATGTGTGTTAATGGAGTTACACTGTTTTATTTCCACTTTTTCAAGGTAAATTATTCTAAAGTTTCCGACCGAAGTATCCCATCCAGTTTCCTAATATCGTCCTCTAAATCGACAATATCACTCCCACCACTCTCAATATCTTCCTCTTCCTTCAACAACTTAATCTTCTTACACGGATTAACATCGACAAATTCAATATTCTTCTCAACGTCTTCCGTCGCTTTAGCAACCATTCGTTTCTCCAGTCGACTTTTATTCATCAAAACGATCTTTGTAAAATCCTTTTTTGGACGCCCCCGCGTTCCGACACTCTTCTTCGCAGCGTTTTTAATAGTCGTCGGAACGTCCAGTATCGTTAAATACCGTTGCGGTTCAACGACCGACATAATCGCAGGCCACTTAAACAGGGTTTTTAACCGATCTTTAAAGTCGTTTCTCTCCGATGTTATGAGATTTCGTAAACCGAAGGGTAAGTTCGATAAGTCGTCGGAAATTTTTTCGTTTATTACGTTTTTAGCCTTCGTATACGAATCGGTCTTGTTTATTTTCGATTTAAACGCGCTATATTTAATTAACATGCTCCTCATTCCGATTAGAGTGTTTACGTTTGGTGGAATTAACGAAATCGAACCATCGCCCATTTTATAATCGATTTTTAAAATTTTTTCCGATGCATTACCTTGCGACGTACTAGCTTGATTCAAACTATCGTATTGCGTGTACGCGTTATGAAAAACATGCCCTAAAATCTCCTTATCGACTCCATCTAACGCACCATTCGAATCCAACGTTTCTTTAGCGGGAACGCTCAACGTAACCTTCAATAACGCCAATAACGCCTTTACCGTTTTCGTTGCGGTTTCGAAGTCCGATTTCGTTATGACTTTGGCCGTTCGTAGTTTGTGGCTGCTCTGGAAGTGTTGGATGAGTTCTTCGTCAACCGAGGTGTTGACGTATTGGCTGGACGTTCGATGAGAGCGTTTATAACCGCACTTTTTTAGTTTTTGCCGGACCTCGTCTAAGGTGGGTATGTCGGCGTCATCGTCGAACATGTCGGCGAATTTTCTGAGCATCGGAAGGTTGCAGTCGTATTTGGTGGAGCCTACTTTACGAGGGACGTCCGGTAGCTTCTTTTCGGGGTTTTTCGATAGCCACATTTGCATGAAGCGGTATCTGGAAAAATTGGAATCGTGAGTTTTAGGGAACGGAATATGCGGAAAAAAATTGGTAAATTATACATTTCTATACAGTGTTTAACTGATTTTTAAAGATTTGTTAATGTTTTTTGTCCGTGGGAATATTTTTTAATGAAATAAGCTAAAAAAAAACGTTTTGGAAGGCTTTTTTTTATAATTACACTGATAAATATAAGTTTAAATTATCTTGACCCCCCCTGGATTTTGAACCCAACTATTCCCAAACTATTCGGTGATGTGTCGGTGCTTGCACCCCGCCCTGAATTTAAAAAAGACTCCTACTGACATTTTACTACAATAGTATATTGTGAAGCAAGCCAAGACAGTGATTCTTTATCGAGGCTGGGCAGTTTTCGATGCCCAGAAATCACTACTTTTGCGCAGTGCAACAGCATTTTGATCCTAATGATGATTATGCCGCCTGAAGTGTTTATCTGAAATATACTAGGTGTTAAAAAAGATAATAAGATAATTTATTAAACACCCTGTACAGAATAAAGTCAACAATAGCAGGTATATTTCATGTATAGTATTTATATATTATATTTATATATTATTTATTTTATATAGTATTTATATATGTAAAATATAGATAAAGTATACTGACTGAATAGTCAGCTTTTGATTCCGAACTCATGTCCAGAAACATACCTGTTACTGTTTAGGTAGGTACTCCGTAGAGCCGGAATATTTGTACCAACTTTAGAAACTGCATTAGGAAAGTGGGTAGTGTGAAGTATCATATAATAGCTACATATTTCAAAACCAAATAATTTGTATGTGAAACTTTTCTGTTTAAGAGTAATCAGTACTGCTGGTACGTCCTATAAAATAAGCATCAGCTTAATGTTGTATCAATTCTCTCATGTTATACATCAAATTATAGATAAAGGTGTATTACTTGCTGTGGTAATGTACATGTATTACTTGTTGTTGTTGTATCCACGCTACGTGATAAAATATAACTTATTCATGTACTCGAAGAAGTAAGTTTTGAGTGAAAAAAGCATGTAAGATATTGATATTTTCAAGTGAAATTTTGTACACTTATAGAGGAAGGTGTAACTTAGACCTATTATGTGGTACTTTTTTCAATTTTCACCTGAGTTCTTCGTAAAAAAATTGCTAAATCAGCCAATTTTATGACATATTCAGAAATAGATTTGTCAAAAACGAACAGAACTATCAAAGATCTACCACCAGACGCAAAATTATATATCTTTAATCTTTAATTTAGTGTATTTCTTTTGTGATTATATGAAGTAATTGCTGAGAAAAAGAGTCAGAACTTTTGCGTGTTTTGCAAGCAAAACGTAGGGGGTATGGATTCCCCTTAACGTCTTGGTACCAAAATTACAAAACGGTTCACATTAACTCCTTTCAAATATGTTAAATAATAAAAAATGTCGGACAAATGTTATTTGGTTTTAAGAGTGCCGTCCTATGATACATGATACTAGTTTCCCTATGCTGTTAGTAAAATTAGTTCCATCTTCCGACTCTCTCCAGCGTTCAAACAATACATTTCGGGGCACGAGTTCATTCAAAAATTTTTCTACTATGGTCTCTATACTGATTAGGGCTTCCAATCCCGTAATCCCGGGATCCCGACAAATAATGAGCTTTTTCGGGATTCCGGAATTAGAAATCTAAATCCCGGGATACCCAAAATGTTAAATATAAATTATTTTCTTATTTCTTTGTTAATTGGCGAAATGTGGGCACTTATCCACAATAAATGAATTAATCTGCGATTGTTTAAGTATGAACTTCAGTCTATAACAGCACCCTTTCTGATTAAATTAAGTATCAAGCATTAAATGAAAAAAAAAGCATTAAATGGAGGCGGCAATCATGAACCTAATCAACTTGCTTAGTCTTCTTAGTTACTATACCCTCAACAAAAAATACAATTATTTAAAACAGAAGGAAACACAAACGTAAAATTAAAAAAAATATGTGGCAATTTTGGTTTTCTACTTGTAAGATAAAATATAAAAACGTTGATGAAGTTTCAGGGGAAAAGATATTGTCAAAAAATAGTTTATTTTAGACGTTTCTTACTGATGCGCATTTTGATGCAGCAATTTTCGCGTTTTTTCATGAATCCCGGGATTACAAAATCTTTAATCCCGAAATCCCGGGATCAGTATATTGTCCGGGATTGGAAGCCCTAATACTGATTTCCTATACAGCTTATACATGTAACAATAATTATTATTAATTAGTTGACCTAGTAGCCTTTTAAATGTTTTTTCTCTATATTTAGTCATTGTTTATCGTTAATGCGGTTAAATTTTAAAATAATATTGTTGCCTTTTTATTGTAGACCAATTTGTTATCAAGCCTTTTTATCAGATGCTCGATTGACACAATTATAGAATAAAATTATCAATTGTGTTCATTTTGTGCTTGTATTTTTGGTTTTAATCATTCTCTATTCCCTACATCTATGAATTCCAACATTGCCTTCACATCATTTATTAATGTGCTATAAGAATTGTTGGCTTGTGTTCATCAAAAGCAGAAATACGACATGGGCAACTACTCGAATTATTGAGAGATAATGTTTAAAACCTTAAATACAGGCAAAATGGGCAATATTGAAAAGTATAATCGTATTTATTGACGATGGGAATTGTTCGTTATACATTAGACCTTGCCCGATGAACACGACCTGGAAATTCTTATAGGTATATTAATAACTAATAAAAATTCTACAATGTTGGTTCACAATCAGACCAAATCTTAAATTCTAGGATAAAAGTTCAATTATTCTTAAAAATATATAACTACAGACAATTCTTAATAAAAATCATTAATTACGCATTAATAAACTATAGAAAGGCAGTAAATTTTCTTGCAATTCACTTAATATCAATATGCAATAGGTAGTTGTCGAGCATACAGGGATCACAACTGTAGCAAATAACATAAAATAAAGTGTAAAAAATGACAAAAACATAAAAGCAACGGAGATTTTTTAGGGTGAATGCAATTTAAGTTTAACGAACAATATGGGGCGTGTATTTTTTATATATTTTTTTTAATTTCATGTTTATTGTGTCTCATTTTAGAATAACAACTAACAAATATGAATAAAGTCTCTAATTATCAATGTCATTTACAACAAATAACACTAGACGAAAATGCTACAAAATAGTTAATAGCATAGTCATTCACACTACATCACCCTTTATTACTAAAAAAAAAATCTTGCCCCCCCCTCGAATATTTTGTAACGGTCCCCATGAAAACTACTCTTGGTAATTAATCAATCTCAGAACTGCAAAAAGATAAGTGGAACTAAAAACAAAAATGGCTGCCATTTCTTAATCGAGTAAAGTAAAAAAATAATAATTCTTTTTGCACTCCCATTCGATCGTAGAATTGTTTTTTTTGTTTAATTATATATTTTCAGGACTTCCGGTTGTTTGAACAAATTCTACATTTTTTCAACTTTTCCAATCAAAATTAGTACTTTACCTGTGCCTGATCTGTCCAGTATTCCTGAACGGCATTTTCTCTATCAACTTACTCCAATCCTTCGGCCCATTCTCATCCACGTGCCTCACAATAAACAAATCATCACTCTCAGTCCACGCTCCTTGCTTCAACTCCTCGTACAGCAGATTATTCCTGCACCGATTCCGAATCTGCAATCTCGATCTATACGGCAAATAATCACAGATATGTGCAAACTTCGTCCCAAATCTCCGTATCAAAACCAGCAACAAAACATCCTCCTCTTCCGAAAACGTACCCTTCTTATAAAAAGACAAATTCAAGTGACAATTGTACCTGGCGTACAACTGATTCCGAGACCGTCTGTCGAAATGCTGCGCCACTTTCGTCCAGGGAATGTAATTTCCGACGCGGCATAGATCTACGACTTCTTGGAGGTATTGGTCTTCTTCCTTCGTAAATCTCTCTTGGCTGTATTTGGTGTTGAGTGTTGAAAAGAAGTGCAAAAAGACGGTGAAGGCGGTACGATTCGTGTGAAGATCGGAGGCGATCGTATCCCACTTCTGATTTTGGTGCAGTTTGGCGATTTGGAGTATGGATTCGTTTTCTTCGTCGGACCATTCGGATGTGTTGATGGAAGGGTGGATGACCATCGTCCACATGCCCTTGCAGGCGAACTCGGAGTGCCGACCTATAAGTGATAGGAGAGATAAAATTAATTTAATTCGTGGACTAATAACTGTTTTACACTACACAATTTAGTGCGCAATTTAGTACACAATTTGTGCAGTAGTACCTCCTAACAACATCTTAAACACAAATTGTAATGATTTCTCTTATGCTGATTAGTTTGTCTAGACATTTAACCATTTCCTGTTTGCAGATTTCTGTTGCTAAACAACTTCTTGTGTAACTTCTTGCGCAAGAATTGCGTAGTGTAAAACCAGGGTTGTTATAAAGAACGTTTTTTTTATTTTGAAGAAAACAAACATGTTTTTTTATAAAATGATGTTTTTAAACATGCAACAATGTTTTTAAACACTTCTCAAAAAAAACGTGTTTTAAAACATGAAAAAAACATTTTTTAAATCACAAAAAACATGTTTTAAATAAGGAATAAAAATTGTTTTAAACATGTTTTAAATCACGCAATTGTTCATTTGTAAACATTTTCATCGGCGTTTTTACTTTATCATACGCAGTATGTAAAGTATTGTAATCGTGACAAAAAATTTTTTTGAGATTTTAGCGGAAATATGTCTTTTTGGGTCCCCTGAACATTTTTGAGCAAGGTACAAAAAATGTCTGTGTGTGTGTGTGTGGGTATGTGTGTGTGTGTGTACCCGTCTTTGTGGCGACGATTCCGGAGAAACTACTGAAGGTATCGGGACGAAACTTCATATTTAGAAGTTTCATAACCAAACTTAGACCTGAAAAGCTTTCTGTTGAAAAGGGTCCAAAGGAACTGGTGGTTTACTCTTAGCATTTTTCTAAACACATATTGTTCCAAATGTACGTAGTTTTCCAAAATGATCGTTTTAACAAAAAAAAATATATCATATTAGTTATTTATGACACAAAAACTAAAAAAAAAATATTTACCTTTGAGCTCTGTTTCCGCTATATTTTTCCAATCAAAACCGTCGTAATTCAACGGGGGTACATCTCTAACCTCGGACTGGCCCCACTTCTTAATATACTGTTCGCACTTGTCCATTTCAACCGTAATTTTATCCAGTTCCTTTTGATCTGTTTGATCAACTTTCAAACACAATAACGAATCAATCTGTTTCTCGTATTCTTTTATCCGTTCATTCGTATAATTAAAACAAAGAGACCTCCTCAATCTAATACGATCTTCAAGTGTCCACACTTTCAATATCGGTAAATAATCCAGGCAAACCTCTCTACGTTTTTTTTTACGAAACACGTCAGCATTCAACGGACACCCAAAACTTCCTTTCGCAGTGAAAAATGGGAACCCACAACGCGATCCAGAACAGTTTCTCGATCGATCGTATTTCACTTTCACCGTTTGGTTGCGTGTTTTTAACATACCGTCCACGCATTCTCGTAGGTTAGCGTATAGCTTACGTTGCGCGGCTTTCAAATGGATATTCTTCGCTCTGTTCAGTAAAAGTAGACGTTTTAGCTTGCTATCCTTACAAGAATTAATAGCTCGGACTTCTTCAGGTGTTAAATAATGTTTTATTGAGTGCAAATCTCCGCTAAAGTTGATCGTTTCGATGTTGTAATTTCGATTTTCGGATAGAACTAATGCATCTTCTGATATATCTAAGTCGAATGATGAATCAGAGTCATATTCGTCCAACTCCTGGAAATACACAGAATTTTAAAACAGTTTTAGTAAATTTGTTTGGATAATTCTAACCTCTTCGTCGCTGATATTGTAGTCCAAACAAGTTTGTATTTCTTCCTCGAACGTATTGCATTCGCTCTCTAGTTTGAGGATTTCGTCTAATTTATTTATGTCTTCTATATGGCTATTCATTATTCTAGATTTAGTTTCAAAGAATTAAAAAAATAATACGCATAACCTCACTTTTATTTGGTTATTTGGCGCTGTTATTTGGTGCCAACAAATGGTACTAATTTATGCACAAAGGAACCATGCAACCAACTATACAAAGCCTCAACGATATCAATAATTTCAAACTTTTTAATGTAATACAATATACATAAAATACAATAAATAAATAATTTACTTAGTGGAAATTGGAGCAATTCATGTATAATTTGTGATAGCAGATAATAGTATAGGTTGTAATCACTAAATTATCAGGAGAAAAAAATAATAAAATTCCTTAACAACAAATTAATCAATAATAGAAAGGCGAAAAATATCTTAGTTGTATTATTGTATGTTTTTCTTGCATAAAAAGTACATAATTGTTCTAAAAGAATCAGCACATAAGTCTTAAATCGCATAAAAGTTTCAACGATTTTTATCAAGTAATTTATTCACAGAATTCTAAAAGCAATACACCAAATTATAGGTACTGAATGTACAATTCTCCGTATTATAGTAGATTTTTGATATTTTTGTCGGTTATTGAAAAATGTGTAAAGGAATCGTTACATTTTTCTTTTCACTGCAAGACAGGTAATAATCGAAATAGTTCATTATCAATTCATTCAATTTCCGTTATTTGTTATTAATAATAATTATCAAATGATAAAATAAGTTCAAATGATAAAATAAATAATAACACATGCTTCAAATTTTGATATCTGGGCAATTATTCGTTTTTGAACCATAAACTTCCGTTTATCTCAGAAACTATTGACATTCGCTAAAATATGTATTGTGGCAAACTTGTAGAGAATCTTATCCTCTACAAATTTTCTGATTACTATTTTCTGTCTAGGATGCACTGGGACGAAGATATTTTGAGAAATCGCCATTTTAACACTCTCCTGAGCACTTTGAGCGCGTTCGTGTGCTACACGGTCGAAGAAACTGTATATTCAAGACGTTAAAATGTCCTAACATTCCAATTTTCGACTTATCTCTCCTTTTTTCCATCTAAAATCGCCCTATTGTCTCGAATATTGATCACAAACTTCGCCAGAACTCTACTTATTCATTAGTTCGCAAGCGCACCGCTAGATGGCGTGGTAACCGCTCGAATGCAAGCATCGCACCGGCCGAGTGCCGACAACGACGCTGGATGAAAAAATTGACAGTACTGCGCGTGCCGTTGAACCGGTAAGTTGAGTTTCGTATGCTCGGTTATATCAAAATGGCGTTCAATGGAGATGGGCCCCTAAATAAGCGGCAGAGGACAGATGTGGACTCCGCGAATAACAGAGTAAGTGTTGCCCGCGCCGCGTATCGTGGCTATATGTATTTCGGAACGGGTTTTTTGCACGTTTATACAGCGCATTTTTGAGGCGTCAGTACATACGATCTGTCCGGCGCAATGTTTCCCATTGCCTCTTTGTAATTGCTGTTAACTAAGCGTCGAATAAGACCGTATCGGGTGCATGTTTGTATGTGCAAGGTAAATGCCGCTCTTGATTCTAACCTAAAAACCGCGACATTTGTTGTGATGTGTTTGTTTACAAGCGTGTTTCGGTGTACACATTTAAAAGACGGTCTTTGCAAAGCCGGTGTTTTGAGCGTTGCAATCTATTGATCTTGAGATGTATTTATTGGGGTTTGATGTGTTGTACTTGGGTTCATACAGAAAATTGAAATAGTTTTGATTTAAATTTGCGTCTAACGGATTTGTTGCATCTCTGATTTTAAAAGTAATGTGTTTTTTACTCTCACTTGTAGATGTATGGATTTATTATTGTTGGTAGATTAAACTGGGATTCTGGTTTAGGTACTAGAGTTTTTGTATTTCAGTAGTCATAATATGGCAATAGCAATGCTCCATCAAGGCTATTAGCGATTTGTTTATATTTATAATAATTTAGTTAATTTGCAAAGCTGTGATTTTAATATGCAAGTCATAAATAATAGTAGCAAACCAATAATGTTGGAGGCAAACTAGTTTTTTAAATACCTGAATATTTTTATCTCAGTAGTTGTGGCATTTTCTTGTAGGTGCAAATAGCTAAAATGACATTGTAGGTGGATTTTAATAAATAAATTAAATGAATGAATCTGTATTGACAGTATATACAGTGGAACTTCTTTTGAATGGCTGGAAAATGACTAGAAAATATAGAAAATTGGTAATTTGAATAAGGGAAATACAAATCAAAATACCATTTTTATAGCAAGTATATTTACCAATTTTTTTTTTTTATTTTAATAAGAATTCACTATTTTTCTATTATATTTTTGTCGGAAAAAACTTCCATTTTGTTTGTTTAATTTATTATTAATATTTTGAACATTTTACTTAAATTTATTGAAGAAGTACTTGCTCACATTGAGCATGTGCTCCAGACTTTTATGCTTCTGACTTGTCGTATTTACGTCAAAATATTGTGCATAAAGTATGTTACCTACTCATTTTTATTCATGCCAGCCATTGTATTGAAAATTATTTCCACCACATAGCATTAGCAACAGAATACTTTGAAAGTCAAAATTTGTGTTTGACGGACGGAATAACAAAACTAATCATCTAAATTTCAAAACCTCATATTGTAAAATACCATACATTTTTTTAGTTACATATACATATTAATTCGCTTTGGTATGTAGTAGATATGTTGTCAATTCAATTACTTCATTGTTTTTTTTTCACAATGGACATTATTTTATCATATCGTATAAGCTACAAGGTAAAACAGTTCTAAGAATAGCTTTTATTTCTTTTCATCATATCGTATAATAACAGTACATAGTAATAATAAGTTTCTATTTATGTAACTTTTTAATTGTGTTTTAGTGTTTTATTCCTTTCTAATCAATTACACAGTTAATCGATTAATATAGAGTAGCCAATAATGACACGTGAGTAAGTCCATGTCAAATCAACACAGTTTTGTTCCTAACCACGTTGGATTTTGATGCAATTTTGCACAATTGTTGTGCTTACACACAGAAAAGTGATCTCTCGAACGAAGAGAGAATTACTTGGCTGAAGTAGTTGGTAGGTTCGTATATACGCAAGAGATTATTGACTTCAACCAAGAAATTTTACTTCTTGGAATAATTACTAGATTTAAGAAAGTGGTTACTCTGGTGAAGTAAGTAAACAGTCTTCAATGAAGTGTATATTTTTATTCCCGGTAAATATTTTTAGCTACTTAATGTAAGAATTTTAAAGATTTGGCACAAATACGTTTTCTATTGCTAATTAACAAGATAGGTATGTTATATTTACATACTCGTTCTAAACTGTTGCGTGCGTTACATCAAACTATTCCGTGTTGAAACGTTTATTGTACACTATAAATCACAATACACATCCCCAATAAATCACAAGGCACATCCCCTACGGGTAGTTCGTTGTTGTTTTGCGTACTAGGTTAGGCTCCTCGGTGCCAGCACAACGCGCGGGCGCGCGAGCCTTGACAAAATCACGGTGCGCGTATTTATTCCAGAGAAAGGGATTACTTGAAAGAAGTGAGAATCACTTTACTTAAATAATTGGTGGGTTTTTATTCAGTAAACAATACTTACTTATAATAAATGTCTTATATTTTCTTTGATCAAGTAACTACGCACTTGGAGGGATTTACTATTACTTCGTTTGAGTAATTAACATTTTTGGGACGAAAAATTCAATTACTTCTTTCAATACAATATTGATTCTTATAAAGAAAGAATTTATTTGTTGACAGCATTTATCTGAGAAATTATTTTACTTATATTGAGTATGTAGCATTTCTTGTATATACCTAACTTTCTACATCCGTAACTAAATATGCATTTGAATCTACTAAATAAATTCAAGAAATTATGTTTTCCGTTCCAAATATCACTTTTCTGTGTGTATGTAGTAAATACCAAATTATGTGATATGTTTTCCCGTTTTGGAATTCTGGGTATTCCAAATTTTAAAAATCGTTTGGACATGATATGTTTTAGGCCCATTGTCGCTTACTTAATTAATCTAGAGAGGTGGTATAGATGCTATTTTATAGCCTTTTCCATGAGCTTTCTCCTGATATACACTGCTCAACAAAATCAGGGGAACACTTTTTTCGACACCTGTAGCTTTTTAAATAATAGTAGGCAAATCAAATTTGGTATGCTTTAAGGCCATATACATATTTACCTAAAGAAAATTACAAAAACAATGTTACAACTATTAGTTACTTCTAAGTTACACTTAAAAATGTAAATTAATAACGCAAAACCAAATGGAAAAAAAGATGACAAATGAATTGAGTTGTCAATTTTCGTTGATTAGAAACGTCATTAGAACTAAAATGAGGCATCTTAGTGAAGTGCAAGTTGCTCGTGCTGTCGCCCTTATTCAGCATGGCCACTCTATTCGACATGTTAGCAGGGACCTTCGAGTTTCCCCTTCTGTTATTCAGCGTTTATGGAATCGGTTTCGGGAGACTGGCCAAAATGTTAGAAGAGCTGGACGAGGTCGAAATCGAAAAACTACTCAAAATCAAGACCGATTTCTTGTCCTTTCCTCTCTACGTCAGCGTACTGCCACAGCACGAGACCTCCTAAACGACCTAAGACGAGCACATGGAATAGAAATTTCTGATCAAACTGTTAGAAACAGGTTCAACGAAGCGAATTTGAAACCAAGAAGACCTGTCCGCGCACCACGCCTTACGCAGCATCACAAAGCAGGTTTGCTCTGGATCACGGAGGTTGGTAACTTCGTCACTGGACGCCTGCACTGTTTACAGAGTCCAGATTTCGTTTAACTCGTTGCGACGGTCGAGTACGTGTATATAGACGTCCTGGTGGACGCTACGCAGCCGCTACTATACAGGAAGTGGATAGATTCGGTCGTGGATCTGTGATGGTTTGGGCTGGAATCAGTATAGACAACTTGAACTGATCTTGTTGTAGTTCCTGGTAGACTAAATGCCATGAATTACATCGAAAATATCTTGGAGGAGCATGTGATGCCTGCTGCATATGGCGTCGGTCAAAATTACATCCCAATGCAGGACAATGCAAAGCCACATACCGCCGGCATCACCAGAAACTTTTTACAAGAACGTGGAATTCAGGTCATGGAATGGCAACAATTATATAAAATTTCATCAAAGTGCAAGGTGGTGAGGAATAAAACTGTTGATTTGACATGGAATTATCCGTATACCATATACAGGGTGTTCCTAAATATCTAAATTATCTAAATCAAGCCAAGGTATACTAGACCAATTATTTAAAAAATTTTAATTTCATCTAGCGAAACACAGAAAAGCTCTTATTTTTTTTCTCGATAACGGTGGTAAATACGAAAAAACTACAAAAGATTAAAATGCTTTAGAACAAAACAAAAAATGCATTTTGTATTTTGGAATCCACCAACGGCGCACCGAAAAAAAGTTCATGGGGAGAAAAGGGGGCATGACCCCTGAAGAAGTATCTCTCTGTAAATTCTTAAAACCTTTTGGTATGCCCAATGATATAAGTCCTACAGCGTAACCCATATTCCAAATTAGAGCTAAATATTTCAAAAACTACAAGAGCTATAAAGAAAACTAAAAAATCTTGAAATTTCAACACCCTGTAGATCGGCAACGAAGCATTTGCGGACCAATGTTTATGAATTTTTAGTCATTAAATAAGCCAAAGAATTACCCTTTTTCGTATTTACATGATATTTAGGAACACCCTGTAAATTAAGCATGTATCTTTTATTTTCAGTAATTTCACTATAAAATAATCAATTTATAAAGAATATTTCTAATGTGAAAGTCTGATAAAAATACAATATGTAGTTTGCTTTCTGATATCACATAACAAAAATCTCAACTTGTATATAACAACACTATATAACGATACAATTTTCTTTATAAAGCCATGTGCCAGTCTGTTCGTATAACAAAGCGCTCTTTGATCGCTCTGGTATTGCCTGCCAGTGAAAGTCATAAAGGTCACTTATAGTGAATGCAACTGTATCACGTTGGCCGTGTATTACTTTATCCGAGCCAGTTTTTGTACATCTGGAGGTTAAAACTAGCGGGCGTAGCAAAATATTTAAATTTTATCGACAGCTTGTACGCACTGCACATAGTTCGACAGAAAATACCTGGATAACGCGTCAAGTTATTTTAAAAGATTGCCCGTTTCGTGTAGTTTTTCAAATGGTATAACACTTGCTATGTTCTACTATATAGAAGAAAAGTTATAGCTATTTTACTGCAAAACTACCGTTTTTCTGTAATAGTGCTTCAGATTTTTAATAATTCCTTGGTCCATTGGTTGTAGGATGCAGGTTAGATTAGGAGGAAAATATTCCAGTAATATTTTTTAGTTTTGCTTGTACAGTTTTGGTGTGTCGTATAAATAAAAAGAAATAAAGCCACACCTTTGAAGAATCGGTGTCGTATTTTTCTAGATAGTCTAGATAGTCCCACACTATCTACATGGCCACCATCTTCGATGTTCTCGAGAACTAGACGTCATTAGACGAAGATAGTAATGGGTCTATCTCTATCAACCACATTCCACCAAAAATTGTCTGTAACTCGCTAAAATTCACATTTTTATTTACTGGACAGATTTCGAGAGCTCTAACCTACAAATCAGATATAATCGGAAAATATCGCACAAAGCAGTATTCCAATCGAAATTAGGAGATTACATAAAAATTCTACTATATCAGACATCAATCAGGTTTGTGCCTAAAGAAGTATACTATTATTTTATGAAAAACCCCCATGTCAATTGTTAGGTTAGCTAGCAGAATATACATATAAAGAGTGCTGTTTTATCCATTCTACTACCTGAGAATTCAAGCTCCAAGTATGGTATGATGCAGAAGCTCATTACGGGTTTTGTAATTGGATTCAAATTATATTACGGAGAATCCAAATACCTTACGTACTATTTTGTTGATCGAAGAGGATTTCTAGACAAGAGAGGTGATTACTAATTTTCATAATTTCCATGAACTGACAATAAAATCACCGAGGAATGCTGAAGATTACCGATTTTTTTTATCAAATATCTTGGTAATATTACTGGAAGACGTTTCTATAATATTATTATATGAGAAATGTTGTATAATGAAAGAAGAAATGTATAAGAAATTGTATAAGAAATGTTGTGTATGGAGATTTTACGTTTAAGACAACAAACCGCAGATACTCTTGGAATTAGAACCGAACAAGCATTACGACCACTATGCGTGTGGACTAATGATAGTGAGGATCAACATTTTTGTGATTTTATGTTGATATTATAATATAATATTAATAAAGCTATATAAGATTATAAAGCTGTCTAATAAAGTCGTCAATTTTTATAAATTATATATGAATTACAAACAGGTAAATAAAGAATAACTTATTAACTGTTTTGTTGTTCTGATACGTTATCAGATCCCTGTGCTGTGATGTACATACGTATGTAATATGCATACTTGTGTGTTTTTCATTAGCTAGGCATAAGTGTATTATTATCGGCTGACAAATAAGTGCATAATCTAGCGTACCAAGAGAAAGTAATCAGTGACCAAAGGTATTGGTACGGGTTTTGCGATAGATCACACGTATTTCTTCACACACACAATGCTACGTATTTTAGGTATAAATGTATATGGGCACATAACCTCACTACTCTTTCAAATATTCCGAATATATTCATAGTACGTGTGTTTTTGCAGATATCTTCATCTTCATAAACCGTAGACAACATAGGTTATGTCCACAATTTATTACAGTAATTTTAAGAGTTACCATGTTATGTTGGTAAGCATTGTACAGAATCACAGAATTGAGAATCATCTCAGTTCGAATTTGAGAAGTTTGACTGAAGTTCATTCAAGAGAGCTCATTTTGCAGTAAAATAGCAATAACTTCTTTTATCTTTAATTTTATTTTGCCTTATATAATCTGTATTTGAGTCCCAATAAAACCATTAACTGTGATTGAAACTGATTTGTTTACATACGCGATATTTTGTATTTACCTACCTATTATTATCTGACGTAATTGTTCTGATTTTATCGATGTCGATTAGATTGTTTTGGTTTTAATTGGTCATAATTTCGTTCAAACTTTGTGACTAACGAAAAATCAGTTTTCGTGTACCCTACTTAGTAGTATATAACAACAATAAGAATTTTCTAAATATCTAATTCTTTAAACTGTATACACAGTGTAGAAAATCTCATGCGATAACTGTGAAGTAGTGTATTTGGTTAATATGATAGTAGCCCAATGCAGGGATTATAAGATAACGCGAGAGTAAGCTGAACAGATAATTTTTATTTGTACAGCACTTCAACTCGTAAAAAATATCTTGACAAGATAATTCGTATACGATATTTTGATCCTCAAGTATCCATTAGCTCTGATTGAGTCTGGTTTACAATACCAATATATTTTAAGATAAATTTTCGACTTGTTTATTTAAGAGTCCCGTCTCCGACTCCCAAAACGCGAAAGTAACCCACGTCATTATGCAACTGCCATCGGATAGGAATTTCAATATTTATGAAAATTATTTATGCAATATTTAAGTAATACATTATAAAATTTAATTAAATGTTGACTATAAGAGCAACAATATTTTTCTTATTATTTTTACTTCTCTAGGCTTGCACTCTGGAGTATTGTAGGGCGTGTTTGTCGTGAGTTGGCAACCGTGTTTACAATAGCGACGATTGTGAAAGTACTATATATGAGGCCGTTATTTGCCAAACTTCCTCTTTGCTACTTGGTTTACTTTTCAAGAGCAACATAAAACGTTTTAGCGAACATGAAAATTATTTTTTCGTATTATTTTATTTTGGTTGCTGTAGTTTACCAGGCTTATAATAAATTGAATGATTCTAAACCTGAAAGTATCACAGATTTTGAGAACGAAATAAGATTTTGATGCAAAGATAGGGTTTTGCAAATAATAAAAATAAATCATTAAAGAAAGTTGTTGAATTTTTATTGAAAGATCATTATACAGTAAGTAACCTGTAATTAGTATTCAAAAAAAGATTTTCAAAAAAATACTTAGAGAACCTCTTATTTATATGCCAACGAAACTTTGAAAAAGCAATGAAAGAATTAAATGTCATTTTCGTTCTAACGCAAATCTTGATCCTGTTCATGCAGTTTGTTTTTGTAGAAGGCGAGTTCTGGTAATTGTCGCCAATTGCCACCATAATGATTAACCAGCAAACCAATAATAGATTTTTTGTCGCTTTTAAGCTCTTTGCCTAGTAGTACCTCGTGTGGTTGAATGTATGAAATTGAACATTTTTTTCTACAAATTCCTTTAGTTGTTCCAACGTTACTGGCGAATTAATCTCGCCCTGTATTAAAACAGTATCCTCTTTTTTGTAAAAAATGAAATGTTTTGCCTGGCTAAATTTGAAATGCCAGGCTCCAGGAAGCTTTACATTTTCCCTTGCTTCATTCTTCCAGTCATCTACCTTCCAGTCAATGCCAATTCTTCTGACTGTGGCGTGTCTACTTATGATGTCATCATAGTGGCTGGATTGTACAATAACATGAGTTTTTTTTTAATTTCTCTCTCTAACCCAAAAACTCGATCAGGAGGGTTAAAGGAATGTCCTACGATTGGAAATGTGATCTCAACTTTTTTAATGTTTGGTGGTGATTCATTAAGAAGCCAGTACGCTAACATTGTCATCATTGCAGTGTTTTTATTTTGACCACCGCAGCCGTCGGCGAAGACGTTAATTCTTGTGACGGAAGTAGGAATTACTTTTGTATCCTATAGATACAAAAGTAATTACTACTTTCATTAATTTGGTATGTCCTAAAATTTTCTACTTTTTAAAACATACCTGAGCGTTTTTTAACATTCCTAGAATAGTTTTCTGGTTGTCGCTCTTCCTTGCGTCCTTTTTCCTCTCGGATAGGGTAAAATTTCACAAAAAAAAAACACCTATTTGCTCTGTGAATACTAGAGCACCAAGCTATTGGTTGAGCTGTAGACAGCCAGTTTTGCAGATGAACGTTCAAAGCAAACGGAGAGTTTAGCAAATAACTTACACTTTAGCATCAAACTTTAGGTAATAATTAGGTTGTATCAAAAAAATCTGACAAAAGCAATCGATTCCTCATTAAATAATTATGTAACTTTGCAAAAAAAATGAATTTTTGAAATTTTACCGATTAGAGACTTTTGCAAAAAACGCCTCATATCATTGATTAGAAAACTCGAACACAGTCCAGTTTGAATATTTGTACAAATAGAAGGCAATACATTCATTTCTTTAGGTTATATCATACGTCAAATGTAATAAATACTAAATAAAACAGACATGCTTATAGTAGCGCCATCTACATCTGGTGATTTTTTTTTTATTTCGAAGCTTTGGAGATAAGTTAGCTACAGTTATTTTGAGTAGGGTATTCCGGTGTTTTTGAAACTGTCTATTTTTACAAAGTATGGGTGCTACTGTTTGCCACTTCACAAGTAAAATATCAAACATTGTTTTAAATTAAGAGAAATCGTTGTTTGAAGTTTGAATTAGGATAGGTCTTTGTGACGTCACAAAGACCGCTTAAAGTGAGCGACTTGACAACGTTGCTATAACTAGGGTGCAAGTAGTAAATTTTTGTCTTCTGTTGTGTCAACGTTTAGAATCGCTCGTTTGTTGACACCTGCTTTGGTTATTGAGGTTATATCAAACACTTGCTCAAAATGTATAAACTCCAACGCCGACATTGTTCTGTGCCGGGCTGTAACAGCAGTAGAACAGTACTCCTGATAAGATTTTCTTTACATTGCCGACTAGCGAGATGAGAGATGTTTGGCTTCAAGTTTCAATGATCAAATCATATCTCAAAGAAGTTACCTTTATTCGTTGTCAAACAACAGGGTCGCCAACCGTCAACTTAGCCGATCAGCTGTTCGAGAGCTGTCCGCTGTTGCCACCGCTACTAGGGATCGGTAATCATCGTGTATTTCCGAGGGTGGTCGGTGAATTCAAACGAAATGCACTTTTAATTGCAATTTTTTCATAGAAAAACTAAATCAAAAAGCTCATAGCTTAACTTTATGAATCCTCATACATTGTACAATAGGTTAAACCGAATATCTGCTTAAGTTTTGACATGACCGGAATACCCTATTAAGACGGGAGCCTTAACAAATACATATAAACGGAATGTTGCGTTATAATATTTGGTATGTAATGCCTATGAATATTTCTACGAAATTTAAGTTTAAAGGCTGAGACTGAGTAGTGAGTAAACTGGTAAGCCAATTGCACTTTGCGTTTGATGATGCAAGTGTTGGGCGGTCATGATGCTGTCAATCATGCCGTTAAAATTAGTTATAGGTTATATTTAGGTTGTTCGTTGGCCCCCTCAGCATATTGGAAATGCAATTAGTCACCATAACGACCGGAAAATTAGTTTTCTCACTCGGCCGAACGTTGGTTTTGATCACTGACGCCTTCAATTTTATTATAAGTCCCCCACGGTGGATAGGTACGCGTTTTAATGGTGATAATCGTTTATAATAGGGCTTCTCAAACTTTTTTCATAGGCGACCCACTTGAACCCTACACAATTTTCCACGACCCCACTCCAATAAGTGCAATTTACTAATTTTGTGTGAAAATGTCGTTTTAATTTAGCTGGTTTCATACTTGTACTATAGCCAAGCATTAGTTACAAACCACGCACACACGCTTATCTTTATTTATTAGATTGCATTGTATTTCCTTAATACTGGATGGTCCCACACTTTGAGAAGCCCTGGTTTATAAAACTTTCTCCTTCGTATATCGTACAGTTTTTATAAAATTACCACATAAAGCTAAATATGGAAGATAAGAAAACTCTAAAATCCTTTCAAAAGTTATATCGTACTACCAAACACGCTGTATAGGTGTATATCTCATTATTGTGACACAAGAGCTGTATCTTATTAGTTTATTCTTGTAAAAATTTTATAATGAGCTGGATTATCGGCTTTCTTTTATACAGGAATCTTTGCTGAGATAAACTTTGCCCTACAATGTTATTGTCTTCCACCATTGTCTTCGATTTTTCGTTATTTTTTTATTTTTAACTTTTGTACAATATTGCGTAAGAAACGCCTTATAAAGTAAAATTCAGACAACATTTTTGTTTCTTTATAATGAGCGTGCAGATTATGGTGTGTAACAAGACGATTTTTAATTATCAACATACAAGTATTTATATGAAATTTAATTTCCTACTTTCATTTGTTTTTTTTTGTCACTTAGGCCGTTATCGACAGTTTTTTAATGTTATATTTTCTTTACAGGCGCACACTGGTAATTATGCGATAGAAGAACCACGTAGAAAACGACAGGAGGATGCAAAACCCAACCACATCTTGCTGTTCACAATCATCAATCCGATGTACCCCATCACAGTGGTAAGTTTTATTTTTGGCATTCATAGAAAGCCGGGGCTACACATTCGTATACTTGCCAAATATCAAATATTTGCCACATGTTAAATATCTGGCAAATATATTTGCCACGCAAATCGAAAATTATTATATTATTATTGATTGGTCTAAACGATGCCATGAGTGCTTTATTTTTTTTTAAGTTCGTTCACCGAATATTTTTCATCGATCCTTGATTACCGGCTGATTTTTATAAAACTAAAAAAAATCTATGACATGCCAACAAATTTGTACAATATTCGTTTGTGATTTCGGACCGTCAGAGTTGCACTGCAACAGTAAATGCATCGGACATTCATGCATCGCCGCATTTTCTAATACATGAAAATTTTCGTTGAGGACTTGCTACATGTGCGTACCGAATGGGCTCTAGCTATTTTTTTGATTAGGTCGCCTTATTTGCTCATTAGCTTTTTTCAAATCAAATTGATAATTTGATTACGAACAAGCAAGTTTTATTTTATAATGCCGACATATTTTTAATTACATAACTGCAGAATTCACTGCGTACTAACAAGGGCATTCTTGTGGAAATTTAACAAATCTCGACGAAACTTTTTGTTTCATTTTAATGATTTTTTGTTTATTTCATCAGCTTTCTGTATTATTAATTCGCAAATTTTAACAGACTGTAAAACAATACAATTGGTCCTTTGATGTGAACTAGTTTAAATAAATTATTATTTTAATGAGGAAAAATATATATTTTTTCATTTAAATTAGGGAGATATTGCCCATAAAAGAAATGTTAGATATGGGTTCTTCGTCATCTTTAAAGTTCTACTAAATCCAATTGTACTACTAGTTTCGTTGTATAGGTATGTCCTAATATTGTCTGAAATACAGATCAATTAGCCTCTGAAACAAAAATTTAAACAAACGAGCTTTCAAAATATAATTTTTTTGTTGAATAGAAAAGCTACGCAAAATTGTCTCTACTATTAAAATGATTTTAACCGCTTTCGTTTCTCTTCAAATAATAAACATCATAAAAATTGACATATATAAATACAAGCAAATAAAGTATAATTTTCCAAATAAATTATTTTATAGACATGCCGTTTATAAAATTTTTATGATGTTTATTACTTGAAGAGAAACGAAAGCGGTTAAAAATATTTTAATAGTAGAGACAATTTTGTGTAGCTTTTTTGTTTAACAAAAAGGTTGTATTTTGCAAGCTCATAAATGAGTATCATCTAAATAGTTCATAGAAAAGCATCAACTTAGGATGCACACTGTACGTTTTTCTTGGAAAGAAATAACATTGAGTTTATGTGGACAGATAAACACAATTTTTTTTACTTTATCATACGCAGTATGTAAAGTATTGTAATCATGCCAAAAAAAAATTTTGAGATTTTAGCGGAAATATGTCTTTTTGGGTCCCCTGAACATTTTTGACCAAGGTACAAAAAATGTCTGTGTGTGTGTGTGTGTGTATGTGTGTGTGTGTATGTGTGTGTGTATGTGTGTGTGTGTGTGTGTGTGTGTACCCGTTTTTGTGGCGACGATTCCGGAGAAACTACTAAAGGTGTCGGGACGAAACTTCATATTTAGAAGTTTCATAACCAAACTTAGAGCTGAAAAGCTTTCTGTTGAAAAGGGTCCAAAGGAACTGGTGGTTTACTCATAGCATTTTTCGAAGATGTTGCAAATGAGCCGCTATTTGTGTAATGTCGTCAAAATATTTAAATAATAAATTAAAGGAGAGGAAATTTTCTATAATTTTTGTGTATGACATTTTTTGGTAGAATTTATAGTTTAGCTGCATGAGCAAATTCTATTTCATCGAGATCGGTCGTACTGCTTTAAAACTAGTAGCCAGGATATGTCAGATTTTTTGATTGTAATGACAGTAGCTAGTGTCAAACGCGAATGTTTTGAAAATACTACTGTCAATATAGGCTGCGTTCGGATATTGAACCCCGTTACACTTTTTACACCCAATAACACGTAGGTGTCATTTGGACGGTGTACCCGGTGTCAACGGAGTACAATATCCGAACGCAGCTTTAATTGAGATATCTGTCTAGTTCTACTATTTTTATTTTAATGCAGACATAGCCGATCTCGATCAAATAGAATCTCATGCAGGTAAACTATTAATTTTATATGTAGTATGATAAAGTCATGTGCCTGGCCACATCAGATTTTTTAATTTCTGTCTGACGGTTTCCGGAAAACGGTCTGTCTGACGGTTTCACAGAATTACAATTTTATGCGGTTTTCGCCGTTTAGAAATATCAAAAATCTTACTAATAATTACAAATCTATTGTCAATCTTCGTATACGACCTACTACACACAAAACGAAATTAAAAAATGGAAAAATTAAACATTATTTGTCGCCTGGGCACTTGCTATATCCACTTCAACTGGATATTGCAAATACCAAGTATTCGTCGTAAGAAAAACCGTCCGCACAGCCGACCATCGAATATATAAATCTATTTTTGAGGTGGACTCGATACGAATTGAATAGAACTGGTTTTTTCTTTTCACAAATAATCGTATACTTGACACATTTTTGATGTTTGGCTAGTATACGAATGTGTAGCCCCGGCTTAACAAATTCATCTACACTAGTAGGTGACCTATGTGGGTTTGGGGACAATCTTACGTGTTATTTTAAAAGCACATGTCAACACTTGTTGGCTAATATATTATACTGTGTATTTTGAGAATACTGATATGGCAGTAAATGCAATCCAATATGCAAATTGATATATAATTGCAGTATTTTCAGTAGTGGCGGACAGACCTTAAAGAAAGAAAGTAATCTCTTTTTTCTCTGGTAAAACCGTTCATTTAAGTCCATCTTCCAGCTTCTTGCCGCGCACTCAAACGTCCAAAAAAGCAGCCAAAGACGATCTAAAAGTGTTCTACGTTTGTGAAGCTCTGCTGGCTACAAACGTAGCGCGGCTGTGCTCTTCAAAAGCGTATTAACGGATGGCGAAAAGCATACGACCGACCGCTTGAATTATTTATGCCATTTCACGGCTACTCCATTAGCATCGCCCCCGTCACAAATGGCCGCGTTTCATACAATACACTGTATAGTATATGCGAACGCGCGTGCGACGCAACAGTGGCGTCGCGGTGCGGCGATTACGCGCGACTCGTCAAGAGGAAAGTGAAAATTCGATGCCGGGGCACGCACTTATCTTCCGGTGTTTTAATTGTCCCCGTTATTGATCCGGCTGGAGGTCTGAGTTTTTGAATATAGTCGTGGAAAAAAGGGCTGAAAGGATCTCTTTATTATAGTTGGAAGGTTTGGATGTGTATTTTGTAACGAGGTAGTATAAAAGAGGAGGAGTCACATGAGCTTAAAATTGGGATCAGTTTATGTCAAATTATACCGTCCGTTAGGTCCCGGCTAGGATACGAGCGGCGAGCGGCGAGCGGCGGGCGGCGGGCGGCGGGCGGCGAGCGGCGAGCGGCAGAGCGGCGACCTGGCTACGATGTAAGCGGCACCATGAGCGGCACGACAATTCGTCGTGGCAATTATTAGTAGTTCGTAGGTCGTCGTCCGGTAATGTTGTCAAACTGCTACTCACGGAAAATTATAACCTTCGGTTGAATAAGATCCGTAGGTTAAAACGTAACTACAAAGTGCATCCCATTAATGCAGTGCGTCAGCGGTACGGCGATTATCACCATTTATTTCACTACTTAAGAAAATATAGAAAACTGGTTTTTAACTATATGAGAATGTCAATTGCAACGTTTGACTATATTGATGACAAACTCAGGAAATATTTAGAAAAATAGAGGTCTGGACTGCGACATTTGTATTATTGTAATATTAATAGTATATTTACGACGTAGTCATCCACATAGATTTAGACAGACTTTGACAGTACGTTCGTATAATGATGACTGTTCGTTTGAATAATAAAGTAATTATTCGAACGAACTGTCATTATTATACAAAGCTACTGTCATCATAATCATTCATGTGTATCATGGTAGGGATATATAGTCATAGATACTAAATAATTCTCCAACCGTAAGAAATTTAAAAAAATGGTTCAACCAAAAGTTTTTTGGCTTTAAACTACTCTTCTAATATATTCTAAATATATTTTCAATATACAAGGTGCTCATTTTATTCTAGAAATTTGATAACCTCTCATTTTTTTAAATAAAACAGGCTATTAATTATTAAATTTTTTGATTCTAAGATTAATTCTAAGAATTTTTTATATGCATCATTTTTTATAAAATGCATTAATTTTTAATTATAAGCTATTAACCAAAAATAGTCAAAATTACCGGAACATCTAAATAAATTTCAAACTGCATAAAATGTCAAAAGCTCTGTTCTTTGGGTTAAACAACCTCTAGTTCAAATATTTTCTTAATATACAGGGTGTCTATGTTATTATAGAAATTTGCCTTTTCTTTTTCTAACAGAGCCTGTATATTTTTATATTTTTTAATGCTAGGATTAATTCTAAAAATTTTTTGTAGGAATTATTTTTTATAAAATGCATTATTTTTTAGTTATAAGCAATTAACCAAAATAAACTTTTACTTGAACCAAACGGGTTAAAAATAAAAAATCCAAGAAAAAATAACTCAATTAAATACAATTAAATCAATGTTCAACCGGCCACATTAAAATAAATGTGTATGTATGTATATATGTATGTATATATGTATATATGTATGTATGTGGCAAAATATTCTTAATTTGAAGTTCAGGAGTTTTGATTAATTACTCATAACTCAGAAATGATGCATTTTCAAAGAAACTTATTTCTACAAAAAGTTCTTAGAATCAACCTAAGAATAAAGAAATAAAATAGGTATGCAGGATCTTCTATTAGAAGATGGAAAGGTTTACAGATTTCCATAATAAAAAGACCACACTGTAAATTAAAACTATATTTAAACCAGCTGTTGTTTAAACCCAAAAAACTTTTATTTGAAATATTTTTTGAATTTTTTGCAGTTGGTAAATTTTTTTGAAGTTCCGGTAATTTGACTATTTTAGGTTAATAGCTTATAATTAAAAAATAATGCATTTAATAAAAATATGATTCCTATAAAAAAATACTTAGAATTAATCTTAGAATCAAAAAATGTAATAATATATAGCCTGTTCTATTTAAAAAAGGAGAGGTTGCTTAAAGCTGTTTAAAGCAAAAAAAACTTTTGTTTCAACAATTTTTTGAATTTTTGTACGGTTGGAGAATTATTTAGGTGTTCCGGTAATTTTTGCTAACCCTGTATAATTCTGCGGTGAGCGGCACTAGTAAGCGGCAAGGTGGTGCCGCTCACGATGCCGCTCTGCCGCTTACTGTATCGTAGCCGCTTTGCCAAGTTAAGGCTTTGAAACAATGTAAACATATATCATTAGCGGCACCGGTCTGCCGCTCGCCGCTCGCCGCTCGCCGCTCGTATCCTAGCCGGGACCTAAGTCGCATAAAGTCAAATTGACAAGCCGATACATTATATAGGTTTAAGTGGTTTCTAGTACGCGATAAGTATTTTTTTTGTAACTAATTAGCATGACAGTATGTGATGTAAGAAGCTGTCGCAAAAGAAAGGGTCCTGGCTGCAATAAATCAACGGGAATTACATTTCATCGGTAAGTGACGTTAGATGTTAGTCAAATGACATTGAACAGGCCCGTATTCAATAAAATTTGACTTAATTTTTGGTTTATTTAACAATTAAATGTAGGTTTCTAAAGGTTCCTGCCCAGCAGGAATTATGGATACAGTTTGTAGGCCGATGTAACTGGAGTTATGTTGTTTCGCCTGAACTTTGAAGCAGGCGATATGCGAATATGGGATTTTACAGCTCTAATAATTGGCGATAACTAGATAGACCAGGCAATAGAGATTTTCTCGTGACAGAAATAGCTGACGGTCCCAGGTCACGTGGAACAGTCCGCAGTTTTCTGGAAGCCATGTTTTCAAAAACGGCTAGCGGTAGAACTCGAGTAATTTTTATGCGATTGACGTGAAATTTTTGCCCGAGGAATGAAGGGCGATTTGTTATTCGAAAAATCTACTTTTTTGTTCAAAATGCTGCCAAGTTTACAAAAATCTATATTTCTGAATATCCATGTGCACTTCTACCGGGTGACCCACGGCATAGGTACTCCCGTTTATTTTTTTTTGTTTATAAAGCTGGACGAATTTGGGGAAGTGTTAATAGACGTCAATGCCATTATTTGGGATACTCTTGAAGTTAATATGACTTCCCGTTTTTCCGGAAATGACGTCATCATTGCAATTTCAAATGGCACCCTATATAATTTGTGTGATATGTTCAATCAGGATGACATTCTGAACACAAAAACTTCGATCGATCGTCAATTTTTATCACCAAGGCAACGCAAAAATAACTTTTTTGTGTATTAGTCTAGGTGGTTATGAATTGGTGAAAATAGTCGAAAATTGTCAAATAAACACTAACTGAATCGACTTTGGCCGACATTGCATTACTGGCGCCCTCTAGCGTGATTTAATTGGCGAGTCATTTTTTCACGGGTACCCAATGGCTACACCGTGATTATTCAATAGACAACATCTTTCCGATTACAATGATACCAAATACTTGATATTTTGTTGAAATTCGTAGCGTACAAACGTTGTTAGAAACAAGGAAATTGAAAAAAATATTACCCTAATGATCAAAGTCAGCGTACAAGTCAGTCACTTCAATGAACTATTCGAAGGAAGTACCCTGATTATTCGAGGAAAAACATTTTTCCGACACAATGATACCAAACGCTTGATATTTTGCTGATAATCGTAGTGTGAAAATGACGTTTAAGGGTACTTCCTTTGAGTAGTCCATTGAGAGACTTCTAACAACATTTGTACGCTAAGAATTTCAACACAATATCAAGTATTTGGCATCATTGTAATCGGAAAGATGTTTTCTATCGAATAATCAGGATGTGGGCACAGGGTACCCGTGTAAAAAATTCCTCAGTGGCCAAAAACCACGCTAGAAGGCACTAATGCAATGTCGGTCAAAATCGACCATTTACAATTTTTGACTATTTCCACCAATTCATAGCCACCTAGGTTAATACACAAAAAAGTTATTTTTGCGTTGCCTTGGTGATAAAAATTGACGATCGATATGTTTTTGTGTTCAGAATGTCATCCTGATTGAAAATATCATACAAAGAATATAGGGTGCCATTAATTTCAATGATGACGTCATTTAATGAATTTAATGAAGTCATAAACCTCAAGGGTATCCCAAAAAATGGCATTTTTAGTCTATTAACACTTTCCCAAATTTCATTCGTCCAGCTTTAAAAAAAAAATACACGGGAGTACCTATGCCGTGGGTCACCATGTATAATTCCTAAATGAGGTACAGATGGCGTTAGTTGGTAGTTTGAAGCAAATATCGAACATATGTTGCCTGTGTAGCGAACGCGTGTTGCGAGCGTTGTGTGGGCAGTTTTCTCGAAACCATGTTTTCAAAAACGGCTAGCAGTGGAACTCGAGTAATTTTTATCCGATTGACTTGAAATTTTGCCCGAGGAATGATCGATTTGTTAGTCGAAAAATCGACTTTTTTTGTGCAAACTGCTGCCAAATTTGCAGAAATCAATATTTCTGAATATCCAAGTGTACTTCTATAGCGCTATACGATTACGATAACTAACCCGAATCAATCTCCTTCACAAAACATTCATTTCTCATTCCTCGTTTTCGAGCTTTCGACTCTCTCGACCCTTGACAGTGCTGCTTATCGTAATCTTTTTCATGCAGATCCGTAGTATTTGTCCCAGTGTCACTTCCGATTCATTATTCACTCTAATATGACTAGCGGTGACAGCTGAAGCTACTCGCGTCAGATGAATGGGTAATAGGATTTGTGTAGAGGCAGGCAAAACACCGCCACGCCGAGGAGGAAGGAAAACATCGCATCCGACTTAATATTATGCAAATGCGAGCAAAACCGTTTGCAGGCGGCGCGGCGTGCCGTATCCTCATAAGAAAGTTTATGTTCGCGAGAAACAGGGAGCCAATTCTAAGAACCACATTACCGTAATTCATCGCATTAATTACGCAATGTTTGATGGGTAAATCGGATGTAATAGTATCGAACGTAACATTGATTCAATAACATGGTTTTTTTTTGTCATGTTAACGTGAAATTTGAAGTTACTGGTAACATTTAGGCTAAGAATAACTTCAGTCCTAAAAGGAAAACGGATTACTTAAAAAAAAACAGTGAGATACAAAACAAGCCTTTATAGAATGAAAAAATTATTAGGTGGGCGTTTTTTTTTGTACCGTTGTAAGAATATAAAAGCAGTATTTAGGTATGTGTGGGTGTATATGGAAGTATGGACGTTCTCTTAAATTTTACTCCACATATTTGGACAATGAGTAGAAACGAGAATGGTATGAGTAAACAAGGAAACGCCAACCTATCAGTAACCCACGCACAGGTCTATAAATCGCAGGTATCTGTCAATAAAGCATCGAAATGTACGAAATTGCTACGCCTACGAGTTCGTTAACACCATGCGTTTGGCAATCGAGCAAATAATATTATAGCGGTATATTAAGAATATTATTATTAACAATTTCCAGAAAATATTATTTAAAAAGTATTTGGAAATCTAAGAGATCTTTAAATTCGAAATTATAACATCTTCTCCGTTGAATATAACGTATGTTGCGATCTTCGACCTTCGACTTTCCTTATACTGGGTGTTCGTGCAACGACGAAGGAGATTATAATTTCGTATTTAATGTCCTCTAATATTCCTAAATTCTTTAAAATAAAAGGAGTTAACTCGTACGAGTTTTAGAGACCTCCATTATTTCAAAATACTTTTTTTTAAATTACATTTTTGCATAGTGTTGAACATAAAGGTACTTTACTCTTCAGTGTTTTTCATAGTTGTGCCAACACCCGGTACATACATTTTAATATTTGCATTTTACTTTTATGAAGAATAATGTTTTTATGAAAAGTTGATAATAAAAATTTTTCCTATTAGCGTCCGAACTTTCTGCCGAACACGGATATACTGGTTGTGTTCCACTTTTTTCCCCGCAAAACTTGCTTTCAGATCAAAATATCATACTGAGTTAAAAGTTTCATATGGACGTATTAGTTTTTTTCTATTCATTAAAACGTTATAGCCGTTGGAAATATGTACTAACGAAACCGTACTCTAAACGGCTCCAACTTCTTAAAGAATTTAGAAAACCAATAAGTCCATATGAACCTTTTTACTTGGAATGACATTCACTTTCTAGAACAAAAATCGGTAACAAATTACATACGGATTTTCTTTTATTCATTTATTTATTCAATTTATTTTTTATTATTTTTAACTTAAGGAATTGAAAAACACAAATCTATATACCTAAAACATTTGGATTTGCTTTCTAAATAATTATTTTGCGAGAAAAAAAGTGGCGCTTGATATCGTCATCTCATTTCCCCCCTTTGAGTCCTACAAGTTTATTTAAGACACTTTTGTCGTATCATGCATATTTCTCGAGATATTTAGGAATCTCAAGTTAAAAAGACCACCCGGTATATATACGCGCTTCCCCGCGTCGGCCGCCTACCCCCACTACTCAACCGCTTTGGAGCGCGCGGCCGTTTTCGGTTATGTTTGCAACCATTTTTCACCTATTTCGCAACATTTTAACGCAAAACAGGAATTGACGTTTTGTAACACAATACTTCTACTTTCGATATATGTACGTTAAGAAATTAAAATCGGACCACCTCCGACGCATCCAGGCTCGCCGAAAGATATTGCATAAAAGAAATCGAACCGCAATTGTGCAAAAACTAATCATCGGACAACGCCTAGGTTGTGCACACGCAAAAACGCTGATTTTTTTTTATTTTTTTGCATGTATTTAAAAAAAATCAGACTAGATGATTACTCTTACTTAATTATTACTTACTACTCATTTACAAGATAATGTAATTGGAGTTTTGTCTTTGTTTGTAGATTTTACGTAACTGTTTGGTATGTACTGTTTTCGCTTGTGTATTCATACGTACATATTTTAATAAGTAGAGTGATTTGAAACTGTTCAAGTCGTTGGAAATATGGGACAGTTATTTTTAGAGCTAAAGGCGTCGCTTTTTAACAATTTTGCTAGTTATTTTGCCTGATACGTGGTCGGTACTGTCAATCTAGAAACAGCCAAAATATTGATTTATTGTCATGTAAATAAAGTAATATTTATTAATATAGTCCAGAAACGTTAGACAAATACAGCTGTTCGCTTCGGAAAAACTCAAACTTTAGTAAGACTTTAAATTTTTACTTCATCCATAGATAATAATAACTATAAGTTAATTAATAATTCCCGCTTTTATGTGATAATTGGCCTTCAAATTATGATAAGTAGCCACAGAAACCAAATTTTAAAATTTTAAATAAAATTTCCTACCATTTTATTAATAATATACCAGTTACGGCAGAGAAAAACAATGAAAAACCAGCTCACCATTCCAACATTGTGACAGAATGGCTAATATGTACAATTTACTGAGAAATGGATTTTTCCTTTTTATTTATAACTCGTCACGATATCGATATTCACATAATTAATCACATAATTAATTAATTATTTAGGTACTGTTTGATTTGCAGCTTAAAAATAAATTGAATAATTAGTCTGATGCAAACTCAAGCGGTGTAATAAATAATTACCCAACTTCCTTAAAACTTGAGCGGAGGAAAATATTGGCAAAGGAAATTGAATATCGCCACCGAATTAGAAAGCTTATTATTAATCGTATTTCCGCAAGTAAACATAAATTGCGTTTAATTTAAATTGCCGCTATGTGGGTTGCGGTCCTCTGGAGCTAATTTTGTTTAATTACCCGAGTATCTGAAATTTTGTGGACGGCGGTTCCACTGCTTATAAATTGGCTGCTTAATTAGGTCGGACATTTTTTTTTTTGGAGACCGATGTCTGCTACTGCGCGTTCTTTTTCGTTCCTTTTATTTATCGCCCGTAATTTTACGCAGTGGTTATTACGTTGATTAATAGCGACCGTTCTGCGTGTAAAAAATAATTGGAAATTTCGCACTCTGGTGGCGAGTGGGCCAACTTATTTCAAAACCGCTGATTACCGTTTTATTTATGGTAGTAGGAGTAGACATGCCTAATTTGATGTAAACGATATGGGTCTAAATCATCTGCTTTTGGCGTTGCTACCAATAAACGACAAGAGTAGTTATTGTAAAATATACATATTAAAAAAAATGACTAAGGGCTGATTACACCAACAACAGTTAGATAAGATTAACATTCGATATTCTAACTTCAGATATAAATTAACTTAAGATATAAGTTAACGTTGCAGATAGTTTAGTAGATACTTTATTTCCAAAATATACTGCCTAGTTCAGCTGTCAACAGAACGTTGTTTTATAAGTAAGGTGCTGTAATAGTATATAAAACGAGTGTAATATACTATTTTTTCTACTTTGCGTCATTAATTTTATATAAATTTAGAAATTGTGGTTACTATATCGCGCTAAATTAGAATCTAGGGTATTTTGCGGGTACCACGTGGCAGCACTGTAGTAACTGTCAACTTCGTTAAGGATGAGCTCGATGAGATAAAATCATGACAAAATCTAATTGTGAATAATTTTTCTCTACTTTAGCCTACAAGTTTGAATAAATATTCAGCGAGGTCGCAACGATGATCATAATGGAGCTTGGGGCAACACATTTAACCCTACTGTGATAAATACATGAAACTTAACCTAAAAAGTTAACTTAAAATAGTGGTTTTATAAGTATAATAATCAGAATAGAAGTGTTTGGCGGTGACTGATTAGTTACTTCGAAGAACAAGAAGTTACTAAATAATTGTTATAACGCTTAACGTTTAATAGCGGTGTCTGCCTAATTCTGCTACGTAGCCGTTGCGGCTTATATATTTACAAGCTCTTATAATTGAAACCTAATTCTAATTTCGGCAAAGTAGTTTATTAGAATAAATTATACTTAGTAAAATTACATGTGATGGAGGTAATACAAATACGTCGCACACAACCAGAACTAAGACGAAGTCGAAAGCGACGGACAAAAACGAATACGAATTGAACCGAGCATCCAAGCGTCCAAATTATTACCGAAAACTTATACGTTACATAAACTAAGAAATCCTCTACACTTTAAATATACTATAGCTTCGTACGTGTATGCTGATAAACCATTTATTGCGCATATACAATCTCGCAGCAGTAATTAAAATCGTTCATATCTACGATGTAGGTTTGATCTTCGCGTAATACCTTATTAAAGTAAATGTGGTCCTTGAATTATATCTGAAAAGGGGATTTGATGTTTAGTTGAAAAGAATGATAACGATCACTTACCAGAGTCGTAAAACATCACCGAAAACGTCATGCTAGCGTATTTTGATGAACACAGCAAAACTAAGAAAGCCCCAATCCTTTGGCCATACTATAGCAGGCTACACCCATGTTTAAATATGTATAGAATATTGATATTTCGCAGTTTATGCGATTGCAAGCGATTAAGAAGATGCAGTCGATGTAGTGCGTTTTTATGTTGGGTTATGTATTGTACGTTTGACATATGGCATTTGATATCAATGTGTACCAATCTTAGACAAAAATGTTACTGTTTTCGGTATTACAATGTGTTAATTGTAACACCGAAAAGAGCTTTACAAGCAATCTAACTTTATTCTGGTCTGGTGACTTTTTTATAGATTTTAGAGGCGTTCACCATTTTCTTAAGAGATATTTTAGCCTAAAATATAAAAGTGACTAGTACGATATATTATGTTAAAAACTGAAAAGCTTACCTGTTTAGTCCTAATCTTATCGTAGAAATTTGTTGGGTACTGTTGGGTAATTCTATACGTTCCTAAATATATCAGTTTGGGACCCATACATCCAGGATGAAGGTATGTATTTACATGATCTCTGTATGTATTTACAGTCTTTCCTATGTCATCCTAGAATAATTTGATAGGGATTTAAGGTTATCTCGTTTATATCTTAACCTACCTTTTATTCTCAGGGTTTCGACTCGAGCGGTCATTTCGGGCTTAATACGAATCACAGTATATCTCTACGCTTCCGGTGACTGGACGTGACAGTTAACTTGAGAATATTTTAACCGAAGAGCTCAGATCGAGTAAATTCTAATTCCAAAATTTCATGTTTCCAGAAATAGTAGAACATGAGAAACTTCTAATGTACCAGTTCCGTGAGACACCTGTATTATTAGTTTATCAATAAAAAATCTGATGTGGCCAGGCACATGACTTTATCATACTATATATAAAATGAAGAGTTTAGCTCCATGAGATTCTATTTGATAGAGATCGGTCGTGTCTGCATTAAAATAAAACTAGTTAGCCAGGATTGTCAAAAGATCAGCGTTTGACACTACCTACTGTCATTAGAATGAAACTATCTCTAAAATCCTGGCTAACTAGTTTTATATTAATGCAGACACGACCGATCTCGATAAAATAGAATTTGCTCATTCAGCTAAACTTCTAATTTTGCCAAAAAAAGTCATAGACATAAATTATACAAAATTTCCTCTACCTACTTTAATTTATTATTTAACTAGTTTGACAAAATTGCAAAATCCTTGAAAAATGCTTTATCATACTGCGTACGATAAAGTAAAAATGACAGCTGCATCACTTTCAATTAGGTATAATTTATTTGCTGTGACCGTTAGAAAAAAAGGTGTTTTACAAAACAATCGACTCGACGGAACAGTTTTTCGAAATAAAGCCGCACCAACAATAATATTTCAAAAAGAATCGAAACATGTTTAGAAAAAACATGGCAATGTTTTTGAACATTTACCAAAATAGAAATAAATAGTTTTTTGGAATTTACTTAATTGTTGTCCTTTTATTTTTAATTTTGTCTGTTTCATTGTTGCTACTCTTATAATTGTATAAAGACTAATTTAATCAGAATGACTTTTAAGACTTAAATGACTTAAAAACCGTGTTAATGAATTTCTGTTTATTTCTAATTGTTCAGTTGTTTTCCAACGGAATCTAATTTTGCATTGTTTTAAATTTCTATTGTGATGTTTAAAAATCGATTTAATCTGTATGAGATATACTGATGATGATTGAACCCATGTATATTCTATTTTCCAACAAGCCCGAGTAAGAAATTGGATAATTAGCGACATGTTCCTACCATATCGTCGCCAAAGTGTGCGGTTTCGTCTAATATACGGTTAACTCGGAGAGAGCACACCAATTAACCCCGAATGGCGGTAACTTCAAGCAACTAATCTTGATGAATATGCGACCGTAAATATAGCCACCGCACCGCCTACCTCACCTAACCGGTACCACCAACTATTTTCAATTCGCGGGCATGCAAATGTGCAAGACCGCCGCGTGTATTTCCGTCATCTGGCTGTCCATCAAACTAACGCTGGTAATACATTACTTCTGGGACCTTCAAAGGGAAGCTCGTATTTACATTGGACCATCAACTGACGGCCCAAACGATGTGCTGGACGTTTTGAAAGCAAAATAAACCGGGATCAGTTACATCTGTGCTAACGAGAAATGAAATGAATGCTTGAAGCTAGGAGATTTGAACCAAGTTTGTCCAAAACTGGGAAAATAAAGTAAATCTGTAAATATTGTGAATTAACGTATGAAAGCCTACTAAAGATGACAAATGAAGTCAGTTGTCAATTTTCATCATTAGAAATAAACTGAGACATCTTAGTGAAGTACAAGTTCCTCGTGTTGTCGCCCTTATTCAGCATGGCCACTCTATTCGACATGTTAGCAGGAACCTTCGCGTTTCCCCTTCTGTTATTCAGCGTTTACGGAATCGGTTTCAGGAGACTGGCCAATATGCTAGAAGAGCTGGACAAGGTCGAAATCGAAAAACTACTCAAAATCAAGACCGATTTCTTGTCCTTTCCTCTCAACGTCAGCGTACTGCCACAGCACGAGACCTCCTAAACGACCTAAGACGAGCACATGGAATAGAAATTTCTGATCAAACTCTTAAAAACAGATTAGAAGAAGCGAATTTGAAACCAAGAAGACCTGCCCCCGCACCACGTGTTGCGCAGCATCACAAAGCAGCGCGAATGGATCACAGAGATTGGCAACTCCGGCACGAGTCCAGATTTCGTTTAACTCGTTGCAACGATCGAGTACGTGTATATAGACGTCCCGGTGAACGCTACGCAGCCGCTATTATACAGAAAGTGGATACATTTGGTCATGGATCTGTAATAGTTTGGGCTGGAATCAGTATCAACAGAACTGATCTTGTTGTGGTTCCTGGTAGACTAAATACCATCAATTACATCGAAAACATCTTGGAGGACCAGGATTTTTTCGTTTTCCTAATGCAGGACAATGCAAAGCCACATATCGCCGGCATCACCAGAAAGTTTGTACAAGAACATGGAATTCAGGTCATGGAATGGCCGGCGGAAAGTCCTGATCACCAGTAACCATACAGGAACTGACTCAAGCCCTGATTGAGGAATGGGATTTTTTGAGCAGTGCATCACCCTGATTCACTCATACAATAATAATAATAATCTTTATTTGTCGTGAGATCTTACAAAGATATAGACAATAGTCAAAGGCACATATAATTCAAATACAAATAATTAAAAGTATATCCTTGGACGAATGCACGTTTAAAATATAAATGGAAAATATTGTACAATTTAAAAGACCACGGAAACAAATATCATGGATTGGGCGGTCACATTTCAAAATAAGACAATCACACATCGCTCGCAGCGTTCACAAATTCATTGACGGAATAAAATGAATGGGCAATTATCGCTTTACCTCAGCAAATATCGCTTAACCTCAGCACAAATCATGTAATGCGGCCCTCTTTCAAAGACCGACGAGGTATGACGGGGAACCGCAAGACGCAAGGTGTTTCGTGTCTGCATGGATCGCGATATATCACCATTTCGCTGAGACATATGGACATGGCAGAGTCAAAATATTCAATGTCTTGTACAGCGGTCTGCATGTTTCCCTATATCCCTTGCGTAGCATACACCTCACAAACCTCTTTTGCAGACGAAACAACACAAGTAAATGGGGGGAAGAACCCGACAAAATGATCCCGTAGGACAGAATAGACTCTACGCAGGCAAAATAGTAGTTCCTCAAAACATTCAACTCCACAACATCCCCCAGTTTAAACAATGAGTAATACAAGGAGAAAGGTATTTGTCGGGCAATTCCGTCATACGAAGATCGAAGAAGCAACCGTAGACACGTGTTTCGGACTATTAGTCCTTATCAGTACGGTATAGCCAAGGAGCAAGATGGACACTCAATGGAAAAAACACTCAAATGGAGGCCTAAAGGGGGTGACCAATGTTGCCAATTTGGTGCTTCAGTCCCAACATCTTCTGGATGCGAAGACAAGAAGTGACGTCGCGCCGGAGGTGACTGCTACACCCCAGCTACACCATAGCCCATGGACATTAAAAGGAAAACTGGTTAATCGACGGTGCCAATTGCCCATGGAAATTAGAAGGAAAACTGGTTAATCAACTGGAGATTAACCAGTTTTCCTTTTAATGAGTAATACAAACGGGGGACAGCTTAGAGTGGATATCCGAAGTATGTCTCTACAATATTTGGGATAAACGATGAATGATAACTAAAATGCTCGCTGCCAATCAAAATGCAAGTTTGTCTGACCTTAGGACACGACGCGCGACACGCGGTAATTTGTTGTTAGAATTGGGTTAGTACTGCCGACCGCGGGATGTACGGGCGGATATGTTTAGAAACATGTGTCATGTCGGGTCATGCTTCATGTGCGCCGAGCACCTGTCGCGGGCGCGTCACCCCATCGCTTTGGTGTGACGCGTCGCACTCGTCTACAACGTTAACCGTACCGACGATACCACTAGCCTGGCATGGCGGTTCCACACTTCAAGAGGAAAGATTTTGTCGGTGACGGCAGCATCGTAAATCTATTCCGTCTACGCATTTAGCTCGTGTGCGATTGGCAATTGTTATGACTGGGTAAATAGCAGGTAGATACAGGTTTTTCTCTTGGGCTAAATAGCGTGTTTGTTTTGTGGTTGTGGATTTTTACTGTTTTAGTATGTCCTCAATCTTGACTGATTGTATGATTGGGTATTAGAAACGACCTATTAAATTTTGAAATAATTCGACGAATATATCGTATTGTGATAGATTTGATGGATACAATGATGGATAGGTGATTAGACAATTTGACTTTGTCATGAAAGTATTGATAACTCTGGGGAATATTGCTTATTATCTGAATAGAATCTGAAAGTGCGTGTTTTTTTTATTTATCGCACTTTGTCCTAAAATCCTATAACCAGATGAAAAAAAAACTGTCCATACTTAAAAAGAACATCATACAAGATACTAAAGAAAGAAAAATATTGTTTTGTCGGTTCAACATACTTGTGCAAATTCTTGTTTTCAACCATGAATATTATAAAATCGAAGGCAGATCTCAACACAAATGAGCCTCTTGATGATCTATTTTGTCGGATACTTGGTATTTAATGTCAAATATGTTTACTAACCAAATAAACTGTTTTAGAATATAATTTGTTCGATTCCATTTGTTTGGGTATTTTTCCATATGATGTGTATTATTAGTTATAAATGTCCAACTACACATCATTTTATATATCAGAGCTCCCCAAATTTTTTAAGAGGAGGGCCATATGCGAATATTAAAAGTGCTAAACTGGCCGGATTAAAAAATAATACTTATTCATATAAAAAAATACATAAATAATACAATAATCGGTATAACTGTAATGCACTAACTTATTAGAATGTAGAAATATTAAATTAATAAATTAAATATTAGAATGTAATTATCTGCTTGCATGTACCGGGTGTTCCTAAAGCTATGCAAAAATGTTATTTGAAAGAAAGTATTTAGAAATATTAGAGGTCATCAAATACCATATTGTAATCACCTTCTCAATTGCATACCCCGGTGTTTTGATTAACAATTAACAGTTTTATACTCAATTTCTCAGAAAATTTTATTCTTTATAAAATTATCTGGATTGTCTAAAACCTAAAATGCTAATACTTTAAGTAGTTAAGTATTTGCTTGCATGTACCGGATGTTATCAAAACTATGAAAAACACTGAAGAGTAAGGTACATTTATGTTGAACGCTATGCAAAAATGTTATATGAAAAAAGTATTTGGAAATGTTACAGGTTTTTAAATGCGAAATTATAATCGCCTTCTCCGTTGCATATACCGCGTGTTGCTAAATAGTTACCGAGGGTTGCTTGAAAATATCATAAGGGTACAGCACCTTTATCTTTAAAGTTATGCAAAAATGTTATTTGAAAAAGTATTTCAGATTATTAGAAGGCATTAAATATCAACTTATAGTGACCTTCGATGTACCATATACCGAGTGTACGGTACTTTACTCATAGTTTTGGTAACACCCGGTATATGCAATCAGATAATTACATCTAATATTGACATCCACTGACATCCACTGTCAAATCACAGATATTAATTATCATGTTACTATATTTGGAACATCAGTATGATCGCTATTTCTTTATAATATTACTGTTGCAACTATTACGGCCAGTGACCACCGAATCGATATCGGGGAACCATTAGAAATTAATGCAAACCTTCGTATCAACTTTGTTTTTAAATTTGTTTTCTTTTTGTTGCAGGATGTACTTCACACCATTTGCCAAGCCAGTGGCCAGGTTCTACGCATAGTTATATTTAAGAAAAACGGCGTTCAAGCGATGGTAGAATATCCTTTTCATGCACAAATTAATAATTCAAAAATAAAAAAAAAATTACATTTATCACAGATTTTATCGTCGAAATATAGCATAGTATAGTTCCTTAACTAGAAATACATTCGATAGTGTTGAAGCAGCTGTCAGGGCCAAAGAAGCTCTCAACGGAGCCGACATATATTCCGGATGCTGTACGCTGAAGATAGACTTCGCAAAGGTAAGCGAAAGACATATTTTCAATTACTTAATGTGACAGTACTAGAATTTTTGGTCTTAAGTTAAGATTAAATTAAGATTAAATTAAGACTAAATTAAGACTAAATTAAGATTTATGCAAGCTGAGTGACTTCGCAAAGGTCAGCGAAAGACATTTTCAATTACTTAATTTGACAGATTACTCGAGTTTTTGTCTCAAGTTAAGATTAAATTAAGATTAAATCAAGACTAAATTAAGATTAATGCAAGCTGAGTGACTTCGCAAATGTCAGCGAAAGACATATTTTCAATTACTTAATTTGACAGTTTACTCGAATTTTTGTCTTAAGTTAAGATTAAATTAAGATTAAATCAAGACTAAATTAAGATTAATACAGCCTGAGTGACTCCGCAAAAGTCAGCGAAAGACATATTTTCAATTACTTAATGTGACAGTTTACTAGAATTTTTGGTCTTAAGTTAAGATTAAATTAAGATTAAATTAAGATTAAATCAAGACTAAGATAAGATTATTGCAAGCTGAGTGACTTCGCAAAGGTCAGCGAAAGACATATTTTCAATTACTTAATTTGACAGTTTACTCGAATTTTTGTCTTAAGTTAAGATTAAATTAAGATTAAATCAAGACTAAATTAAGATTAATACAGCCTGAGTGACTCCGCAAAGGTCAGCGAAAGACATATTTTCAATTACTTAATTGTGACAGTTTACTCGAATTTTTTGTCTTAAGTTATTTAATCTTAACTTAACTTAAGAATAAATATAGATTAAATTAAGATTAATGCAAGCTGAGTAAATGCGTCGTAACTAACGGTTAACACTGGTATGGCTATGCTACGTCTCAAATCTGAGATTTATCGTGTCACGTGACAGCAGAGCGACATTCTGTAGTCGGTAATGGCGACCCGTAGTGAGCAATAAATTCAATTAAGCTACAATTGCGAACTGACCGCGGATAACAAACCAGAGGTCGGAAATAAACAGGAATGTTTGCTTCCGTTTTAATTTTAGACGCTGCCGAGAGAGGCGACCGGTGAGCGCTGTTTTGTTTTGCGAATGTTATTTATTTATAATTGCATCGGCGCTGTGTGGTGCATTTTTCTGCATAGAGGTTCTATTCTAGAACGAAAACAATAATTAAAATGTTTTAATTAAATCGGGGTTTGCCCGATATTTTATTCAACAGCGAATTGTTGCGGTATTCGTAATGAACACTTTTTTCGAAACCTGTAACTTTTTAAATAATAGAAATTCTTGGGGTATGCTTTACCATTCCTCAATCAGGGCTTGTGTCAGTTCCTGTATGGTTAGTGGTGGATTAGGGCGCTTGCGAACACGTCGGTCAAGCTGATCCCACACGTGTTCAATAGGATTCTGGTCAGAACTTTGCATTGTCCTATGTTAGGATGCAATTTTGACCGACGCCATATGCAGCAGGCACCACATGGTCCTCCAAGATGTTCTCGATGTAATTCATGGCATTTAGTCTACCAGGAACCACAACAAGATCAGTTCTGTTGTCTATACTGATTCCAGCCCAAACCATCACAGATCCACGACCAAATCTATCCACTTCCTGTTTAGTAGCGGCTGCGTAGCGTTCACCAGGACGTCTATATACACGTACTCGACCGTCGCAACGAGTTAAACGAAATCTGGACTCGTTTGTAAACAGTACAGGCGTCCAGTGACGAAGTTGCCAATCTCTGTGATCCAGAGCAAACCTCATGCGCTCTGCTTTGTGATGCTGCGTAAGGCGTGGTGCGCGGACAGGTCTTCTTGATTTCAAATTCGCTTCTATTTTTTTTTCTGTTTTGAGTTTAACAAATTGTTCATCATGACAATCGAGAATTGATGCGGAACTTAACAATTAGTACAAAAATCTACGTCAGACTTTATTAGCCTTATCTAAATTTTTCAGGGTAACACAAGCTAACAACTTTGTTAAACTTTTCTTACATGTGCACCGTGACTCAGTTGTCTTGGTATGAGTTTGTAAATCAATAGGGTGCGCTTCTACTTAGTACAAATAAGGAAGTACGTAACATTCTTCTGTAGCACTTTATTTCTCTATAAGGAGCTTGTCGTGACGTAAAAGTGAGCAGTTTAGGCATCAATCATCGTACCAGATAGTTGCGAGCTCTTTGCATTTAGTGAAAGTGTCTGTGGCCCAGATGGGCGTGAAGACTGACATTTCCTTGATGAAGAAATAAGAATAAATAGGCAAATGCGTTCGATAAAAGTTATGCAACTGCGCTTCGTTCGTTCGATTACCCGGACACTCTAATACTGACTTCTAATTGCAAAATTTACTGATTATCCTCAACACGCCAATTTTACTGCACTGCACTACTACTAGATTTGTAATTGCGTCATTTGAAATTATGGCGTAACTTCATTTGTCCTGACACTGATTTTATGTTTCTTCTTTACTTAATAAATTGTTATAGGTGTTAAATAGATCTTTTTGTTGGAGTTTTTTTTTTGCTGAAGAAATCGAAATAAGGTTAACGAAATTTAATCTAAAAGGAATAAATACACATTGATTTGCGATTTGACTTTACGTGGCCTTTTGAAACAAGGTAATTAACAGTAAATGTGCTCGTTGAGGTAAAATGTCACTGCATACTCTCAAAATTCAAGTTTATAATGTCGGCCCACGCGTAACACCTGCAGTTTAAATTTAACATTTATAACGAAGTTGTTATTACTTTGACTATCGATTATATATAATTAATAGTCCAGACAGTAGACTATTTTCGATAAAAAAATTAGATAAGTAAAAAAATTTAAATTTTTTTAAAATTATGTTTAAGAAACTATTGGATACTAGGTACTATTAACCAAACCACCAATTTTTTTCTGTCTGCAGGATCTAGTATTTCACTTGTTTTAGCTTTTCTCTGATTGCATAGCCAATAGTTTTTGTAAAGCGTACACAGATTTTTGTTTTTAAGAAATATATTCTTTTGGATTTATTATTTTGGACCAAAATATATTCCTCTGACGCCAACAATATTTACTTCATTGACTATTCTAGTTTATTTCCTTATAGAGATTAATTTATTTAAAATATTTATTTGAATGATATAATTATTTTTGGATAGGTCCACATTAATTCCTTTAACAAATTATAAATAATTTCTTTAATCAAAGAAGCATCACTCTACACAATAATAATTATTTGAACTAAATAAATCACGTCCCTTATAATATACAAACTGTAACTTTTAACTGAAAACTTGTTGTTTTAACTGAAAAGTTGTTTGACACAAATAAACGTTCTTTCTGTCAAACAATATGGAAACATGACAAAATCTCAAGAACGGTTTGCTATTTTAAAATATCCCCGAACACGTCGATTTATAATTATCAAAATACACCTTATCACATCAAATTAATTTTTTTTTCAATTGTTTTTAACAGATGACGTCATCGACATTTTTTTAAAATGCAACCCTATATTTTTTTTTAATGATATTGACAGATCTTTTAATTGTCTTAATGGTAGCATAATATTTTTATGGCCTTACATAAGAAAATTTTCGAGAAAAAGACAATTGAAGGTTATGAAATAATAGTGACAGTCTCCGGAACGGCTCGACCGAATTTAACGAAATTTTGGAATTAAGTATTTTGCAACCATGTGAAGTCACCGGCGCTATTATTGTTGACGCAACGTTTATAATTTCTGAGATATCACCCCAAACTTTTGAATTTGAAATAGAACACCCTGTACATTTTGACATTTTCTGTTACAGTCTTCCATTGCCTATTCAATGTTACTACGCTTGTTATGTATGATATGAAAAACATCTAGAAACTAACAAAAACCTTTATTACTTAGGTCTAAAAATTAACAAAGAAAAATTGATAACAACAACAAAAAATAAACCGATCAAACTTAAAACAGTGTGTTCTTGTCAATCGTTGATAATCCTCATAAACCAACTAGGGTAGTTGCAGTAGAAAATGTAATAATCTTTTGTTATCAATTTTTTCTTTGTTAATTTTTAGACCGAAGTAATAAAGGTTTTTGTTACTTTCTAGATGTTTTTGAATAATGAGGACTAACAGATAATGTCAAAATATACGGGGTGTTCTATTTCAAATTCAAAAGTTTGAGGTTATATCTCAGAAACTGTAAACGTTGTATCAACGATAATAACGCCAGTGACTTCACATGGCTGCGAAATACTTAATTCCAAAATTTCGTTAAATTTGGTCGGACCGTTCCGGTGATTTTGTCACTTTTATTTCATAACCTTCAATTGTCTTTTTCTCGATAATTTTCATATGTAAGGCCAAGAAAATATTATGCTACCATTAAGACAATTAATAGATCTGTCAAATTCATTAAAAGAAATATAGGGTTGTCATTTGAAAAAAATGTCGATAACGTCATCTGTTAAAAACAATTGAAAGTAAAAAAAATAATTTGATATCAGAAGGTGTATTTTGATAATTATAAATCGACGTGTTCGAGGATTTTTAAAAATACCAAACCGTTCTTGAGATTTTGTCGTGTTTCCATGTTATTTTGATTGATATTTTAATGACTTGACTTTTAACGACAATTCAAAGAAAAAATACATAATAAAATGTTATCGTAAATCACTTGAAACAAATTTCTAGTAGTTCAGAAACAATTTGGTTTTCAAGATGCTTCTTTTTAGTCAAATAATCGCAATAATGTTTTTTTTTTCGAAGTTAAAAAAAATGTTCATCCAATGACACTATTATAAAATATTCCTTACTATACTATGCGGACAAACAGAACTAATCGCACACTAAGTCCTCTGCGACTTCAGTGCCAAGAATTTCGTACTACATACATACATATATATATATATACTATACGCTCGTAGCAGTCAAAAGAAACTGCTCGTAAATATCGTATGTTATAGTTGTATACAGGACGCAACACGTGGAAAAAATAAATTACAGCCGGGTAATTTCGAATAGAAACGTGAGTGCCGTTTTCCAAACACGTTGCTTATTCTGTGACTTTGAGAATGGCGTCGAAAGCGACGTCTGTCTAGCGTCACACTACATGAACGTCTTTAGACGCTAGCTGTAGCGTCTATATTTCCAAATAGAGTGAACACGGGATTATGGTGCGAAAGTGTGAGTTACAAAGACGAAGAAAAGGTTTATTTTGATTTTTCTAACATATCTCCATTTAAATAATGCGCCGGATATGCTCAAACATCTAAATAGTGCGACATTTATACTCCGACTATGAAAGTTAATTAATAATTCCATTTTTTTAGGTGCAAAGTGTGCAAATCAACGATTCAAACAAATGACCTCTTAATTCGGCACAGATTTGAAGACTAGTTCTAAATTGTTTATAGAATTTAGAATACACAGAAAAATGTGTATAGTAATTTTGCTGTATTAAACTACAAGCAATATCGTCTGTACTGAAATGCTCTTCAATTGTTGAAAATTACTTCTACGGCGAAATTGCAGCACTTTTCCAGTAATTTCATAAATATTCTGTAAAATTACGGTGACAATGCGTTCTGTAAAAAAATAGGTAGGTACATTATACCTGGTTTCAAATAACCAGCGAAGTTAATTTTTCTTTTACAGCGTTTTTAGTTGTAGTTTATTTCCTTTTCTGTAACTTTGCAGATATTTCTCTATTTACGGCATTGAAAAAATAAATAATAAAAGAAACATTTTACTGAGATTGTTATTTACGTTCTGAAAATATAGTTTGTGAATAAACCCCCAAGTAAATATGTGTACACCCTAATTTCGTCTATAACATGATTTATATACAGGCTGTTTCTTAATAACACGCTAATATTTAAGGACGTTATTCTTGGGTCCATTTTGGGGCAAAAAATCATATGAACATATGTCCTAAAGGTCTTAACTTTTGAACTACAGGTGCTAAAATTTTAAGAAAAAAATCTTTTTTTATGATAACTTTGGTACGACTCTAGATATTTTTGTGAAACGTAGTACGAATTTTCTATGCATCAAAAGACATTTTCTGCTGTACAACCTATTATTTTATTCTTGCCAGTGGCGTTCGTGCGGGGTTTGTACTGAATCATTTAAAAGAGAAAAGTGATACGCCACTGCTTTTTCTTAAAGTAAAAATTATTTCTGAAATTCTCATTCCTTCTTACCAAATCTGGTCTTTTGATTTTTTTTGTTTAACGTGCGGTTTATAAAAAAAATTAAATTCATTCATTTGCATCTCTAAACTTCTTACGAGAAAATCAATTTAAATAAAATACAACTTTAAACAAAAATGTATTTAAGAGAGTAATTTTTAAACGGTAAAATTATAAAATTAAAGTAATCTAAACACAATGTGGAATGAATGTCGTATCAAAGTAACATAAAAAAAGAAATTTTTTCGTAAAAGTTTAGCACCCTGTAGTTCAAAAGTTAAGACGTTTAGGACATACGTTATGTGATTTTTTTTGCTCAAAATGGGCCCAAGAATAACCTCCTTAAATATTAGCATGTTATTAAGAAACAACACCCCCCCTGTAGAATAGAATATATTAGAATAGTATATTTGCTATCAAAATTACACAGCACGTCATTGATGTTTTCTCTTAAAATTTGTTAAATGAGAGAAACGTTTGCTCATGTATACACACTGTTGAAAAGTGCACTAAAACAAGATAATTATAGCCCCAGGTGAAAATTTTATGTCAAAACACCAAATTTGAAGTAAAAAATGTAAAATTTAATTTTGAATTTCACTTCAGTTGCAAATCCGCCTTTTCGGGAACAAAACGTTTTGTTATTATAGCTTTATTGTTTTTAGCCATATAAATTATCGCCTAGAATTGCAAATTACTCAGTATATTTATTGAGTTCCTATGAATGGGACCGCCACAATTTCTGTCACAGAAGCTCCGAACTTGTCTGGCAATAGATTAGTAATCTTATCTGGAATGGATAAGATCATATTGAAATTTACCACCCACAATTCTGATCTTGTCAAATCATTATCAGCAGAAAATTCAAATTGTAGCTTCATTTTGTCACACATTTGGATAGGGGAAATTATTGAATACAAATATTGTTAGATTTTGACCAATAATTCTGCCAGGAGTTGTTTTCTAGAGATTATGTTGTTTTTATGTAACAGAATATAATCTTGTCATTTGATCAATCAGTAAATATTCTGCCCGTGAACCGACCTCCGCCACTGCTTTTTTTACCGCGGAACTCCCGTTGAGACACGCTAGTCTAGAGAGTGTTAAATGTGGATTTATATCACTCTAGTATCAACAATGATGTGAAAAAACAATGCCTTCTGTTGAAAAGGTGCTTTCATCCGCTAACAACAAATTTGTGAAAATTTCTTTTATTTAATATTTCGTGACCAATATTACGACAGAAATCCAAACCTTTGGTATCATCGCCGGCATACAAAGTCTGTCTAAAGTCTAGAGAGTCTAAAATGTGGACTTACATCATTCTAGTAACCACAATGCTGTAAACAGACCATTTGTTGAAAAGGTACTTTCAACAGAAAATACAATAAATTTATGAAAGTGTCGGTTATTTAATACTTCGTGACCAATCTCAAGACACAAATCCCAGCATTTGACATCTTCGTAAATTCTGGACATGGGATTTACTCATTTCAGTTTGTAGCGGTCTTCTACGAAGGGATAATTTTGGAATTTCTTGAACTAAATGTAATGCTATAGAGAAGCACCGTCTTCCTCAATCAGTTTCTTTTTCTGCTGCTTTATGGTTAATAGGGAACCCTTTTTATTTTGTTTGTTTATAAGTTATGAGCCCCAACATGAGATATTCTTGTATCTGGATATTTTTGCTGAAATTTTCTATAACGACACAAACATGAGTCACTGGTATAGCTGTTACAATGTTTTTCTACCGCGCGTAGGCATTTTTTTTTATAAAGCGTCGCACACCTGTTGTTGGCAGGACTATCGAAAGGTATGTCGCGCCTCACTGGTTTAAGTAATTACATTGTCAAAGGCAAAAAGGAAAATACCGACCGAGACCGGGTAAACATAAACTGGAAAATGTTGTGTGTGCGTTTAAGCGGCCGGCAGATGCGGTTATGTTCGGTTGACGTGGTGCTTAACCAAGCTGCGGTTGTCATCAACGAGTTTTTCCCGTTTCCAAGCAGAGGGACATTAAATGGCATGCACGGTAACTTTGCATCGTGCCTTCCCGAAGGTACCTAATTGTTTCCAAATGGATTCCCCGGATCATAACCATAAATGTGAACGCACGACGACTTTTAAACTCATCCACCGCTGTGGAAATTTTTTGTAATTGGAGGAAAGGATTTACTGTAAATTATCCTTGTTTTGCATAAAGTCTCACTGTCTATAAAATTTACTATATACTAAATTACCACTCGAATTTTAGAAAGTTTTAACATTGCATTCCTTGTATTTGATTTGTGGTAATTTTTTGTGGTAAATTACATTTGTGATGTTTGTGCATAGCTATTTCGTCTTTATACAGTGTTGCAAAGTATGTATATTTTTTTTAAATAGAATGGCTTGAATATTTTGTCCTACTATGAATGCTAGTACATTTGTTTATCCTACTGCATATGTTACTAACCCGCAGCGTTAACAGTTCCTGAGATATTCAATTGTTTTTCCAAAATATGCTCGGTCCAGAATCTTTTTAAAAACTATTTAAAAACGACATTTTTGCTGAATTTGCCTTTAAACTATCTCAGACTATAGTCAAAGCCAGTAGGTAGGTGACAGTATATATTTTTTCACTTCCGCTTTCGCATCCGCACTTTTGTAAGCGCTTCTGTTGCGGAAGTTAGGGACTCCGAGCGATTGTAACGCCGCACAATGGCAAAAAATCCCGAAAACATTTCCAAAACTCGTAATAAGCTTGGGCTTTTAAAACACATGCTCATAAGCCGTTTTTAGGGTCTCTATGATATCAGATTTTCAAAATTCAAAATGACGGAACCAAGATGGTGACAAAAAAATGATAAAATATATCCGATTTGCATGAAACTTATTTCCTGCGATGTTGCTAGACTCCTCATTCTTAAATTTTTTAAATTCAAAATGGCGGAGTCAATATGGCGACCGAAAATGTAAACAATTTCCGAATTGCATGAAACTTATATCCTGCAATATTACAAGACTTCCGATTCCAAATCTGACATCAGATGTTCAAAATTTAGAATGGCGGATCCAACATGGCGACCGAAAATGTAAAAATATATCCGATTTGCATAAAACTTAGTTCCTATAATATTCTCATGTCTCAATCTTATATTAGAATTTTCAAATTCAATCTGGCAGAATCAATATGATGACCGAAAATTTTAGATTTGCATAAAACTTGTTTTCTTTGAAAATCTGACAACATATTTGGGATTAGAGATCCTCAAATGTCGCAGGAAAAAAGTTTCATGTGAATCTGAATATATTTTGATTTTTAGTCCGCCATATTTAATCCGCCATTCTCAATTCACAAAATCTGACATGAGATTTCGAATCAGGAAGCTGAAAATATGATAGGAAATAAGTTTCATAAGTTTCACATTTTTGGTCCTCATATTTCTTCCGCCATTTTGAATTGTTTAAAGCTGACATATTTGGAATCATGGACCTTGAGGTATCACAGGAGGCAAATTTCGCATGAATTCGCGAGTTTTTGGTCGCCATATTGACTTCGCCATTTTGAAAAAGAAAAATGGTAGGTACATATTTAGAATCACTGACACCAAAAAGCCCGTTGTCAACATATTTAATGCATATTTTACAATAGCCCAAGAAGGTGAATTTTGCCACATTATTCAGTCTCCGAGTTGATACTGCGATGTTTATTAGTTTGCAACTGAATAGAAATTATTGCATTTCATATTAAATCGGATCAAGTCGGATGAAATTTTCATACTATCTCAAAGCTAAAGGACGGATTCGGCAGGATTGAGTGGAATATGTAACTTTTTCACTACTTAAAATCAAATAAACCCAACGAATACTAAAAATACGAACCAGCTATTTTCCAGTTTAAAGTATAACGAAATGTTTTTGTTTTTCATCATTATTAATGCGCATTAAGTAAGTACAAACCTCCAGGAAGAATATCCACTGTAAAAAAATTATCTCCATAACCATGAATACAAAGAAAATTGAAGTGTATTTTTGGCAATTGCAGTATTTTCATTATATGTATAAGGTTTTGGCCAGCTTTTCGGGTATTTTCGCCATAGTGAGCTAACATGATACCTAACTGGCTACCGCTAAAGCTCTCTGTTGTTTACTGCCGGCATTTTTATTTTAGGCTTGTTTGTAATATTTTTAAGTTGGGTGGCGAAATGGGAATAACATTTTTGTTGTCTTTTTTAACAACGTACAGTTCCATGCAGTCCTCGTGCACCACTCGAAAATATGCAATTTAATTTTGTGGGTTCTTGATTTCTCAATTTTGTGTGATATATGAACACTTTTTGGATTGACTGTTGTTATTATGTTTTGTTTCAATGTAGGCCAATTATTATGTTTGTGTTTTAATTTGATATTATTTTTGTAATCCCATAATATATGTTCTTTTTACTTCCGCTTTCACTTCCGCTAAATTCGACCATTTGGCTTTCGCATCCGCATCCGCTTCCGCAAAGGTCCCTTCCGTTCCAACCCTAGTCTACACGCAATACGAACAATAAAAATGGGTATAAAATAGCAATAGGGCAACGTTTACAGGTTCAACAGTCGTGCTATGCTAATAGACTATCGTTTGTCGGATTTGTGACCTTCGCGGTCAATCGGATCTGTTGTGAAAACGGCGGACATTGATTTAATACTCCGCCGTGCCAGCGTTTATGTTAAGATGGTAGATTAGACTTGCCTAGCACGCGCTCCGAGAGTTCTCTGAGCCTCGTAGCCAATTTCACGGTATCGAAATTGTATAATTTAAAAATAACAAGACGTCACGTCCGGCACGCACCCGATATTCACGCCCAAATCAGCTATTGCCGCTTTCTCATGATTTATTAGCGTATACAGACGCGAAAACTCGCGGAACTTATTTTCGGTCTTTGCACGCCGGTTGTCGACCTTTTTATTCGAGTTTGTTGTTGGCCAGTTGTCCGTACAGATGCTCCTGAAAGTCAGTAATGTTCAGGTGAATCTTTAGCACAAATGAAACCGCAATCTATGCACTACGAATCAAATAAAGCAATAATACGAAAAAGGGGAAAAGCGAGTGGTAAAAATTGCTCAAATAGATGCTGGATTTTCTCCATTTCGGTTAAGTGGACTGGACCACTTACCGACGTGAAGAAAATATGAAAAATAGTTCCAAATATTTGACTATACTTCCCAATGATACAGGGTGAGTTATTAGCAGCCTGACGGTTGACAGTTACTAAACCGTTTGAGAAAGAAAAAAGTCTTTTCTACAAAAGTTGTTTGAGGTGCCAGTTTCTGTAACGTAAAATTATTTTCATTTATACAAGGTGTTGCATTTAGGCGTAACGGAAAATATGTAATTTTTTTAATGGAACGCCATATTATGCATACTAAGGTAAGTTTATTTCTGGCTCCGGCAATCTTACTAAATTATGCAAAATATCAGCGCGAAGGTTAGCGCGAGTCGTCAACAAATCGTTGACCCTACTCCTCCACTGTATTCGCGAAAGGAATTACGGGATGAGATGAGATCAAATCGATCCGCCCGTCGACATGTAGCGACGAGTGTGGGTTGTTCTGGCAACACAACGTATAAAATTCACTGCTTGAAACTGACACGTGACTGCCACAGAATACAAATACATGCAATATACCGGCCGGTCTTTTTAACTTAAGACTCACAAATATCTCGAGAAATATATGCATGGTACGACAAAAGTGTCTTAAATAAACTTGTAGGAAATGAGATGACGATATCAGTTTCATTGCAGATTGCGCTGCAATCGGTGAAAATGAGGCTAACTTCACTTTTTTAAATGGAAATACCCAAATGTTTTATCAAATTATGATTTTACGTTAAATAAGAACAATCTTTTGTCTGAAAATTTTTTTCGTGCGATGCATCTATCAAAAGTTATTGATGATGGAAGTTTGTGGCGTCTGCGGTAGTTACGACCGCTGCCACTGCATGGGATGCGCTCGCCGTCTGGCAGTCAAAGCGACGACTGAGTACACACTCATGGTACAACGTAGGAAGGTATGTGCATAACGCACGAAAAGAATGCATCGTACGAAAGAAAATTTCAGACTAAACATTCTCCTTATTTAGCGTAAAATCATAATTTGATAAAAAAAATTGGGTATTTCCATTTAAAAAAAATTAAGTTTGCCTCATTTTCACCGATTGCAGCGCCATCTGCAATGAATCTGATGTCGCCATCTCATTTCCCCCTTTGCGTCCTACAAGTTTATTTAAGACACTTTTGTCGTACCATGCATATTTCTCGAGATATTTAGGTGTTTCAAGTTAAAAAGACCACCCGTTATATACCGGACAAGCCAATAGAATTCTCGTACTTACATTGAAACGGGTTTTATTTCTGCACACTGGGTTCTGGGTATTCAAGGTTTAGTACTTGAAACTAACGCGCTTTTGCTGGGGGAACCTATTGTTCTCAATTTGGGGGGAGCACTCTAGAAACCGCCTCCCCCACCCCTATCGGATTCAATTTGCATAACCAGCACCCGCTTACACTTGCGCAACGAAAACAAAAGCCTGTAGACACGTGGAATCGAGACGACGAGTCGGAATTTAGAGAGCTATGTGCTAGGAAACCAGAGGGAAGTTGAATAGGCAATTTAAAAGGGGAAAATTGACAACCAATTTCGGATCTGGAGACACGTATTTATTGGGAAGGCAGAAAGCAATTTACGTGGAGGTTTGAACAGGAAGTGTTAATATAATATAAGTGTTACTTCCTCCAACTTTCGTTACATAAAAAAAGCAAACAGTACTCCAAGCAGTAATAAGCAGTAATAATAATACAGTATAATACCATTATATCTAAAACCAAAAATAACTTAAAGTGCCATACATTAATTCTACCAAACCAAATGGATTTTCCCATTTGATGTTCTGCATAATATTAAACTAGATCATAAAAGCAATTATGTCACTTCTATTTATGTGCCTTCAACTTCAATGTCGTTATAGATACTCGCAGTCATTTAAAAACAGATATGGGGTCATCATTTCAAATAAAGACTGGCAGACTAATATATTTACTTCAAGTTCATCATCTCAAGTGCAAAATATAGAATGCTGCCATTAGCCAGTATACGAATGACAGTTGCAAGATGTATTCATAAATATTTTAATTCAGTAGACACGTGCTCCAAAAGAGCAAATCCCACTAACATATATTCGTTTTCTTAGTATTAATCTGATAATAATAATAACAATAATAATAATAAGCAACATTCAGAATCTTCTGTTCATGATATCTGATCAGGCAATACGTACCAGATATCATGAACAGAATATTGTGAAAGTTGCTCATGATGGGAGTTGTAGACTGTGTCATCAGGCTCCGGAACATGTCTATCATTTATTGGCGGCTTGTCCAGTCTCAACTGAGTCGCATTACATTGCTAGGCATGATAGGGTGGGAACACATATGCATTACAATTTGTGTTCCCAACTAGGTTTAGCAATGGATGTGTCTCGGTGGTATGACCACAATCCATCTCCTGTTGTGAGTAACGATCATATTACCATATTATGGAACATGCCTGTTGCCACTGATTCTAATAAGATGATGCTAATAATGCTAATAAGCCAGATATTGATAGAATGTTCGATGCTAATAAGCCAGATATTCAGATCTGAATATACTAACACTGGCTTCTTTGTACATCGTCGAGGTATCGTACTACATTCATGAACATCGACGGCAGTTTCTTGCTGAAAATCACGGTTATCCAACACGTACAAATGATCTGCGCATGACACGTCATAGGTTGCACGCAACCAGCCTTGCGCCCAGTGTCTTGGGAGTCAGAGTTTATAACCATGTACCAGACAGACTAAAAGAGTCAAACCGCTACTTATAATAACGCAAATTGAAAGTCCTGCTATTAACACAGCACATGTGATCTACAGCCTCGAAGAATTTTTTGCGCTTGATTTCTAGTGTGCAGATCATTATTTATTTATTCACTTTTTGGGTGTTTTTTTTTTTCTTTTTTGTGTGTCATTATGTTGTAGTATACTTGCCTCTACTTATTTTATAATTGTTATTCATATGGTACAACACCATTTTTATTTTTCTTTATATCAATCGGGGTATACATTCCTTTTTGTTTCTGTTTCCTTAGTTTGTAACATTTTCTTTAGGTTTGGATTAGTATATTATTATACAAGTTTTATAAGACGTCAAATTGGCGCACGAGTTGTTTTGGGCACGACGAGCGTAGCGAGGAGTGCCCAAATGGAACGAGTGCACCAATACGTCTTATAAAACGAGTATAATATACTATTTTTTCTACTTTGCGTCATTAATTTTATATAATTTTAGAAATTATGGTTACTATATCGCGCTAAATTAGAATCTAGGGTATTTTGCGGGTACCCCGTGGTAGCACTGTAGTAACTGTCAACTTCGTTAAGGACGATATCGATGAGATAAAATCATGACAAAATCTAATTGTGAATAATTTTACTCTACTTTAGCCTACAAGTTTGAATAAATATTCAGCGAGGTCGCAACGATGATCATAATGGAGCTTGGGGCAACACTTTTAACCCTACTGTGATAAATACATGAAACTTAACCTAAAAAGTTAACAATTTTAAAATAGTGGTCTCATAAGTATAATAATCAGAATAGAAGTGTTTGGCGGTGACTGATTAGTTTTTTCCAAGAACAAGAACTTACTAAAGAATTGTTATAACGCTTAACGTTTAATAGCGGTGTCTACCTAATTCCGCTACGTAGCCGTTGCGGCTTATATATTTACAAGCACTTATATTGAAACTTAATTCTAATTTCGGCAAAGTAGTTTATTAGAATAAATTATACTTAGTAAAATTACATGTGATGGAGGTAATACAAATACGTTGCACACAACCAGAACTAAGACGAAGTCGAAAGCGACGGACAAAAACGAATACGAAACGAACCGAGCATCCAAGCGTCCAAAATATTACCGAAAACTTATATGTTACATAAACTAAGAAATCCTCTACACTTTAAATGTACTATAGCTTCGTACGTGTATGCTGATAAACCATTTATTGCGCATATACAATCTCGCAGCAGTAATTAAAATCGTTCATATCTACGATGTAGGTTTGATCTTCGCATAATACCTTATTAAAGTAAATGTGGTCCTTGAATTATATCTGAAAAGGGGATTTGATGTTTAGTTGAAAAGAATGATAACGATCACTTACTAGAGTCGTAAAACATCACCGTAAACGTCATGGCGTATTTTAATGAACACAGCAAAACTAAGAAAGCCCCAATCCTTTGGCCATACTATAGCAGGCTACACCCATGTTTAAATATGTATAGAATATTGATATTTCGCAGTTTATGTGATTGCAAGCGATTAAGAAGATGCACTGTGTGGTTATGTTGGGTTATGTATTGTACGTTTGACATATGGCATTTGATATCACTGTGTACCAATCAGACAAAAATGTTACTGTTTTCGGTATTACAATGTGTTAATTGTAACACCGAAAACAGTGTTACAATGTGTGCATTGTGAATGCAAAGTAGAAAAAGTATATTTTTGATTGACATGTCTCATACTGTAATGTAAATTGGAGATCAATAAATATTATTATTATTATTATATCGTCGTAAAGGATTTCCAGAGGAACGTGTGTACTTTCATAGAAATCTCGGTACCTGCTGATGCGAATGTTGTAAGGAAGGAGCTTGAAAAAACAACTTAAATATAAGGATCTCTCAATAGAAGTTGGACGTATGTGGGGAATGAAAGTAAACATTGTTCCGGTGATTGTAGGTTTATTGAGAGCAGTTACTCTAAATTATAGTAAACATGTGAAGGAGTTGCTGTGCAAAATTTCGTCCTGGGTAATTCAAGAAATTGCGGTTTTGGGAAGCGCGTATATTTTGAGGAGAGTTTTATCATAAAGAATCCTAAATGAAAGAAACCCAATGATGCAGAGCATAAACGGCGTTGTTTTTCAAAATTTGGTTGAGCTGCAGTGATATCCGCAATGGGTGTACCCTAAGCTTCAGCGAAGCTCGGTTACACCAATTTGCCCAGGTGCTCTTCATTACATTTCAAGTGTGATATTAATAATTCCAATAACAGAATGGGGTCTAATGAACAACCCTTAAAAGCAACCACAATACATTAGCAATAATGTTGACCATGCACTTGAGAATTGCTTCCATTTGTCATACAAGTAGATACACATAGTAAAACACTCGCATTAACAACAAACAAAAGGTGAACGACTCTTCGAGAGTTGTTCCCACTAGAAAAACATGAGGTGCAGCGAACTCACCTTGTCGGGCGGAATACATTATGATCGCATACCGACCATAAGCCACCAGGGTCTGTAATCGCATCCTCAAATATTTGCATGCTTACTCCAACCTGAGTATAACCAAGATAACACGGTGCTACTTGGCCAATCATTAATTAACGCACTTGATGGTCGGTCGAAACAGTATCATCGTTTCAATATACGAACAGTACTTACCCGAACTAGTATTGGAGTATCATCAGTATCATCATTCAACTATTAATTAATGATGTGCATCCCCTGGCGAACATAGCCTGTTTACACCACCTAGGAAGGGGGTGACATAGGCAAAGCTGAGATTGATTACTGCGTTGATTCGTGAGCAAATAGTAAACATACTATCAATAGCTTGCTCGCAATGCTATTAATTAGGGGATCGAAATCCTTGTGTACGTGTATGGAAACTAGACAGAACTATCAGTAAAACTGATCATATTGTCTGGAATAATTGGTATAATCGCTTAAAAAATGACTTAAAACGTAAAGGTGGGCGTTATTCTGGTTTCTTTAGAACCTGGTGTTGACTGAATTATGTTGTGGCATGTCGGCGTTTGCGATAAAAAATATCGTCTAACTGTCGCGTTCTAAATTTATTAATCCCTGGGCATAAAGCGGCGAGTTTAAGAACTGAATCATCATGGTCTCGGCATCACAATCGAGGAAGTATTTTCAAATCGAGCGGTCGGGCGATTCCCAGTCGCTGAGCCAACAACCGTGACCTCTGAAATTTATATTAGCTTTACATCAGCGCAATAGTTTTAAGAGGGGCGTTTATGCTAGTGAGATCGACGTCGGCCTTGAGTCTGTAGTACGCCCAGGGTGTGGTTCCATCTAACGGTGAACCGTTGTACTCAAGTCTTTGTGTATAAACAAACATACCTACTTAATTTGTTCAGCCGATTTCTGCCCTTTGCCAATAGGCAGCTACTGTTGTTGTTGTCAACTGTTAGTTATTATTGATCTGAGCTGTTGGTACTCTCCTCCCTTGTCTCCGTCTGTGGACTTTATTACAGAAACCTTCTTTACAGAGCTCCGCGGTGACAGTTCGTAGTAATTCGACACAATTGCATAAAAAGCAGATCAACTTGACAAGGCTGGGTCAATTTTAAAGAACTATGTCTTAAAATGTCACCCATAAACTAGCTCCTGTTCCGGGATTAATGCTATTGGCTCAATCACCATGAAAGCATATTAAATCAACCAGTATATTGTGTCAAACATTAGCTTCTTTTCTCTAATTAAGTTCATGTTTAAAGCAAGCGCGGTTTAATTTTATATTTATCCCGGAACAATGCCCTATGCTTACGCATTCCAACAGTACCTTACTTTTACACGTCAGTGCAATAGTTTCGACTCCGATCTGCTTTTTATGCGCCAGTGTTTTGCATGTAACTGGTATATGGATAAACGCCCCTCTTAAGCAGATATCGCAACGTTGACGAACGCCATACGCTTCCACTGTGTTTCTTTCTCAAGTGATCTCCAAGCTGATGGATCACGGATTCGTAACGTACAGCCGGGCATTAAAAGGTTAAAAATAACCTGACATTTTGGGCTCGGCCGAGACAGCAACACAGAATGGATTACGTATCGAAATTATCGAGACTCAGGATGGTCTCCATTCATGTGCACAGAATATTTAACAAACTCGAGAAATATGCTTGGTACGACAAAAGTGTCTTAAATAAACAAATTCATAAAAAAATAATTTTTTTTCATGGGAATACCCACTTTTTTTTATCAAATTATGATTTTACGCTAAATAAGAAGAATCTTTTGTCTGAAACTTTTTTCGTACGATGCATTTTTTTTCGTGCGGAAACAAACCCTATGCGCATGACGGGGCAACGCGCGAGATACCAAAACGTGTCCCCGTTATGCACATACCTTCCTACGTTGTACCATGAGTGTCTACTCAGTCGTCGCTTTGACTGCCAGACGGCGAGCGCATCCCATGCAGTGGCAGCGGTCGTAACTACCGCAGACGCCACAAACTTCCATCGCCAATGACTTTTGATAGATGCATCGCACGAAAAAAATGTTCAGACAAAAGATTGTTCTTATTTAGCGTAAAATCGTAATTTGATAAAAAAATCGGGTATTCCCATTTAAAAAAATGAAGTTAACCTCATTTTCACCGATTGCAACGCCATCTGCAATGAAACTGATATCGCCATCTCAATTCCCCCTTTGCGTCTTACAAATTTATTTGAGACACTTTTGGCGTACCATGCATATTTCTCGAGATGTTTAGGAGTATCAAGTTAAAAAGATCACCCGGTATATGGATTTGATCAGAATTTAAAACTGTATCGATTTAGTTACACACAGAAAAGTAAATACTTCACTCAAAGCAATATGCTTTCATCCAAGTAAATGATTAGTTTGCTATAGCCGCAAGTAGATATTTTCTCAAGTTAAGAATAAAGAGATATTGTTGAATTGAAATGATCATATGCTTGTATATCTGAGAAAATATTTTCTTGCAATGAGTATAGATATTATTCATTCAAGAAAACTATTCTCACGTTGATAATAATGGAATTTTCTTAAAGTGAATATATATGCTTGACAATGAGAAAATATTTTCTTGAAATGAGTATAGATATTATTAGTTCAAGAACATGATCATAATGTATTGAATAGAAATTACTGTTTTCGTTTTTTTTTTAAAAAAGGTAGAGAATTGTGTGAAATAAGTAGACAATAACTTAGCGAATGATATTTGTTTTATTGTATGAAATTTCTTTGCTTAATTACAGATATACTTACCTATTTATAAATTATCACTACCTACAATATCTAAGGCATGGAAAAAAAACACCATATTCTATTAGACATCAAATTATTTCCATTATATTACACAAGTAAGTTTTCTGTGACATGTATGTTGTTTTGGTGATCACTATATGGCTAGGCAAAGTGTGCGTCACAAGTCACAACTACGAACTGCGTCGCAAATACGTTGAACATAAGTACTGTAGGCTATTCACGCAAAATTAAAACTATATACTTTATAATATTATAGATCGCGTAGTTATTGCGTACAGTACCTACAAAATTAGTAAAGATTTACTCACATCTTGAACTCTTCCCGGACAATACTCGGTAGTCAGCGAACACGACGCCTTAGCAGACCCCAACTAACTGAAGGCAAAGGACGATGCGAAAAATCTTAAATCTCGGCAACGTTCGTGCACGTTTGAGTGTAAATGCGCAAGCGCGTTGCAAGCAATGGCTTACTTGATTCAAGATATTGATCAACCTCTTGAATTGAGAATTTAAACTACTTGGTTAGAAAATTATATACTTAACCGAAACTAATAACTCTGAGATTGGGATATTCTTGAATTGTGAGAACAAGGAATTCTTAAATGAAAGAAATTGTTTCAAACCAAGTAAATATTAACTTTCATCTAAAGCAATAACCGCAAGTAAATAATTTTCTCACGTTTTGAGAATATACTTCGCTGTGTGTATGTTCGTCTGTCTGTCCGTCTGTGTACACGATAACTGCCGTAATTTTGAAGTTATTGATCTGAAATTTGGTATACAAGCTTATCTCTTAAAAAGTAGGGACAAGTTCGTGAATGGGTAAAATCGGTTCACTTGTTTTTATTTTGTTAATATTTCACGGTGGGGGGTATTTTAACTTCAGCACGGCTGATGATAATTTTCTTACTAGTTTTCTTTTACCCAGGTATATTTATACAGTTTTCTTATGTGTAGTTTCGAAGATAATACTGGGATTTTTAGTGCTTGTTAACTGCTTGTTTTAGTGTTTAGTGCTTGTTTTAAGGGCATCAGTTGTGCAATGCAGGTACGTTCGCCACATCATAAATTTTATAGCATCCCCTTAGAAATGCAAGCACACATATAGCAGGTACTCGGCTGTGGTATGTGGGTTTTCCTGCAGCTTTGTTCTACTCGTGGTGGAACTACTAACGTGCAGGTCGGGTCGTCAAATTTGTAATCTCTCTTTACAAGATACTTAAATAAGCAGCTAGGTACACTTCCGTATGAAATGGTTGTGACAGTTCGAAGTATAAACAGTGCGATAAGCTTATATTGTGGATCTATTCTATACACGCTTTTTATAAGACTTTTTGTCATTACGTCTTTACATTTTCTTCCTAAAAAAGAAACAAATATTTGATTCAAATAAATGTCCAGATCGACCAGAGCCTCAGTAGACAGACAGAAATATTAACAATGGCTTTCTACACACAGAAAAATGATTATTTGGAACGAGAATACATAATTTCTTGAATTTATTTACTAGATTCAAATGCATATTTACTTGGATGTAGAAAGTTAGGTATATACAAGAAATGCTGTCAACAAATAAATTCTTTCTTTATGAGAACCAATATTGTATTGAAAGAAGTAATTGAATTTTTCGTCCCAAAAATGTTAATTTCTCCAACGAAGTAATAGTAAATCCATCCAAGTGCTTAGTTACTTGATCCAAGAAAATATAAGACATTTAATATAATTAAGTATTGTTTACTGAATAAAAACCCACCAATTATTTAACTGAAGTGATTCTCACTTCTTTCAAGTAATCCCTTTCTCTGGAATAAATATGCGCACCGTGATTTTGTCAAGGCTCGCGCGCAAGCGCGTGGTGCTGGCGCCGTAAAGGAGCCTAACCTAGTACGAAAACAACAACGAAGTACCCGTAGGGGATGTGCCTTGTGATTTATTGGGGATGTGTATTGTGATTTATAGTGTGCAATAAACGTTTCAACACGGAATAGTTTGATGTAACGCACGCAACAGTTTAGAACGAGTAAGTAAATATAACATACCTATCTTGTTAATTAGCAATAGAAAACGTATTTGTGCCAAATCTTTAAAATTCTTACATTAAGTAGCTAAAAATATTTACCGGGAATAAAAATATATGGTAGGTTCCAACTACTTCAGCCAACTAATTCTCTCTTCGTTCGAGAGATCACTTTTCTGTGTATAGTTGTGGTTAAAAGTTTTAAAGGTTTTCTCGTTTATTGGATACTCATTTAATTCTTTAACAATGATCATTTAATTTAACTGTGGTAATCTTTCTACTGTACATTTAATAAATTTAACAAACTTTTTTTTAGTCGACGAATACAAAATTGTATTTGACTATAACATTACTTTTTTACCTGTATAGATATACATCCTAGGTAAAAGCCAAAGGAAGTATCCCCTAAGTTCCTTCTGGCAATTGTTAGGTAACCACTAAAATAAAAATATAAATTAAATCAAAATACCTATCATACTTATTTAATAGTAAAAACAAAATCAATCACCTTTCATGCAAATAACAATATTTTGGAGACTGTGGCGAACTTAATAATAAAATTATAAACCCCTAACCACAACAAGTATTTTAGAACCTAAATACGTATTTCAGCAACTAAGTTGCCATCTTCAGTAGAAACTAAAAAGAAAAGAGATTAGCACTTCATAGTATCTTTACTGGATATTGTCCAAGCAAATCACTAGTGGAAGTGACGTCCATGTTAAAAATTAGCCTATATATACCCATTGTTCGTCACACCTCAGTGAATTTTGATCACTGAAGCGTAAAAAACATGTTTTAATTAAAGCAGGTCAAACAATGGCGAACTAGGTATAGGACCCCTGTCTGAATTTATTAATTTATCTCTATTCAAGTGAATAAAGATACTTTCCAAGCTGTTTAGTTCCCTATTATTTGACACAGCTTTTACAAGTTTTAAGTCATCTACAACTACTTTATGACCTGTGTCTAAAATATGTTGAGCCACACTCGATTTTTCAAAACGATTATATTTAAAATGAGCTACATGTTCTTTGAACCTAGTTAAAATTGTTCTTCGAGTCTGGCCAACGTATTCTTTTTCACAGTCATGACATTTGATACAATATATACCAGATTTATCAAGTATATCTACCTTATCCTTTGGGTTTCCAAGAAGGTTTTTTAAGCAGGTTTTATAGCATAAAAAACCTTCTTGGAAACCCAAAGGATAAGGTAGATATACTTGATAAATCTGGTATATATTGTATCAAATGTCATGACTGTGAAAAAGAATACGTTGGCCAGACTCGAAGAACAATTTTAACTAGGTTCAAAGAACATGTAGCTCATTTTAAATATAATCGTTTTGGAAAATCGAGTGTGGCTCAACATATTTTAGACACAGGTCATAAAGTAGTTGTAGATGACTTAAAACTTGTAAAAGCTGTGTCAAATAATAGGGAACTAAACAGCTTGGAAAGTATCTTTATTCACTTGAATAGAGATAAATTAATAAATTCAGACAGGGGTCCTATACCTAGTTCGCCATTGTTTGACCTGCTTTAATTAAAACATGTTTTTTACGCTTCAGTGATCAAAATTCACTGAGGTGTGACGAACAATGGGTATATATAGGCTAATTTTTAACATGGACGTCACTTCCACTAGTGATTTGCTTGGACAATATCCAGTAAAGATACTATGAAGTGCTAATCTCTTTTCTTTTTAGTTTCTACTGAAGATGGCAACTTAGTTGCTGAAATACGTATTTAGGTTCTAAAATACTTGTTGTGGTTAGGGGTTTATAATTTTATTATTTTCATGCAAATCTTCTATTTCATTTACCACTTGTTTATTTACGATATATATACCACAAACCAAACAATTCGTTTTTATTTTAAGGTTAAAGACTTGAAGAGTGTTTAGCAGCACATCCCTCTCCCTATCGGTTCCTACGTAGTTCGTAGTCACTCAGTTCGCCACTCAACTGGTGGCAAACTATTTAACAACTGGATATGTTACAGAATTCCATTTTATATTTTAACAACGTTGCTTAGAAATTTAACCACTTACCACGTAACAACTGCGTTACAGAATTGGTCTGATCAATTCCTTTAATCAATTAATAATTTCTTTAATCAAAGAACCATTTATTGCAACCTTTAAATATCGCACTGTCTCGTTTTTTAAGCTTTGCTTGGTGCAAAAACGAGACGGTTGTTATCTAAACTGACATAGATCCGAAATCTGTTGACAGATCTGTTCCCGAAGGATAATAATATCACAGAGGCGAACAAAGCCGATGGAAAATTTGAATGAAATTTGATTTTACGGTCCAACGAGTAGTTTTATCTAAGGAGAAGCTAGGCGAGTTTACGACGAGTCAGTCAACCTTAGCTTTTTCCCTGCTATCCCAATTTCAATAGGAGGTTCGTCGTTTCGTACAAATTGAGACCGGAAGTGGTTTAAACTTCCATCAGGGGTTTCGCAAACGATCGAAGAGATAATTTCACCAGTTACTGCTTATTTGAGAACGTTAACGATGTCGTTTGGTAAACTTTTCAGCTACTAACACTGAGAACCTTACATTGAGAATTCTATTAAATTCGATCGTTAATGGTTGTAGTTAATTAATATTTTAATTGGTGGAAGTAGGTAATTGAAAGAAGATGCGAATCCTTAAAACTAGATTATTAAATTATATTATTACTAAATATCAACTCACTCATTTATAAAATTTATATTTGCCGTGCTTTTATAATAGTTTTAATAAATATTTGGAACTTGGCAACAATGACAATAACTTATTTGAGTTCTTTTTCATCGATAGGCACCATACAATTTCGAAGAAAAAATAAATACGTATCCATTCTTTTTTTGATTTGGAAACGATTTGGGGGGGATCGGTGCTTTCTATCATCACAAAAATTTTTGCAATGCATTTTTGAACTACCGTATTGTACACAAGAAGAGATTTATTTCCCTCAAAGATAACTTTTTTGTTTACTTCCGCTAAAGAAATGATATTTTGATTTAAATAAATATATGTTTAGTGTGAATACCTCATCCAACTGTATTATTAGATGGCGCTGTTAACACTCTCCTCACAGTTCGGTCTTATTTTGAATATAAATAGTTGACTGGTGGGTTGGGTCATGCGTCTGGCTAAATTACTAAAAGGCCGTGTCATCGGCAGTATAGAGCACAGCACATGCATGTTCCAATTCCGAATCAGCGTACACTTTGCTACTCTAACCTTGACTATATGTAGGTCTGGGAAGACCAATCACTGGTTGAGGATGTACGACATCCCAAAAGGCGGTGATACGTGGAGATTTTGTACTACTGTACCCACCAAAAACTTCTTGTCAATAAAAGGTCCAAATTAATTTCTTCAACAAACTTATAATTTCTTTAATCAAAGAACCATTTGTGAATAAGTGTCCATTGTGCAAAGGAATAAATCAATGTTGAATTTAAATACGAGCCTCCTTAATCCTGGCAAATTTATTTAAATTAGTTACTTACTACTAAATTACTGTCAAAAATTATCTAAACGGGTCATGAAGAGATACTATCGGGAAGAAACTAACTTGAACGAGCATAGGAAAGCACAGTATCGGTCACATACCATTTATTGCAATCTTAAAATGTCGCGTTTTAACTCAACCAAGAACACCAGATTTGTTTGAGCCAATGTATATTTATTTGAATTGAGAAAAGTTACAGGTTTAAATTATATTTTAGCTAAAATGCCTAATAGTTTCGTGTTCACAATCGTTAAAATACCGAAGAAAAACGCTTAATCTTTCAGTATCGACTGTCCATAATGGAAACGATGTATAAATTTATCCGATCATTATATCTACAAGGAAAACGTATTAGGTCCACCCACGTGATCTAGGCAAGTCATTCACGAGTTCGAAAGTGTGTTTACAGTAGTCGAACGGTTGGTTTCCATGGAGTTTTTCAGCGAACGCAAACACGTTACGGCGGTAACGCAAATACCGGCTTTACGCCCCGCAATAACTGACAAAGTTGATTTAGAACATGCCTGGAAAACTATTTCATTCAAGTGCCTCCGCGAATTTTCGCAACTGCATCTTGTTTACTCGTTTTTCGCCTACATACTATTTGCTGACTTTCCATCTATTAAAATCAAGTTGAATATCAAATATTAAATATTCAGTACTATGATGTAACTTACACTACTTTTATAAACTAAACGTTAAAACTGATGAAATGGTGCTAAATGTACTATACATATTTGGTAAACTAGCAATATCTGAGAGAGAATATGAAATGTAAAAAGAAACATAAAAACACAATAGTATATTAACTTTATTCGGAATTGTAGTAATCCAGTTGGACTGTTTTAAATGAGGTTCGAATGCCACAATAGGGGCTTAGTGCAGTCTCAAAATTAAAAATTAATACGCTCTCTTAGTGCCAAACGTATACCAGAACCGTCCGCAAACGTTTTTTTTTTTTAAGAAAAAAATCTGTTATTACGCAATTAATAATATTAAAATCGGTTTTGTCCCTTTAAATATGAACGCGCTGTGATTGGTGTGACGTACCATGCTTGGTCGAAAGCTACGTGACATGAGCTAGTTACGATGCGATTGTCATGCCTTCACTCTTTCTATAACAGGTGAAAAGATTCACATTAACGTTGGACGTACGTCTTCTTAGACGACTGTCACTTTTGACAACACGCAAAGATTCCATGACCCAACTATATTTATTCGTTATCAGAACGCACACAACGTCTTCCAGATGCTATGCATTCAATTCGATGCCGTTCTCGTGCCCGTAGGTCCTATTTTTTCGGCTGCTCTCTACGGCCTAGGCTCGCTAAGCTTCTCACCAATCTTATGACGTCACGGAGCGTTTTGGCGCGGTTTAAACTTTGATGTTGAATAACAATTGAATGCAACAATATTAAGCGGAAAGATTTTTACACACGGTTTTCTTACCACCTAAGGATTTTATTTGTTAAGTTAGGTAAAATCATGCAAGACCCCTATTAAATAATGTTCATTTTTGTTAGTTACACGAAAATACAAAATACATTTTGCGTTCGGTAAAGAAAAAGCATTGCTTCTGTCCCACAACACGTGAAAATAAATAACCCCAACCATAAATCTTTTAAATTACAATTGATGCCTATTTTGATTACAAAACGAAATTTATTGAACACATGGGTAAGGTGACCAGACGTCCCGCTTTTTCACATTTTGTCCCGCGTCCAGCGGAGTTTTAAAAATGCCCCGCTTTAAAAAAATATTTTTTTTACAGAATTTTTAGAGAAGTACTACGAAAAATGAACTATATGCTATTTTGTTCAAACACTCTTTTTCAAATCGTGCGTTAAAAGACAGTTAACTTTTTAATTATTAAAAAACATTTTGGGGTTGAAAACCGTTATTACACATTTGTATTTTTTACAAAGAAAAATATGAATTACTCATTTTAGGTAACTTACATACCAGAAACTTAATAGAAAACACAGAATTATATCAAAACACCAAATTACAGGTAAAGAATATACAATATTATATTCTGTCTAATGGTGGATATTTAATATTTTTGTACGTTTTTGAAAAATCGTAACTGTAAAAAGAATTTATGGATTTTTGCATTGTTTTAAATCACAGGACAATTAAATTGATTTAAAAAATCAACCTACCTTTTCCTAAACGTGTATAAAATTTCGCTAACACGTAGCAACATTTGATATGTCGACTGGCCGGCTTAAACGGTAAAAAAAGTTAGCTAACCTTTGATATTCAATAACTTTTGCAGACTTCAACCGATTTTCATTATTTTTTCGAGACATGTAAAGAAATTTATCAGATTTATCATATTAATATACATTTGATAATTAAAGAAAATAAGATGTTCCAGCTGATTTATTTATTCTGGGAGATCAAAAATAGTGTTTTTGGTCTAAGTTTGAAACATCCTGTGGGATAATTAAGGAACTTGTTCTCTCGCAGGTTGGCAACTAGGTACTCTTGAGCTTGAAAAAACAACTTAAATATAAGGATCTCTCAATAGAAGTTGGACGTATGTGGGGAATGAAAGTAAACATTAGTCCGGTGATTGTAGGTTCATTGGGAGCAGTTACTCTAAATTATAGTAAACATGTCAAGGAGTTACCGTGCAAAATTTCGCCCTGGGAAATCCAGGAAATTGCGGTTTTGGGAAGCGCGAATATTTTGAGGAGAGTTTTATCATAAAGCATCCTAAATTTACTGCTATCGTACTACTTTTCATCTTTACCTTCCTTTGTATATGTCTATTAATAAATATCTGCATGTGTTTTTACTGACCTGTACGCAACGCTGTACGGGGTTTCCACAGTTTTCCTTTGCTTTGTAAACTTGTGTTGCAAAGCATAAATGGCGTTGTTTTTCAAAATTGGGTTGAGCTGTGGTGATACCCGCAAAGGGAGTACCCTAGGCTTCAGTGAAGCTCGGTACTACCAATTTTCCCTGATGATCCTCATTACTTGTCAAAATCTATTTGTGTAATTTTAGTATTTATATGTTCTATCTAAATTATATTATCTAGGTTTAATATATTTAATGAGATGTATCAGAGAGTTCCAATAAATAATAATAATCCACGCCTTAACATCCCCCAACAGCTTTTGCCACTACGGGGGCATCGGCAGGCCCGAATTATTATTATTATGGCCCGCGTCTGTGGCACGTCTTAAGTTCTTTGGCTTTCAGCATTCGCCAGGGAGTAAAGGAAAACCACAGAAAAACCTTTAGCCTACGTTTAGGTCGACGGAAACCGCGCGGATTTCCTTTGTCGGCATCAGGCAGCGGTCGATGCCGACAAAGAAAATTCGCGCGGTTTTCGTCGACCTAAACGTAGGCGTACTCTGAAAGCAGGTCGTGAGGCTCGAACTCACGACCCCCAGACTGATAGCCAAGCGCTTTACCACTGGGCCACAGTCTGGCAAGTAACATTTGCTGCAAGGTTTAACAGCAAATTTAAATTGCTAAGTTTTATTTGAAATTGTTAATCTTCTACAAAATTCAAATATTGAAATGAACTAAAAACAAAATGTTGAGAATATTTTTAACAAAGTACTTTAAAATTTGCTCATGCTCTGCAGTTATTTCACAGCGTGTATCGAAAGTAGATCAAAAAACAACATTATGGTCTGTTTTTCAAAAATTACAAACGTATGTGTTTATCTCTAAGAAATTCAATGAATTTCTTTAAAATGCCATAAAAAATAATGAAAACCGGTCAATATTACAAAAGTTTAGCAAAATAAGCGTTCCTTTAATTGTGCCGGTCAGTGTATTTTTTTCTCAAAACTGTACCTTTAAACTTGGCATATCTTGTCGTGCTGTACAGAGTCGTCAGATTAGAACATATGTTTGTTATTTTTTTACCTTAAGATTTATTTATTTTATAATTCATCTTTCTTAGTTCTTCTTACTATATTTATTAGTTGATAAAAATGCTTTTAAAAAATATAAAAATTTATTTAGAATATTTATTTCGTGCAAAGGGCATATATTTGAAGAATTTATGTTAAAGGGAAGTGTTAATATATACAATTTTAATCCCTATAATAAACGATAATGAAATGAACTTTGTCTTGTATCAAACAATTTTTTTTATTTAAAATAAATATGGCAAAACAATTAATCACTAATAATGCAAATAATGTCTAATATTCAATGAATTATGTGTTGTTCAAACAAATATGTTTTGAGCACAAGCACAACAATTTATAGGAGTATGTGTGATGTTGGTTAAAATACAAAAGTCTATGTAACCAAAAACTAAAAACATACTAATAATAATTTTTGTGTTTATAAAAATCCTAGAAATTGTCTATTTTCGAGTACGATCTTTTGAAAAGACGGTTTGTTTTAATTACTACCGCCCGCCCCGCCCCGCTACTGTCCCGCTTCTCTACAATAAAAATCTGGTCACCTTACACATGGATGACATTATGTACCCTCGTCATTTGCGTCTGTTCTGGTTCATTTCACAATGACATTATGGATCATAATAAATATAATATTGAACCGTAAACTAACCAATCGTAAAACATAATGGGTGGTCATAATAAGATAGATAGTAAAACAGGCCCATTTGTGTGTTGAAATAGACATCGAAAAGTATATATTTTCATTAATTTCCACGATCAATATTTCAGAGGTGGCCAACCAACAAATTCCTTAAGAATACCTCTACCTGTTACGTAGTCACTCAGTTCGCCACTCAACTGGTGGCAAACTATTTAACAACTGGATATGTTACAGATGACTATTTTATATTTTAACAACGTTGCTAAGAAATTTAACCACTTGCTACGTAACAAACAACTGCGTCACGGAATTAACAAACAAATTGAATTGACAAAACATCCTTCACCTGTTGAATTTGGCGCGTTACCTTACTTCCGGCGTTAAAAGACGTTTAAATTTATGAGGTGTTTAGTGAATTCTCTTGAGCCCTGCTAATCTGTATTTAGACAGGTGTATTCACATTGAAAGATAAAGACAAATGGTCCAGCAAACTCGCCAGCTAGCACAAAGTAAACTTTTATTTTTAAAGTTTGGCCCAACTTCGCAGGTAATGAAGTTGAATGATAGGAAATAAAACTATAGAACTAACTAGTTTTTATTTCTAACTTTGTTTGAGAACCTATCGGCTGGGCTCTACATATAGCCTCATTTCGTGTTGGCAAACATCTAATGCTGTACCTAAACATACAGGCCAGAGGTGACACTACCATTAGAGCAATTCATTAGTTTAATTGGTCGTTCGACGTGCAAGAATACATTGTAAATCATCCATTAGCACGCGAAGATATTTGAAGTCTGTTCAATTTGGGACCTCAAAATAGGTCAGACGTCTAGACACACAGGATCATTACTTAGGGATCCCATGTCAATGCAAATAGCGAACTTCTCTCCAAAGCTTCGAAATAAAAATGTCACCAGATGTAGATGGCGCTACTATAGACATGTCTGTTTTTATTTCGTATTTATTACATTTGATGTATGGTATAACCTAATGAAATAAATGTATCGCTTTCTATTTGTACAAATATTCAAACTGGACTGTGTTTGAGTTTTCTAATCGACGATATAGTAGTTTCACAATCGTCGCTATTGTAAACATGGTTGCCAGCTCACTACAAAGACGCACTACAATACCCCAGAGTGCAAGTCTAGAGACGTTCAGAAGAAAATAACTTGTGCTCTTATAGTTAACATTTAATTATATTTTATGATGTATTACAGCAGACAATTATCAGACGCAACTGCCAACGGAAAGCATTTCTATATTTGAAGAGTTGTAGTAAATAATGAACTAAGTGCCAAAAATTCAAACATTGGTCTTATTACGTTAAAGTGGGCTGGATATCACTGGCTTTAATGTAAATAATGGGCTACGTAAAAATATGTCGTGAAATGCCTAACAAACTTGACCGCTCGATCTCGCATGAGTTAACTTTCGGCGTATTTTTGTAAATAGCGCGCTAAGTGCCTTTAGTCAGTGCCAGTAGTTGCTTATAATTAAAAAATTATCCATTATATAAAAAAACATGATTCCTACAAAAAAACTCTAAAAATAAATGTACAGGATGTTCTATTAGAAAAAGAAAAGGTTTGCAAATTTCTATAATAAAATGAATAATATATTAAACAGGAGCTTTTTTAAACCCAAAAAACTTTTATTTGAAGAATTTTTTTAAACTATTTACGGCTGGGGAATTATTTAGGTGTTCCGGTAATTTTGACAAATTTTGATATATAAATTTTTTATACTTTTAACTCAAAAATAATGCATATCATACAAAAATGGATTCCTATAAACTATTAAAAACTATAAACTATTAACTTCATATAAACTGGCGAGATTTATTTGTGTGTTCTGGTAATTTTATTATTAGATACAAAAAAAGTTCCTGTTATTTCTGTTCTTTATCTTAGAATTGCATTTTATTTTGATTTTTAATAATAAGAAAATGTACGATATTGTTGGTATCAATAATGTGTGATACCTTGAGTAGTTTGTGAAAAAGAATATCAAAGCTTGTTTTTGTTTTTTTTTTAAATAATCGTTCAAAATAAAAGGAAAACGTTGGGTGGATTTTGATTTCTGGTCCTTACTTTTTCTGAAGGAAGTTACTAAACTAAGTCATTTTCAACGTAAACTTTATATAAACATCTTTAGATTAGAAAGATTGCACAAAAAACAACAGTTTTTCAGTACATTTTCAAAATAACAAATAAACGGATTTTTAAAGAAAATTAATGACTATAAAATTGAGCAGAACTATCAAATTTTGCATGGCTTTCAGTAAACGAGGTCCCCACGTATTTTTTCGAACAAAGGACACTCTGTATGAAGTATACTTGGTCAAGCAACTTATTTTTTATTAAGTTTTACTTTCTAGTATAAAAGATTGTCAACTTAGCTTAAAATATGTATAAATAAATATTACGGCACTTAGCACCTTCTACGAATTTTTGAATTTATTTTAGATTTGTTTTTGCGATACAAGACCTCGGCAAAAAAAAAGAAAACCAACATGTGATGTACAATCTGTTTAAATATGCACAAAAAATTAGGGATGGCTTTCTATAAAACATTTACCTTGCTGCACACTATTTTCTAAATATCTCGCTATAATGTTTTTTGCACTTAGTTCGTTATTTACATCAACTCTTCATTTGTAGTCCACACCAAAATTTGCATAAATAATTTTGATAAATATTGAAATTGAATCGCCACTATCCTAAGAAACTTCTTCTATAATAAATTATTTTGTTAAAATACTTATAATATACTGTTTTAATAATATGGTAACAGTTATTAGTCCACAAAAACATGAAAATAATTATGCTACTTAATTGAGATAATGATTTGCAAGATTGGTGGATGCGCCGGTAGATATTATACAAGGTGTTTCAAAAATTACCAGGCGTATAACACGATTGAAAACTAGGTATAAAGTCCTAATAAAAGAATAAGGGTGTGCAAATGAACCGTTTTCGAGAAATGAGAAATTTTGTGTGAGATGTAAGGGAATAGGGGTTGAAGATTAATGGTTTAGAACCGGCCCTTATTTAATTAAGGAAAAGCTAAAGACCGAGAGCCTCTGCGCTCCGCATGCAGTCTTAAGAAATTGAATTGGGCGCATAAATTCATAACATTTGTTATCCCGTCGAAAATTCAATTTAGCTACGGTTTACGAAACCGCGAAGTCGACTTCTGTGTTTTCATTATCAACTACTGGGCTTTAACTTACCGTGCAAACTGTGCATGATTTTTTAGTACATGGATGTTTTGTTTCAAAGCAATAGGGTATTTGACTGTATTAAAAATATGGCTTGTATTACAATCATCCTAATAGATTACAGTTTAAGAAAACTATTTGTTATTACTTTTCAAAAAAAAAATGCTTTATTTCTATTAAAAACAAAACTTAAAATTGAATTTTATTCACGTCCTATCACGTGATTGAAAACGCTCTGTAATTGGCTCAGTCTCCAGTGACGTCATTCGTTAGTACGCTTAGAGCGCGTTCGGTTTGTCAGGGTAGGGTATGGGGAGAGCAATGCTCAGATAACCTGGGTCGGCTGTCTCTCTCTTATATGCAGATAAACGCCGTATGACGTTAGTCCGCCTATTATGCAGCGCGTCACTCTCACCGTACAATACCGGGTTATCCGAACGCGCTCTTATGCTTCTCCCGTTTGAATTTAATAGCACTAAAGTGCCATGTAAGCATAACTTTGTAGGTTAGGATAGCCCTAACCTTAAGCTGTCATCAGATAATACCTGGTTCGAAAATACGATAGATAACTTATTCTAGTCAGTTTTAGTTATGTCGAAGTAATCTTCACAACAAAAAACACTTGTATTGGCCGCTATTTATTTCATTTGGGTTTCTACGAGCCAACCACTTTCTTCGCAGTTTCAAATCTTGCGAAACAGCTACAAATAGTTTATCCGGAGTTTTTCTTGACGTATTTCTGCGTTGTGGATTTATACACCATTTATAACCCATTTTTATGTAGAAATTATGAAAACAACACATCATACAACACTACCAAACGGCGACGATGCCGATGCTGACAGACCATATGGGCCGATTTGACATCTACTATCGGGTGACGTCACACAACAAAGTATTGTTTTGGCTGTTTTTTTTGTGATTCAATTTTTAACGTTGACTTTTATGAAATATTGAGGAAATAATTACGAAATATAATGCTTTTACAATGTATAGTGAAGGAATAAACACACGAAGATGGTTTTCCAATAGTAGTCAAATACCCTATTAACGTCCACTTTTCTTGAAAACCTCTGATATATTCAGAAATAATTGAATTGGCGAGTTCGAAAAAAGTCCAAAATTAGCCATTTTGAACTGAAATAGCCAAAATGTTCACTATGATTTAGACAAAATTACCGGAACACCTAAATATTTTTCAACGGTAAACAATTTCAAAAAAATTTTCAATTATAAGTCGTTTTGCTTTAAACAATCTATCGTTTAAATATATTTTTGATATACAGGATGTTCATGTTATTCTGGATATCTGGTAACCTTTCCTTTTTCAAATAGAACATCCTGTATAATTTTACATTTTTTTAATTCTAAGATTAATTCTAAGAATGTTTTATATGATTTTTTTTATAACATGCATTATTTTTGAGTTGTGAGCAATTAATCAAAAATAGACGAAATTACCGAAATACCTAAATAATTTTCCAACTGAAAAAAAATCTAAAAAATGTATCTGGGTTTAAACAAACTATTGTTTATTCTGGAAATTTTTGGTACTGATAGCGCACCCTGTATATTTATATATTTTTGAATTAATAGAATTAATAGAATTAATTTTTTTGTAGAAATCATTTTTTTAATACAATACCCCATCATTTTTTAGTTATAAGCAATTAATAAAAACTCCTGGATTTCAAATTAAGAATATTTTCCCACATACACACACATTTCTTTTAATTTGGCAGCTTGAATATTTAATTTAATTTTATTTCATAGTTTAGTTATTTATTTTTTCTTGATTTTTTTATTTTTTTTATCCGTTAATTATCGATTAATTGCTCAAATAACTCAAATATGATACATTTGATAAACAAACATGATTCTTACAAAAACTCTTAGAATTAATCTATAATTAAATAATGTATAATATACAGGCTGTTCTATTGGAAAAACAAAAGTCTACCAAATTTCCAAAACAAAGTGAACATCCTGTATATTGAAAATATATTTAGAGGATAGCTTGTTTAAACAAACAAAAAACTTTTGTTTGAATTTTTCTTTGAAATTCTTTACGGTTGAAGAATTACTAAGGTGTTCCGGTAGTTTTGACTAACCATGTATAATCCGCGATTTTGAATTTATTTTGAAAATCTGACATGACATTTTTAATTTCCAATCTTCAAATATTACGGGAAATAAGTTTCATGCAAATCCAACACTTTTTACATTTTCGATCGCCGTATTGATTCCGCCATTTTGAATTCTGAAAATTGGACATTAGTTTTGGAGTCTAGGATCTTCAAATATCTCAGCAAATAAGTTACATAAGCACCCGACAACGTTCTAAAGTTTCCAGTCGCCATATTGAATCCGCCATTTTGAATTTAAAAAATATGACAACAGGTTTGGGAGCAAAACGTCAAAAACACTATACATCATAATAAAAATTTTATTTAAATGCTTTAAAAGTACTTTATTATAATAAGAATAATACCGATATATTATAGTCGAAATAATAAAATATAAATAATAAAAGCATTCTAGATAATACGTATAAGGAAATGAAATGAAATAGCGCGCAAAATTCTAGAAAATATTTGTTTGTTGGGCGGCAGCAAAAACTTGAAATTTGAGCGCTCGAGGCTGACTTGACTGCGACGTAGCTAGTTTTTGCTGTGAAATCGTTCAATCGTACATAACTTGCCCAAACTGCGTTTGGAGTTATTTTGAAAATAACCTTGTGATAATATTTTTACGATACGCACTTGTGAGATATTTGTTCGTAACTTTAATAGTATATTACATTACTAGAGCTGTAACTAGCATATTACGTGCGAGTGGAAAATTAACAAACGAGCCGCGAAGCGGCGAGTTTTGTTATTTTCCACGAGTATGTAATATGCGTTACAGCTCGAGTATTGTACATAATTTTACCTACGACCGACAATTTCAATAAATTGTATCAAAAATGACAAACAAATGCAGGTAAGAATATTTGACGGTTGACCAATCAATGTATTCGCGCGACATCTATTGCAACTACGGAGCACTTTGTCTGAAGTGTCGATCGAAAACTCCAGTACAAATTCAACATAAATTGTCACGTGCTAGTAATAATATGTTACAGCTGGAGTATTGCACTTACTTACGACCGAAAATTTCAATAAATATAAATTGTATCAGAAATGACAAATAAATAATCAAAATATTCGCGCGACATCTGTCATCATGACATTAGGTCGTGCGTTAAAAACACAAACGCACAGCCAAAGGCACACGTATGTTATAAGCCATATACGAGCTAAGTAGTCCGTGACGTAAGGGACATTTACACATACGGTCGTAGGTAAAATCATATAATCTAGGCAACTTAAATTACACAATAATATAATCATAATATTACTAGGTATAATGATTTAACATTACTTATAATTTATTTATAGTAACAAATGAAATAAAATTATTATCTCTATATTGCACCGACAAAATTATTTATAACTTTCTCAGAACTGACTTTTAGGACTTGTAATGTTTTCGAACCAACCGTTTGAATTATTCTGTTCGTTTTCTGGAAACAAAATAGTTAAATAATAAATTAAAGTAGACATTTTTTTGGTAAAATTATTAGTTTAGCCACATGAGCAAATTCTATTCCATAGAGATCAACTATTATGATTCTATTGACAGTATTGTCAAATCATTAGAGTTTGACACTGCTGTATAGTATGATAAAGTAATGTGCCTGGCCACATCAGATTTTTACAAATTAACTGCGTTTCATTACAGACATTACTAGTGGTTACTTGATACAATAAAATTGCTTATGCAATTTTTTTACTCATACTCAACATTTACTTGTTCAAAAAGAAATTTCTGTACAACAGTAGGACATCTTATAGAATATTTTTTTTTGTTGGTGTTCCCTCGGATACCAACGCTAGTTCAACGGTTCTGCAAGGGCAAAAGGGTTGAGAAACTCTGGTTTCAACTAGTTTAAAGCATCCATAACCAGTCACAATTGCGATCTAACACAAGAATTTTGTTAAATTTGGACTCGCCGATTGGTAAAGATTTGGTATGGTCGGAAAAACTTTTTTTTTCTAAATTAAAAAAATTAAAATTTGCCGAGGGTCCGATAGACACTTACCTTAGCAACCGGACTCAATATCATTTACTTCCGAAGAGAAACGTTACCGAACTATTTCCTCTGGGCTCTGAGGTCCCAGTTTTCTATTTCTACAGAATTACCTATTTTCTTTTTCGCTTTCATGTTGGATACCGTAAATTTTTAATCTTTAATTTAGTGTAATTGGATTGAAACTTAATTACGCGATGGGTTTCTGTCTTGAAAGACGGCAAAAACAAAACAAAAAAGCTCCTCGCAGCGCCGTAGGGTACAGTACTTGTCAAGTTTTCTTGCGAACACTAATTGCACCAAGGCTAGCGCGATAAAGGAGCCAAACTTTTGAAGTCCTACAATAATTATCAGCAAAAAAATCGCCTAAAGCACGCTCCACCTAAATTAAAGTTGGGATGGATTTTCTTTTTGTGTTGTGGATTAAAAACAAAACACTAACGACGGCGACTTCGTAACGTTTTCTTTAGCCCTCGGATATTACAGAAGCCCTTAATTATCTATTAGTTTTAAGACCAAGTTCTACCTCTCCTGAAACACGTTTTCAAATAGAAACGTTATTTATTGTTCAAAGTTTATGAAATTTTCAGTAATAATATAACAAGAGAGTGAGAATAAATTGAAAAGAATTTGACAGATTGTTTGAAAACTTGTTGCCAATGGCAACAAGTTTGAACAAAATCTGTCAAATTATTTTCTAATTTATGGAACTCTCGAGTTATATTTGACTAGATTATTTTTTGATTCACAAATTTTTACAATAAAAAAGATCAATAAAACTATCATAAAATTATTTAAAAATTTAATTTAATTAATTATTACTTACAATATATGAAAATATCGTTGACACATTGTGAATATATTAAAAGAATTAACAATTTAAATTAGTACAATGAAAAACGCAATTATTAAAAATATTTCGAGACTCATTATTTATTGAGGATTTGGAATTGCTTGTTATATTAAGTGTTTCCTCCTGCGTATTTTCTCTAAGATTATTTATTATATTTGAATGATGTTCTTGGTTCAATTGTAAGTATGGTTTAATCGAACTTGCAGAATTATGACCAGTGACCTTGATTAGTTCTTGTTCTCCTACACCAGCTTTTGAAAGGTTACTCACTGCACTTGATCTGGCAGAATGGTTAGTTGTCTTTTTAGTAACTGTGTCTAGACCTACTTTTTCTGCGGATTCTTTCATCCATTTTGAAATGGAATTTATTCCCACAGGAACGTTTTTATACCAAAAACCATGAGTTTGCCAAGCCGGATTTGGAGTAAGAAACAAGCGTTCGGTTTTAATATTTTCTTCACGTTTACTCATTAGTTTTTCAAAAAGACGAACAGGGCAAATATCTGGGTTATTAATGTTTGGAGTCAACCATTTAGTATTAGCGCACCTTTGTGCTCCACCCTGTGCAGTTTTTGTAAAGATGGGGTTGTATTCAATGCGGCCAGTATTTAATCTTTTTATGTCGGTTTCTTTTTTAAAATAATGAACTAAACATTTCGTAGGTTCTCCTCCCCTCCAAGCTAGTTCATACGATGCAACGTGAAAAAACTTTCTTTGCAATCCACAAGGTGTATCTTCGTCCCAATAGTTAAAAAATTGCAACAATTCTGTATTAGAAAGTGCCACAGAACTTTGTTTGTGCTTTTCAGGATGTTTTTGTAAAATTTTTCTTTTTGCATCTCTTGCATTCCGAGCATTTCTGAATTCTATATCATGGAAAGGATCAAAGGACCTGTTATACTTATTAAAGTAAAGTTCTTGAACTAATTTTGCCGTTTTATTCCACATTGTCCTTATTACTGCTTCTTTATAATCATTTCCGTCTTTTCTTTTCATGTTATAAGCCCAATCTTTTAAAATCAATGCCAGAGTAGCTGTTGTAGTAGATTGATCCAGAATATAATTTCTTTCTTTGGTGAAGGTCTTAAATTGTCTCCATATAGACTGATTACTTATTAGAGTATTTTTCGAAGTAGTTTCTAAAATCTTTTTTGTAATTTCTGCATTAGAAAAGGTACTAAACCGATGACTTTCACCCATTTCGCGTTGACACAATTAAGTAATTATTTTGACAAGTATCTGACAGTTGCTAGGCAAATAAAAGCTACAGTGATTATTCCCGAGAATAATCACAAGAGATTTATTCCCACTATAATAATGACATAATTGGTTGAAACTTACCCTTGTGACAAATAAAGAAGCATTTCATTGGTTTTAAGAAACGTCAAAAAATAATCAGTGTAACTTCTTTGATAAATAACGAGTTGGGCTGGATGTAAAATAATTTTTTGGAAAGATAAAAATTAATTTTACTTCTACATCTTGGCTTTTTTTCGAATATAAAACATCTAGCCCAACTCATGATACAAAAAAAGATTTTTTTATTTAAGTACAATTTTAACCCAAACATAATTGCGATAATAAAGCGTAATTGCCAGAAATGTATTTTATTTGCCTATATTACTGCTGCCCGGTATGGACAGCAGACGTCAGGAGCTTTAAGCACCGCCTATAACTGATGACTACGGATTGACGTTGGTGGGGGACAGGCTGACCACTCCCGGCAAAAGAAAACCACCGCAACGAAATATTTCGTTTCGGAGTTGCGATGTTTTCAGAACGGAGCCTTAAGGGGAATCCATACCCCCCACGTTTTGCTTGCAAAACACGTTCTGAGGCTTTTTCTCAGCAATTAGTTCACATAATCGTAAAAGAAATACACCAAATTAAAGATAAAAGATATATAATTTTGCGTCTAGTGGTAGATTTTTGATAATTCTGTTCGTTTTGGACAAATCTATTTCTGAATATGACATAAAATTGGCTGATTTTGCAATTTTTTACGAACTCAGGTTAAAATTGAAAATAGTACCACATAATAGGTCTAAGTTACACCTTCCTCTATAAGTGTACAAAATTTCACGTAAAAATATCAATATCTTACATGCTTTTATCACTCAAAACTTTACTTCTTCGAGTACATGAATAAGTTATATTTTATCACGTAGCGTGGATACAACAATAACAAGTAATACATATACATTACCACAGCAAGTAATACACCTTTATCTATAATTTGATGTATAACACGAGAGAATTGATACAACATTAAGCTGACTATGGATGTTTATTTTATAGGACGTACCAGCAGTACTGATTCCTCTTAAGTGAACAGATAAGAAAGAACCAAAGGGAGTTTGTTCTAGAAAATAAAATTCGGCCATTGAATATCATAAAAATACGATCATGGGTACTCAGTTTTTCAAGTTTCTTCAGTGGTGATTTATTTATTCATATTCATGTCTCTGGAGGCTGGTTTATATTCTAATTTTTAGGCCAGGTTTCTGGAAAATCGTTCTGAATTCTACTCTGAATAGGAGCGCTGGAGAATATGTAGGTCCCAGAATACCCATAAAGCAAAATATGGTTTGAATGGGCACCTTTTAGTTTCCATTACTGTTACATTACCCTGGGGTACGCGTTAGTTATGGCATTTTCCGACGAATTTATCTATACAGCTTTTGATACAAAGGTGAAAGGTTAACGCCCCAATTAGGCAATTTTTGTTACATTTGTAACTGTAGAGTTTATATTTATGTGGTGTCAACTTTTTTTAAACAAATATTTTCTTCTAAAGATATCTTGGTTATTCAGTTTTTAAGAAAATTAATAATAGTTACGTAATTTATATTATATTTCATAAGTTTAACAATTGCACCTAATTCCGACACTAAGCGTATATTTTGATCCGAAATTCTGGCTGAAGTAGTTGGTAGGTTCGTATATACGCGAGAGATTATTGACTTCAACCAAGAAATTTTATTTCTTGGAATAATTACTAGATTTAAGAAAGTGGGTACTCTGGTGAAGTAAGTAAACAGTCTTGAATGAAGTGTATATTTTTATTCCCGGTAAATATTTTTAGCTACTTAATGTAAGAATTTTAAAGATTTGGCACAAATACGTTTTCTATTGCTAATTAACAAGATAGGTATGTTATATTTACTTACTCGTTCTAAACTGTTGCGTGCGTTACATCAAACTATTCCGTGTTGAAACGTTTATTGTACACTACAAATCACAATACACATCCCCAATAAATCACAAGGCACATCCCCTACGGGTAGTTCGTTGTTGTTTTGCGTACTAGGTTAGGCTCCTTTGACCTTTACGGCGCCAGTACCACGCACGGGCGCGCGCGCCTTGACAAAATCACGGTGCGCATATTTATTCCAGAGAAAGGGATTACTTGAAAGAAGTGAGAATCACTTCAGTTAAATAATTGGTGGGTTTTTATTCAGTAAACAATACTTACTTATGGTAAATGTCTTATATTTTCTTGGATCAAGTAACTACGCACTTGGATGGAGTTACTATTACTTCGTTGGAGAAATTGACATTTTTCGGACGAAAAATTCAATTACCTCTTTCAATACAATATTGGTTCTTATAAAGAAAGAATTTATTTGTTGACAGCATTTATCTGAGAAATTATTTTACTTATATTGAGTATGTGGCATTTCTTGTATATACTTAACTTTCTATATCCAAGTAAATATGCATTTGAATCTAGTAAATAAATTCAAAAAATTATGTTTTCTCGTTCCAAATAATCACTTTTCTGTGTGTAGTTCTTCTTCAGTCTGTCCTCTTTACCTCATCTGTGTTTTAATGTTTCTTGCATCTGGAATTTTTAGTGATCTCTCTTTTTTTTTTATTCTGTTCCTTTTTCGCTTCCTTTCTTATTTCCCTAGAATGATTTTCTTTTGTGCTTTCTTCTTTTTTATTAACAAATATTCTCTCCAAGCATTAGAGATAGTGTTACAGAAAAACAGTTTCTTTTTACTTTATTCGGGTGTTTTAGTCCATAATAATTTTTTTTTAATGGAGATGGCATCAGTTCAACTGTTATCTCTAAAGGTGGTGTATCAATGCCAAAATCGCTACTCTCTGCTTCTTATTTGGTAGCAACATATGGGGGTTATTTATGTGTTTACTGTAACAATAGTACTATTATGGTTATCCATACGTTTTCGTCCAATCTCATCTGTGTATGGTGGCAATTGATTATTGTTGTAAATGCGATTGATCAAATGTTAACAGTAATTTTGGGCTGTTATTTTATTAGATTAGTTTGTTTATGTGTATTATGTATATTAATAATTAAAATTTTGTTGCAGGTGGGTTGATTATACCATATTATTCCTGATTGAACTCGGTTTGGTATCGGTAAGTTAAAAATTTAACAAATAATGTATTTAAACTCGCAGAATGTGGTAAATTTGATAATATCGGGACATAATAAATCAATGCATTAGCAAATACACATTTTGCTATTGATTTAATTTGCGGCCAGTTTGATATTAATGAATTTTGAAGTCACGTTTGATATTAATAAATTTTAAAGTCACATTTGTATTAATTTATCCATTAGTTACTAAAAAAGCATGACAAAAAATATATTTTAGACTCATTATATTTTCCAATTTGTCCAAAATAGCAAGCCAAATTATTTGTTTGATCTAGAAGCGCTCTGCGGTGTTATTTTATTTGTGTATACCATTTTATTGATTATGTAGTATTTGAAGTATTTGAGGGTTACAACGTAACTTAACCAATGAAAAAGACAAGTGTAACGTCTGTTTATATTATAGCAATGTAACACACTGTGAGAAATTATTTTCCAGCTTTCATTTCCGATTCCGCAGCCGTAATAACCTTAATTCTGCATGAATCATCTGCAAAACAACCGTTGCTATTGATTTTTGTTAATAAAATAAGAACAAATTTTACCTTATCTTGTAAATATTTCATTGATAACTGACATAAATTAAAATGTGTTAAAGACATTGTGATGCGTACTAAATTCCCCAATTTATTTTTTAAGAGCTTTTCAACAATTCAATTGTGTTTGTAATTTTACCAAATTTTACCAGCTGAACCCCATGTTCTAGAAAGTAACTAAACTAGAAGAAAAAACCAACAAGTTGTCTCTTCTAATGTGTATACTTACCTATTTGAAAAGTTCTACAAGGTTTAACTTCGTCACATACTTTTATCAAGTTTGCTTTTCCCACCAAAAGTAGGTACATTAAAACTTTTCCGGCACTCTCTCAAGTCACCCCAATTTCTATATTTTCTACTCGAGCGAGTGTCCCATTACCGCTTTCCACATAAGTTTTCTTTAAGCTTTATGTAGCAGTAAGAAGACCGCGTGTGTGATTCTATGTCGCGGGAAAATTATTTTCCTACGATGGTGGGTGAAAAATCTTTGCTTGGGAAACTAATTGAGTCGATAAAAGCACGTGTTGGCATCGAGGCACTAAGCGGGACAAAACTTTTAAAAGCTCCACTGAACTTTCACGTCGCGCAAGCTAATTTAGCACGCACACTTACAACGCACACACACACGTACACGTACACACACATACACATACACGTGGGCTATTCTGCTGCCAAAGCCAACTAAAGAATCGATGATGGACTTAATAGCAAAAGGCATATAAACGCCCCACACATTCTGACAGTTATTAATATGTAATACAAGGCGGTTATAATGGAGATGAATCGTTGCTTAAGCGTAGCAGTTAAGTAACAATGTTTGTTTTTATGGAATGTTGTCATGGTGGTATTATGATGTCTATATCGCAGTTTGTATATAAATTGTATTTTCCGATATCGTCCAGTCATTCTAGATGTTTTATATAAGGGTAATCGCTCCGAATTCAGATAGGTTAAGGAATTTTTGTTACATTTGTAACTGTAGAATTTATATTTATGTGGTGCTAATGACACTAAGCGTATATTTTGATCCGAAATCGGACACCTCAGTGAACCTAATTCAGACAGTGATACTAAATCAGAGACTTGTGGTACATTATTCCGACAAATATAAACATTCAAGTAAATATTAAGTGTTTAAAATATTGTTAAATAAGATTTATTATTAAGAAACGTTAAATGTTATTTTCTTGTGCAAAGACAACAATAGAGCCATACATATTACACTGATAAAACTTAACCTCCGTGTATCGAAGGGAAAATACCATGTGGTTTGTAATTTCACTTTGAGCTAATACATTTACTTCTCATATGAAATGAGGTTTCCGATGTGTACGGTTTTATATATACTTTAGTAAGTAAAATTACTGACGTTCAGTAAATTTACCGTAAACACGTAATTGCAATTAATTATTGTACAGTAAACTTTCTGCAACTTTAATATTAGATTTGTCCAAGCAACTGCAAAACCAGTTAACAATCAGTACTTTTGTGATGGACCACATATGTTGCTATGATAACTCCATTATAAATACCAATGAAACATTATCTGGTTTCTCACAAAAGAACTGTTTGTAACCTGGTTTTGCGACTGCTCGGACAAGCCTGCATTGTCAACTGTAAAATCACTAGTAAAATCCTACTAATGTGGAGATCATAAATAAGAACAAAAAATAATAGTATGAAGTTTTATTATAATTTTAACAATAAATAACATGTGAAACATATTTATAATATATATATCTACATATTTTTTTTATAAATATTTCATATTTTTAACTTTAAGTAAATAGTTCTTGACAAAAATGTAATCATAAGTAAATGAAATAAAATAGGAACCCATGGACTATACTTATCTACATATCGTATAATAAAATAAATCGATCTGCTTCACAGAGAGAAATATATCTTTTAAATATAAATTAAATATTATTTCAATAATATTAAGTTGAAATACCTATGGTAAACTTACGTCACACACTTTCTTAGACTGCATACAAACATTTACTTATTTATTTTCATAATAACTTTGATCACCTTTCAGTGGATTTGGTTTTATCCTTATTCGTTTTTGAATCCTGACTTGGAATAATTTTTAAAAAGCTAACCCGTCTCCAGAGTAAGAGAACCTGGGGCTAATCCAACCACAGCATATAATATAGTCCAAAATGTGTCAACTGAAATCAAAATAAGAAGCACATGAGTCATATATCATAGGGTATAACAATGTCAGCAGCTGCTTTCCGTTCAGGTACAGAATGTGTGTACAATTATTAATGAGTGTTTATAGAAAAGTATTTTTTGTATTGGTGATTGAATTGATATGTGTTATACATGTTAGTAATAAATTTGATTGTAAGACCGCATGTACGAGAAAGAACAATAAACGAAATCTTACCTATGGACACCACACAAGTCCTTGAATTTGTAGAATGTCAGTATCATCAACACTTGTATCCTAAAAAGAACATCCAATTACTGAAAGTGGAATTATACATATCAAGACTGCAAACTTTTACCTACACTTTATAGTATATATTTGCAAAGTCCTCCATAATATGCAAGGAGATGAATGTACCAATATTATATCTTTTAATACTATAGAACCATATGGAACAAATGTTCCACACCACACCGATAAAGAATAAGTCACAGAGGCACTAACAGTGTTAAATTAGTTGTATATAACAATCGCACTCAATAAAACCCTAACTTATCTGCTGTAAACACAACCAAACGGATCGCGAACGGAACTCGAACTGTATATCCCATTATTGCGCAAGCGCGAATAAAATTATCTCGGTAGCACTTTACCATCAAGAAAGGAAAAGTACACCGTATTATTGTGAAAATTTAAATCATTTTTAGTCAGCCTAAATAGATGTTATTAGAATTTTCTTAATTACTGTTATTCTGTGGCGATGTAAAAAGAAGTCGAATTGCAGTTACTTTATAAGGAAAACATCAACTTTTAGCATAACACTCAATTATCAAGATCAGTCAAACTTCTAGGTTATATCCTGACTGTTAGAAGATTGGTAGAGTAAGAAACGATTGTGGGTTGATAAGTGTAATGTTAAATCAACAAACCGGATGTCCTAAAATAAAATTCAATGTTGTAGATTTCTTATTTTATCCAACTAAACAGAAATATGTCGGAAATTTTTTCGTATAGGATTCCGAATCCTTTCCATGGTAAATTTTGTATTCTACAGTGTGGTATTTTTATTTTTGCGATTAAAGTGAGTAAGATTCGAGGAATGAAGGATTAATGTCTGACATGCACAATTTTGTAATGGTTTTACGTTAATTAAAAACTTTCCTGGTAGTTATGATTCTAACCATTTTAATATTGTTACTACTTGAACCATAAGCTAACGATTGGTATCAGTTTCATCGACTGCGTTTGAATTTCCGAATCAAAATTTAGAATGACTGGATTTGAATACTTCAAGCATTATTTCCATAATGTTTTTGTGTCTGTCATACCAATCTAGCTAAAACGTTGTTATCGCATAACATTTACGTTCTACATAACGTTTTAGTTTCGTCATAGGGTCGATTGTTTCGTGAAGGAAGCCGTTTGCATGGCTGAAGATGAAAATAAGAAAAATGGGGACGGTAATACAGACGAATACCAGATATATTTCAAATTTTGGCCGGCGGCCAAGAGTTTGTCGCATAAATTCGGAGCCAATTTGTAATAAATCGGCTAAAAGGCTCTTTAACCGATTCTTACTACATCATTTAATATGTATACAACGTTGTAAAGTGTTGTGAATTATGATTTTTTTTTACCGTTAGGAATGACAAGGTGACGCGTAACAAATTTACCAGGAAAAAACGCTGCAGTAAATAATATTTGTATCGCGTGAGAAATAAGAAGATAAAATGTAAAATTATGGGTTAATAATATGGTGATACAGGGGGATGTAAATTTTAAATAAATCAAAAATTACAGCCACCACCTGGATTTGAACCAGGGACCTTTGCTAACAAATAATGCTCAGAAATCAAATCTATGTTTTGTTCCAAACTTTTTGGTTCCTATAGAGCACATTTTAGAGCTGCGGGCATCAAAATTTTTTTGTTCAAAGAAAATGATGTGTAGTTGAACTTAATAAAAATAATTAATACCTACTTCATCATAATATAAAAACGTTCTAACTCTAAAAGTGCAATTCAACTAACCTACTTATTATATTTTCTTGGGACCCCAACTCATACAAATGAACTGACAAATTATATTTTAAAATAGTTTATTTGGTTGGCAAACATATTTGACATTAAATACCAAGTGGTCTCAGGAGGATGTAAATTATTGTTTATATTCGTAGATTAAATCTTTGCCTCTCGGTGTAAACATGAGCGCGAGAGAAGTGAAAAGTACCCGGTTTTTACAATTTTGTTCAGGTTGCATCTAGAGGCTCTTCTATAGATTGGCGTTTTTGTTTTTTTCAGTTCTTATGTAATAAACGTTGCGAACAAGATTTTGATGGAAGCCGATATCTCAGGAACGAATGTTAGCAGGACAACGCAGTCAGCATGCATATAATCCTTATTTACTGCGATACATATCCCTCGAATTTAATAGCATTTCGACTATTTGTTAATGTTTAAGACCGAAATAAACATGAACAATATTTTGCGCAGTTCGGCTTCCCTCGCTTGTGGGTTTTGGTGCGAGGCAGTCGAACGAGATGCGAAGTTTTGACGCGATCAGTGAATCCGTTTGAATCCGTGTTTGTAAAATATTGTTGTGCATAATTAATTGTACATCTAAATTCATTATTTATATTTAACTCGCACTACTATTCAAAATTAAATTGTTCTGATCGTATCGCACTAATAGTAAATAATCTTCCACTGTCCCAGCTACGTTTCCATTTACCGTTACGATTGACGTAGTGCGCGCTGCACGAAATTTATACCAGTCATATTAAATCGCTTTAAAAAATACTTAACAATTATTATGCAATTCTGTTTCAACAGTCGCATTAAATAAAATATGACGATTGATTACGTGCATATCCCGATATCGTGCTAATATTCGTTACTGAGATATCTGCTTTCATGAAAATCTTCTTCGCAAGCTTTATTTCACAAAAACTGTAGATAACAAAAACGCCAATCAATAGAAGAGGCTCTAAATGCAACGTGAACAAAAATTGACATTTTTGTGGCAAGCGGTTTACGAGGAAACAAATAGAAAGACGAACGTTAATTTAAAAGTGCAAAAATCGGGGACCTTTTCTCATTTCTCTCGCGCTCATGTTTACACCGAGAGGTAAAAAATGTTGATAGTCAATAAATGTCTAGTTTTAGATCGTCTGATACTGATTATTGCTGATTCTATTGCGTTTTTCGATAACATTTTCTTAAAATGTTTAAAATGCAAACCAGTTTAGCTTTAAATGAGATTACATGAGCCTATAGTAGTAGCCATATTTTGTCTTTTCCTTGTAACTCCAAGTTTAAACAATTTAAAAGGTGATTAACCAAAATTAAATTACAAAGATTATTTTTTGACGTTTCTTAAAACCAATGAAATGCTTCTTTATTTGTCACAAGGGTAAGTTTCAACCAATTGTGTCATTATTATAGTGGGAATAAATCTCTTGTGATTATTCTCGGGAATAATCACTGTAGCTTTTATTTGCCTAGCAACTGTCAGATACTTGTCAAAATAATTACTTAATTGTGTCAACGCGAAATTGGTGAAAGTCATCGGTTTAGTACCTTTTCTAATGCAGAAATTACAAAAAAGATTTTAGAAACTACTTCGAAAAATACTCTAATAAGTAATCAGTCTATATGGAGACAATTTAAGACCTTCACCAAAGAAAGAAATTATATTCTGGATCAATCTACTACAACAGCTACTCTGGCATTGATTTTAAAAGATTGGGCTTATAACATGAAAAGAAAAGACGGAAATGATTATAAAGAAGCAGTAATAAAGACAATGTGGAATAAAACGGCAAAATTAGTTCAAGAACTTTACTTTAATAAGTATAACAGGTCCTTTGATCCTTTCCATGATATAGAATTCAGAAATGCTCGGAATGCAAGAGATGCAAAAAGAAAAATTTTCCAAAAACATCCTGAAAAGCACAAACAAAGTTCTGTGGCACTTTCTAATACAGAATTGTTGCAAATTTTTAACTATTGGGACGAAGATCACCTTGTGGATTGCAAAGAAAGTTTTTTCACGTTGCATCGTATGAACTAGCTTGGAGGGGAGGAGAAGCTACGAAATGTTTAGTTCATTATTTTAAAAAAGAAACCGACATAAAAAGATTAAATACTGGCCGCATTGAATACAATCCCATCTTTACAAAAAGTGCACAGGGTGGAGCACAAAGGTGCGCTAATAGTAAATGGTTGACTCCAAACATAAATAACCCAGATATTTGCCCTGTTCGTCTTTTTGAAAAACTAATGAGTAAACGTGAAGAAAATATTAAAACCGAACGCTTGTTTCTTACTCCAAATCCGGCTTGGCAAACTCATGGTTTTTGGTATAAAAACGTTCCTGTGGGAATAAATTCCATTTCAAAATGGATGAAAGAATCCGCAGAAAAAGTAGGTCTAGACACAGTTACTAAAAAAATAACTAACCATTCTGCCAGATCAAGTGCAGTAAGTAACCTTTCAAAAGCTGGTGTAGGAGAACAAGAACTAATCAAGGTCACTGGTCATAATTCTGCAAGTTCTATTAAACCATACTTACAATTGAACCAAGAACATCATTCAAATATAATAAATAATCTTAGAGAAAATACGCAGGAGGAAACACTTAATATAACAAGCAATTCCAAATCCCCAATAAATAATGAGTCTCGAAATATTTTTAATAATTGCGTTTTTCATTGTACTAATTTAAATTGTTAATTCTATTAATATATTCACAATGTGTCAACGATATTTTCATATATTGTAAGTAATAATTAATTAAATTAAATTTTTCAATAATTTTATGATAGTTTTATTGATCTTTTTTATTGTAAAAATTTGTGAATCAAAAAATAATCTAGTCAAATATAACTCGAGAGTTCCATAAATTAGAAAATAATATGACAGATTTTGTTCAAACTTGTTGCTATTTGGCAATAGCCACTCATAGTCACGAGAGGCCCTGCGAGAGCCCGCAGGGCCTCTCGTGACTATTGCCTGGCAACAAGTTTTCAAACAATCTGTCAAATTATTTTCAATTTATTCTCACTCTCTTGTTATATTATTACTGAAAAGACAGTTCTGGTCGGGCAGTGATAGACATTACTAAACTCTGAATGCAGTACCTATGTGCCACCTGTATTTTCAGCAACTCTGTAGACACCTAAATCATGCTATCGGAAAAATCCTTATATCCTAAAATCCTTCACTGCGAACATATATCACGCCAGATGCTTCTAGACCTTTACAAATGCTGTGATTTATCGAATTCCGGCAAAGTGCACCAGTGCACAGACAACTGATGAATACGCCTTTTGTGCGCTAAGTAGAATGCATTTATAAGACTCCAAATTCGCTCGTATATACACTGCCGCTCATGGAAGTTCGGACACATAGTAAACATATAGGAAATAATGATAAAAGTACTGATAACGTAGCAATAGGCACCTCTATTTCTACCAAATATCGAACACATGCTTAACGTTGGTTTCCAGTAACATACGACATCATTAAATGTGCTAATTTAAAATCATTTTTATATTTAATTATTATGCAACATTTATACTGTTTTGTAACTGGTTGTTGGGAATTTTCTAGTTGCCATTAAAAATGATTAAATACGAAATAACAAATAGAGTCATAAATACTGCATCTCAGACACATGTTGCGACCCCATTTTTACCAGCTTCTTGCATCAAATGCTCCAATTCATATTCAAACGAGTCTGTGCCTGCAAACTATAGCTTGCACAAGATAACTCTGTCACGCGGAAGACATCATGCGACGCGGAAAGCCAACAAGCAAGGAACAGCGTTCTGTAATTATCGCTTTTCATCAGGAACGATTGTCAGTTCGTGAAAATGCAAGAAATAAGTCAACGATAAGTGAGTCAACGATAAGTGACACTCTTCACCAGTATGAAGAAACATGGAATTTGGATGACGTGTTCGGCCGGGACTATCACGAATAATTCCCCAAGCGGATGAAGAACGACTAAAATTAATTTTTAAGCAAAACAGAAAATTGACTGCACCTAAAATCACCTCTGAAGTCAATCGCGATCGTGAAAGACCAATTTTCGTAAGCACAGGGAAACGACGTCTCCATGCGGAAAATCTGCATGGATGCGTTGCCGTACGACAACCATTGCTTGGTCGGGAAAATCGTCAGACTCTACTGTTTCCAGTCTTCAGTTATCCAACTTCGATGTGCTCGTGCCCACTGAAGACGATTTCCCCGACGAAGCAATGGTTTTCGTACGGCAACGCGTCCATGCAGATTTTCCGCTTGGAGACGTCGTTTCTATGTGCTTACGAAAATTGGTCTTTCACGATCACGATTGACTTTTGAGGTGATTTTAGGTGCGGTAAATTTTCTGTTTTGCTTAAAAATTAATTTTAATAGTTCTTCATCCGCTTGGGAAATCCAAATTCCATGTTTCTTCATATTGGTGAATAGTGTCACTTATCGTTGACTTATTTCTTGGTTTTTCACGAACTGACAATCGTTCCTGATGAAAAGCGATAATTACAGAACGCTGTTCTTTGCTTGTTGGCTTTCCGCGTCGCATGATGTCTTCCGCGTGACAGAGTTATCTTGTGCAAACTACAGATTGCAGGCACAGACTCGTTTGAATACGAATTCGAGCATTTGATGCAAAAATCTAGTAAAACTGGGGTCGCAACATGTGTCTGAGATACAGTATTTATGATTCTATTTGTTATTTCGTATTTAATCCTTTTTAATGGAAACATGAAAGTTCCCAATAACCAGTTACAAAACAGCATAAATGTTGCATTAGAATTAAATATAAAAATTATTTTAAATTAGCACATTTAATGATGTCGTATGTTACTGGAAATCAACGTTGAGAATGTGTTCGCTATTTGGTAGAAATAGAGGTGCCAATTGCTACGTTATCAGTGCGTTTATTATTATTTCCTATATGTTTACTATGTCTCCGAACTTCCATGAGCGGCAGTGTACATTCTACATCGTTCAACTCCTACGATAGCAGTACAAATCTTGTAACGTTGTTACTGCGTTAGATAACAATTTCCAAACAAAAGCAAGACAATTCACACTCTGGGTTAATGTTCAGGAAACAAAGCAGTTCCACGCACATGTTGGAAATATCGCTACATTTCACACAGTGTAGCGTTTTATGTTTTATAGATTTTTCGGGATACGGACAGTTTTTCACAATTCTTGAGCCATTTGCAACACCCGGTTGTATTCACGTGGTATTGGAGGCGCCCTGTCGAAAATATAAATGTTTAGCATCACCTCGGCGGTAATCTGTTAGCTGCAAAATAAACAAGCGTGGTTAATGATAGTGTTTATGGTTTGTACTTCGTTAGAATGATTGCCAAGCACGCGAAGTTCTACTAAAGTCGCGTTCGTGTTGGAAATCATCTTTTGCTAATATTATTTCGTGAAATTATACCTATACGTTACTTTGCGAACGCACTGTATATACGGTACATTAAAAATCATTTAACCTAAATCATATATCACTTTCAGATACGAACACTTCACATAGCAATTACTCACCACTGCTATTTATAAAACATTAGGGAGTCCCTAAGCAGATTAATTATTAAACAGACGTGGATATTGATTCTAGTTTCTGTATTTCTGTGTTCTAAAAATACCTACCGCCAGTCAGTTGGTGTGTATCGCTTCAATATAAACCTAAAAGCTAGAGAAAATGCTGCTTCTTGCTTTGGTAATGTAAAGTGGTCTTTTTCTGCTATCGTGTTCATGCTGCTCACTATTGTATGTTATATAATTTATCATATAGTTTGGTAATTTATTATTTATACATTTACGTGGAAAAGTCAGTACCTGATATAACACACTGTCACGGAGAAACATGACGATTTTTTAAAATTCTTTTTACAAGGAGTTGATTTATGTGATATTTTTATTATAAATTTATAACAATTCAAAGTAATATTTCATAACAATATTATTTGTTTGTGAATGTGGAGATCTGAAAATTTTGAATCAGTAATGAAGGTGAATGAGGGAAAGCGTAACTTCGGTCGTTCGTCAGATTATACAGGGTTAGTCAAAATTACCGGAACACCTAAATGATTCGTCAACCGTCACATATTTCAAAAATTTGTTTAAACAAAAGTTTTTGGCTTTAAACAAGCTCTCGTTTAATTATATTTTAAAGTACAGTGTTCATTTTATTCTGAAATTTTGGCAAGCTTTTTCAAATGGAACAGCTTGTATGTTTTTACATTTTTATTCTAAGATTAATTCCAAGAATTTTTTCTAGGAAATTTGTTTTTATTAAATGAATCATTTTTGACTTATAATCAACTAATAAAGTTTTATTTTAACCAAACGGAAAAAAATAAAGAAATTGAAGAATTGAAGTTCAGGGTTTGATCAATTCGATAAAAATAAATAAATTAGAATTAAACTTAAAATAAAAAAATATACAGGGTGTTGTTAGAACAAGAGAGGGTTACTAAACTTCTATTAGAAACCTTGCACCCAGTATAAAATAATAATAATTTTGATAACTCAAAAATTATCCTTTTTATGAAAAAAAGACGATCGTACAAAAAAATTCTTGGAATTAATCTAAGAATTAAAACATGTAAAAATATACAGTATGTTCTATTTAAAAACAAAAGGTTGCCAAATTTCCACAATAAAATGACCTACCTGTATATAAATATTTATTAAGCGATATCTTGCTTAAAACCAAACAACTTTTGTTTGGAAAACTTTTTGAAATTGTTTATATTTGGTGAATTATTTAGGCGTTTTGACGGTAATTTTGAGTAACTGTATAGAATATTTCCGTTGTTTTAAAAGAAAGACAAAAATACTTCATACAAACGTTGTTCGTCCTATCATTTTCCCCAACGACAAATATTTCCATTTATATAGGGTGTTGTATTTAAATGTGGTAGAAAGAATATACCTTATTTTTATTTAATGAATCGCCCAGTATATTTACACAGTACGAATTCTGGAAATGTTGTCTTTTCAACTGTATACGGTTGAAATCTTGCAAAGTGAATAGTTTCTGCGATATATGCAGAAAATATTTTTTTTTTTATTGTTCATAAATGCATTACAATCTAGTCATAAGTGGCTAATGAGTAACTTAATTCTAACTTATTTTACTAGTTTAACTTAGCCTAACAGGCACCCATCGATGTCTCTCAGTTGGTCCTGGTATACTTGGCACGTTTTTCTTGCGCACTACGTAGCACTGTCTCTGCTATTAGAACTAACACTTACAACTAGCACTTACTCTGCTTTTCCACTAACTCACATTCACACTAACTCCAAAGGCTTCTTTCTCGTGAGTCTTCGGATTAATTCGGTGTTGTCGAGGAGCTGGATGGCCTCAACGTTTACGTGATGGTGAAGCCTTTCCTCGTGACTTCTTGCTACTTTTTGGATTTCTTTGCACACAAACTCCATTTTGAGGTCCTTGTGGAGATCATCATTCCTGATGTACCAAGGCGCATTGACAATGCATCTCAATACTTTATTTTGAAAGGTCTGGACAATTTTAATGTTACTTTTTTTGGTGCAACCCCAGAGTTGAGCACCATACGTCCACACGGGTTTTAGAATTTGCTGGTACAAGAGAAGCTTATTATGTACAGACAGCGTGGAGTTTCTTCCTAGCAGCCAGTACATCTCTCTGTAGCGGATTCCTAGTTCCTCTCTTTTCTTTTTGACATGGGCTTTCCAGCGTAGCCTGGCGTCTAATGTCATGCCGAGATATTTGGCTGTGTTTGCGTACGGTACTAGTTGGTTATTAATAGTAACCGGGATATGTTGTATTTTCTTATTGGTGAAGTCAACATGTACTGACTTGAGTTCGTTCAGTTTGATTCTTTTTTTCTTTGTCCAGACCTGAAAATGACCAAGAGCTGTTTGGAGTTTTCTCGTCGTTTCTTCATTGGTGTTCCCAACAGCTAGGATAGCCGTGTCGTCTGCGAAAGTTGCGACAGTATTATTTTCTAGTGCTGGGAGGTCGCTGGTGTAGAGTAGGTAAAGGACCGGCCCTAAAACACTACCTTGCGGCACTCCTGCTTTTATTTCCTTAAGGACAGAGCGTGCATCCCCTTGTTTGACTCTAAAGTATCTCTCAGTCAGGTAAGATTTTAATAGTTGTAAAATGATGGATTAAACAAATTTTATTATTTTTTTTTAAAGTGATTTGGACTAATCTTTTCATAAGCCAAAATTACGACAGTTTACTTTCACTTGTCTGGTTGGTGAATTAACATGTTATATTTACATTTACAAGCATAATTAAAGGAGTTGGTTTGAAGTGATATGTCATACTAAAAAAAAAACACCTCCAAAGAGCTCCAATTCGTTTATAGATGACTTAAATTCGCAAGTGGTTTTCTTGTGCCTGTGAGCTAACAATTTATGGTAATTTGTTTGTGGTAATTTTTCATCGTGAATATTTATTTTGTCGGGAGGTAATCTTCTGGAACAGCTGCGGCGGTTTCGCTGTATCACGTAAAACAGCGAACCAAACCCGGCTTGTTCGACGCCACAATTTAATTTTACTTTTATTCCGAACCGCACAGTTTGTTTAAATCGATTGGATGAAGCTTCCACGTCGTAGCTATCCCGCTATCCCACGTTCGTTTTATTTTACGTGCACGTTCTACTCCATTTTGTACTACCTGCGCACTAAAACGACCCTTTGTTTCCCTTTGCAAAGTGATCTCTACTCGGATTAAGTTCGTTTCGAAACAAACGCAGTCAGGTAAATGAAATTCGCTCGTTATTTGATCTTATCATGTACTTATTTTCTATAGTTAAGCGTGGATTGGGATATATACAAAATAGGTACAAATGAGTATTACAAATTAATTAAAAAAGCTAAAAACGTATATTTTGAAAATAGTTTAGACGAAATTTGAAACAAGCGAGAGGAAACATGAAAAATTTTAAAAACAATAATGGAAAATAAACCCGAAAGAATGTAGACAGTAGCTCCAAACACCTCTAGGTTAAAACATCATTATTATTATTATTATTATTCTGCAGTGTTTTGTACACTCATAAGTCGAAATTTTTAGTAGGTACCCACTAGAATTGGAATGGTAAAAAATAATTACCTATCACTTTATGAGTCTTTCCTAAATCTTCATCTAAAGACCGAATTCTACTCTCTAGAACTGATTTATTTAGAGCATAGTCCTCCTACAAACAAAGGTAGGAATATCTCAAACATAAACGGTCACGGTTAACCAGATTTTAGCAAAATGGCGCTGTTTTATTTCCATTCTGATCGTAGCATAACAAAAAGATTGTTAGTAAAAAATTCGTCACGGGCTGGTGGCAGAGCAAAATACTGAAGGACAAATAGCGTGGACGGTTTTCACCGTAAATGAATAAACTCTAATGCAGTTTTGAGAGCAAATTCATTTGCGGTAGTTTAATTAACGTGTACGAACATATTTTGAGTAGTTAGGTATAAATTGAAACACCGCACGAGTGACCGCTATGTCCACATTTCGTCCATGTTTCGTGTCGTTATCCATTTATAGGAAACGTGATTATGATATTGAAATACGTGATAAATAAAACATCATTACATTCTGTAACCTTATTTATCTTTGTTTTTCTGATGTAACACATTCGAATATGTGTGTACCTATTTATAATACTTTTAATTAATAATATTCTGTGACTATCCAATACATCTAGATCGAAACTATGTTTTACTAAACTAGAAAATATATTTGGTGCGATTTGGTGTTGTTCTGTCTAGACATATATCCGTAAAATACTTCGAACAAACGACACTGGAGTTTGTCGGCTTCCAGTTACATCGGTCTACAAACTGTATCCATAATTCCTGCTGGGCAGGAATCTTTGGAAACCTACATTTAATTGTTAAATAAACCAAAAATTGAGTCAAATTTTATTGAATACGGGCCTGTTCATTGTCATTTGACTGACAACTAACGTCACTTACTGATGAAACGTAATTCCCGCTGATTTATAGCAGCCAGGACCCTTTCTGCTGCGACAGCTTCTTACATCACATACTGTCATGCTAATTAGTTATAAAAAATACTTATAGCGCACTAGAAACCACTTAAACCTATATAATGAATACACACAGAAAAGTGATCTCTCGAACGAAGAGAGAATTACTTGGCTGAAGTAGTTGGTAGGTTCGTATATATTCGAGAGATTATTGACTTCAACCAAGGAATTTTATTTCTTGGAATAATTATTAGATTTAAGGTGATTACTCTGGTGAAGTAAGTAAACAGTCTTCAATGAAGTGTATATTTTTATTCCCGGTAAATATTTTTAGCTACTTAATGTAAGAATTTTAAAGATTTGGCACAAATACGTTTTCTATTGCTAATTAACGAGATAGGTATGTTATATTTACTTACTCGTTCTAAACTGTTGCGTGCGTTACATCAAACTACTCCGTGTTGAAACGTTTATTGTACACTATAAATCAAAATACACATCCCCAATAAATCACAAGGCACATCCCCTACGGGTAGTTCGTTGTTGTTTTGCGTACTAGGTTAGGCTCCTTTGACCTTTACGGCGCCAGTACCACGCGCGGGCGCGCGCGCCTTGACAAAATCACGGTGCGCATATTTATTCCAGAGAAAGGGATTACTTGAAAGAAGTGAGAATCACTTCAGTTAAATAATTGGTGGGTTTTTATTCAGTAAACAATACTTACTTATATTAAATGTCTTATATTTTCTTGGATCAAGTAACTACGCACTTGGATGGATTTACTATTACTTCGTTGGAGAAATTAACATTTTTGGGACGAAAAATTCAATTACTTCTTTCAATACAATATTGGTTCTTATAAAGAAAGAATTTATTTGTTGACAGCATTTATCTGAGTAATTATTTTACTTATATTGAGTATGTGGCATTTCTTGTATATACCTAACTTTCTACATCCGTAACTAAATATGCATTTGAATCTAGTAAATAAATTCAAGAAATTATGTTTTCTCTTTCCAAATAATCACTTTTCTGTGTGTAGGCTTGTTAATTTGACGTTATGAGACTAACGGACGGTATGCTTTTCACATAAAGTGGTCACAATTTTAAGTTCATATGACTCCTCCTCTTTTATACTATCTCGATGAATCAGAATCACTAAAGACTTAAATTACTTAAAACCCTTGTTAATGAATTTCTGTTTATTTCTAGTTGTTCAGTTGTTTTCCAACGGAATCTACATTTTTTCATTTCTATTATGATGTTTTAAAATTGATTTAAGTAAGTGAAATGAATTTTAGGTATAAGATATTTTACACAAAGTTAATCTAAAAATACAATAATATAACTTTACTAAATTATAGCCTGATATCCCAGACAATAGTTTTCACAAACTGTCTACTTATGCGAAAAGTACAAAAATCGAATCTTCTTGAATATGGTATTTGACTATTATTGGAAAACTATCTTAGTGATTAGTCCTTCACTCTACATTGTAAATGCATTACTTTTCGTTTCATTATTTCCTCAATATTTCATAAAAATCAGCGTTAAAAATTGAATCACAAAAAAGAACCCGCTCAAACGATACTTTCTGTTGTGTGATGTCACCCGATAGTAGATGTCAAATCGGCCCATATGGTCTGTCAGCATCGGCATCGTCGCCGTTTGGTAACTGTGTTGTATGATGTGTTGTTTTCACAATTTCTACATAAAAACGGGTTAAAAATGGTGTATAAATCCACAATGCAGAAATACGTCAAGTAAAACTCCGGGTAAACTATTTGTAGCTGTTCCGCAAGATTTGAAACTGCGAAGAAAGTGGTTGGCTCGTAGAAATCCAAATGAAATAAATAGCGGCCAATACAAGTGTTTTCTGTTGTGAAGATTACTTCGACATAAGTAAAACAGACTAGAATAAGTTATCTATCGTATTTTCGAACCAGGTATTATCTGATCTGACAGCTGAAGGTTAGGGCTTTCCTAACCTACAAAGTTATGCTTACATGGCACTGTAGTGCTATTAAATTCAAACGGGAGAAGCATAAAAGCGCGTTCAGATAACCCGGTATTTTACGGTGAGAGTGACGCGCTGCATAATAGCCGGACTAACGTCATACAGCGTTTATCTGCATATAAGAGAGAGACAGCCGACCCAGGTTATCTGAGCATTGCTCTCCCCATACCCTACCCTGACAAACCGAACGCGCTCTAAGCGTACTAACGAATGACGTCACTGGAGACTGAGCCAATTACAGAGCGTTTTCAATCACGTGATAGGACGTGAATAAAATTCAATTTTAATTTTGGTTTTCAATAGAAATGAAGCATATTTTTTTTGAAAAGTAATAACAAATAGTTTTCTTAAACTGTTATCTATTAGGATGACTATAATACAAGGCCTTATTTTTAATACAGTCAAATACCACGCTATTGTGGATATTGTCCGGAATATTATAGGATAATTTATAGTATAGACCATAGGGTGTCTAAGTTAGGTTTCAATCTAATCTATTGATGCCCCGAACGGCTCGTACTATCGGTAATTAATATGGCAATTGCAATTGACCCATTTAAATCGAGGTGCCGCTTTCGCGCTGGAAATGCCATTAAATATAGCCCCATTTACACGGAACACAATGCCCGATATCACGTAATTGCAAAGGGGAAATTAATAAATGCATTACGAAATGCATTCTACCCTCCGCCTCCCTTCGACTGACTATATTCCTTCCGGCGTATATCAGATCAATTTCCCAACGTTGACCTATCTATATATTGAAAATAGAAATAGCATTTTAGACGATCTTATTAGAACAGAACAAAAAATTATTGTTAAAAAATCAATTATACCTTGTCAAGTTCAAATTGGCACTAATCAAAGTCAAATTGGCACTAATCAATATCAAAATGACAATTAACAAAATCAAAATAACAGTTAACAAATTCAAGTTGAAAATTAAGCAATTCAAATTGTCATTAAATAATTTTAGATTGGCAGTATCATACGATTAAATAGAACTAAGTAAATAAATTATTGTTATAATTATAACTAAATATTTCATAATATATATATTAGTATATTTTTCGAGACACGTTCATAATGCAGCAAAAATAAACACGTGCACACCACAAACCAAGAATTATTTTCTCGACGAAACTAAAACGTAAAAATAAATCTCGTTCTGACTCGAAAGCGATTTCTTTCGACTAGAAAAATGTATTTTTCTGTGGAGCATTGACGGTACCAGTATGTTTTGCTCAAATATTCCAGCAACATTCGACGTATAGAGCCATAAAATAACACGTTTCTAGTCTAGCCCGTCCGAGCGCTGTTCTAGAACTTGAAACGTGTTTTTAAACTCGCATGGGCGTTGTTTTGAATCGCTATACAATTTTTAATCCTTTAGGAATTTTCAAGCGTTGACTGATATTTATAAAATATCAATCTCACAGTCGAATTTGCTAGGAGTAATAAGATAATAATACTGGGTGTAACGCAACAACTGTATTGAAAATTATAAATACACTTTATTATTGTTTGTACTAATTTTTTTTTTATTGAACATTTGTAAAATGTTCTGATGTTAATAATAACACTACAAAGATACAAATTAAGATAAAACATTTCATAACAGTGCAGGTTTAAATAAATAATGTAGTAAATAATGTAATGTTATATTTGATAATTTCTTAGGGATTATGTAATCATACATCATGATTAGTGCAAAACCTCAATTTGTAAGGATCAAGCTGGTTAAATCGTTTCTAAATTGTCTCTTCTATCGCCACTTGAAGACTTTACATCAAACTACCAAATACCTTATTCACAGCAATATTAAAATTTACAATTGCATTACATTTTCGTTAAACTACAAATATCACAAAAAATAGTATGGAAATGTAAATTGGATCGAAATAAAGGGTAAATTATAAAGGGTAAAGTAAATTATAATAATATAAATGCTTTGCATGCTCAATAAATAAAGAAGCTTAATAATAACCAGGTCTCCATCTGGTTCGATGCAAATCTAAACTGTTTTTCTTTGCTCTAAAAAGATGTAAATAACAAACCGTTTCAGCGATTTTGTCATGTTTCCAAATTTTTCGCGCTCACATAAGAAATAACAAAAAAAAAACACGCGGGAACAGTTTATAATTGACTAATAGCTTATTAATTATTCTGAAAAAAAAATATATTTTACTTCTGTCGAGTGTAGTGTCAAATATACACGAGAAATAAGTTATGGAGATTATTTTTGGTATTTTCTTGATGAATGACTTCTGTAATCCTACTACTTTGCTCAGTAATGCCCGGATTGCTAACAATCCGATGTAGGAGCAATAAATTTATCAGGCTGGCTGTTATTTAAACCGTCATAAATTTTGATAATTGCCCCCGGTATGATGAATTTGTTGATTATAACGTTGTGCCTGAAGCTAGTAAATAAGCCATCAAATATTTAATGAATAGGTTTGCGGCTACGGTAGAGTGGTCTCTCTGTTATTAACCTCTTCATTTTAAATAAATTCTATTCGGGCTCTGACGGACTTAGGTGCTTTAGGAAACATTCTTATGTGGTTTCGTTATTTTCATATATCATTGTCATTGGTTTTACTACCAATTAGTGGGTATGTCTATCCATGGTGTTGATGCCATAAATCATAGATATTTACACGTGTGTCTTTGTTTGTAAATATCTACTGTTGTGAACATTAATGGCAATATATTATTGATTTATCTATGTGACTAGTAATGCCTGTTAGCTGTTGATTGGTGGACATGCACTGGTATTATTTGGTAGCGACATATGGGTGTTATTTATGTGTTTATTGTAACAATAGTACTATTATGGTTATGTATACGTTTTCGTACAATCTCGTCTGTGTATGGTGGCAATTGATTATTGTTGTAATTTTGGGCTGTTATTTTATTGTATTAGTATGTTTACGTGTATTATGTATATTAATAATTTAAATTTTGTTGCAGGTGGGTTGATTATATTATATTATTCTTGATTGAACTCGGTTTGGTATCGGTAAGTTAAAAATATAACGAATAATGTATTTAATCTCGCACAATGTGGTAAATTTGATAATATCGGGACATTATTAATAAAATCAATGCATTAGCAAAGGAACATTTTGCTATTGCTATCATTTGCGGTTTGCTCGATATTAATACATTTTAAAGTCATGTTTGTATTAATTAATGAATTAGTTACTAAAGAAGCATGAAAAACATATATTTTAGATTCATTATATTTTCCAATTTGTCCAAAATATCAAGCCTAATTATATTTTTTTTATCTAGAGGCGCTCTGCGGTGTTATTTTATTTGTGTATAACATTTTATTGATTCTGTAGTATTTAAAGTATTCGAAGGCTACAACGTAACTTAAACAATGAAAAAGAAATTTCACAAAATATATTTTTTTATGTTCATAAAAAATCCTGTTTTGAATTTTTATAGCGAAATAATACAAGGACACTCCTCAAATTCAGACAGGTTAAGGAATTTTAGTTAAATTTGTAACTGGAATATTTCCTTTTAAAGAAATCTGGCTATTCTTTTTTAAAGAATTTTTCTTAACAAATTTTCTCTTCAAGCATTATAGTGTTACAGAAGAACAGTTTCTTTTTACTTTATTTGGGTGTTTCAGGCCAGAATAATGATTTTTTTAATGGAGATGGCATGACTTCAACTGTTATCTCCAAAGCTGGTGTATTAATGCCAAAATCGCTACTCTCTGCTGCTAGTGTTGCATCATTCTGTCTTATTTCATCATCTCCAATGACTCCTGTCGATATTTATGACGGAATTAGGGACTATTAATGATCGTAATTCCGACACCCTGTAAAATAATTAGAGATTATTGATGTCCGTAATTCCGTCACTCGTGTCGGAATTTGGACAAAATGCGCACAATTAATTGTAATATAACAAACGATGTAAAATATGTTATTTTCTTGTGTAAAGACAGCAATAGAGCCATATGTATTACTTCTAACCATGTACACAATTCCCACACACATGTCTGATTTACGGACGTGCTTTATTTACATGTACCTAATTCTGACACTCCTAAATTTGTAAATAATAGTGATTGAAAGGGTAGTACACCGTATTATTATGAAAATATAAAGCATTTTTAGTCAGCCGAAACAGATTTAGAAAATAAACTGCTTCCGGGTTATGCCGTGTGTCAAGATTTGTTAATGCTGACGTTTCGCGAACCATGTTGCTCGCTTCTTCAAAGCTAATTGAATACTGAAGACCTACCAAGAAAGTCTCCCTTATATACCTGAATTTACACCTCACTACGCATATCTGGAGCTACCGCTCCATGTGGTTTTCCACCTGACCGCGTTAGGATCGATTTCCAGACCCTACTAATTGATGTTGTCAGGATGTTTGTAAATTTCGATGGCTTCTCTAATAAGCCTTCGATGATAATTACCCACCCTTGCCAACATCTTCGCGTCATCGAAATCCATTGTGTGTCCCGACTCGTGGCTGTGTTGAGCAACAGCGGACTGTTGAATCTTGCCTAGCCGGGTGTCCCTGCTGTGCTCCTTGATTCGACATTCGATGCTTCGTCCTGTCTGTCCTACCTAGCATGTTCCGCACTCACATGTTATCTTGTATACCCCTTCGTTCTTCAGGAGTGGTGTGATATCCTTTGGGTTAGGCAAAAGATCCTTTACCTTAGCTGGTGCTCTGTACCTTACCGTGATACCCGATTTCTTCAGTACTCTACCGATTCTCTCTGATACCCCACTTACGTATGGTAAGCAAGCGAACCCCTTTGACTCTTGCGGTTCCTCTGAGACTTGCTGTTTTCTTTGTGTGACACCCCGTATGTCAGACTTGGTGTATCCATTCGACGTAGGGCCCACTCCAAGTGTTTCCGTTCGTCGTCCAAGGCGCTAGAGTCGCATACCTTGTCGGCTCTGTTGAACAAAGTGTTAATAACACTTCTTTTGTGTTGGGGGTGGTGGTGTGATTTGGCGTTCAAGTACCGATCGGTATGTGTCTTCTTACGGTAGACTATATGTCCAAGTCTACCCGTTGACGTTCTGTATACCAGCACATCCAAGAAAGGCAGCTGATTATCCTCTTCTATTTCCATCGTGAATTTAATGGAAGGACTAACATTGTTCAGGTGCTTAAGGAACTCAGTAAGTCTATCTCTACCGTGTGGCCGAACCACAAAGGTATCGTCGACATATCTGACCCAGTGCTTGGGTTTGATATCCTAACGCGGTCAGGTGGAAAACCACATAGAGCGGTAGCTCCAGATGTGCGCAGTGAGGTGTAAATTCAGGTATATAAGGGAGACTTTCTTGGTAGGTCTTCAGTATTCAATTAGCTTTGAAGAAGCGAGCAACATGGTTCGCAAAACGTCAGCATTAACAAATCTTGACACACGGCATAACCCGGAAGCAGTTTATTTTCTAAATGATTCTGGCCGTGAAAGCCTACGTACTTACTAAATACATACATATTTGTTTTTATTTAAAAGAAAAATAAAAATAGGTTTGACAACCGCTAGCGACTCTTAAATATTATTTTAAATTGTGAAATAAATGCTGTAATTGTTATTGAGGTATATAACATTTTAACAAGGTCAAAAACATGTTTGGGCAAAAAAAATCCCAGCCTAATACTAATTTAAAATTAGTACCACAAATTTCACAAGAAAAATACTAAACATTTGGAAAATAAAGACCTCACAGTATTTGATAATATTTGATAATTTCTATTGTTAATTAAGTCACAATAAAAGCTATAACCTGTGTTTTCAGTAACAAAAAAAGACAGGGTTCGATGCACAAACATGTTCCAAGTAAAGTCAAATGGAAGAATACAATTTTATTTATAGCTATTATTTATATATATTTTTTTCAAAGAAAAACTGCTAGCATTGGCAGAGACATAACCAAACATATGTAAGACTTGTGACTTGTGGAATCTGCGGTCGGAATACAAAACTTTTCCCGCTCCGGCGAACAGATGCGTACGTCTAAAAATAGTCGGCATATATAGGTGTAGCAGGAGCGACTCAACGTTTTTCTGGTCGCTGATTCCCTGACAAATGCCCGTCACGTGCGAGTTGTTCCTTTTGATTTAGTACCACCGCCGGCAGAAGATTTATTTTTGATATGGTAATGCTATTGCGAGTGTTTTTCTTTCTCATTTCTCTACGCGCTGGAACGCATGTGGAAAGAGATAAACGGCTCCGCGAATTTTTATATAGTGCGTATCGTGGTTAATAAAGTCACTGGAAGAAGCATGGTGTTATGTCTACATTAATAAAATAGCTTTATATAAAAAAGGAAACTACGTTAATGATGTTAGAGAGATGACCTGAATTCGTGACCGACATTTATTTAGTTCAAAAAATTATGATTGTCTTGAGCAATAAGTGATTCTGATTCTTTGATTAAAGAAATTATTAGTTTGTTGAAGGAATTAGTGTGGACCTATAACTTTTCGGAGGGTACGGTAGAGCAAAATCTCGTGTCACCGCCTTTTGGGATGTCGCATATCCTCGACCAGTGGTTGGTTTTCCCAGACCTACATATAGTCAAGGTTAGGGTAGCAAAGTGTACGCTGATTCTGAATCGGAACTTGAACCTGCATGCACTGTGCTCTATACTGCCGATCACACGGCCTTTTTAGCAATTTAGCCAGACGCTTGACATCAACTGAGCGGTAGGCTTTCGCCGTCTACTATTTATACTCTAGATAAGGCCGAACTGCGAGGAGAGTGTTTATAGCGCAATCTAACAATACAGTTGGATGAGGTATTCACACTAAAAATATATTTATTTGAATCAAAGTATGATTTCTTTGGCGGAAGTAAACCTATTTTTAAGCCAAAGCATTTAAGCAAATCTCTTCGTGTACATAAATATATTTGTTTGTATTAAACTTAGATTTCTTAGAATATGACGTAAATGAAACGTCTGTCCTTCCACTTAAAACTTTCCCGGTAATGTTACCAATTAGGGCCGATAGATGGAACCGTTCGAAACTTTGTACCAGGTGGAAATTGAAATTGATCTACACTATATCTTGTACTCATTGTCAAAGTTTTCAATTTGTCAAAGTGCAAATTCGTAAGAAACAATTTGTGATAGGTGTAGATGTAATTATACTTTATTGCATACTAGTATCTACATTAATTTATTATGTCTGCAAACCTTAGCTATCTCTTAAATTTTGGTGTTGTTGTTATGCAACTAATTTGCTTGTACGACCAAATCTTATGTGTTGGATTACTCTGTAATTATATTAATTGGATGATTTTGTTAAATACATAATAGAATGACGTTTCACTTATTATATCCGATGTATTTTTAATGAAATGTTGTGACCAATAATTATTGTGTATCCCCATTTTGACTTAATAGAAATATTGTAGATTATTATATAATGTACGTGTGGTAAAATAAAAGGCGGCACACTTTTAACAATAGGGTATTCCGGTCATGTCAAAATTTAAGCAGATATTCGGTTTAACCTATTGTACAATTTATGAGGATTCATATAGTTAAGCTATGAGCTTTTTGATTTAGTTTTTCTATAAGATAATTGCAATTAAAAGTGCATTTCGTTTGAATTCACCGACCACCCTCGGAAATACACGATGATTACCGATCCCTAGTAGCGGTGGCAACAGCGGACAGCTCTCGAACAGCTGATCGGCCAAGTTGACGGTTGGCGACCCTGTTGTTTGACAACGAATAAAGGTACCTTTTTTGAGAGATGATTTGATCATTGAAACTTGAAGCCAAACATCTCTCATCTCGCTAGTCGGCAATGTAAAGAAAATCTTATCAGAAGTTACTGTTCTACTGCTGTTATAGCCCGGCACAGAACAATGTCGGCGTTGGAGTTTATACATTTTGAACAATTGTTCGATATAACCTCAATAACCAAAGCAGGTGTCAACAAACGAGCGATTCTAAACGTTGACACAACAGAAGACAAAAATTTACTACGTGCACCCTAGATATAGCAACGTTGTCAAGTCGCTCACTTCGAGCGGTCTTTGTGACGTCACAAAGACCAATCCTAATTCAAACTTCAAACAACGATTTCTCTTAATTTAAAACAATGTTTGATATTTTACTTGTGAAGTAGCAAACAGTAGCACCCATACTTTATAAAAAATGACAATTTCAAAAACACCGGAATACCCCATTCGATCTAATAGATATTTACTATACAGGATGTGCATACATTGACGGAAAAGCTATACGTGGCGATGTTCTTCGCAAAATTCTGAGTAGACTATCTATAATCTAAAATGTTGTACCGTGCTTCTTGAGTCTTCACGAGGTCTCCAAAGTGATGATATCCGATCTCTTGAATGGTGTTATTATTTGAAATCTATTGATGGAGAAGCTGCAGTTTAGAATAAAGAACAATATTGAAAATTTTTCTTTTCCTAAATGTTATCTTTCTGCCTAAAAAGTTTGTTTTTAATTTCGGTATTTCGTTAATTTTGTCATAAAAATACATTCGGCAACACTGTAGAACATGGGTAACTTAATTTTGGCATTTGTCACTTTTGACAGTTGTACCTATAATAAAATTAAGCAATTTGACTTGTTTGTGCTAATTTCGTCAGTTCTACCGTTCTACCGTGATTATTCCTACAGTTCATTAGTTAATTAGTTTATTAGTTATTGTATTTTACGTTATCTTTTCGTTCGTTCAACATGGAATATACGTTTAATGAGTATGCCGATATGTATATGGTATACGGACCCATTGTTTACAGTGCATAGTAACACGAGCGCCTGTTGGATTCAGCGTTGCCAAATCTATGTTTCTTTCAAATGGCTCCTGAGGGCACAGTAATGACGCTACAACATTTTAGTATAAAGATTGTTTACTCACAATTTTACGAAGAACATCGCCACGTATAGCTATTCCGCCAATTTATACACACCCTGTATAATATACGTGTGGTACATTATTTTTGGGAGTTATTCTTGTCAAAGAGAGTTTAGAAGAAAAAAGGGCATACCTTTTTCTTCATCAACACATATATAAAATATAAAAATTGTTTGTAATAAATATATTCTTTTGTATCAAAACATATTTCTTTGACGCCAACGATATTTAGTTCATTGAATGCTCTAGTTTATTTCCTTGTAGATATACATTTATTTGGAATATTTATTTAAGTCAATTAGTATATTTGGATACAAACACGTGGAGATTTTGCTCTACTGTACCCTCCGAAAAGTTCTAGTCAATAATAGGTCCACATTAATTCCTTCAACAAAGTAATAATTTCTTTAATCAAAGAACCATTTATCGCATTTTAACACAACCAACAATTTCGTTAATTTAAAAAATTATTTATCTTTCAGTCAACACAATGATAATTATTTCAACTAAATAAATCTCGTTCGGTATAATATACAAATTGTAAATTTTAACTGAAAACATAACTTGTTTGACACAAATAAACGTTCCTTCTACCAAACAATTATTTCAAAAAATTCATTTTTATCAACAAAGAAACATTTCTTTGTTTTTCCATTGAACGTCAAAGCTATAAAACTGCAATAATTGAATAAATTTTGTTTTCAAAACTGCATATCACTATTATACGTGACTGGCAGGCTTTGAACTTATATTCTAGTCGTAGAATTCTAGATCCAATTTATGAAATAGGTTCTCTCGCTTTCGAGACTTGAAAAGGGGATTTCGTATTCTGATCGCCTCACATGTTGCATCTCCTCCAAGGCACGAATCTGATACATATCAAGTTAAATTTGACGAATTATTTTGCAAAATATGCATGGGTTGTGTGTACGTGCATCACACCGAAATAACACGCTTGTCAACGTTTGAATAATGTTCACAGCCCGGCCTATATACGTCCATATTTTCATAACTTTGGTCGGTTCGGCTGGCACAAATACATCTCTTTCTACTAGCTAGAGTTTCAGCATAATTTCAATACCAATAATACACACAGAAAAGTGATTATTTGGAGCGAGAAAACATAATTTCTTGAATTTATTTACTAGATTCAAATGCATATTTACTTGGATGTAGAAAGTTAGGTATATACAAGAAATGCCACATACTCAATCTAAGGAAAATAATTTCTCAGATAAATGCTGTCGACAAATAAATTCTTTCTTTATAAGAACCAATATTGTATTGAAAGAAGTAATTGAATTTTTCGTCCGAAAAATGTCAATTTCTCCAACGAAGTAATAGTAAATCCATCCAAGTGCGTAGTGATCCAAGAAAATATAAGACATTTAATATAAGTAAGTATTGTTTACTGAATAAAAACCGACCAATTGTTTAACTGAAGTGATTCTCACTTCTTTCAAGTAATCCCTTTCTCTGGAATAAATATGCGCATTTTGTCAAGGCTCCCGCGCGTAGGGCTGGCGCCGTAAAGGAGCGAAACCTAGTACGAAAACAACAACGAAGTACCCGTAGGGGATGTGTCTTGTGATTAGTGTACAATAAACGTTTCAACACGGAATAATTTGATGTAAGGCACGCAACAGGTTAGAACGCGTAAGCAAATATAACATACCTATCTTGTTAATTAGCAATAGAAAACGTATTTGTGCCAAATCTTTAAAATTCTTACATTAAGTAGCTAAAAATATTTACCGGGAAAAAAATATACCCTTCATTGAAGACTGTTTGCTTCCTTCACCAGAGTAACAACTTTCTTATATCTAGTAATTATTCCAAGAAATAAAATTTTTTGGTTGGAGTCAATAATCTCTCGCGTATATACGAACCTACTAACTACTTCATCCAAGTAATTCTCTCTTCGTTCGAGAGATCACTTTTCTGTGTGTACCGTATAGTAATATCGGTCGTTTAGTAATATCATTTTCAATTCTGCTCCGGTCGTTTCTGAGATATTATTACGCAACACCGCACTGACGTTTTAATTAAAAATCCCTGCGGATCGTCGCGATTTATTCATTTGTTTGCGGTACGCTGCTAATATAAAGGTTCCTTTTGCCATGTGCTTTGGTAGGATTTTATTTATGATACATGAGGGAAAAGTTAATTAAATTAAAACCTTTTTGTTGGTTAAAACTGTATTAAACGTAAATAATTGTTAAACTAATTTTGGTCCTGGTCGGTGTTTAGAAGTTATTATGTCTTTAATACAAAAATTAAGCTAATTATTTAATGTAACAAAAGGGCTCTTACAAAGCGAGAGCTGGTCTATATTCTGCCATTGGTTGGTGATATTAATGCCCTGGTTTTGTCTTGTTTAAAGGGTGGAAGCATTGTGTCCAGTATCATATACCTGTAAAGCTGGATATCTGGTTAATTAATATTCAAGCTTGCCTTTCAGTCTTCTATTAATTAGTCTAATTTATGGGGGCTACCCGTCTTACTATTGTGCGGACGACTATAGTTTTCAGTTAAATGGTTTTCCAATTAAATGGCGATGTTAAAGATTTTCCAGTGACCGAACTTAGTAGAAATAACCGAATTATTTATGGGACGCTAATTGTTATGTCACGATTATCGGATGCTACAAAAATAAGAACAGACGAAGATTTGTAAAAAGTTTCAGCATTGTTAAGGGGGTTGAAACATATTATGAGACATTTTGTTATTTAAAAAAATCCTCGAACCCATCGATTTTTAATTATCAAAATGCACATTTTGGTGAAAAGTTCAATTTGCTACCATCACTAAGTTATGACGTCCACACTTTTTTAAATGGCAACCACATTATTTTCTTATTGATTTTGATAGATCTTTTAATTGTCTAACTGACATCAGAAATATTTTATGGCTTTACATAAGAAAACTTTCGAAAAAGCGACAATTGAAAATTGTAAAACATTGATAATTTTAGGAAAAATAGCTTTTGTGAATTGAACATGAAATTGCGTTTTGGGTAGAATTAATTGACCTGAAAATAAATCTGGACTTAAAAATTGGCTATCGCTCAAGGTTTTCGTATAAATTGGGGTGAAAATGTCCAAAAGCGCCATTTTGCTAATTTCTACAAATTTATACTAGCTGAACCTATTGTGCTAGTAACCTCAAAATGGTCTCATAGTAAACCTAAACCTACGAAAATAGGTCTTCACGATCGCGATTGACTTCAGAGGTGATTTTAGGTGCTTTCCCCGTCGCATAATGTCTTCCGCGTGACAGAATTATCTTGTGCAAACTACAGATTGCAGGCACAGACTCGTTTGAATACGAATTCGAGCATTTGATGCAAAAATCTGGTAAAAATGGGGTCGCAACATGTGTCTGAGATGCATTATTTATGACTCTATTTGTTATTTCGTATTTAATCATTTTTAATGGAAACTAGAAAATTCCCAACAACCAGTTACAAAACAGCATAAATGTTGCATAATAATTAAATATAAAAATTATTTTAAATTAGCACATTTAATGATGTCGTATGTTACTGGAAATCAACGTTAAGAATGTGTTCGCTATTTGGTAAAAATAGAGGTGCCTATTGCTACGTTATCAGTGCTTTTATCATTATCTCCTATATGTTTACTATGTGTCCGAACTTCCATGAGCGGCAGTGCATGTGGGAGAATTGTCAACTCTGAGGATGCATTTGTACAATTTCAACCATAAATGCCACATTTTGCCAAGCAGATTTTGCTATAGTTGAATTTTACAATATTTATTAATGGTTTTGCTAGTATATCATTTAATTCGGCTCTTTGCCCAGATGTCCAACATGATATACAATGAATCCAAACTAACACCATTGACTTAAAATATGTTTAAACTTACTTTGCCAGATTTGTAAATCCGCACAATTCAAATAAATTACAGTACCAACATACATAGTGCGGTGCATTGCCGTGTGTTGGCGACGTAAAATCTACATACATGTTTTGATGTAAACTTTATGGCCTGCGAAAGCTAGCGTTTTGTTGTAAACACGTGTTTGGCGCGCTGCAGTTTCAATAGGGCTGATTTGCGATATCGGCGTCGTATTTACGGCGACCATTCAGACCACCGCGACGTCGCCGTGCAGTTTTCTGGTTTGTCCTGGCCGGCGTCCAAAAAAGATGAGTCAACAGGCATTATGCACGGCCCGGGACGGTGCAAGGACGTTAGACTGTTTTCGCAAAGCTACAGGCACAAAACGCGATAATTAGAACGAAATTGACGAGTAGGTGTCAGAGATGTCGACGACGTTGTAATTAGTGTACTGAGATTTGAGATGTAATGGGATTTAAAGTTGGAAACCGAAAACAACTTTGGTTGCAGAATGGTAGTATTTTTGTTTTTGTAGTTAGCATTAGCAGGAATTGAACTGAAAATATGTTCCTACGTGTAATACGGATATACATGTATACATGTTGACGGAAGTTGATTTAATTGCGTGACTAAGTCAAAGTTAGATGTGACCATAAATCCTGAAAATTACAAATTTATACCTGTGTTATTTCGATCTGTGGATGTTTTCAAAGTTTGGCATTAATTTGGTTTAAGATCAAACTTTTTCTTTTATGAATTTTGTAAAAATTCTTATGGAATATAATATATTTGAGTGCGCGTCTGGCTCATAATTAGATGTGAGAATAAATCCTGAAAATTAGAATTAAATTGAAAGTTTTTACTGGTGTTATTTCGATCTGTGGATGTTTGCAAACTTTGGCATTAATCTGTATATGATCTGAGTTTTTTTCTGATATAGTTTTTCTAAAAACACTGATACAATATAATTTATTTGAGTGCATGTCTAGCTCATAATTAGATGTGAGAATAAATCGTGACAAAACACAAATTTCTACTGGTGTTATTTTGATCTGTGGACGTTTTCAAACTTTGGCATGAATTGGTATATGATCAAACTTTTTCTTATATGAATTTTCTAAAAATTCTGATGGAATATAATTCATTTGAGTGCACGTCTTGCTCACAATTAGATGTGAGAATAAATCCTGAAAATTACAGATTTTTACTGGTGTTATTTTGATCTGTGGATGTTTGCAAACTTTGGCATTAATTTGTATATGATCTGAGTTTTTTCTGATATAGTTTTTCTAAAAATACTGATATAATATAATTTATTTGAGTGCATGTCTAGCTCACAATTAGATGTGAGAATAAATCGTGACAAAACACAAATTTCTACTGGTGTTATTTTGATCTGTGGACGTTTTCAAACTTTGGCATTAATTGGTATAAGATAAAACTTTTTCTTATATGAATTTCCTAAAAATTCTAATGGAATTTAATTTATTTGACTGCACGTCTTGCTCACAATTAGATGTGAGAATAAATCCTGAAAATTACAAATTTTTACTGGTGTTATTTTGATCTGTGGATGTTTGCAAACTTTGGCATTAATTTGTATATGATCTGAGTTTTTTCTGATATAGTTTTTCTAAAAATACTGATATAATATAATTTATTTGAGTGCATGTCTAGCTCACAATTAGATGTGAGAATAAATCGTGACAAAACACAAATTTCTACTGGTGTTATTTTGATCTGTGGACGTTTTCAAACTTTGGCATTAATTGGTATAAGATCAAACATTTTCTTATATGAATGTTCTAAAAATTCTGATGGAATATAATTTATTTTAGTGCAAATCTAGCTCAAAATTAGATGTGAGAATAAATCGTCACAAAACACAAATTTCTACTGGTGTTATTTTGATCTGTGGATGTCTTAAAACTTTGCCAATAATTGTCATAAGATCTAAGTTTTTTCTGGTATGTTTTTGCTAAAAATTCTATTGGAATATAATTTATTTGAGTGCAAGTTTAGCCCATAATTAGATGTGAGAATAAATCCTGAAAATTACAAATTCTACTGGTGATATTTTGATCTGTGGATGTTTTCAAACTTTGCCATTAACTGATATAAGATCAGATTTTATTCTGATATAGTTTCTCCAAAAGTTCTATTATAATATTATTTATATTTCTAGGACGCAATTAGATGTGGGATTACTCCCTCAAAATTACAAATTTTGTAATGGTTTTATATTGATCTGTGGATGTTTTCAAATTTTTGCATTAACTGGTATAAGATCTGATTTTATTCTGATATAGGTTTTCTAAAAAATCTGTGGATGTTTTAAAACAAAAACAGAAAAAGCCAATAATTGGTATAAGATCTAAGTTTTTCTGATGTTTTGTTTTCTAAAAATTTTGATGAAATATAATTTATTTGAGTGCATGTCTAGCTCACAATTAGATGTAAGAATAAATCCTGAAAATAACAAATTTCTGGTGTTGTTTTCATCTGTGGATGTTTTAAAACTTTGCTTTTAACTGGTATAAGATCAGATTTTATTGTGATATAGTTTTTCCTAATATACTAGTATAATATTATTTATTTGAATGCATTTCTAGGTCGCAATTAGATATGAGCGTAATCCCTCAAAATTACAAATTTCTACAGGTTTTATATTGATCTGGGGATGTTTTCAAACTGGCATTAACTGGTATAAGATCTGATTTTATTCTGATATAAGTTTTCAAAAAATTCTGTTAGAATATAATTTATTGAGCTGCAGGCGTGGTCTACCATTAGATGTGAAAATTATAAATTTCCACTGGTGTTATTTTACACAATTAAATGTGAGAATAAAACCTGAAAATTACTAATTTCTACCGGTGTTATTTTGATCTTTGTACGTTTTCAAACTCTGGCATTTTCTTGATTGTATTTGATCTGATTTTTTTTTCTAAACTAGATTTTCCAGCGATGTAGATGTAATGTAATTTATTTGAGGCACTGAAAATTACAAATTTTTACCGTTGGTATTTTGGTCTGTAAGTTTGGATAGAGTCGGTTCAGTGTGCGATTTTACGTCATATACTATTTTCAAAAATGTAATACATACATAAGTACTCAAACAACACAACAAAAGTGTTTGGACACAACAAAAGTATTTGGAAAATGAAGAAGCACACTTCAGAAGCTCTTAATAGCCAGTGGTATGTACTGTAAGACATAAGAAAAATGTTAATTGCAGATTTAATTGGCATGAAACGGACACAGCGGTCGCACTGTACCGCCGTTGTATTTTCGTTGTGAGATTGATGCTGGCATTTCACGGTTTCGATTAACAGTACCAGATATAGATGCCTTCTGGCCTTGCGACAATAGTCTTTAACATCAAAGCGGATTCCATTTTGATGTTACTTACTTACTTTTGCTGTGCTATAAGGTTCCCATCGCTTGATATATGTAGGTCAATTTTGCTTATTGACAAAGCCATTCAGTGCCAATCTGTTTCCATAAAATTATGACTAAATTAGGTTTACATTCGCTTTATTTGTAACTTTTGCTTACTACACCACGTACATTGGCTAATTACTGAAGCACGTGGTGCTAATGCACAAATTTGGAAAGCACTTTACAGGTTAAATACATCCGCTTTTCTGCTGATCCTCATTGAGTGGCGTTTTATTCAGCAACAGAATATTATGCAACAGGGGCTATTCTATTCCCTGGGTATTATATAGTAGGTACACGCTTTGTACTCAGAGTGGGCTTTGCATATTTATGAGGAATCCAACTTTAGCTAAGTGATGCACTTGTGGAATAAACGCACAAGAATATTTAAGTTTACGAATAAACGATGTCATTAGTTAATTTTTGATGTCCTCAACGTTTTCGTGAGCTTTGGCATGTCAGTATTTTAGTCCATTAGGCCAAGCAATAGAGCTGCAAATGATTGCTTTTTTGACATAAAGACTAGCATAAAGGAAGCTAGTAGTATATTCCCACTGCCTTCTACTCGAAAATGCCATTTTTTAATTTTTTATAAACAATTGAAGACATGAGAATGAAAAGTGGCTAAAAACATAGGGATTCCTATGGTCTTTATCCACTTTTCATTCTGAGCTCTTCAATTATCAACAAAAAATGGCGTTTTTTTTACTTTTTTTTTTATTGTAAAAGGAAAACTATTGAAGCAATCTTAATGATGCAACGGGATGATGCATTTTTGAATATTAACAGCTCAAACTTTGCACAGTGGTAGCTATTCTCACATGTACTTTAAGTATGCAAAACACAATGCTCATTTGAATTTTTTTTCCATATTTTTGCGGAGAGCTGGATGCGTTTGAGGTCGTCCGATTGCAATTTAAAAAACGGATTTGGAAACTAGACGTGAATAGCAACAAAACGCCTGATTTTTCGATAAGACCCGTTTAAGTGGGTAATAAACTACTGAGATCATGAGCGAACATACGCCCGCGCCCGCTAGAGTGGTCCAGTGATGGGGGAAGTGTGCGATTAGAGGGGAAACGTATATATAGTAATACGCCTGCTTGTATTACTATAGATACACGCTTCCCCGCGTCGACCGCCCACCCCCCTACTCGACCGGTTTGGAGCGCGCGGCAGTTTTCGGTCATGTTTACAAGCATTTTCAGCCATTTCGCAACATTTTAACGCAAAATCAGACTAGACGTTTTGTAGCACAATACTTCTACTGTCTAAATACGTAAAAAAATTTAAGATCGGACCACCTCTGACGCATCCAGGCTCGCCGAATGATATTGCATACAAATAAATCGCACAAATCGCAATTGTGCAAAACCTAATCATTGGACAACGGCTGGGTTGTCCACACTCAAAGTACCCATCAATCGCTACTTTCACGCAAAAAGTCTCCGCTACAACTTTAAAAATGGCGGAGTTCAGAATTTTTTAAATAACGCACATTTTTCCGTTTTTTTCCGAATTTCCTCCGTTAATATCATGAACCCCAGGGTTCAAGCCCAGGTTAGGCAGGGATTTTAAAAATACTCCGTTTCCACGACCGCCGCACAGACAAGCCAACAGGCTTTGTGCACATCCCAAAAAAAAAAAAAAAAAAAAATTCAATCAAGTCCGTGCAGGGTTCATTATACCCCCCACATTTAATGTGGTGAGGGTATATTGAGTTTGATTCAACATTTGTAACACCCTTAAGGAGGTGCGGCAAAAATTCAACGGGTTATTCCTTGGCCTATTCTAAGAATATTTTGTCCTATGATGATTTTTGAAAAACTCCTTTGTTTCGAAGATACAGGGCGAACAAAATTTGCGGCAGTAACAACATTTTATTATCAAAAAGTACGTGTAAAGTTGCTAAATCTACAATAAATGTTCGAAATGATTTCCTCCAGCCTGGATACAAGCATTCAATCTTCTCGTCAATGACTGCCGGACTATTTTCAACAAATATAGAATATGGTTGTCGCAAATTTTGGTCGCACTGTATCTTCGAAACAAAGGTTTTTTTTTTAAAAATCATCATAGGGCAAAATATTCTTAGAATAGGCCGAGGAATAAGGGACATGTTACTGAATGGGCAAAATCGGTTCACCTGTTTTATATATTTTACGGTGGGGGTATTTGAAAATTTTTTACTAGTTTTGTTTACTTTCATTCTCTACAATTCGTCTGTTGAAAGCAAGATTCGCATCGGTTCAGTTTTTACAAGCGGAAAACAAAAAAACACGATGTTTTGAGGTTTTTTGTTTATAACAAATTAAGAAATGATATGTGCGAGTAGGAAACACATCACAATACATCTACGGATTGTTCCACGTGACCTGGGATCGTCCGCTTCCTGATTTTTGTCTATTTTTGTCACGCAAAAATCTCTATTGCCTGGTCTACTTATACAATCCGTATTAGCGTGTCATGACTAATGACCATCCATCAAATACAATTAACTCAAAAGATCATAATTTATGGTGGCGTTTCAAAGTTAAGAGTAATACCTTTGTTTAATTTACTTCGGAGAGGATTGCTGACAAATAGCGTTATTAATTTATTGAATTAATTACTCAGAAATATATCATCAGCATAGCACGAGGAAGGGAAGGACCCCCCCCCCCCAAAAGAAACCTGCGCAAGGAAAATTTTTAATAAACCTCCGCTATGCCGAGAAGGAAACGGATGTTTGTGTCAACATGGTGTGTAAAGAGACCGGAGATCGCATAATGCGCGAGCTCCAAGCCGTAAATCTCCCCATGAGATGCAAGTACATGCGACCGAAAATTTACCGTATCTCGACGGTAGTACGTAGCGGCGTAGCATTAAATTTCACGCTATCGTCTAATATTAAATTCGCCGCTAAATTAACTTCAGCGGCCCTAAATATTATTTTTGTAAACGGACGCGCCCCGGGGCGAAATAAAGGGGCGAAATAATAAATTTCTAGCTAGCGCCCGGTGACAGTACTGCTGACGATAATTACTCTGGAGTTTCGCGAAAATTTATGGCCGTTCTCGAATCGAAGCGGATATTAAATTTAATCTTCCCGATGCGCAATTGTTCCGAAACGATAGCGGAAACGTTTGCTTCCAGCTTGAGAAATTTTCGTAGAATTCAGTTGAGATGAGGTTCAGTAAATGAAAATGAGTCGTGACCCCCCCGTGTGGGCGATTTCTGCACGCAGAACATTGTTTGTGAAATTAACTGCTAAGTTGGTGGAACTTTTAACTTTATTTTTCCCTATAGGGTTTTCCAATAAAGCTCCTCCTTCGCAGGTGTCAGGATATCTGGTTTAAATCGCCGTAATAAAATGGCGCTAAAGGCTAGATTTTTCAATGCCTGTTTAAACCATAAACTGACTTCAAATATACAAAATCGGCATTAAAAAACCCAGTCCAAGAGATCTCAAAAATAAATGAGAAATGTATTTCTCATATATTGTTAACTCTGTCCTGAATACAATGGGATTCACTAGTCATTCAGTAATCATGAGGTCACTCAAACGTGATCTCCTCCATCAATCTTTACATCTAGAAGATATGTTTTAATTTAATTTAAATTTCATGAAGGGTAGTATTTTAAATCACTATTTAGTGTTATACTCACCTTTTGTACCTTAGTATACAATAAACTTTATTTATTTATTTATTTATTTATATTAAAAATCAATGATGATGATAAAACAATAATTATTTTCCCAAATTCAGACTTTATACTGACTTTGCCTGTTTTAAAAATGATGTAAATGGACCAAGAAAAATAGAATAGTTAGGGAAATTATTTCAGTTGAAAAGGCGATTGCACAGTCAAATAAAAATGACAAACTACCAGAGAAATTCTTAAAAATTAAATCTGGATCTCCACGGATTGAGGTACACAGAGGAAACGATGCCTAACTCCTAGTTGTCGGTTATTCCGCAGTAGCGTGTCACACCCGTCACGCCCGTTTAACGACTATACATAAGTAATGGGGGTTTTATTATTATTTTGATGCAACATTATAACAAAAAGACGACTCATCTTTTAGAATTGTTGTAGGTAGATGTTCAAACTGATAAGTTTTATGAAAAAACCCTTTTTAAATAGCCGTGACGGTCGTTACCAGCACAGCGATCTCTTGGTTTTGGTAACCTAAAATTAAAAATTCGCGGAATGACCCTGGTGTAAAGTTTCTATTCTAATAAAATTCATAAACAATTCTAGTTTTTATGTGGAGTTTACGCTAGCTACTATTATATTGCTTGTATCATGTGTAGTAGCTAGAATAAGCATGTAAATAAGCCAATAATCTTGTCAAAGACAATAACAATAACGGTAGTTAAAATCAAAGAACTACCTTACAATGTCACACAAACAGTTTTCTATATATATTGTGACATCACAAGATGCCAACTTGGTATTTTAAATTTTAGAAAAATATGAAAACCTATGAAAAAGGAGTTCTAAATAACTTTTTAAATAGAAACTATACGAAATAAATGACTGTAGAGTATGCTTCAGTAGAGGTTCAAAAACATTGCTAAACATTTGTTAAAATAGTCGAAATACTTGATGTTGTAAACAATATATCAAAGCTACCCATCTATTTTCCTTTATTGTAACGTTCCAGAAAACTCATTTTAATCTTTATAATTTTCAATGCTTTGATAGCACTGTAAGATAAAACGACGTATAAGTGTGAAACGTGCTGACAAATTGATGCTGCATGTGTTGCCTACATACTTGCGGTAACTCTGTAAGCTTACGCTTCACGAACTTGCTTTACAGCTCGGAGGCATTAGCTACCGGCGTTACCGCGAAGGTTTTTAACGTGATCAAGAATCCAATCTTGTTCCGAGAACACATCCACACTCGCACACGCGCGCGATTTCTCATTTGTACATCTCGCTGCTCCTCGGGGTGTCTTAATTTTACCCGCCCTGTTAACGCTACGTTTTTCTTTTTGCAGCCGGAAAAGCTTAACGTACACAAGAACGATTCGGAGAGCTGGGATTACACAGTCTCAATGGGTGAGTACCTTCTTTTTCTTCTTTATTTCTTTCTTTTTTTGTATTTAATCCTACTTTTATCTAACCGATATATTTTTATTATATCGCAAAACGCTATTCTCTCCATATTATTACACATATATAAACGCAAACCCAAAACATATTTACATAGGTGATACTTATATTATGATACGTACACAGACTTGTAAAAATACCGTACTAACCTTTTGTATTCTTGCTACGTCTTCTTAAAAGTATACTTAAATTATTAACGGTAATTTAAACGGTAAAGAAAGAAAAAGGTCCGGTCCTGTTCCGTGGCTCTTTCTTTGTGGTGTATAAATTTGTTATCGTGTTAAACGACATCGTGAAACAACAGGTCGGAGTTTAGTAGTTTCGGGAAATGATCGAAGCAGTTCTAAAATTTTATGGGCATGTGGTTAAACGGGAAAGACCGAAGAAAAGGAAAAGAAATTGAAGTTAATGCTTTCCGCAAAGTTTATGCTTTCCCGTAACGGCGTTAGGTGCACCAAAACGGCATTTCCGGTGCAATGAAACGCGTTAAATATTTTATTACTTGCCTTGTCCGAGCGGTAACTAGCTCTGTATAACTTATGCGGTTCGCTTCTGTGTTAAACTATTCAGGATGGTTTTGCATGAGAATAAATGAAAGGTAATTATATAATTAAATAATTATTTAATACTGTAAATGACCAAACCTACCGGTGATAGCACAAATAATTTGTTTTAATTTGCTTTACGTCCGCCCAGGAAAGTTCAATCGGATTTAATTCACACATGGCGGTAGTCGTAGAGGAACGTGCCATTCATTTCTTATAATCTCTCTTATATCAATATAAGATATAATTATAATCTTCTTATAATCAAATTTATTGTGTTTTTCTCTATCCTGACTGGTCGCATGCGAATTTATTTTAGCCATCAATTCAGTCTTCCTTAAGGATAGATCGTGAGGAACATGCATCTTTTGCAACCATGAACTCATGAACCCAAAGTTGCCACATTTGATATAATTTCACGGGCACAGCTACGGAGAATTTGACCCCGTTTTCTTGGCATTATTACCGCCGTGCCGCTACTGTGGTGATTGACAGTTCTTGATGACGTATGCCAAAATAAATCACAATAGGGTATTCCGGTCATGTCAAAATTTAAGCAGATATTCAGTTTAACCTATTGTACAATTTATGAGGATTCATAAAGTTAAGCTATGAGCTTTTTGATTTAGTTTTTCTATGAGATAATTGCAATTAAAAGTGCATTTCGTTTGAATTCACCGACCACCCTCGGAAATACACGATGATTACCGATGCCTAGTAGCGGTGGCAACAGCGGACAGCTCTCGAACAGCTGATCGGCCAAGTTGACGGTTGGCGACCCTGTTGTTTGACAACGAATAAAGGTAACTTTTTTGAGAGATGATTTGATCATTGAAACTTGAAGCCAAACACCTCTCATCTCGCTAGTCGGCAATGTAAAGAAAATCTTATCAGGAGTTACTGTTCTACTGCTGTTACAGCCCGGCACAGAACAATGTCGGCGTTGGAGTTTATACATTTTGAACAAGTGTTTGATATAACCTCAATAACCACAGCAGGTGTCAACAAACGAGCGATTCTAAACGTCGACACAACAGAAGACAAAAATTTACTACGTGCACCCTAGATATAGCAACGTTGTCAAGTCGCTCACTTTGAGCGGTCTTTGTGACGTCACAAAGACCAATCCTAATTCAAACTTCAAACAACGATTTCTCTTAATTTAAAACAATGTTTGACATTTTACTTGTGAAGTAGCAAACAGTAGCACCCATACTTTGTAAAAAATGACAATTTCAAAAACACCGGAATACCCTATTGCCCAATACAGCTAAGCATATAACATCTCGGCATAGTCATACATTCGAACTTGTGTGAATAATTGGACGTTCACTAGCAGGAGTGAGCGGAATCGTTTGTACTCTTTCTAGCATTGTTCTAAGATGTATAGAAAAAAATGCCGCTTCATAGCATAGGTGGACAATGTTACATTCCTTAGACCGCTCAACTTATCTGACACGAACAGTATATAGGTATCAAGAGACATTTTGTGGCGAAATTTAAAAAGGGATAGAAGACCTTTAGCAACAGAGTTATTTGTTGTAATATTGTCATACTACACAGATAGAAAATTTTGTTTAATTAAAATAAATAAGCATTGACTCAAAGAAATCTGGTGTTTCAATAGAGGCAAAGAAATATTTCTTTAAAATGCATTTGTTTGAAATATTTGTTTGGTAGAAAGAAAGTTTATTTGTGTCAAACAACTTTTCAGTTAAAATTTACAATTATAAAAATATGCAATGTTTCATACGAAATTACTCAGAAAGAAAGGATGAATCCAAACATGTATAAAACCAATATGGCGTCCATAAAAAAATTTTTAGACTCACATAATCGAAATGTAGACAAAAAAGTGCCTTTATAATGTCAAAGCGCTTTTTTGATTGGATCACAAATAAAGAAGTTGACCATAACTAAAAAATTACATTTTTTTTGTTTTTTCTAAATAGCTTGGGAACCGTTTGGAACTCAAAAGTTTTCTGAACAGATTATGAAAGAGCGCATAAATATGCACTACTTTGTCCATTTAACCGACTTTCTATCTCTAATAATAACAAAAGTACCCATACAATCCAACGTCTCCTGAGATACACTGTATATGAGTTTTTTCTTATAGAAGAAATTGCTATGCAGTTCAACAATTTCGTAAATGTGTTCAGCAATAAAAGATTCAGTTGACAAATTGTCAAGCGTGTGGAATGTAATTAAACAAGTGGAATGACTTCTATTTTTGAGTTGGTTAAAGTCAGGTACAAAAATGTACCATTTGGCGTGGCGCCAGACATTATTGTGGTATTTTTAGACGGAATAGAGTTTTATTTGGAATAGACGAGCGCCGGATATTAAGCGCCTATCGTAGGTATTCGATCGCGGCAAATTTAAATTTTTGCGCTTGAAATAATTCGTAACTGAATATTTGGATCATACTTCCTAAAGTTTTCTGTAACATTTGTTATTTGCTCCAAACTATACAACTTTAAATTACAATTTGACGAGTAAAGTTTTTATGATTTGTGATCAAATGTCTTTTTTTTCTTCTCCTTTTTTGTTTTTCTTTGTGCCAGTCATGTTAATTTTCTTCGTGGTTGTTCTCGACGAAATTTACTTTCGTTTTGAATGCCAAATTCAACATTAATTACGTACAAAGAGGCAAGTCAGGATATGGTGCAAATGATCTACATGCGCTACGTTTCAGTTTGCTCGTTCATTTGAGTGAAACGCAAAGTTGTGCTCTGCACAGTCGAGACAGATCAAGGAAAACTTTGCCGACGAAACTCTAGCTTTAATCCCAAGGTCCACAAATCACTCGTCGCCTACCGACTTGTCACATCTCATCCACTCCGCCGTTGCCTCAGGGTAGCGCAACTAAGATTTTCTTGTCCCGCACATCTCAGATATCCTCTTCTGCGCCAAGTTGGATGTTAATCCTCTGGCACTGGCAGTAGATCGCAACTGCCACCTAAAGTAAACAACACCGGTGCTCTGTTGCCTCCTTATATTAATTTTACTTAAGGCTCCCGTCTCCTACCCCCAAAACGCCAAAGTAACTCACGCTATTATTATTGCGCCAATCTTGAAATGCTCGCTACCATTTGATTCTGTAGGTCTTTATGCTACCATCGGAAAGGATTTCAATATTTACGCAGATTATTTATGCAAATTTTAGTGTTAAAAAAAATGTGGACTTCAAATATAGAAAAGCTTTCCGATGGTAGTGGCATCTGATTATTGTCTGCTGTAATACATTATAAAAGTACATTAAATGTTAACTATAAGTGCACAAGTTATTTTCTTCTCTACACTGAAAAAAATTTTGATGTGAATTTACAGTGAATTGCACAATCAGTGTAATTTTACATCTCAATTTCATTTTTACATTGTCACTGTATATTTACACTGTTATTTTACAAGAATTTGGCTGAAATATTACACCGATTTTAATGTAATTTTAAGTGGTATATGGGGCAATGCGTAATATTAGAACATCAATTTAAATGTAATTTTAAATGAAATATGAGGTAATGCGTAATAATTTTACATCTATTTCAGTGTAATATTCAATGAAATGTGCAGTATTTTTTATTTGTATAATTTTATTCTGATGTTGAGTAGATATTAGCATTATCTATCATATAATACAAAAAAAAACAATAACATCATGCACACAGTCAAACGTTACAATAGTACAAACGGTCAAACAAAATGGTATAGATAAAATTACTTGTAAAAAAAATAAATATGTAGACGTACATACAAGTATAAAATAGTTTGAGGGACATAAAAATACATTAAAACTACAGAGAAGCAATTAATAAATACTTAGCGTACGCAAATACTTAAACATAGAAAACACACGGATAAATATATAAATGCACTTCGGTCAACCATGAACACACGTACTCGTTCACTCTTTTTCTGACAAACACACTTGGTGCAAGATGTTCCGCATCTGTATCTGTAAGAACAAGGAAGCATATTAGACAGACACAACAAAGTTCACCTAATAATAAGATTGCACATTATCTTTCTGTTGGTATAAAACCCTTCAATCTTAAAGCAAATTTTCACAAAGAAACGTAGAAGACTGTACTTACAGCTTTCATCCAGGTATGGCGTTAACGTTAAGACATCAATTTGTAATGGCTAATTGTCATCGTTGGTTATCTACTAAGATGCAGTGTGACATGATATTATTTTAACCTACACCTACATGGTATCTAGATAAGTTTTAGTTCACTGTATCATTGTTACTTACCGGAGACAGAAATACAACGCGCCCAACTACATATTGCACTCGATGGTATGCGTGCCGGCGTTCGTTTGCAAAACAGCTGATCAAACGTAGCGCATGCGTCTGGGCGTTACAATATCAACGAACCCGCTATTATAATAGTAAAATCACAACATACGTTGTAATTTTACGAATTTAAGGTATATTTCCATTGCATTTTTACTAAATGATCATTGTAATTGAAATAAAGCAGCAATATAGTAATAGTACACAGACTTGTAAAAATAATTGGAATTACGTGCGATTTTTATACTTTCCACATTTCTATTGTAATTTTCACAATGATTTATGTATAATTTTACAGCAATTTTTCTCAGTGTGGACTTGCACTCTGGAGTATTGTAGTGCGTGTTTGTAGTGAGTTGGCAACCATGTTCACAATAGCGACGATTGTGAAAGTACTATATATTATATAGTACTTAGTATATATCAACGACTAGAAAACTCAAACACAATCCAGTTTGAATATTTTTACAAATAGAAAGCAATACATTAATTTCTTTAGGTGATACCATACGTCAAATGTAATAAGCACGAAATAAAAACAGACATGTTTATAGTAGCGCCATATACATCTGGTGATTTTTTATTTCGAAGCTTTGAAGTTCGCTACAGTTCACTATTTGAATTGAGGCGGGAACCTTAATGATTTTTTTCGTTGGCCACCTTTAAAACATTGAACGTGGAAATTTTGGTGGTGACTAATGAAAATATATACTTTTATATGTCTGTTTCAACTAACTAATGAGCGTGTTTTATTATGTTATTATGGCATCCCATTATGTTTTACGATTGGCTAGTTTACGGTTCATTATTATATTTATTATGTTCCATAAAGACATTGTGAAACCAACCAGACCAGATGCAAAATACGGGGATACATAATATTGTGCATGTGTTATGTTTTAAACGTAGTTATTAAACGTGATATACTGGTTGGTATATTTTAGTCCGAAAATATTTAATATTTTGAGTTGGGGTGATTTGATTTTGGCAGTGAGTCTTGTATTTTAACGATGTAGTCTACCGGAAGTGTACCGTAGGTTCGGAATCCCAGACTTAATACCCTTTGTAGAGATATGAAACTTTTACAGTGGTTTTCTGATGTAGTATTGCATATTGGAAAGTATATAAAGGTATAAAAATATTAAATAACGACATTGTTTTTTTTTGCTATACATTATTATTTTATGAAAAAGACTTTCCAAAATAGAACATTCAAAAATAGAAAGGTTTTACCTATGAACTTAGTTTGAATTATTTATCGTTTTTACGTGATTTCAAACCCGCGATTTAGAAATAGTTTCTTTATAAACACTAACAAAAATTTTCATTAGTGGGGTATACTTGCTCCTTAATACCTTAATTTCTTGACGTAAACATGCTTACTTTTTTGCCATATTTTGTACTTATTTTGTTATTTTTTGGACATTAGAATGTAACTTTCTTAAAAAAAGCTATGAAGAAACAAACACGTGACAATTGATTAAGGTGGTACTTCTTTACTGTTAAAGGCAGGCGGGACCACACCTGTTTCGTGATTTCATGGTCACGATTTCGCAATTTTAGCTTCTGTATAAAAAATTCCAGGCCATTTCGAATGTTCATCATATCCAAGGTTTTCCAATATCAACGTTTCATTTAGTTAATAATTCTATATTAACATTTAATTCCGTCAATAACAGGGTATTTGACTATTATTGGAAAACCATCTTAGTGTGTTTATTCCTTCACTCTACATTGTAAATGCATAATTTTTCGTAATTACTTCCTCAATATTTCATAAAAATCAGCGTTAAAAATTGAATCACAAAAAGTCCCGCCAAAACGATACTTTCTGTTGTGTGACGTCACCGGTTAGTAGATGTCAAATCGGCCCATATGGTCTGTCAGCATCGGCATCGTCGCCGTTTGGTAATTGTGTTGTATGATGTGTTGTTTTCACAATTTCTACATAAAAATGGGTTATAAATGGTGTATAAATCCACAATGCAGAAATACGTCAAGAAAAACTCCGGATAAACTATTTGTAGCTGTTCCGCAAGATTTGAAACTGCGAAGAAAGTGGTTGGCTCGTAGAAATCCAAATGAAATAAATAGCCGCCAATACAAGTGTTTTCTGTTGTGAAGATTACTTCGACATAAGTAAAACTGACTAGAATAAGTTATCTATCGTATTTTCGAACCAGGTATTATCTGATCTGACAGCTTAAGGTTAGGGCTATCCTAACCTACAAAGTTATGGTTACATGGCGCTTTCGTGCTATTAAATTCAAACGGGAGAAGCATAAGAGCGCGTTCGGATAACCCGGTATTGTACGGTGAGAGTGACGCGCTGCATAATAGGCGGACTAACGTCATACGGCGTTTATCTGCATATAAGAGAGAGACAGCCGACCCAAGTTATCTGAGCATTGCTCTCCCCATACCCTACCATGACAAACCGAAAGCGCTCTAAGCGTACTAACGAATGACATCACTGGAGACTGAGCCAATTACAGAGCGTTTTCAATCACGTGATAGGACGTGAATAAAATTCAATTTTAATTTTGGTTTTTCATAGAAATAAAGCATATTTTTTTTTGAAAAGTAATAACAAATAGTTTTCTTAAACTGTAATCTATTAGGATGACTATAATACATGCCATATTTTTAATACAGTCAAATACCCTATTGTAGTTTTGTGTTAAATATTCTACAAAACGTCTGTGCAACTCTTCTTCTAAACTTATTTCAGGGGTAGTGAGATAAAAGTAGCACAAAAAATCCCCTAAATTGAGGCACTCGTAGTTTGACAACCGCTGTATACACCAAGAGAAAAGATTTTTTGTTTTTAAGAAATATATTCTTTTAAATTTATCCTTTTGGATCAAAACTTATTTCTTCGACGTCAACAATAACTACTTCTAGAAAATAACCTGCTTCCGGGTTATGCCGTGTGTCAAGATTTGTAAATGCTGACGTTTCGCGAATGTTACTCGCTTCTTCAGAGCTAACTGAATACTGTATCAGTACCTTAAATTGTAGGATAACAGGTCCATGGTTCTGAAATAAAATACAATTACAAACAAGTATTGATAAGAAATATTAAATTAACAATTAATAAGCAATAGAAAATGGGCAACATTTGTTGAAAATTTACACAATATTTGATATTTTAAGTTCTGTCGAGCATACCGGGGTCACGACCGTGGTAGTAGCCACGGTCGTGACATAGCAGAATGTGTAAAAGATGGCACGACCATAAAAGCGATGGCGACTTTTCATCCTAGCGTTTGTTTCATGCTCAAACGATTTGACGATTGTGGTCGAAAATTTGCCAATGATAGCAAAATATATTTACAAAAAATTGGTATTTGTATTGGTATTGCTTTTAATTATTTGTCATTTTTTATACAATTTATCTTTATTGAATTTTTTATACAATTTATCTTTATCGTGGATAAGTGCAATACTGAAGCTGTAACATATATTACATGCGCGTGAAAATGTATGTTGAATTTGTATTGGAATTTTCTGTCGACACTTCAGACAAAGTTCTCCGTAGTTGCAATAAATAGATGTCGCGCGAATACATTGGTTAACCGTCAAATATCCTTACCTTTATTTATTTCCCATTTTTTATACAATTTATTAAAATTGTCGGTCGTAGGTAAAATTATGTACAATACTCGAGATGTAACGCATATTACGTGCTCGTGAAAAATAACAAAATAATATACTATAACCCTTTCAAGCTGTTAGCTTCGATGGCTGAATTTTCTCGCCTATCCCAACATCTGACAATATAAAGCAAAACAAGTGCTTGATGTCCTTTCTCACGTAGCGCCATTTGCAGCTCAAGTACAACTCTTGGGCTCGTTGAGGTGTAAAAATCGTTATTAGCTTAGTTTAGCGACTTGTAGCTTCGAGCAGGATATTATAGTTAAGTTAGATTAGTTCGTTATATAATTCTACTTCGTCTATATGCAAATTTCGACAGGATATTGCATTCAATTAGACATCTGAATACTCTTATGGACAATAATAACTCATAGAGTTAGAAGCCCGGATTACCGGACAAAACCTAGCTGAAATTACGTGATTATTATTCTGGTGTGAACTTTATGCAAGGTACTACATAAATGAACGTCCATACGTACATTATATGAAATAACGTACGTTATATGAAATAAGCAGTGCTCCGAGGTGTTTCGTAATATAATTCAATAGCCTCGACGTCCAAGAAAAATATTTTCAAGACGTTTTGACTTGCAATAACAAGAGTTCAATCAATACCCGGGCGAAATACCTATCGCCGGCGTAAAGGTGATTTCGAGTTTCAATACTTGGCGGTGTTCCAACTATCTCCTCCGTTATTGAAACTGAAGCAGCGAATGTGAAGTTTATATGCGCCGGGGTAAATATTTACTAATTACCGTCAACGTACCTATAGCGGTAATTAGTATTCGATTTGTGTATATATGTCTTCATAACGTGTTTTTTTTTCGTATAAGTATTTATTTACTTGTGTAACTGTTAATTGCTCATTAATACTGAATGTACCGATCGAATTGTACTGGGAGTTTGTGATGTCGATGAAAATAGCTGCCGGTGATAATGCCGTTTCGATAATCAGATAATTGTGTTAATTGACGTATATACGACGTGGCGCATGTCTGCTGTCTGTAGTTGATATCGTGACGTCTAAATGCTCGATGCTGTAATGGATTCGCATCGTGATTAAATGTGGGTAATTACTGCAGACAGTGAACAAGTACGACATACCCAAAATAGTACACTGTTCAAAAAATTAGGGGAACTTGCGAACACGTCGGTCAAGTTGATCCCACACGTGTTCAATCGGATTCAGGTCAGGACTTGAATTCCACGTTCTTGTCAAAAGTTTCTGGTGATGCCGGCGGTATGTTGCTTTGCATTGTCCTGCATTAGGATGAAATTTTGATCGACGCCATATGCACCAGGCACCACATGGTCCTCCAAGATGTTTTCGATGTAATTCATGGCATTTAGTCTACCAGGAACCACAACAAGCTCAGTTATGTTGTCTATACTGATTCCAGCCCAAACCATCACAGATCCACGACCAAATCTATCCACTTCATATATAGTAGCGGCTGCGTAGCGTTCACCAGGACGTCTATATACACGTACTGGACCGTCGCAACGAGTTAAACGAAATCTGGACTAGTCTGTAAACAGTACAGGCGTCCAGTGACGAAGTTGCCAATCTCTGTGATCCAGAGCAAACCGCGTTGCTTTGTGATGCTGCGTAAGGCGTGGTGCCCGGACAGGTCTTTTCAAAATCGCTTTTTTTAAATCTGTTTCTAACAGTTTGATTAGAAATTTCTATTCCAAGTGCTCGTCTTAGGTCGTTTAGGAGGTCTCGTGCTGTGGCAGTACGCTGACGTAGAGAGGAAAGGACAAGAAATCGGTCTTCATTTTGAGTAGTTTTTCGATTTTGACCTTGTCCAGCTCTTCTAACATATTGGTCAGTCTCCCGAGACCGATTCCATAGACGCTGAATAACAGAAGGGGAAACTCGAAGCTCCCTATATAGACGTCCTGGCGAACGCTACGCAGCCGCTACTATATAGGAAGAGATTAGATTTGATTGTGGATCTGTGATGGTTTGGGCTGGAATCAGTGTAGACAACAGATGTGACCTTGTTGCGGTTCCTGGTCTTGATCAATTTTCAAGTCTTCAACTCTACGCACCTAATTCAACATAAGAAATTGTTTAGCTTTGAAAACAAATGTCCGTGCGGGAATTTAGTAATAAAAACAAACCCGTGTAAACAAGTCGTACGTGAAATATTCAGTAGGTAGCAAGATTGGTTTGCCGTGCGGGAATGGTTTATTTACAAACTCATTTCGCTCGATCGAAAATAAATACCAGCGCCTGATTTCGTCCAATCGACTCGTATAAAATAAATTTCAATGGAATGAGTAATCTCCACACGAGGAATGCTAATTTATCACCCTCTTCGCGGCGTATCGAACTTGTTGCAAACTATAAATCGCGCACCGGTCTGCCTGTGTGGTAAATAAACCCTTATAGCCGTTTTACACTACGCAATTTAGTGTGCAATTTAGTATACAATTTGTGCAGTAAGTACGTACAACAACATTTCAAATAGAAATAGTGATTAATTTTCTTTTGCTGACTAGTTTCTCTAGAAATTGAACCATTTTCTGTTTGCAGATTTCAGTTGCTTAACAACTTCTTGTGTAACTTCTTGCACAAGAATTGCGTAGTGTAAAACGACTATTAAACGCCGGTAGGCAGCAAGAAATCTAATTTCGTCATGGCGCGTTACGCGGATATACTTTTCGAAAGAGCGCGCGAAGGGCCTGAACGAACAAAAACGCCCTCTGACGGCGGTGGTCGCGTTATGAAAACCGGTTACCAGCAGCGGTGTGCGAGAGAGGCCGGTAATTGTAAGGCGACGCCATCCTTAATCACATTTTAGGTGACGTGTCCTGTAATTTTCCTGGTCCCAACTTGAGGGTATCCTGAGCGAATAAAAACTTTTGACACTTGCCAAGAAACGCGCCCCTAACCGAATGAAACGCAGAAGCGGTGGTGGCATTTGTAAAAATGTAATTTTAACATTTCATGTCCCAGGTGTTTTTTTTTTTGTAATAGGGCGCAGAAGGCAGTTTATGTGTTATTAGAGAAATTGTGGCACAATTTTGTTGATGTATTGAGAATAGTTTTAGTTTAGAGTTTTAATAAATAATACATACTGCTGTTGTGTTTCTTATGTGAAATTATGGCAATATTATAGTAATTCTAAAGGATATTTTTCAATTCTCCAGGAAAGGTACGATAACTTAACGGCAAAAGAGATTTACTACAATTCAAGTGACTGTTTTTTATCACATTGTGGCTTGATACTTGATACATCAAATTTAATTTAAAGAGTTGTTTTGGAACGAGTGCGCCAATACGTCTTATAAAACGAGTGTAATATACTATTTTTTCTACTTTGCGTCATTAATTTTATATAAATTTAGAAATTGTGGTTACTATATCGCGCTAAATTAGAATCTAGGGTATTTTGCGGGTACCACGTGGCAGCACTGTAGTAACTGTCAACTTCGTTAAGGATGAGATCGATGAGATAAAATCATGACTAAATCTAATTGTGAATAATTTTACTCTACTTTAGCCCACAAGTTTGAATAAATATTCAGCGAGGTCGCAACGATGATCATAATGGAGCTTGGGGCAACACTTTTAACCCTACTGTGATAAATACATGAAACTTAACCTAAAAAGTTAACAACTTTAAAATAGTTGTTTCATAAGTATAATAATCAAAATAGAAGTGTTTGGCGGTGACTGATTAGTTACTTCGAAGAACAAGAACTTACTAAAGAATTGTTATAACGCTTAACGTTCAATAGCGGTGTCTACCTAATTCCTCTACGTAGCCGTTGCGGCTTATATATTTACAAGCACTTATAATTGAAACCCTATTCTAATTTCGGCAAAGTAGTTTATAAGAATAAATTATACTTAGTAAACTTACATGTGATGGAAGTAATACAAATACGTTGCACACAACCAGAACTAAGACGAAGTCCAAAGCGACGGACAAAAACGAATACGAATTGAATCGAGCATTCAAGCGTCCAAAATATTACCGAAAACTTATACGTTACATAAACTAAGAAATCCTGTACACTTTAAATGTACTATAGCTTCGTACGTGTATGCTGATAAACCATTTATTGCGCATATACAATCTCGCAGCAGTAATTAAAATCGTTCATATCTACGATGTAGGTTTGATCTTCGCTTAATACCTTATTAAAGTAAATGTGGTCCTTGAATTGTATCTGAAAAGGGGATTTGATGTTTAGTTGAAAAGAATGATAACGATCACTTACCAGAGTCGTAAAACATCACCGAAAACGTCATGCTGGCGTATTTTGATGAACACAGCAAAACTAAGAAAGCCCCAATCCTTTGGCCATACTATAGCAGGCTACACCCATGTTTAAATATGCATAGAATATTGATATTTCGCAGTTTATGCGATTGCAAGCGATTAAGAAGATACAGTGTGTGGTTATGTTGGGTTATGTATTGTACGTTTGACATATGGCATTTGATATCAATGTGTACCAATCTTAGACAAAAATGTTACTGTTTTCGGTATCACAATGTGTTAATTGTAACACCGAAAACAGTGTTACAATGTGTGCATTGTGAATGCAAAGTAGAAAAAGCATTTACTTTAAAAAGTCTCTGAATTTCATTACGAACACATGCAACAACTTTATATACTTCTACTAACTTATTTGTATCCCCAAAATTCCACTCTACTAACGGACACTATTACTTGAATTCCATTTAAAAATATTAACTGCCATCTGCAGTTTTATTACAACAGGTAAAAAATCTGATGTGGCAAGGCACATGACTTTATCAAAATTTCTGACATATCCTGGCTACTAGTTTTAATGCAGTACGACCGATCTCGATTAAATAGAATTTGCTCATGCAGCAAAACTATTGATTGTACTAAAAAAATTCATAGTCATAAATTATTCAGAATTTCCTCTGCTTTAATTTATTATTTAACTATTGCGACGAAATTTCAGAAATGGCGGCTTATTTGCAAAATCTTTCAAAAATGCTAAGACTAAACCTCCAGTTCCTTTTGACCCTTTTCAACAGAAAGCTTTTCAGCTCTAAGTTTGGTCATGAAACTTTTAAATATGTTAAATAATATGATATAATATAATAAATAATAATTTAAACAATAACGTTTAAATACTATCAAGGTAGGTAACTAAGATTCTTCAAAATGTACAATTACCGGCCATTCTTCATGGTCAACCCATTATAATTTTTCTCGCGTTCTTTCTTTCAAACTAATTTCCACGAGAGATGAAAAGATAACAAAATAAAAGGGGGAGAATTAATAATTCATGAGCTTTCATCTGAGCTTGCGGTTGGGGGATATCTCAGTCGTACTCTTCGTCACCCCACTTGAGGTGGTCTAAATTCCTTCTTCCAATGGCATAAAAGAAGTAGATGCGACGATGCTGCCACCACACGGCAGCGGCAGAAGCTCCGAGGTATCGTATCGATTTAAGCATAAATCGGCCATACTAATTGAATGAATATCAGATCGCGCGCATACTATATACATCAGACTGGCTCGGAAGCTATTTTCGACCTGTTATGCACATTTCCGTTATTCTTGCACACACGTACACCCGGAGACGAAATGTTTAGATTTTAGCCGATGCAACCAACGTGAGTACGTCAGAGATGCGTAAAATGCCAACCGAAGGTTAAAAATAACCACATTCATGCGTTCAAATATTATTAAAATATTCCATGATTTATACCGTCGATTAATTTGAATCGTTTAACCGCCTTAAGACCCAGTTCTACCTCTCGTTATTGTTCAAAATTTATGAAATTTTCAGTGTAACTTCTTAGATAAATAACGAGTTGAGCTGGATGAAAAATAATTCTTTTGGAAAGATAAAAATTAATTTTACTTCTACATCTTTGGTTTTTTTTTCAAATATAAAACATCTAGCCGAACTCATGATACAAAAATTGATTTTTATTTAAGTACAATTTTAACGCAAACATTATAATTACGATAATAAAGCGTAATTACCAGAAATGTATTTATTTGCCCATATTACTGCTGGCCGGTGTAGACAGTAGACGTTAGGAGCTTTAAACACCGCGTATAACTGGTGACTACGGATTCACGGTGGTGGGGGACAAGCTGACCACTCCCAGCAAAAAAAAACATCGCAACTAAATATTTAGTTTCGGAGTTGCGATGTTTTCGGAATGGAAACCGCATGTGTGCATTCACAATGCACACATTGTAACACTGTTTTCGGTGTTACAATTAACACATTGTAATACCGAAAACAGTAACATTTTTGTCTGATTGGTACACAGTGATATCAAATGCCATATGTCAAACGTACAATACATAACCCAACATAACCACACACTGCATCTTCTTAATCGCTTGCAATCACATAAACTGCGAAATATCAATATTCTTATACATATTTAAACATGGGTGTAGCCTGCTATGGAATGGCCAAAGGATTGGGGCTTTCTTAGTTTTGCTGTGTTCATCAAAATACGCCAGCATGACGTTTTCAACTAAACATCAAATCCCCTTTTCAGATATAATTCAAGGACCACATTTACTTTAATAAGGTATTATGCGAAGATCAAACCTACATCGTAGATACGAACGATTTTAATTACTGCTGCGAGATTGTATATGCGCAATAAATGGTTTATCAGCATACACGTACGAAGCTATAGTACATTGTAGAGTGTAGAGGATTTGTTAGTTTATGTAACATATAAGTTTTCGGTAATATTTTGGACGCTTGGATGCTCGGTTCAATTCATATTCGTTTTTGTCCGTCGCTTTCGACTTCGTCTTAGTTCTGGTTGTGTGCAACGTATTTGTATTACCTCCATCACATGTAATTTTACTAACTATAATTTATTCTAATAAACTACTTTGCCGAAATTAGAATTGGGTTTCAATTATAAGTGCTTGTAAATATATAAGCCGCAACGGCTACGTAGCGGAATTAGCTAGACACCGCTATTAGACGTTAAGCGTTATAACAATTCCTTAGTAAGTTCTTGTTCTTCGAAGTAACTAATCAGTCACCGCCAAACACTTCTATTCTGATTATTATACTTATGAAACCACTATTTTAAAATTGTTAACTTTTTAGGTTAAGTTTCATGTATTTATCACAGTAGGGTTAAAAGTGTTGCCCCAAGCTCCATTATGATCATCGTTGCGACCTCGCTGAATATTTATTCAAACTTGTAGGCTAAAGTAGAGTAAAATTATTCACAATTAGATTTTGTCTTGATTATATCTCATCGATCTCATCCTTAACGAAGTTGACAGTTACTACAGTGCTGCCACGTGGTACCCGCAAAATACCCTAGATTCTAATTTAGCGCGATATAGTAACCACAATTTCTAAACTTATATAAAATTAATGACGCAAAGTAGAAAAAATAGTATATTACACCCGTTTTATAAGACGTATGGTGCACTCGTGCGCCTATTTGACGTCTTATAAAACTTGTATAATAATATACTATTGTCTAATTTGCCTTGATCCCGAAAATAGACTGACAGACGGAATTGACAAAAGTAATTAGAGCATGTGGGCGGTTGGTTGGGACGTGTGGGTTTTTACATAAATTTAAAGAGGATTTCGAATAAATTTTGTTAGAGTAGACCCCGAGGTGCCCGAATTTAAATAATGTCGTAATTTGCATCCATTTAACGCGTAAATACGGGTAGCTTTTTGTTTATCAACCGCAACGCTAATGTGCCAGAAACGCTTTTCAAAGGTTTTCGCAATAAAACTGAAATTTCGCGAAGTTAGCGTAACCCAAGGGATCATAATAAACGTAAAAGAAAAGATATATTGTTATTTAACTTGGACACAAATGTGTAAATTTTTTATTATCATTTTTTTCAGAAAATTTTATTCACAAAAAGCAAAAAGCAGGATTACGGATTACTAAGTACTAAATTAGTAAATACTTTTTTCAGATAACACTTTTGCATACACACAGAAAAGTAAATACTTCACTCAAAGCAATATACTTTCATCCAAGTAAATGATTAGTTTGCTATAGCCGAAAGATATTTTCTCAAGTTAAGAATAAAGAGATATTGTTGAATTGAAATGATCATATGCTTGTATATCTGAGAAAATATTTTCTTGCAATGAGGATAGATATTATTCATTCAAGTAAACTATTCTCACGTTGAGAATAATGGAATTTTCTTAAAGTGAATAATATATGCTTGACAATGAGTAAATATTTTCTTGAAATGAGTATAGATATTATTAGTTCAAGAACATGATCATAATGTATTGAATAGAAATTACTGTTTTAGTTTTTTTTTTAAAGGTCGGTAATTGTGTGAAATAAGTAGACAATAACTTAGCGAATGATATTTGTTTTATTGTATGAAATTTCTTTTCTTAATTACATATATACTTACCTATTTATAAATTATCACTACCTACAATATCTAAGGCATGGAAAAAAACACCATATTCTATTAGCCATCAAATTATTTCCATTATATTATACAAGTAAGTTTTCTGTGGCATGTATGTTGTTTTGGTGACCACTATATGGCTAGGCAAAATTTACGTACCGTGTGCGTCACAAGTCACAACTACGAACTGCGTCGCAAATACGTTGAACATAAGTACTGTAGGCTATTCACGCAAAATTAAAACTATATACTTTCATAATATTATAGATCGCGTAGTGATTGCATACAGTACCTACAAAATTAGTACTAACATATTGAACTCTTCCCGGACAATACTCGGTAGTCAGCGAACACGACGCCATAGCAGACCCCAACTAACTGAAGGCAAAGGCCGATGCGAAAAATCTTAAATCTCGGCAACGTTCGTGCACGTTTGAGTGTAAGTGCGCAAGCGCGTTGCAAGCAATGGCTTACGTGATTCAAGGTATTGATCAACTTCTTGAATTGAGAATTTAAACTACCTGGTTTGAAAATTATATACTTAACCGAAACTAATAACTCTGAGATTGGGATATTCTTGAATTGTGAGAACAAGGAATTCTTAAATGAAAGAAATTGTTTCAAACCAAGTAAATATTAACTTTCATCTAAAGCAATAACCGCAAGTAAATAATTTTCTCACGTTTTGAGAGTTTTTCATGCTTTGTTAACACACGGTACATGCAAGCAGATAATTACATTCCAATAATTGCATTTTAAGCCAATCCAGACTCTTGTACAAAGAATAAAATTTCCTGAACAATTGATAATAAACATTTTTCCCATTTGTGTTCAAGTTAGTGCCGGTCACGGTAGTATCTAAGAATTCTAATACCTATTGGAGCAAAACAGCACTAAATATCTGTTTCATTCTTAATTTTGACAATGTTTATCACCTACACAGACTGACCCATATTTAATAACCTTAAACAATAACAAAACTACCACAGCCAGCTGGCACCGGTTTTACAGTCAAACTAAAATTTACACCTAGCATAAACACTTGCGCAGTAAAACAAATATTAAAAGTAGTGTACAGTTTCCTGAACCTTTTGGTAAAAAGAAACCCGATTATACACTGTTCAAAAAAATTATGGGAACACTTTTTCGAAACCTATAACTTTTTAAATAATAGTTCTAGGCAAATCAAATTTGGTATACTTTAACGGCATATATTTAACTAAAGAAAATTACAAAAACAACTCTTAGTTACAACTTAAGTTACACTTAAATATGTAAATTAATAACGCAAAACAAAATGAAAAAAATGTCAAGTATGCATTGCATTCACGTATGAAAGCCTACTAAAGATGACCAATGAATTCAGTTGTCCATTTTCGTTGATTAGAAACGTCAGTAGAAGTAAAAAGAGGCATCTTAGTGAAGTGCAAGTTGCTCGTGCTGTCGCCATTATTCAGCATGGCCACTCTGTTCGACATGTTAGCAGGGGCCTTCGAGTTTCCCCTGTTGTTATTCAGCGTTTATGGCATCGGTTTCGGGAGACTGGCAAATATGTTATTACAACTGAATTCATTGGTCATCTTTAGTAGGGTTTCATATGTGAATTCAAAGAATACTTGACATTTTTTCCCTTTTGTTTTTCGATATTAATTTACATTTTGAAGTGTAAATTAGCAGTAACTAAGACTTGTAACATTATTTTCGTAATTTTCTTTAGTTAAATATATGCCCTTAAAGCATAACAAATTTGATTTGCCTAGAAATATTATTTAAAAAGTTACAGGTTTCGAAAAAAGTGTTCCCCTAATTTTCTTGATCACTGTATTTGGGATAACATTATTATTTTTTCTTATATCCCACAGTCCGCACACAATCCGAAATAAAACCACAACTTTGACCTTATTACTTATTTCTACGATAACACTCTGAAGCTCTGGAGCTCGTTTACTAACAATTTCGGTGCCGGAATATCATATCAAAGCGCGGGGAACAAAGGGCGATGCGTAACTCCGATTTTAAATTGGATTCTCCGTTACAGTCACTGCGAAGAATTCAATTCGCCAGGAAATTACTTCTACCGTTGCTCGGGCAAATGTTATTACAACGATAAAAACGTGGATTTACTTCGGGTTCGACTTATAACTAGGAAATATTTTATTTAGCATTCCTCTTTGGCAATCTCGAACAATATTATATCTGCAAATACAAGAAAATATTTAGTTTAGATACAAATGTAGTTAAAGTTCTGAAATCTTGTGAATAGAAAAATACTGCACTTTTGAATATATCTACAAAAAATAGTGAGAAAATTTTAAGTAACAATGAGGTTATTTTTGACTGGGTTGAGATTAAGAAATGAAGTATAATATTCTAACTGCAAATTAAAATTTAGAAAATGACATATCAAATAACATAGCACTTAAAATGTTTTAAAAAGTTTTATTCTAATCTTATTCCCTGGTTATATGACGTCACATTGATTCGGGAAGAAACTAACACAAAACCCATCCTGAAGAATTATGTAAATTTTCATTTCCGTAATGTACCGAATGTAGTCACAACTGCTCGCAGTTTCAGAAATTCATATTAAAACAGAAGTCGTTTCTAGTATAATTGGATAAATATTTTAAAATAAAACATCTTTCATTGGAAAGAAATCTTGCTCGATCATATGGTTTACGAAATAAACCATATGATATCGAATTATGGACCAAACATATTTTTTGGACAGTCGACTGTCTGAATCTGACTTAAAGCCGTCAACAGAAGCGCTGGGTTCTTTCATAAAGTATAGGATGAAAAAAGAATATCTATCCAATGATACCACACACGACCTAGGTTCAGGTTTGAAATTCCACCACAATGCTGTTATCACTACTTTCGGCATAGTTTGTAAATCAAAACTGTTCAATATCGTCATATATCCAAGAAAAAAAGCATCTAAACATACAGGATGTTTCAGAAATAACCGGTAACCTTGAAGGAGCATACGCCCAAGGACATAATAAGCACGTTTTGTCAAATAACGTATGATCTAACTTGACGCATTCTTGGGAAAATTAATAAAGAAAGACGGAGTCCGTCCCTGTTCAGCGCAAGAAAATCGACAACACTCCACCACAGTTGTGGTGCAACTGGTGAAACATCAACGCCGCCGGCAACATATCGGTCTCCCTCCATCTTGGCGTGACGGCTACACTGAAAAATGTGAATTTACATTAGGAATAGTAGGTTTTTTTCCCTACGACAATCAGTGTAATTTTACATCTCAATTGTATTTTTACATTGTCATTGTATATTTACACTATGATTTTATAAGAATTTGGCTGAAATATTACACCGATTTTAATGTAATTTTAAGTGATATATGAGGTAATGCGTAATAATTTTACATCTATTTCACTGTAATATTCAATGAAATATGCAGTACTTTTGATTTGTACAATTGTATTCTGATCTTGAGTAGACATTAACATTATCTATCATATATTACACAAAAGAAAACAGTAACATCATGCACACAGTCAAATGTTACAATAGTACTGTCAACCAAATGGTATAGATAAAATTACTTGTAAAAAAATAAATATGTAGACGTACATACAAGTATAAAATAGTTTGAGGAACAAAAATACATTTAAGCTACAGAGAAGCAATTAATAAATACTTAGCGTAGGCAAATACTTAATAAAAGAAAACACACGGATAAATATATAAATGCACTTCGGTCAACCATGAACACACATACTCGTTCACTCTTTTTCTGACAAACACACTTGGTGCAAGATGTTCCGCATCTGCATCTGTAAGAACAAGGAAACATATTAGACAGACACAAAAAAGTTAACCTAAAAAGAAGATTGCACATTATCTTTCTGTTGGTATAAAACCCTTCAATCTTAAAGCAAATTTTCACAAAAAAACGTACAAGATTGTACTTACAGCTTTCATCCAGGTATGGCGTTAACGTTAAGACATCAATTTCTAATGGCTAATTGTCGTCGTTGGTGATCTGCAAAGGCAATACAATTTGTTCTGCAGTGTGACATGGTATTTTAACCTACACCTACATGGTATCTAGATAAGTTTTAGTTCACTGTATCATTGTTACTTACCGGAGACAGAAATACAACGCGCCCAACTACATATTGCACTCGATGGTATGCGTGCCGGCGTTCGTTTGCAAAACAGCTGATCAAACGTAGCGCATGCGTCTGGGCGTTACAATATCAACAAACCCGCTATTATAATAGTAAAATCACAACATACGTTGTAATTTTACGAATTTAAGGTATATTTCCATTGTATTTTTACTAAGAGATCATAGTAATTGAAATAAAACAGTAATGACGCTGAAATAGTACACAGACTTGCAAAAATAATTGGAATTACGTGCAATTTTTATACTTACCACATTTCTATTGTAATTCTCTACATTCGCTAGGCTCATATGTGGTCAGCTGTTTGTTGGTTTATCAACAACAAGAATCTTTTGGATTGTGGAATCTTAATGTGGTTGTGTTTGTGTAGGGACTTGTGTAGTTAGTACCAGAGACGGATGGATGCCAATTGTATGCGACGAATGGCTAGAATGCGACGTAACTTTGCTCGACCGGAGCGAGTAGTTGCTGTGTTAAGTTGGTTTAAAGCAAATATGATATGTATTATGACCATCATATCTAAGTGGTCATGTAACTAAGCAATCAGGACAATTTTGCAAAATTAGCTTTTAGTTGTTGCAAAAAAAAACTACCCCAGATACATCAGTTTTATTTCATTTTCTATAGTGTGTTACCAAAATGTTTCACTGTAATAAACTGAAAATTGTAATTATGTTTTCATCAATAATAAATACAAAAACGCAGTTGTGGTAGTTGAATCCGATGTGATTATTCGCTTTTGATTATTCGGTTTATACGATTTATAAATTTAAATCCACCGAGGCGGGGTTAATCTACAAAACCCACAATTTAAATTATTGAATGGCTCTCTGCTCCGCAGCGCGCGGTCCGTTCGGAAAACGGCCGATAATGTCGCGATCTGAATGGAAAATTTACATTTTAATCCGCGCGATCGGTTCAAAAACGGGCTGACCTGGCCCTACGATTTCGATCATCCGAAACCGCGCCTAGAAAAGTAAATAAATTCCGGACGATGGATATTTATGAATGAATCCGCGCGTCGAATATCGCTCACTCACTCATTCGGACGTTCTATTTCCGGGATTCGTATCCCCACACAAACTAAATCTAAAATAAATAACATTTGTTCTTGAAGCGCTGTTTGTTGTTTTTCTGCCACTATAGCTGAAGTAAAATTATCTCATCAGCATGTGTGGTTCTTCTTTTTCGACAGATAATTAATTGAATCAGAATGACATGGTGGAAAACCCCATGTATTTGCTCGAAAAATCTACATTCTGTATAATCAGTGTCTTTTTTAATAGAACTTTTAACTTACCACAAAAATTTCAGTTTTTGTTGAGGTTGCATCTAGAGTCTCTTCTATAGATTGGCGTTTTTGTTTTCTTCAGTTTTCATGTAATAAACGTTGCGAACAAGATTTTGATGGAAGCCGATATCTCAGGAACGAATGTTAGCAGGACAACGCAGTTAGCATGCAAATAATCCTTATTCACTGCGATACATATCCCTTGAATTTAATAGCATTCCGACTATTTGTTAATTTTTAAGAACGAAATAAACATGAACAATATTTTGCGCAGTTCGGCTTCCCTCGCTTGTGGGTTTTGGTGCGAGGCAGTCGAACGAGATGCGAAGTTTTGACGCGATCAGTGAATCCGTTTGATTCCGTGTTTGTAAAATATTGTTGGGTATAATTAATTGTACATCTAAATTTATTATTTATATTTAACTCGACTACTATTCAAAATTCCGAAATTAAATTGTTCTGATCGTATCGTACCAATAGTAAATAATCTTCCACTGTTCCAGCTACGTTTCCATTTACCGTTACGATTGACGTAGTGCGCGCTGCACGAAATTTATACCATTCATATTAAATCGCTTTAAAAATTACTTAAAATATATTATGCAATTCTGTTTCTACAGTAGCATTAAATAAAATATGACGATTGATTACGTGCATATATCGATATCGTGCTAATATTCGTTACTGAGATATCCGCTTCCATGAAAATCTTGTTCGCAACCTCTATTACACAAAAAAAACAAACTTTTTTCAAATCGTTCATTAATATTTTTATAGTTTCAAAACAATGTTGTGGGGTCGCCACCGGTTTTCCAAGTTAGTATCTTTTACAAAAAATTATGAATTACCCATTCTGTCTAATGGTGGAATTTGATATATTTGTACGTTTATGAATAATATTAATTGTTATGTGCATAAGGAATTTATGGATGTTTGTATTTTTTTCACAAAATTGAATTGATATAGATAACCAACCTTGCTGGAATCAATGACTTTTGTATTCTCTGACCAATCTCCACATTTTTCAGAACATGTAAAGTAAACTTACCTACTTTTGAAAGATAAAGAAAATAATGTTCCAGCTTATTAAAAAGATGGTGTTTTTCGACTAGGTTTGAGACATCCTGTGGGGTAACTAACGAAGTAGTTCTCTCGCATGTTTTCAAGTGCTCTGTTACAAAAACCATATCAATTCTCAACTTCGTATGTTGTAATTCATCCCAATATCCGAATTTTTGTAGGAGATACACATTTATAAGTAAAATATTGCATTGTTTTTGGACCAGAAACACTGGCAAATCTGGCAGGCTGAATATGCTGCAAGGATCAAAACCGAACTTTGAAACGTATCATTTAGATTCCATGTCGACTTGCTGTAATTTCAACAAGTGCTGTTATTTCATCACTCATTATTAAAGTATCACATGCACGTTGAGTTTCGCTTAGTATAATTTAGTATTTTATCCATGTGTTTATCTGTAAGTTTCTGGTCATTATCTTTAAACTAATTCGTTGTTGGTACTAAAAACAATAGTAAAAACACTTTAAATCACGTAACATTCGCTGCAATGTTGAACAGCATTTTAAATTGCAACGGTTCACTTTAAATTATGTATCTTTAAATTATATATTAAAAAATGCAAATATGGGAATGAACCAAAAACAAAATTGAAATCGTGCGGGTGGGTCACATATACGATATAAAAGCAATGCGATAAACTTTGTTTCGTGTTTCCAAACATTGAGTGCGTTCATCAATTCATAAATTTTATTATTACTCATTAGGTTGAACCGCTATCAATTCAGACTCGATCAGAATTTTTCAACATATAAATTATTCAAAATACTGATTATTACCGTTTGTTATAATTCACTTAATCAATGTGTTTTTCCGGTCTATTTTCTGTAGTAAGTGAAATAATGAACCTGTAATTTAATTAGATCTATAAAAACATTATTTGGTTGATTATTCCTAAATTTTCAATCACCTATGTAGCTAATTGCACTCCTCTACTATTAGACTAGAATTTTTTTTTCTGTAGAAATATGTACCTACCTGTTAAGTAATTACCAGTGTTACAAATCGTTTTAAATTATTCAAATAATGAGTTAAAATTAGGTTTCATTTTGTATGTAGGTAACGGAAATTATTGGGAAACCTCTTGAAATATTGAATGCGGACTGTTAGGAAATTTCTATTACAACAACTTGACGATTTAGGTAACAAATAATCTATAATAATAAGCAGGGTATTATGGGAGTCTCATTTATATTGCATAGATCTACAACCACAAAAGAAATTACAGTAAAAAAATAAAAAGTAGGTGTCCGTTATACGAAATTTTAAAGAGATTTTTTTTGGGCTGCAAACGGCATCTATTATGCAAATGTGAAGGCGTCAGTTAAAGAATAAAAGCGGCGCCTGTAGAAAATATCTCCATATTCTTTCGGATCCGTTCCATTCAAAAATTTCCAACAATGCCGGTCATTTGCATTTAACTTGGCCCGCATAATTTCATTTGCGGCCGCAAGAGGCCTCCGCCCGGTATCTTTACGCGACCTCCGGTATAAATTACTACTGAAAATTACATTTTCATCGAGGAACGCCACCAGGCAATTTTTAATGTACGCTCTTAAACGAAAAAGCTGGAATAATAAAAGTTAGATTTTTTTTGGGTGGTTTTCGTAACAAAACTCAGATCCATATTCACGTAAAGTGTATATACAGTAGACTCTCCTATAACGCGACTTCGTACAACGCGAATTCCTACAACGCGCTAAAGATTTTGCGACAACAAATTCATATAACGCCACTCTCGTACAACGCGCCATGTACGCGTACGGTTGTCCGGCCAATGTGTGCTAACTGCGCATGAGCCATAAGTATGCCGCTGTTATTTTGAACTGTCATCACCGCGCTTAGAAAATAGATACATAACCAAATTGTTTCGTAACGGTGCGGCACGATGGATGATGCAGACAAACAAAAGGTGCAAAGAAAACGTATTCTTATTAAATTAACAAATCCAACTACCATACTGCATACGAAAAGACAAAAACAATGCAATATAAGCTGTCCATAGAAGCGGTAAATGTAGGTACACACGATATTGCGATAAGAATGAATTTCAAAAGTTTCATCGCGTTTGTTTTACGTGTATTCACTAACTCATACTGACTATTGCAAATGCTGCTCATCAACATACCAGGTAGGACATTTAATTCCATTTATAATGTGTTTTCGGGTTATGACGTCTATTTACTTATTTAAACTTTGCATTGTTTTTGGCGTTAAAACGCTACCGGCGGGCGGCGCCGGCGCATGCGTCAAAATTCGCGATCGTCAAGTTCCTATAACGCGTTTTCGTATAACGCGTAACATTAAACCGCGTTGTAGGAGAGTCTACTGTATAGGCTAATTTGCCGATTATATATACAGGAGGAACGAATAAAGAATATGGAATAATTATGTTGTAATAAGAGCTTGTTTTGCTTGGCTAAATTTGAAATGCCAGGCTCCAGGAAGCTTTAGATTTTTCCTTGCTTCATTCTTCCAGTCATCTACCTTCCAGTCAATGCCAGCCAATTCTTCTGACTGTGGCGTGTCTACTTATGATGTCATCATAGTGGCGGGATTGTACAATAACAGGAGTTTTTTTTTTAATTTCTCTCTCTATAACCCAAAAACTCGATCAGGAGGGATAAAGGAATATCCTACGATTGGAAATGTGATCTCAATTTTTTTAATGTTTGGTGGTGATTCATTAAGAAGCCAGTACGCTAACATTGTCATCGTTGCAGTGTTTTTATTTTGACCACCGCAGCCGTCGGCGAAGAAGTTAATTCTTGTGACGGAAGTAGGAATTACTTCTGTATCCACAGGCACAAAAGTAATTCCTACTTTCATTAATTTGGTATGTCCTAAAATTTTCTACTTTTTAAACATACCTGAGCCTTTTTTTAACATTCTTAGAGTAGATTTTTGGTTAGCGCTCTTTCTTGCCTCCTTTTCCTTTCGGACAGGGTAAAATTTCACATTGAGTATTTATCTCATCCATGCTAACAAATCGCAACAACAAAACTGCCGTTAAAAATCACAACGAACTAGAACATTGATGTTTTGACTGAAACGAATTTATTTTCCTGCGTGAAACAAAAAAAAACACCTGTTTGCTCTGTGAACACTAGAGCACCAAGCTATTGGTCGAGCTGTAGACAGCCAGTTTTGCAGATGAACGTTCAAAGCAAACAGAGTTTTGCAAATAACTTACACTTTAGCATCAAACTTTAGGTAATAAATAGGTTGTATCTAAAAATTCTGACAATCGATTCCTCATTAAATAATTATGTAACTTTGCAAAAAAAACGAATTTTTGAAATTTTGGCGATTGGAGACGTTTGCAAATAAACGCCTCATATAAAACAACCGTTGTTTTGGATTAACAAAGCTTGCTTTGAATTGAGACAACGTTTCATTGTGTGTGACGTCATCAACATAATGTTTTTATGGCAACCCCCTACATTTCTTATTGATATTGTAGGTCCCTGAATTGTTATGATGGTAGCATAAAATATGTTTGGCCTGATGTCAGAAAATTTTTGAACAAAGGGTAGTTGAAAATTTGGTAAATAATAATAACTTTGGGAGCATCTCTTGATACATTATTTGGTAGTAACCACAAACCAACAATTTTATTTCTATCATATCTGCTTCAGAATGAATAAATGCTAATAATGCTATTATTTAATAAATACTAGGTCACTGAGATGTGGCGATCTGTGGCATTTCTGGATAAAATGGCACAAATCCCTTCTTCCTCCCACCATCTTCTTCTTCCCACCAGTATGCAGGATAATTTGTTGCAGTTGCACAGTGTTATGATTGTGTTGAGTGAAAAAATTATGATTTTTTAAATTAACGAAATAGTTGTTGGTTGACTTAAACTGCGATTAAAGTTGATTAAAATTGATTATTATAAGTATTTATTAATTCTTTGAAGGAATTAATGTGGACTTCTTATTGAAAAGAAAGGTTAAGTCAGATGCAAAGTGTAGGTTGAATCGAAATTTTAACTTATTTTTAAATTATCATTTTATTGGATGCAATATCACCATTATTGTGCTGTAAAATGGTCTAAAATTTGCTTTCAACCTCATACTCCTGGTGTGGTAAAATCTATAACAATTTTAAATTAGAAACAAACGACTTATTTGAAAAAGTACGTACCTCCAACTGGATCAAATTGGATCTAAATTGCTCGTATAGGTGACACGCTTCCCCATTTTCAGAAAAAAAGGTATGTTGTTATTTCCGATACGAGTTTAATAAAAGTCTCTCTCTTAACGGACGTGGCCCAAGCATTTTTCACCTTCGACACTGTAGTGTGTACGGTTCATTGATTTGCTGTCAGTGCAGTATCTGGCCGTACCGTATGATTTTAGCTGAATATAGACGGATATAGGAAAGAGGATGAGCACCGACACAGATGCCAATGATGCCTGCTAGAATGGTGTCGAAAATAACGCCACCAACACCGTTTTATCTCTCATATAGGCGATAGAGAAGAAACGGGGCAATATCTGTCCAAGCTAAGAGCTGACTCAGGAAATATAAGGGGTGGATGTTAGTTCGGATTACAAGGCACTGGAAATACGCTGCGACACAAACTGAAAGCGTTTTGGTCTCCTAATGGATCGAACGCTGGTTGTCGTTGCAAAGTGGGCTCTTGTGATTTCGAATACGGAATACAGAATGACATTTCTAAGGAGCAATTTAAGATTTTTTTTTTGTTGAAGCGTGAATCCGATTTTAATGATTTTTTGTTTGTGCCTTTGTAGATTGATACTGTGCTTAAAGCCGGGGCTACACATTCGTATACTTGCCAAATATCAAATATTTGCCACATGTTAAATATTTGGCAAATATATTTGCCGCGCAAATCGATAATTTTTGTTATTGACTGGTCTAAACGATGCCATGAGTGATTTATTTTTCCTTTTAAGTTCGATCACCGACTATTTTTCATCCATCCCTGATTACCGGCTGATTTTTATAAAACTCAAAAAAATCTATGACATACCCAACAAATTTGTAGAATATTCGTTTGTGATGTCGGACCGTCAGAGTTGCACTGCAACAGTAAATGCATCGGACATTTATGCATCGCCGCATTTTCTAATACATGAAAACTTTCTTTGAGGACTTGCTACATGTGCGTACCGAATGGGCACTAGCTATTTTTTTGATTAGTTCGCCTTATTTGCACATTAGCTTTTTCAAATCAATCTGATAATTTGATTACGAACAAGCAAGGTTTTATTTTATAATGCCGACATATTTTTAATTACATATGTTCAGAATTCACTGCGTACTACCAAGGGTATTCTTGTGGAAATTCACAAAACAAATCTTGACGAAACTGTTTGTTTCATTTTAATGATTTTTTGTTTAATTCATTAGCTTTCTGTATTATTAATTCGCAGCATCTAATTTTAACAGACTGTAAAATAATTTGTCGTTTGATGTGAACTAGTTTAAATAAATTATTATTTTAATGAGAAAAAATATATATTTTTTTATTTAAATTAGGAAGCTATTGTCCATAAAAGAAATGTTAGATATGGTTTCTTCGTCATCTTTAAAGTTCTACTAAATCCAATTGTAGGTACTAAGTTCCTTGTATAAATATGTCCTAATATTGTCTGAAATACAGATCAATTAGCTTCTGAAACAAAAATTTAAACAAACGAGCTTTCAAAATATAACCTTTTTGTTGAATAAAAAAGCTACACAAAATTTTTCTCTACTATTAAAATAGTTTTAACCGCTTTCGTTTCTCTTCAAGTAATAGACATCATAAAAATCGACAAATATATAAATACAAGCAAATAAAGTATAATTTTCCAAATAAGTTATTTTATAGACATGTTCGCTATAAAATTTGTATGATGTTTATACTTATAAGAGAAACGAAAACTATTAAAAATATTTTAATAGTAGAGAATTTTGTGAAGCTTTTTTTTTAACAACAAGGTTATATTTTGAAAGATCATAAATGATTATCATCTATATTGTTCATAGAAAAGCATCAACTTATGATACACTCTGTATATGGTGTACGTTTTTCTTGGGAAGAAATACCATTACGTTTAGGTGGACAGGTAAAAGCAACAATATTTTGTTTTTTTAATTTCTGTCTGACGGTTTCACAATATTACAATTTTATGCGGTTTTCGCTGTTTAGAAAAATCAAAAATCTTACTAATAATTACAAATCTATTGTCAATCTTCGTATACGACCTACTTCACACAATACGAAATTAAAAATTGGATAAATTAAACAGCGTACTAAAATGTTCATCGAGTGCAAATAAATGAAACCAATATTTGTCGCCTAGGCACTTATATCCACTTCACCTGGATATTGCAAATACCAACTATATGTCGTAAAAAAGCCCGTCCGCACAGCCGACCGTCCAATATATCAATCTATTTTTGAGGTGGACTCGATACGAATTGAATAGAATTGGTTTTTTCTTTTCACAAATAATCGTATACTTGGCAAATTTTTTATATTTGGCAAGTACACGAATGTGTAACCCCGGCTTAAGAGGAGTTATTTTTTGTTTGTTTATTTGTACGAGTATAAATATTAATTGGATGAATAGATTTGATTACTGTGCACAAATTTTGAATGAATGATGTTTAATTTAAAGTTCATGTAAACAAATTACAATTTTGAAATTTTTTCGATTTTAAATCAATATTTAAATGTGTCCGGATATAGCGCCAAGTCGGATATAGCGTCCAAATTCCGCGGCCCCTTCGCGGACGTTATAACACACGACTTTTTTAAATGGCAACTCCATATTTTTTGTACTGATATTGATAGTGCTTTTAATTGTCGTAATAGTTATTCAACTAACAAGTATATTAAAAAAGAGCGATTAATGATCGAAACTGTTTAACGCACGAGCGATTAGCGAGTGCTTTAATTGTCAAAATCATTAATCGTCGTTTAATATTCGAGTTAGTTAAAAAAAAATTTCGTCGATCGTATTCTTCTGGCGGCGTCTACATAGATTTTATTCGTCGATGTCGTTTGAGGTTATATGACCATTTATGTAATTTGACGCTGACAGTTCTGGACTGTGTGCCTGGATAACGGAATGTTTTGATTGGATGGTTTTATTTTACGTATGTTCGATTGGCTATAATGAAGTCGTTTGATTGGCTATAACAAATTATGCATTAATAGAAATCGTGCACTTATAGAGCTTTTTAAGTGATTTTATATTCAGTAAACATACTCATAAATAATTATTTACAATTTTCAATTGTCTTTTTGTCATAAATCCATTATGTAAGGCCATAAAATATTTTCGGTGTAATTTAGATAATTAAATGATTTACCAAAATCATTAAGAAAAAATGGGGTTGCTACTTAAATAGAGCGTCGATGACATCATAACTCAGCAACAATTGCTGGTCGAAAAATGAAGTTTTACAAAAATGTGTATTTCAATAACAAAAAAAAATCGACGTGTTCGAGGATTTTTTAAAATGACAAACCGTCTCAAAGATTTTCTCATGTTTTGCATACTTTACGCGACCACATAAATCACATAAATTTCGTACGTTAATTAAATTTTTTCATACTTTAAGTTAAGTTGATGCAAACGATACTTTAAGTCAAACCAGCTGCTCAATTCTCGTGAATGGCTGAATAATCAGCAGTAATAACGGTGGCTCAGTAAAGCCGCATTTATGTTGCGGATTAATCGCTGATTACAAAACACGGTTCACTCAAATCTGCAGTTGAATATCCAGAAATCTCCCTCTCTCTCTGTCGTTCCATCTCAGGTGAGAGATGTTCACGGTGTCGTTGTTGGACTTCGCCCAAAGCTCTCCGCCCGAAATTTACGGGCGTATTTTAAGCTCGCCGTGCAACAATTACATCTCGTACCGAGTCTACCGAGTGCTTACTAAACTACAACCGAGCGCACAGCTCCCACTTAGCAGGTCGATTGCGTTCAGGACTCCGCCAGGATTGCGCCGGCTGGAATGAATTTGACGGAAGCGAACGCTCTGTGTACTTACGTCATAATGAAATTTGCAAGTTGTCGGCGCAACTTGGTTGAAATGTCCGCTCATAGAAATGCAGCGAGTACCTACCGTAGCCGGAATAATTTCATCATACAGGTGAAGTTGTATTTTCGCTTCAATTTGCATTCTGTATAGCTGATTCCCGGTGAAATGAACGGGAATCCTTGCGAAAGGATGCTGTTGCGGTAAGGACCTTTCTGGTTCCCGGGAAAGTTATTGCTGCTACAGGGTTTGTGACTACTGGACAAGCGCATATAATGTTTATTTATAACTTAAATAGCGAGCCATTAGCTTAATTAAAGTCTGTAGTTTTGTAATGGAGGTTAATATATAAAAACGTGATTTTGTTATAGCGGCTGAACCTGTAATGCATATACAGATTTCAGTATCGTCCCACGCATTTTTGTGGGAAGCAAATGTCATTCTGAGTAAGAAATTTCACAGACTTATTAGTTATATGATATTTTGATTACCGGGTGGAAACCGCATTGAGGACTTTGAAGCAGTCAACGTTTCGCGCTCTGTTGCAAGAGGCATCTTCAGACTAAGTTATCAAACCAAGTGCTAAGAAGATGATCTTGTTAACATTTCAAACGACTGTTACTTTTTAAGGAATTGGAAAAATAAACAAGTCATATGAAACTTTTGTGACAGCATCTATATTGTGCGTAGGGTTGCCAGATTTGACCGTTTGAAACATTAACAAAACTGTATTATAAATAGTTCTAAGTTCAAATCGAAAAAAACAATATGTCCATCTGTAACTTTTTACTCAGAATGACATTTACTTTCGGAAAAAAATATTGAACAATTTTATATTAATTTATATATTTATTTTCATTTGTTTATTCAATTTATTTCTTTTTAGCTTTATTTTTTTTAACTAAACTTGTTTACTTTTTATCTTTGAAAAAGGGTTAAAATTGAAAAAATTTCCCCATGGTAGATCTATATCAATATATTACATACTTTTTCGCTCAAAACTTTACTTCTTTGGGTACATGAATCATACATATTTTATTACGTAGCGTGGATATAACAACAATAAAATTAATCAACTAAAGAAGCGAATGATAATTAATCCAGGTGAGGATAATTTTTGGAAAAAGCACCTCCGCCTGGATTTGAACCAGGAACCCTCCAATTTCCGGTTGACAGCTCTCCCATTTGAGCTACAGAGGCAAATTTATAGGTTTTATTGTCACTTCAGGATTGCAATTGGGAGAGCTGTCAACCGGAAATTGGACTGTTCCTGGTTAAAATCCAGGCGGAGGTGTTTTTTTCCAAAAATTATCCTCACCTGGATTATTTCGCTTCTTTAGTTGATTCTACATTACTGACGAGTTTACGTAATAACTATTTTCCCTTGAATAAAATAATACATACGCCTTTATCTATAATTTGATTCATAACATACTGCAAGAAAAGCCAAATTTGTTACGTGAGTAACAATATATTAAAAATCATCTATCAGCAATAAATTTAATAAATTGTGGAAGTCGCATGTCTTTATAGTTATTCTTTTAAAAGTTACAGGCCGAAAAATAATCCTGGAAAGAAACTTTACGTCTGTTTATTTCTGTTGGCGTTTTTTTCTTCTTGTATACATTCTTTAAACTTATTTAATTACCAATGTAATATTACCATTTTTTTTGTAAAATTACGTACAATTACCTACAGTAGATTTCAATTGGATTTTTTTAAATCAAAATTCCTGATGTGCCAGAAAACAGAGCTTTCCACAAATAGTCCAGTCAAGTTAGTAATAGTAATAGTCAAGTTTTTTTTTCTTTCATTCTATATGTTTTTTAGGGTGCTGAATCCGAATTTCAACTTTGCTACTTCCCACGGATATGGCCTTCACTACGAAAATCGCAAAAAACCTAAGAATTTTCGACTTTTCTTCACTTTTTTAAAAACTCATAAAACTATGCACTTTTTGACGTAGAGCACTATATACAAAAGTAAAGGACACTAAATTTCCTATCAAAAGCACCCTCAGGTGTATTTCTTGGTTGAATGGTTTGGCCGCTAGAGCGCGCTGAATGAAGGCCAAATTTTCCTACTTATGTAATGTACGTGTAATTACAAAACAGCTTAGATAGATTCTGATAAAACTACATTAAATTCCCTACAAATTGGATAACTTAATGAGTTATTTTGGCCAAACTGTGTAGCCGCTAGAGCGCGTTGCAATTTTATGTCACATTACGCGAAACTGCTAAGTCAAAGAGCCCTTTTCCAAAAAGTCATTAGATACCTATATTATTATTATTTATTTATTAAAAGCTATATATTTGCTCTTTTTAATTGATACTTAATGTATTTTTGTGCTGTCACACTCGAAAACATCTGTTTTCGTCTGAGGTTGGAGAACCGCTATGGAACTTTGCCGCTCTACTGCGGCAAAGTACAAACAACAAATTTCAAATAAACTAAGATCACCAATTTGATTGTTTGTTGATAAGGAATATCAACCCGTTGTTATATCTAATTCTAAAAACAATAAATTGAGAAAATTGTAAATAAAGTATAGCGACGAGTGTAGTTTTATTTTAGTATGTTGGTACGCATGTGACATCTATAGAGTAATGAACAAAAATATAACCATTTTTTTTAAATACGTATTTACTCAAAAAGCAGTACAAAAACACGTTGTATGTCACTCCTGCCGAAAACTACATTGCGCGACTCGCTTACATGCGACGCACCTTCGACGTCGCACCGCATTACCGCTCGTCGCGCTATTCCGTACTTTCGGCACAACTATTTTGTGTAAAAAAAAGATAAACAAACTTTCGGGCTCTTGACTTAGCGGCTTCGCTTAGCTTAATATGACATAAAACATCAACCAGTTCTCGCGGCTACACGGTTTGGCCAAAATAAATGATTAACATGTGCAATTTGTAGGGAAATTGATGTAGTTTTAACATAATCCTAGCCTTTTTATCTAACTCGAAAACTGGGTTTTTACACAAAGTAGGAAAATTTGGCCTTTTTTTCAGGACGCTCTACCGGCCAAACAGTTCAACCAAAAATGCAATTCAAGGGTACTCTTTCTTATAGGAAATTTAATATACTTTATTTTTGTATAGAATGGTCTACACCCCCCCCCCCCCAAAACATATAGATGAAGGAAAAAAACTTGTATTTTTCCTGGTACAGGCACTCTCGGAAACGATTTGACTGGACTACAAGGAATTTTCCGAAGTAAAAAAATGACATTCCTGGACTGCTGGATAAAACAAAACAAAACATTGTTGCCTCCATCGAACACCATTCCAACACGCCGTAATAATGACTTAATTACATTGAGGATGTACTTAATGCTCTTGAGTCGCCCTCTGTCGTCAAACGCACGCGACACGTTGCGGTGTCCGACCTTTGACGCGCAAGGGCTGTTTTCTAATTTATGGAGTTTAGCCACGAGGGATGTAATTTCCCGGACTTCGCCAACCACCGTCTATATTCTATAATCTATATGATGATGATCAAACCGCCACGCTAGGGCAAACTCTCCAAAACAGTTTAGAGACTAGACCGGGCCGCGATATTCGAAATTAATCAATTAATCACCGCTTCGAGCGCCGTACTTAATTAGTATTTGATGAATTATCGATGCGTTGATTTTATGTGTGTCTACGCCTACCGCAGAAAGCGGTTGCCCAAGACATCGTCAACGCCCGAACTGATTAAGATTAATTAATTAGTGTTTATTATTAGCGTTGTCAATCATGTGAAGTCAAGCACCGCTATAATTTCGGTTCAACTTATTTGTATCAGTGTTACATTGTTGTTGTTATTATAATGAGGTTGCAACACAGGATTGATATCTAACTAGGTACTAATTATCATGTATAATAATAATATACAGTGTGTACAAAAAGGAACGTATCGTGTTATTGGGTGGTATGAATAAAGCTGATATTATTAATATCCTAATGATCTAAAATAAAAAAAAAATAATTAGTTATCCAATCTAACTAAATGAGATCTTTCAAAATTGCATGCTGCCAGAAAAATGAATTGCGATCAAAAGAGAAATCGAAAGTTGAAAATTCTCATTTCTCCACAGTTCCCTGCCAATTTAGCCTTATGAGCCACCGCCTGTTAGATCGCGACGCCTTCCAGAATGATTGATTATTGAAACATTCCAGCGAATCAATAAAGCATCCGTATTTTCTTTGCTCCATACGCACGAATAGATCGTAATATATTACTGTATGCGAAAGAAGCACAGATGAAATGGAGCGTCGAGCTGAATTTAACTGATTAATTGTCTGTCAACTTGCATAGCGACCTATTTCCATCCGAGCACTATTAATACTACAATGGAATGCCTACTTAAAAAATTAGCTATAATTAGTATCACTTACCCACCATTTTCCTTTGCTAAAATACTGCATATGTTCCACATCTTCAACATCTGCAATTTGTTGTAAATGTGTCTCGAAACGAACGCAAGATTTCAGTTTTAAATAAAACATGATTTTCTTTAGCAAAGTACTGAAATATTTATTGATTTATAATGTAGACATTCGGGAATTATAATTATATAATTATAATTATATGTATGAAACATCGAGATAGTATAAAAGAGGAGGAGTCATATGAGCTTAAAATTGGGATCACTTTATGTCAAATCATACCGTCCGTTAGTCCCATAACGTCATATTGACAAGCCGATACATTATGTAGGTTTAAGTAGTTTCTAGTGTGCTATAAGTGTTATTATTACTAATTAGCATGACAGTATGTGATGTAAGAAGCTATCGCAGCAGTAAATCTGCTGCAATAAATCAGCGGGAATTACGTTTCATCGGTAAGTGACCTTAGATGTCAGTTAAATGACAACGAACAGGCCCGTTTTCAATAAAATTTCACTTAATTTTTGATTTATTTAACAATTAAATGTAGATAATGAAAAACGGTTGGATTCCTTATTATTGTTTAATTTTATCTATCGCTACATGTTTCGTGTCCCACTGGGCACTTCTTCAGGCGCTACAGGAAACGAGATCATATTACACAATTGACAAAACTAATCAAACTCCACAAACATAAAAAAATTATAAAAAAAATATAAAAACTGTAAAAACTTACATTTCGTTAAGTGTGGAACGTGGAGAACATATAAGTAACATACGGGAGACCTGAGACCTGGTTCAAATCATTATTAAGTAAAATATTATTCGTTTTCAATATCATTTATTCGAAAAAAATGAATTTATTTAAAATCCTTTTTTCGGAAAATTGGGGAGTAACATTTCTATTTAAAATATTAAATTTTCTACCATAATTAGAAAAAAGTTGTAAATGAATTTTTTTAATGAATAATGTCACTCTAAGATAATAAACTGCCATTTAGAACTAGGAAAACTGTATTCAGACTGATTTTCGAGAAAAAACGAATTATTTAAACACCTAAAAATTTGTTTAAACAAATGGAAATTAACTGACAAATGTTTATAGGCATCCCACTAGACTTATAATAATGACTTCTATGAGAAAAAACGAGAATGAAATAATTAGAAGGGTCAATTTTCTGAGGAATCTACATTTTTTCATTTAAGGGCAGTCTTCAGGGCACTGTGGGGTGGGTTGGGGGCATCAAATCCCTATGTATGATAGGTCAAATTCTTCCTTGGAAAGTCCTCTACAAGTCCTATAACTTTAGTCTTAAGTTTTCCCAAACCCCGAACAATTATTCGAAAAATATCAAAAATTGTCTTGTTTCCATGCATTTTCTTATGTAAATTTGAGGCATCGACAGAGGCACCATTAAGAATCAAAATTTCGAAAAAAAAAATGAGCCAATTTGAACCACCCTATTGTGCATGGTCTGGTGGGAGAAGTTGGCGAGTCAATTGTTTCGGGACGACCCCCGTGCGCTCACATATGCCTTCTAACAGTGGTACTTTGTGCACAAGCACAGTCACATTTGTTGGATTTTAATGGTTTCTCGTCTTTGTGCGTTAAGGTGTTGTGTGTTTTACTGAACCAGTCAGTACTTTCGTATTAAAATAATGAAGTTTTCCATTCTTGCAATTAATAATATGAATAAAATAAAGCACGTAGTCATTATTGCAAGGATTTAATTATAAGTGCAAGCTATCGATTTTGTTCCTTGCGGAACATCATCAGGCTCATCTAAAAAGGAATAATTACAATTATGTTATAATAATATGGCACGCCAGGTGCTCACAGTCTAGGGGAAACTCGAAAAACGCAGAGAACAAAACTCGTGTACAACATTAGACAACATAAGTACTTTCGTATTTTGCGACTATTCTTGATGCGCTGGATGAATTTGGAACATTATTTTTTATTTTATTTTAAATCAAACAACTTTCAACATTTCTATAGGTATATTTATTTACATGTGTGTGTGTGTGGGTGGTCATTTACCAGGAAACGAACGATCAATGGTGCAAATAATTGGCAGGCGGAGCATCAATGCAATCGAACGTACGTTAAGTATACATTCGGTCGTATAAATTACAACACAGTCAACGGTAGAACTATTTTAACCTGGGTCGAGATAAATCATAGTTGGTCGCTGTGTGTGTGCCGTACCAACCGTTTAATTTTAATCAGGGTAATGGCGAAAACAGCTGCAACGATGGCTAATTAAAGCCAGGGTAATTGCAACGGCAAATGATGGTCGAAATGTTACTGACAGGTTGCGTAATGAGCGGCAAGCGCCGACATGGCATGGTGAAGTGACTTTGTGCGATTGTATAGCATTTTATTGAATGGAATTTAGTCTGAAATAGTCTGGTGGAATTTATACACAATTTATACATAAATCTTAAAGTATTTATATTATATAAACTATAATAGTTTGGATAAAGATAATTCGTGAAAAAAAAATACCTTGGCCTAGATTGGAATCAGGAACCTTCTAATTTCCGGTCGGAAGCTCCCCCAGTTGAACTACCGAGGCAGCGTAGTAACTAGATAATCGACATGTGTTTGTGTCTGATCTTAAGATAAACAGATGAACAAACAAGTCGTCGCGTCGATTGAAGTTAAATTATAAAGAAAATGGATTTGTTAATTCAGTCAATTAGCGTGAAACCACAAACAGATATCTGCGTTTGTTTGTGATTTGGGAACATTAGCTTTGATGTTTGGTAATCCTACACTTGGCATAGCATCGTTCGTTTGCAACAGAATAACTCACGATATGCTTCACAACTCTTCTGTTTAGTATACTCGTTACTTGAGCGGTCAACGCAGTAATTATGATTTTATTTCGATGCGTAATCGAAGGCGCACCAAGTGCGGCGTACTCCCATCGGGAATACATAAATAGTTTATTGAATATCAGCATGCATGTAGCAAGCTATAGTACATCTAAAGTGTTGAGGATTTCCTAGTTTATGTAGCGTATATGTTTTCGGTAACATTTTGGACAGAATTCTGGTCGAGCCAATACCGTAGTCTTTTTTTGTAGGCCACTTCCAACTTTGTTTTCGTTCTAATTGTGTATAAATAATTTCGTTATTTAATATTTTATTACTTTTATATACTTTCCAATATGCAATACTACATCAGAAAACCACGGTAAAAATTCATATCTCTACAATGCGTATTAACGCTAGGATTCCGAACCTACGGTACACTTCCGGTAGACTACATCGTTAAGCGTTATAACAATTCTTTAGTAAGTTCTTGTTCTTCGAAGTAACTAATCAGTCACTGCCACATACTTCTATTCTGACTTATAATTATTAGACACTATTTTTAAGTTAACTTTTTAGGTTATGTATCTATATCTATATCCTTTATTAACTGGTTCTCATGTACGTTTCTATAACAGTAGCCATTGCGGGTTAATAGTGTTGGCCCCAACCTCTAAGTCTAATGTGATGATAGTTGTGCCCTGTTAATTATTTATTAAAACTTGTAGGCTAAAATAGAGTAAAATTATCCACAATAAGATTCTGTCATAATTTTATCCCAACTTTACTACAGTACTAACAGTACTACAACCGATAACCGCAAAATACTATAGATTTTAAGTATAGTAACTACAATTTCTAAATGTATATAAAATTAATGACGAAAAGTAGAAGAAATAGTATATTACACTTGATATATAAGACATCTTGGCGCATTTGTTCATTTACACATGCACCAGTTGGTGAACACTAATTTATTAAAATTAGTGTTTTGGAGTGGAAAAAGTGGGTTTTGTACGGAGACAGTAAAAATCCAGGGATAAGTACTCTTTAGAGAACAATTTGACATTAAAACCCTTATAACGGAGGATAGAGGCAACACAATTCCACTCCACTCCTGCAAACGTGTTATTTAAACTTTCCGGGCAATATCCGGAACAATTAAGCTGCTCAGTCGGACCAAGGTCCTCTAATGGCGTACTTTTGTCGCTCGGAATTACTCGAGCAAAAGGTCATCAGCGACTTTCTGCGTTTGGTATCGCCGTGTGTTGAGTAAATCAGCGCTAATAAATCAGCGCTAAAGGCGCTGGGAAAAATCAAGCTCATCTGGCTGAAACGTCAACGTTGTTGTGTAGTGTTGCCTTCGCAAAGGCAAGAGATGCGACGAGAGTGGCGAAAAGGGCGATAATAAAGTCCCTTATCGGACCCTACAGCTAGCAGCGAGCAGCGATAACGAAGGACGGAAATTCTGCGCGCTTCTCACGAGGACTACGTACGCTCCGGGAGATTTTGCAAGAGTCACGAAATACTTTAGCGTTTTATGATTATTTTTTTGCTGAAGTGCTTGCAGCGGTGCTGGAAAATCTCTTAGGGAAGTTTAGAGATAAGGTTTTTATTAAGTCTATCTATAAAGTGCAATTATTCGTGAAGGAATAAAGATTATGGAACATTGATTATGAGTGTATTGATTAGGAACCAAGTTTGCAGTGAATGTTCCTTAATGGAAAATATTAGACTATTGTTTTTGTTGATGATTTACTTTAGAAATGATGACCGAAAGTTAATAAATTACGGTTGTGTTTCTGGTTGTGAAAACTGACTTTCTTGAATCCAAATTTTTGAACAAAATCTGTCAAATTATTTTCTAATTTATGGAACTCTCCAGTTATATTTGACTAGATTATTTTTTGATTCACAAATTTTTACAATAAAAAAGATCAATAAAACTAAAATTATTGATAAATTTAATTTAATTAATTATTACTTACAATACCTATATGAAAATATCGTTGACACATTGTGAATATATTAAAAGAATTAACAATTTAAATTAGTACAATGAAAAACGCAATTATTAAAAATATTTCGAGACTCATTATTTATTGAGGATTTGGAATTGCTTGTTATATTAAGTGTTTCCTCCTGCGTATTTTCTCTAAGATTATTTATTATATTTGAATGATGTTCTTGGTTCAATTGTAAGTATGGTTTAATCGAACTTGCAGAATTATGACCAGTGACCTTGATTAGTTCTTGTTCTCCTACACCAGCTTTTGAAAGGTTACTTACTGCACTTGATCTGGCAGAATGGTTAGTTATTTTTTTAGTAACTGTGTCTAGACCTACTTTTTCTGCGGATTCTTTCATCCATTTTGAAATGGAATTTATTCCGACAGAAACGTTTTTATACCAAAAACCATGAGTTTGCCAAGCCGGATTTGGAGTAAGAAACAAGCGTTCGGTTTTAATATTTTCTTCACGTTTACTCATTAGTTTTTCAAAAAGACGAACAGGGCAAATATCTGGGTTATTTATGTTTGGAGTCAACCATTTACTATTAGCGCACCTTTGTGCTCCACCCTGTGCAGTTTTTGTAAAGATGGGATTGTATTCAATGCGGCCAGTATTTAATCTTTTTATGTCGGTTTCTTTTTTAAAATAATGAACTAAACATTTCGTAGCTTCTCCTCCCCTCCAAGCTAGTTCATACGATGCAACGTGAAAAAACTTTCTTTGCAATCCATAAGGTGTATCTTCGTCCCAATAGTTAAAAATTTGCAACAATTCTGTATTAGAAAGTGCCACAGAACTTTGTTTGTGCTTTTCAGGATGTTTTTGTAAAATTTTTCTTTTTGCATCTCTTGCATTCCGAGCATTTCTGAATTCTATATCATGGAAAGGATCAAAGGACCTGTTGTACTTATTAAAGTAAAGTTCTTGAACTAATTTTGCCGTTTTATTCCACATTGTCTTTATTACTGCTTCTTTATAATCATTTCCGTCTTTTCTTTTCATGTTATAAGCCCAATCTTTTAAAATCAATGCCAGAGTATCTGTTGTAGTAGATTGATCCAGAATATAATTTCTTTCTCTGGTGAAGGTCTTAAATTGTCTCCATATAGACTGATTACTTATTAGTATTTTTCGAAGTAGTTTCTAAAATCTTTTTTCTAATTTCTGCATTAGAAAAGGTACTAAACCGATGACTTTCACCCATTTCGCGTTGACACAATTAAGTAATTATTTTGACAAGTATCTGACAGTTGCTAGGCAAATAAAAGCTACAGTGATTATTCCCGAGAATAATCACAAGAGATTTATTCCCACTATAATAATGACATAATTGGTTGAAACACCCTTGTGACAAATAAAGAAGCATTTCATTGGTTTTAAGAAACGTCAAAAAATAATCAATTAGAAAGGAACTCGAAAACAAAAATTGTATAGATTTATTAGGGAGCTTTTGATTTAGTCCAAACTCGTCATTTTAAGCGTTACCTACTTTTTCAAAATGTTATGTAGTCAGGGAATAAATTGCTGTATTAACTACGGAAATGTATTACACAAACTTAATATTTCAATAATAAAAATCAATGACAACCCTGCTTCAATCCTTTTTTTTTTTTCAAGCCGTACAGTGACAATAACCGCAGTCCATTATAAAAAGCCCCCCATTTACTCGAAAACCATCATCCCCTGGCAATCAAGTGGCGTGCATAATTCAGCTCAATACCACCCCGAATGAGCCTGTATAATTCCAATCGTTGCTCGGTCGGCGTCAGGCTCCGATAGTATACAAATGAGCAGTTTTCAATTTATATGAATAGCAGTAAAAGCAAAAAAAAAGAACGGAAAAAAATAGTCCCAGCAGGAAATAGCGCAGCCTACTGGGTAGCAAGCGCGACCGTCGTAATGAGCTTTTGTCAAAGCCGGGATTAAGTGCAGTGCAATTAATGCTGCCCATCGGCTAACTACAGCGTCAGCCGGGCCGCGCGACCCACGGGCCGTGGTGTTATAACGCGCGCATTCCCCCACACGCTGCGCGCATGCATTCCGAACTATGACAATCGATATCACAGACCACAGTGCACTAGAAATATTCTAGCCAGAATTTAAGGGCGAACGAGACGGAAAAATAACAACCTGAAGAAGAATTTTAGGTTGGTATTGTTTAGATTAGATCTTACAAAGGAATTCTTCAAACTAGGTACTTGACGATAGGCCTAACTTTTCTTTGTCGTAAACAAGAAGCTCTAACATTTCACTCACTGTGCTCTGCTTGTTACACATTTTACTGAACTGGTTCAAAGTATTTAAGTAAATAACCGAAATTTGTTCATAATTTTGTTGTATTAGGATGAAATCACCTTTTCTACAAATGGCATTGCCTTTTCACAGCATTATCATTACTGAAGTGATGTAAATTCCATAATTTACGCTCTCTAGACCAGTGACTTACGCTCTCTAGACCAGTGACCTTTTTGAAGTCAGGGAGAACTTTTGATCATAAGAAAAATTCGCGGAAAATTTGCAACATAATGCCCGATATCGAGCGGCTCATAATCACTAAAGCAAATGGGTAAATTGGCTCAATATTCCAGAAAAGAAAAAGCACCAAAAAAAGATGTATTTGTGTATTAACATTTATTATTATTATTTGTTGGAACTCTCTGATACATCTCATTAAATACATTAAAACTAGAAAATATAATTTAGATACAACATATAAATACAAAAATTACACTAATAGATTTTGAAAAGTAACTGAGATCATCACGGCTAATTGGTAGTACCGAGCTTCGCTGAAGCCTAGGGTACTCCCTTTGCGAGTATCAGTGCAGCTCAACCCAATTTTAAAAAGCAACGCCCTTTATGCTTTGCAAGATTAGGTTGCAAAGCAAAGGAAAACTGCAGAAACCCCGTACAGCGTTGCGTACAGGTCAGTAAAAACACATGCAGATATTTATTAATAGACATATGCAAAGGATGGTAAGGATGAAATATTGATATAGCAGTACGATAGCAGTAAATTTAGGATCCATTATGATAAAACTCTCCTCAAAATATTCGCGCTTCCTAAAACCGCAATTTCTTGAATTTCCCAGGGCGAAGTTTTGCACGGCAACTCCTTGACATGTTTACTATAATTTAGAGTAACTGCTCCCAATGAACCTACAATCACCGGAATAATGTTTACTTTCATTCCCCACATACGTCCAATTTCTATTGAGAGATCCTTATATTTAAGATTTTTTTCATAAAATTTCATAAAATATAAAAACATAATAAAAACATTATTCAACAAAATTAACAATTAAAATAAAACCATATTAAAACAATAATAGGAAAGAGTAAAAAAAATTAAAAAAATCATATATTAAATTCCAAAAATACACGGAAATTTTGTAATTTCTCCAAACGAACTCTTGTAAAAATATTTGAAGGTAAAAGCGCTCTCGATGTACCGAATTGCTTCAGACGTTTCCTTTTTGCCCGCATCCACATATTTTCCACATTTTTGTGTTTGGTTAGATTTTTTGATTTTTGATCTTTTTAAAAAATAGTTCTAGGCAAATCAAAAAAAAAAGTCTTAGTTACACTTAGGGCCGATATATTCACCTATCGTGAAACTGTTCGTCATCTAAACGACAAGATAAATGGTAAAAATGTGTCTATTCACCTGTCGTTAACGTTACCGACCGGAAAAAGACGCTTAACGATCAAATTTATTTAGCGATCGAATGAACCTGCCGTAAACTAATGACGAACACTTTGATTGGTCACAGAGCATGTGCTGAATGTCAAACAAAAAGTCAAACTGACAAATATTTACGTACGTACGTGGTACTGTATTAATTGAAGTCATTATTTAGTTAATATGGCCGAATTTGCTGAATTCGTCTTTCATACCATTTCTTTTTTACTTTTGGTCGTCTTTCTTAATTGATGCGGTTAGAAATGGGTGCGAATGAATTTTGGTTACGTTTTGTCAATGTCTATCAGTCATTTACGGCGCTACATCTAGCGGCAATTAGTCCAAGTTATGATCCAAGTGTTGATTTAGTACACCTTTTTTACCGACATTTGATACTATACTGCCGAAAAACATACGTTAGCGATGTTTACGTCCTCGCTGCCTGACGATAGCTTACAGATCGGTGAAAAGACAGAATCATTTTTAACGCGAACGTTAGCGTAATCTGTTCGTTGGCTAACGACAACTTTGACGATAGGTGAATATATCGGCCCTTAAAAATGTAAATTAATAACGCAGAACAAAATGGAAATGACTGTCATAGTATCGCTGACAGTCGGGTTTTCTGTGGATTGATGAGGTTTAATACAGTGTATGCCCTCCACGAGCACGAATCACTTCCTCACACCTGCGTGGCATAGTTCTCACTAGTCTGCGAAGAGATTTTTGGGGTAAGCTTTCGCATTCCTTAATCAGGGGTTGTGTCAGTTCCTGTATGGTTAGTGGTGGATTAAGGCGCTTGTGAACACGTCGGTCAAGCTGATCCCACGCGTGTTTAATAGGATTCAGGTCAGGACGAACGCCGGCCATGCCATGACCTGAATTCCACGTTCTTGTAAAAAGTTTCTGGTGATGCCGGCGTTATGTAACTTTGCATTGTCCTGCATTAGAATGAAATTTACGCCATATTCAGCAGGCACCACATAGTCCTCCAAGATGTTTTCGATGCAATTCAAGGCATTTAGTCTACCAAGAACCACAACAAGATCAGTTCTGTTGTCTATACTGATTCCAGCCCAAACCATCACAGATCCACGACCAAATCTATCCACTTCCTGTATAGTAGCGGCTGCGTAGCGTTCACCATGACGTCTAAATACACGTACTCGACCGTCGCAACGAGTTAAACGGAATCTGGACTCGTCTGTAAACAGTACAGGCGTCCAGTGACGAAGTTACCAAACTCTGTGATCCAGAGCAAACCTCGTTTGTGATGCTGCGTAAGGTGTGCGGACAGGTCTTCTTGGTTTCAAATTCGCTTCTTTTAATCTGTTTCTAACAGTTTGATCAGAAATTTCTATTCCATGTGCTCGTCTTAGGTCGTTTAGTAGGAGGTCTCGTGCTGTTGTAGTACGCTGACGTAGAGAGGAAAGGACAAGAGGTACATGAACAAGTTTTTCTTTTTGTGTTCCGCTGATTTAATTGCATTAATTGCTGCCTTTGATATTGTAGAATGAACCCGTTCTGATGAAGCTTTACCAATAAAAAGTGAAACGTTAACGGATGAACCAAGTGTTTCATTGATTTTACCGTTCCCGAAATATACATTATTTTTAATTTACTTTGGACGAAACAAATTACCCTGAAACAAATTGTTGAAACAGCTACGCTTTAAATTAAAGTTTCTAGTACCAACATAGCAGCAATCTAAGAATTTCACTAATGACGTCTCAAATCATTGATTCCATCAATCATTAAAATCTCATTAGGGCAGTATGCACTCCTAAAGTAGAAGCGGAGAACAAAGTATTTTATTTTGATTATTTTGAATGCACTTAGTGTTTAGCCAAGAAGGCAGCAGCAGCAGCAAAATGGATTTACTCGGCGGGTTTAAGTTGTTTGCTCTAGCAATTAGGACGTACAGTACATACGTAGAGCGAGCTAGACAGCGTATTCTGAACGTGTCCAATTGTCGCACGTAATTTTCAGAGTTAGGCTTTGCAGAACAGCAATTAGCAATAATTTCAGTCGGGATATATACGCGACACGGAGAGCCAGCGGTACATGGTTGAACTCCAGCCATTAAAAGTTTCTTTATGGCTATTGTGCCCAACATACATACGTCATTGCAACGGTGGAAATTCTACTTCCTACTATTTTGGTCCTCGTGCTTTCCAATAAGAATGAATAAAACTTTGAGCAGACAAAAACGTCATAGAAATAAACTCAGCCCAAATAATATTTCTATAGAGATGATTCTGGAAATTCCCGTTTTTTCTATACAAATGATACTTTAATGATATACAAATTTAAGAAATCACTTTAGAAGTTATTTATTTGTTGTGGATATACTTTCTCCTTTAACCAACACCAGTAAGAAAGAAACCTAGAGGACTTCAATCCAGAAACCATATAAAAAAATTACAAAGATGGAAGAGACGTACAAAAAAAATACGGTGTTGCACGACCAGAATTCTGTCCAAAGTGGTCCGAAATCATATACGTTACATAAACTAAGAAATCCTCGAGACTTTAGATGTATAGCTTGCTACGTGCATGCTAGTATTCAATAAACTATTTATTGCGAATATACAATCACGCGGCAGTATTTGAACCCGAAATTATCTACGATGTAAGTTTGATCTTCGCATAACGCCTTATTCAGGTAAATGTGGTCCTTGTATTGTATCTGAAAGGGGGATTTGATGTTTAGTTGACGAGAATGATGCACGATCACTTCCCAGAGTCGCAGAACATCACCGAAAGCGTTATGCTGGCGTATTTTGATGAACAGAGCAAAACTAAGAAAGCCCCAAGCCTTTGGCCATACTATAGCATGCTACACGCATGTTTAAATATGTATAGGATATAGATATTTCTCAGTTTATGCAATTGCAAGCGATTCTAAAAAGACACATTTATGGAATTCGCCCACAACTATAGCTCCCTAAAGACAAACTTGACCTGGAATATTTGCTATTGCAAAGTAAATATATAATGCATGTCTGGTCTGAAACTTTTAGCCTTATGTGCTGGCGGTATACGCAGATGCAAACTTCCACAAAAGCTACTTGATATTCTGCAATACCGATTTTGTCTTGAAAGTTAGAAATTCCATATCTCAAGAATTGGTGCCCCAAATAATCTATCTTTTCCAGTAAACTTTGTCAGACAGTCATGTTTCGTTCAGTAGCTTTTGAATTATGAGGTACTTCACTCATGTTAATAGATATTTATTTAATTATATCCGTCAATATTTCAGACGACAACGAACGTTTTTGCGGTCGGACTTATATTAGAACAGCGCCCTCTCGTGTTTCAAGACAGGAACATTCCCACCGTTAATTTTCTCCACCCTAGTCCTGATTTATTCAAAAGGGTAGAAATAATGCAGACACTGTCTATTTTATTATTTAATACCCAGTGCGTGTATTCGAATTTATTTCAGACAGAACGAGAATTACACTCATCCATACTTATTTTATGAAGCATTCTATATATAGTACAGTGTCTTTTTTGTATCGATTGGCTGCTTAATAATTCAGAATTACGTGTAATAAACAAAATTAACCATCTGGCAATTTCGGTGGAAAAACAATTCAGATAGGGGGAAAATAACAAATTGTTAGTTGCCCAGAACTTAAGAATCGATCTACAAGACTAATTATATATATATCTAATGATCCTTTCACCAGGTATGGGAAAAAGAACTTGTATTTCTTCCATAACTATTTCTTTATCCTTTTCATACTCTTTCCTTCATTTTATAATGTTTTTTAAAAATGTTATCATTGTATTATTGCCGTAATAAAAATGACAAAATTACAGATGACAGGAGGTTAAAATTGCACCTGACATTTGGTCAGGTCTCAAGGATTTTGTATATCTGAACTTGGTTCGTGGTTCAAATTTAAAGTAAGATGCTTTATACTGACTGTATATTAAAGTCAAAAATCATATTTTGGGAGACAGAGACAAACTGGAACTTTTTGCCCCTATAGCTGTACACACACAGAAAAGTGATCTCTCGAACGAAGAGAGAATTACTTGGATGAAGTAGTTGGGTAGGTTCGTATATACGCGAGAGATTATTGACTTCAACCAAGACATTTTATTTCTTGGAATAATTACTAGATATAAGAAAGTTGTTACTCTGGTGAAGGAAGTAAACAGTCTTCAATGAAGTGTATATTTTTATTCCCGGTAAATATTTTTAGCTATTTACGTTTTCTATTGTTAATTAACAAGATAGGTATGTTATATTTACTTACTCGTTCTAACCTGTTGCGTGCCTTACATCAAATTATTCCGTGTTGAAACGTTTATTGTACACTAATCACAAGGAACATCCCCTACGCGTACTTCGTTGTTGTTTTCGTACTAGGTTTCGCCTCCTTTACGGCGCCAGCCCTACGCGCGGGCGCGCGAGCCTTAACAAAATCACGATGCGCATATTTATTCCAGAGAAAGGGATTACTTGAAAGAAGTGAGAATCACTTCAGTTAAATAATTGGTGGGTTTTTATTCAGTAAACAATACTTACTTATATTAAATGTCTTATATTTTCTTGGATCAAGTAACTACGCACTTGGATGGATTTACTATTACTTCGTTGGAGAAATTGACATTTTTGGGACGAAAAATTCAATTACTTCTTTCAATACAATATTGGTTCTTATAAATAAAGAATTTATTAGTCGACAGCATTTATCTGAGAAATTATTTTACTTAGATTGAGTATGTGGCATTTCTTGTATATACCTAACTTTCTACATCCAAGTAAATATGCATTTGAATCTAGTAAATAAATTCAAGAAATTATGTTTTCTCGTTCCAAATAATCACTTTTCTGTGTGTAGTCAGGAGTGTTGTATGTATTCGTGAGAAGTAAAATTATATTTTGCAATGAAGTATTTTTTGTAATCCTTTAAGAAGAGGTAGAAAAGTTAAAAAAGAAATCGTAATTGAACTACATGAATATCCATTTTTTTTTTTGGTATGCGACTATTAATTATTTCGTCGCACATAAATCCAAACGGAATGGCAGAAATGCATCCAAAAATTGCAAACACATTTTACCGTCAGCGGGACACCGCGTTTATTTTGCGTGCCAAGTCGGAAAAATTTAACGCCGTGTTGTCATCGTAAAAATGTGCGTACATGGGTATTTACAAGTAATGAGTAAATCTGTTTTTGGACATCCGTACAGCATATTTTGTTGATTTAAACTCCATGTTCGTGCCTTGATCTCGGAATATTTGGCAACGAAACCAAAATAAACCGTAAAGCAAATTCCGGCGCCTCGTATTTAAAAAAAAAAAGTGGGAAACCGGGTAATTATAGAGTATATTTTTGTACGTTTTTTTGTATGTATTTTTGTATGTATAGGTGCTTAGAATATTTAATAAAGGGACATTATAATTGATATAAAATATTCAAGTCACAATACAAGAGGAACGTTCCTTAATTAAAATAACTATGTCTACGGTTTAACGCCAAGACGATTAGCTGGAAGAAAATGACTGTACAAGTCACTTAATTTCTGCGCTTCACGCTAAATAAAATGCCACCACTGGTGCTAATGATGTGTAAGAATGTTAGCAGGACAACGCTGTTAGCTTCCAAATAATCTTTATTTACTGCGATACATATCCCTTGAATTTAATAGCATTCCGACTATTTGTTAATTTTTAAGGCCGAAATAAACATGAACTATCTTTTGCGCAGTTCGGCTTCCCTCGCTTGTGAGTTTTGGTGCGAGGCAGTTGAGCGAGATGCGAAGTTTGGACGCGATCAGTGAATCCGTTTGAATCCGTGTTTGTAAAATATTGTTGGGTATAATTAAATGTACATCTAAATTCATTATTTATATTTAACTCGTACTACTATTCAAAATTCCGAAATTCAATTGTTCTGATCGTATCGTACTAATAGTAAATAATCTTCCACTGTCCCAGCTGTGTTTCCATTTACCGTTACGATTGACGTAATGCACGAAATTTGTATCATTCATATTAAATCGCTTTAAAAATTATTATGCAGTTCTGTTTCTACAGTCGCATTAAATAAAATATGACGGTTGGTTACGTGCATATCCCGATATCGTGCTAATATTCGTTACTGTTTTCTTGAATGCATAATATCTATACTCATTTCAAGAAAGTATTTTCACAGATATTCAAGCGTATGATACTTTTCAGTTTGATAATGTCCCTTTTCAATTTCCCAAGTTAAGAACTTGAGGAAATTGGAAGCACACTTTGAGTGAAGTATTTATTTTTCCGTGTCAAACAAATTTTTCAAAATACTGATAGTGTAGTTCAGACATAATATTGGGTTATACGAAATAAAAGAAAGAACTTTAAATTAGTATTGAACTGTAAACTATAAAAGATTGCAACATTCTGCACCTCATGGGCATTCAATATCACGAAGTACCTACCAGTTTGTTGTTTTTTGTAAAGTTCCAATGTAACAGAAATAGTGCGGTAATGTGAATCCAGTATTTATCTGCAACTGCTGTGTGTGGCATTACATACAACTTTTAATACTAATTTACACAAATTTCTGCACAGATTTATAGCAAAAAAAATCTCTATGTGGAAGTTATTTCCATAGATATTAAAGATTTTATCCCAACCGTTTATAAGTACGGTAATTAATTGTAGCGTTAAACCAACCTAAACATTCTCACGGCGCTTTCTTGGTAAGCTCAGTACGAAGAATTTCTAATAAAATAACAGACCTGCGGGGTAGAATTTGATAAAATCGCTACCGGTGTTCTTTGATGGAATACCTTCCCGGGAGTTTAAGTGTTGTTAGAACACTTGTCAAGAGTTACGACTGACTGAATGACGCAAGGGAGAAACTTTATTCTATAGGGGAGAATTCTTATCCGCGGTAGATAATACAATAATATCTGTTCGAGGTTTTGACCGACCCATCATGTGCTTAATGTATTAATTTATTAGAGTGATTCTTCACTGGGATATAAAAGAGAATACAAACTTTTCTTTTCTTGGTGTTCTTATTTCTGTCAGTGTTGTAAATTGGATTAAAATGTGTACTGTTGGGAAAGAAAATACTTTTTTTTTTGTTACTTTAACTTGACCCGGCTATTTTTACATATAAATGAAGCTTACAGATTTATGTAGATACGAATTCTAATGGAGCTAATGCATAATTAATGTTACAGAAAAGGCGGTGGAAAGCTCTGGAATAAATTAATTCTAATTGATTTTACAATCGAATGAGTTTTCACGATGTCATTAAATACTATAACCATAATTAGTCATTCCTAATGATCATAGGGTTGGTTGAAAATTTGTTATATTTCTGGAACTGTTACACATCATTAGCACCAGTGGTGGCATTTTATTTAGCGTGAATAATTTTCAGCACCTAATCGTTCAGATTAAAATACGTCCCCCATGTCTGCAAAGTATCATATCGCCCAATATCACAAATACCAATGATATCGAAACTCTTTAAAAAGCTGCTTTTAAAGAGAATGAAACCTATCATTGAGAGAAAGGAACTAATTCCTAATCACCAATATGGTTTGAGAGAATAGTATTCCACTATCGATCAATATAGAATAACAGATATCATAGAGAAAGCATTAGAAGAAAAGCTTATTTTCTCAACAATCTTTCTTGATGTGACACAAGCTTTCGACAACGTTTGGCACAAAGGATTGATACACAAACTAAACAGTCTGCTACCTTTCCAATACGAGCTGCTAACATCATACACATATGATAAAGACTATTCAGATTATAGCAGATCGATGAATACTCAGAACTAAAAGAAGCAAAAGCTAGGGTACCCAAGGGTAGTGTATTGGGACCAATTCTCTATCTACTATATACAAGTGACCTACCACAGCTGGAAAATATAACAGTCGCCACATTCGCAGATGGCACGGCTCCAATGGCAGTGGGATCAACTATTGGAGGATCTATTAGGAATCTTCAACAAGCTTGTAATAAAATATATAAATGGACCAAAAAAATGGAAGACCAACCTTAACGAACTGAAATCTGTCCACATTAACTTTACAAACAAAAGAATCGAGGACATACATCATGTCAAGATTAACGACGTCATAGTTCCCTATGCGAACGCTGCAAAGTATTTGGGTATGACTCTGGATACAAAACTAAGGTGGAAAGAACACGTTAAGAAGAAAAGAGTAGATCTTGGCCTCAAATACAGAGAAGTGTACTGGCTTCTGGGAAGAAACTCTCAGTTGTCAATACAGAACAAACTACAATTACAACCAAGAACTAAAACTGATTTGGTTATACGCCATCCAGCTTTGGGGTTGCGCAAAAAACTCCAATATACAAGGAATCCATACTTTCCAAAATAAAGTACTAAAGAACATGGTTAACGCTCCTTGCGAACTAGTGGATCAGTGAAATGTATAAAAAGCAGAGCACAGTGAGTGAAGTGTTCGTGCTTCTTGTTTAGGACAAAGTAAATATAGGATATCAGTGGATAGCCCATTAGAGACAAGTACCTAGTTTTAAGAATTCAGATTTAAATTGATGGTTAATCTTTTAGATTAGTTTCAATATGTAAAGCATCGTATGCTTATTAAAAAAAAGTAATCGTCTTGAATATTTTATGAATACAGTAATTGAATACAGTATTCAGCTAGCTTTAGTTATATTCTTAATTAACTTTAAAGGATATAAAGATTTAAAGGATTTTGTTGCTTCTTTCAATATTTCATTGCATTTACTTTATTTAACAGTGTGCCAAGTGTTACTTATATTCTGTTAAGATCTGAATAGCAACGACTGAAGTGAATCACACAAGCTTACCTCCAACCCCATTTCAGGGTGTCCTTTCTGTGTCTTGTGTCGTATCCACGTCTTGTTATTGATTGGCCTGGTGGCATCCAGTTGACCCGACAATCGAATTCACCAAGAGTAGGAGGTCCTTATATCAAATATCCCCATCCTACGTTCTCGCATTGCCTTCTGTTTGCGCGCCCGCTGGCCCAAGTCTTGTCCTCTCGTCAAGGCGTTCTCCGTTCGATTTCTTTTTACACCAGTCTCGACTTCAATAGGTGAAATTGCGATTGGACTCTCCCCTATCTAGTTTTCCTAGCCCGTTTTCCTTTAGGCGTGCTATCGATCCGGAAAACTCGAGTTTCAAAGGTGACAACAAAAACAATCGCATTTCCAACACGGGCCAGTAAGACGACCAGTAAGTACGAAGTTTTCCCGAGGGTTTGCAATCCGACGTAAATGCATTAGAAAGTTTTCCGTGACGGCTCATGAGCGAATTATTCCAAGTCCGACACCGAATTCTTAAGCAAATATCCAGAGTATCCAGATGGAAGTTCCGGAGGCTTGAAATTGTTAAAATGAGAGCAGTGGAGCATTTCTAAAGAGACGTTTGTTTGAAGTCCTTAAGACCCAGTTCTACCTCTCCTAAAACGCGTTTGCAAATAAAAGCGTGATTTATTGTTCAAAGTTTATGAAATTTTTTATGTAACTTCTTAGATAAATAACGAGTTGGGCTGGATGAATAAAAAATTTTTTTAAAGATAAAAATCAATTTTGCTTCTACATCTTTGGTTTTTTTTAAATATAAAACATTTAGCCCAACTCATGATACAAAAATAGATTTTTTATTTAAGTACAATTTTAATCTAAACATTATAATTGCGATAACAAAGCGTAATTGCCAGAAATGTATGTAATTTGCCTATATTACGGGCCCGGTGTAGACAGCAGACGTTAGGAGTTTTAAACACCGCCTATAACTACGCCACGCCTACTGCTATTTTTAGATTAGACTGTTCACAAGTTATGACCGTAGCGAATATTGAATCGGGAGAACCGAGTTCTCGCATTTCACATTTATACGCACGGTTTACAAATTTAACACACGATAAAAGTATATACTGTATGATATTATACTTAGTGTAGTTATGCCTGCTAGGTGTTAGGTACATTTGTTTAATAATGGGTAGAAGTCGTGGCAAAATACCTAAACATCCGCATCTGTCCTCTAGACGAATTAGTAAAAGACTACTACGTGCCACCTAAGTTAAAATATATGTATAGATAATCTAAAAGAACAATATTATAATTATTTAATTACAAATGAGACAAAGAGACCAGAACAGGACTCAAATGAACATTTTATTTAAAATGTCGGTTTTGTGGACAGGAAGAGACAATTAGCAGTGACGAACTTGGGTCGGCTCTAATGGATATTAGTTCAGCGACTGTATTGGGCAGTATTACAGCGGGAATTGGATATAGCCAATGCCAGAATTTGTTTTCATTCATGAATCTTGCATTCATAAAGCCCAAAACGTTTATATAATATAGCGAACTTGTAGGTGACAAAATATTTGGAATCTATATAAATGGTTTGGGGAACTTTGGACTATGTACTATGATTTTACTTTATCATACGTAGTATGTAAAGTATTGTAATCGTGCCAAACAAAATTTTTGAGGTTTTAGCGGAAATGTCTTTTTGGATCCCTTGAACATTTTTGACCCAGGTAAAAAAAAAATTCTGTGTATGTGTGTGTTTTTTTTTGTGGCGACGATTCCGGAGAAACTACTAAGGTGTCGGGACGAAACTTCATATTTAGAAGTTTCATAACCAAACTTAGAGCTGAAAAGCTTTCTGTTGAAAAGGATCCAAAGGAACTGGAGGTTTAGTCTTATAGCATTTTTGAAAGATTTTGCAAATAAGCCGCCATTTCTGGAAATTTGTCGAAATAGTTAAATAATAAATTAAAGTACCTACAGGAAATTCTGAACAATTTATGACTATGGCATTTTTTGGTAAAATGAATAGTTTAGCTGCATGAGCAAATTCTATTTTATCGAGATCGCTGCATTAAAACTAGTTAGCCAGGCTTTGTCAGATATTGCGATTCTAATGACAGTAGGTAGTGTCAAACGCTGATGTTTTGACAATACCTACTGTCAATATAATCAAAATATCCGTCTAGTTCCAGTAGTTTTATTTTAAAGCAGACATGGCCGATCTCGATCAAATAGAATCTCATGCAGCTAAACTATTAATTTTATATATGGTATGATAAGGTAATGTGCCTGAACGCATCAGATTATTTTTTTTTATTTTTGTCTTCGTGTGTCACTGCCGTGCGTTCGTTCGATATCCAGCATGTTTATAGATGTATTGGGTCCTCATTGCTCGATTTTAATTAATTCCTTTCTAAATTGAAATCCATAATTCACCGATGAGTTATCATGAGTTAATACATTTTTGTCAATTTACTATACTGTATGTATGTCACCCTATTAAAAAGAGACTAAATATTATAATAGCAAGCGCGCTCTCTCTACATTAAATCAATATATTTTCTTTTACCGCCTGGCGGCCGCCAGCCAGCTGTATGCATCTGCGACCGTGATGAGAGAGAACACTCATACATTGTAACTTGAGCGAAAGCGAAACCGCCGACACGCGGCGACAAACTGGCTGAGTACTTCCCCTTCGAATGTACTCGCGTCGACTATGCTCCGCCTTTGCCTGCTTCCTCTAAACCCCCCAACTTCCCCTTATCATAAAACTGTGGCCTGGTTGACGTTGGTGGGGGCCAGGCAGACCACTCCCAGCAAAAAAAAACATCGCAACGAAATATTTCGTTTGGAAGTTGCGATGTTTTTAAAACGGAGCCTTAAGATATCTCTCGCTTTCGTGCGATGTTCGTTAATGCAGTATTCATTGCAATTGCACCTGATTTGATATTTATGCAATGTATATTCAGTGATTACCCATTTAAATGAATTCAAATTTAAGCAATTGTAGAGATCTAGGCATAACACGGTAAACCAATTCTAGATTTGTGAATAAAGTACATTAATGTGAAAGAAAAAATCGTAGAATCATTTGCTTTACAGCCAGAAAATATTTTTCTACTTTCCATTCACAATGCACACATTGTAACACTGTTTTCGGTGTTACAATTAACAAATTGTAACATCGGCTTTAGTAACTTTTTTCTAAAGTTGGTCACATTGATATCAAATGCGGAGTTCCGCGGAAAAATAGTTATTTTAGCATGGAATTATTATTTGAAATATTGGAATAATAAAGGTCAATCCTTGAATAATTTTGATTTGGAGCCCTTCTAACCCAATAAACCACTGTTATTTCGATATTACATCCAACGGGCAAGATTCTATTCATTAACTTCAATTGACAATATTACTTACAATTATCTGTTACATAAAAACAAAAAAAAACCTGTAGAAAACAACAATCTGGCAGAGTTATTGGTCAAACTCTTACCATTATTTGTTTTCAATATTTTTGCCTTTCCAAATGTGTGACAAAATAAACTTATAATTAGAGGTGGTCGATTTCAATATATTCTTACATTCCAGATAAGATAACTAACCTATCACCAGACAAGTTCTGAGCTTCTATGACGAAAATTATGTCGGTCCCATTCATTGAACATCAATAAATATACAGAGTGATTTGCAATTATAGACGAAACTTTACGCGGACAGGAAACTTAAAGTGTAATTTCAAATTTCGTGACTGCATTTAATTAAACAAAAAATAATTACTTTAAATTGAAGTAAGTACTAATTTTGACAATGAAACAAATTTAAAAGAGCTTCACATATTTTTATTTATAATTTGGTATGTTTTTGCATTTAATTTGCACCACGAGTTATAAGTTACCTTGTATCAGTTCAGTTTTCAACATTGTGTATGCATGAGCAAGCTTTTTCTTATTTAACAAACTTTAAGAGAAAATATAATAAATAATATCATCTGTTATAGATAAAATTAGTGTGTACAAATATCTTCTAGTTGGGTATTTATTCCCACACTTTTTTCTCTCAGAACGTAATTATTGTTCTGACTAAAATGTTTCATAAGGACTTATTTATTTTTTCAATTCCTTAATTAATAACAAGATATTAATAAAACAGTATTTTAAATGGCTCTAACTTCTTGAGGAATATTAACTTGTTATCAATAGGTCCATATGAAACTTCTTACTCAGAATAAATGTTTCTTAATTTTTGTATTTTGACCAATGATCTTTTTTTAAAATTTTTTGATGAATTTATTTATTTAATTATTTGTATTCTTCGTTTTCGCATTATTTGATTTATATTTTCTTCTTCCTTCCTTCGGTAATACTTGAAGGAACTAAAAATAACAAGTTAGTTTATACCTAGAGAGAAATATCTGCAATATTACAGAAAATGAACGTAGTACAAAAAAAAGCAGTAAAAGAAAAACTAACTGTAACATCGCTAGTTATTGGATACCAGCTAAATTTCTGTATTGTTTTTACAGAATTCACATATTCCACAAACATACTCCTGTGAAATTAGAACAGAATCACCTTAATTTTACACGGCGTTTTTTAAATTTTACAGGAAAAATACTTTAATTTCAAAGTAGTAAGTAATATTCAATCATTGAAGTGCGTTTCTTTACAGACATGTAACTGGTTACTTGAAATACGTTACACGTTTTCCTGTACCCAAAAGAATTTCGAATATTCTGCCTTGGTAAGGACATTTTATAGGTATTTTTTTTTGTTGGGGTTCCACCAGGTTCCAACCATATTTAAGAGGTTCCGAAAGTGTAAAAAAGTTGGGAAACCCTGATATATAATAATAATAATAAACTTCTTTATTTCTCCAACAACAAAAACAATAATGTTAGCTACAAAATGCAATGGAGTAGGCGATATATATATATATATATATATATATATATATATATATATATATATATATATATATATATATATATATATATATATATATATATATATATATATATAGGGTGTTCCATTTAAAATTCTAAAGGACAGCCTGTATATTTCTAATATGTAAGTGGGTTCTTTTATTCAAACCAGTTTTTAGTTACTATGTAAAATTACATATAGTTCCAGTATAAATAGCTCAATAAATTGCTTTGTTTGACTTATGACGTTGTTATGCTTGATGGCTATATCATCACACACGTTTATTAATAAACATATTTATGTTCATTGATATTCTGATATTGTGACTTAGTGGTTATGGTTATTTTCGTATCCGATGGGAATTTAAGCATTAGTGCTACTCGTAAAATTTTTACGTCGTGGTCCACAAAATACATAAAATTTTCGTTGATGGATTCGTAAAAATAGTTCGAGAAGCTCCTACCACGTTTGTGTATTGTTTTAGTTTTAGAATACGTTATAATCACCGCATGATATATGACGCTATTCATAGGTTTACGGTTATGAAAAAAAAAAAGAGATAGATAAACAATATGGTAGGTGTACTTTTGTGTTTTGCCTTTTTTACTTAAAGCCGTTTGGTTTCTGCAATACTAACCCTAAAAACTTCTCTACATCAAAATATATTGGCACAAAACTATATTGGCACCTATACTATATATACACAAAAATACATCATACTCGATATATATACAACATGCATACATATGAAATATATACTACAGTTAATGAATTTGCGTTTGCGAACTTCTTGGGTATACAGGTTGTTCATGTGTGTAGCATGAAACTGCTTAACATGTTAAATTGGCCAAGAACCCTTACAGCTATACTACTTTTCTGTTTTCATTAACTCACTTTAGTTTCCAAACACTTCTCAAGATACTTTTTGGATATATTGATCTAGTATGAGTAGTGAACAACCTGTATACCCTAGAAATTCGTCACGCGTTCATTAACACCTTGTATATCATCTGCATGCACGCTAAACCGCTCGTTTAGTAAGCCCTATTCATTAGACATACGCATCGTACAGAATACATAGAAAATAATTTGTAACAGAAATATTTTTTTATATGGCTATATTAATTAATATATCTAGAATCACAATATACGAAATTAACAACACGCATACAGCGCGCCTGCATACAGCGCGACCTGCATACAGACAGACAAACAACATGCACATCACCCTACAAAAGACTTAACAAGAGATTCACCAGATTCACCAGAAAAGCAAGAGGCTCACGTGTGTTGTCTGTGTGTGCAGGTCGCTGCTGCTCTGCTCTGGACTGTCCATCATGGTCGGACGTTGGTTGGTCGGTGGGTTGGTCCTACGTTTTGAACTTATTTCGGGCCGAATCTGCTTAAAAACTGCTACTGGGTGCCCTGGAGAGCCAACGTACCTAAGACCAGAGAACCCATAGAACCCTGGGTAAGTTTTAGGCTAAGATATTGTAAAATACCTTCAAGAAAGCTATATTTAGGTATGTTCCAACAGAGAAAACACCGTTCAGTACGACACAATGTACCAGATGTGTCAGCGCTGCTTTTTATCATTGAGTTGTCGATTGTAACATAACTGGTCCATTATAAAACACGATAACTGAACGGTATTTTCTTTGTTCAGCTGAGCTAAAGGGAATTTACATAGATAGAATCGTCTACCTTTCATTATTTGCAATACAGATATATTATATGAGGAGCAGACTTTCTTCTACCGGGTGACCCACGCCATAGGTACTCCCGTTTATTTTGTTTGTTTATAAAGCTGGACGAATCTAATTTGGGAAAGTGTTAATAGACAAAAAATGCTATTCTTTGGGATACTCTTGAGGTTAATATCACTTCCGGTTTTTCCGGAAATGACGTCATCATAGAAATTTTAAATGGCACCCTATATTCTTTGTGTAATATTTTCAATCATGATGACATTCTGAACACAAAAACATATCGATCGTCAATTTTTATCACCACGGCAACGCAAAAATAACTTTTTCGTGTATGGTGGCTAGTCGAAAATTGTCAAATAAACATTAACTAAATCGATTTTGGCCGACATTGCATTACTGGCGCCCTCTAGCGTGATTTAATTGGTTTTTGGCCAGTGAGTCATTTTTTCACGGGTACCTAATGGCCACACCCTGATTATTCGATAGAAAACATCTTTACGATTACAATGATACCAAATACTTAAATATTTTGTTGATATTCTTAGCGTATAAATGTTGTTAGAAGTACAAGTCAAAGTCGAATAATTTTATCGAATAATCAGGGTGTGGCCATTGGGTACCCGTGAAAAAAATGACTTATTGGCCAAAAACCAATTGTGACAATTTTCGACAATTTTGACCAATTCATAGCCACCTAGATTAATACACAAAGTTATTTTTGCGTTGCCTTGGTGATAAAAATTGACGATCGATATGTTTTTGCGTTCAGAATGTCATCCTGATTGAAAATATCACAAAGAATATAGGGTGCCATTTAAAATTTCAATGATGACGTCATTTCCGGAAAAACCGGAAGTGATATTAACCTTAAGAGTATCCCATACAATTGCATTTTTGTCTATTAACACTTTCCCAAATTTCATTCGTCCAGCTTTATAAAAAAAACACCCGGTATATGTTGTCCAAAATATGAAGTTTATGGTTAAATTTGCAGAATATGTAATTTTGATAGAAATTGTAACTGAAATCATATATTGTGCCAAGATACCAAAAATCTGCTTTTAATATTTTCCTAAATAAACGCAAAACTTTGTTGGACAAACCGCATTTTGTGTGTCTGCTAAGTAAACTTCAGCGCATTATGTGTGCTTTTTTTATTTTGTCCGGCACAACCATCTGAGAATAGTTATACTTGTTTGATACCTGGCTCAAAATCTTGTTCATTAAGGAAATTATGTTAAGCAAAACTTGTTTCTGCAGATTCCCTCTTTGCCTGATTTTCCATGTAAGTATAGGAAACACTGGTGTTTCACTGGTGTTTCTACAGGTTTGTCCCAACACGAAGAAAACACCTTAATGTTAAAAAGTAGTGTTGAACCATTTGGCTGAACAATTTGTTGAACCATTTGGAATTAAAAGGAATAAGGCGCTTTCTAATTGTTTATTTCTTCGCATAAAATAAGTGTCTTTTTTTATTTAAACTAGTTTTTTTCTATGCATTTACCCCAGAGGAAAATAATCAAACATTACAGGCTTAGTATAAAAAACTATATATTTAGGAGTCACAAGAAATACTCTTAAAATAAATTACCTTCAATGTGACGTAAAAGTGCCACGTAACACAGACTTACATCTCCAAATGTGTCCGGCCGAGCGACCATAAATTCATCCACGTATTCTGCAAAAGCAGGAAAGCACAAGTGAGAAGTGGCCATATACATTGTGCTGCCCCCTATATACCTACTGCCTCCTATATAACAATAGCCTGTGACTTCGGCAGGGCAGTAGAAACGCTGAAAAGGGCTGAAGATCCCTTCCTTATCGGCAAGTTTCCACACGTAACTTGACCCGAGAAAGGCGCCAAATTATGCAGACCTGACGTTCGTCCCAATTCACCGCTATATATATATACATATATAGTACTGTATACGGAAGTATACGGCCAAGAAACTTGTTAAATAAAATTTTCAGGTAGCGCCCGAAATCAGTATGTTTGCATTGAATTCCGGTAAAAAAGTGTGTCGTGGGACCACTGGTTTATTTATGGGGTTGGAAACTATAAAAGTTGCGCGGAAAACATTCGACAATCGAACAGGTCCACAGAATAACATCGATAATAGAAAGAACTTTTTACTAGAACAATAGGTTTGCTGTTCTATATTCCTGGATGTGGCAAAAGCTTAAGAGTGAAATGAATGTAGTAGATTCTGTGCGCAGGATGGTTCCCCTCGGGGAAAGGGGATTACGGGCGGGAAACGATGAAAGGCAAGGCTTCGCGCGACGATTTCAAACGATCAAGGACTGTATTCGATATTTTGGTCATTTTCGTAAGCCAAGATTAATCCAATTGCATTAAACTCGCAATGGGCTACAGGTAACCACAATAATTTTATTTCATTGCATCTGATTTTGTTTGCTATAAAATCTAATAGAAGTACCTTCTGTTGATGGTGTTTTTTGACAGATACAACATCTGTGCTATAGTTAATTAAGAAAGAAATATCTGACATTGATAATTAATTGTTTTACTTCCTTGGAATAATACTTAGCAAAATAAGACTAGCAAAACACATACGCACGCAACGCAGTTACTCAAGAAACTTTATTCAAGAAATTAGTTATCAATGAAATATTTATGTATTTATATAACCTTGATTTTACCCAAACGCAACCTATTATGCATATTATTGGGGTTTCAGAAAAAATAATTTCTTTTGTTATTTTATTTGTTTACTGCTACGTGATAGTATTAAATTTGATTGCTGTTGTGATTCAAAATGCGTTAAAAACAAAAAAAAATAACATGTTTACAGCTCTTCGCTGTACATTTGCAAACTATTCTTTCATTAAACAAAGAGTCCACCATTTCTAACCTGCAACTTCAATTCTGCTTACATCAATAAATATGTACGTTTTTATTTAATTTTAAGTACGAGCTTTATAAAATTAATGTACATCTGAAATGTGTTTCGATGTCAATAGTCTCATTAAACTAAATGTTGCGATTGTTTTCGTTCCTGTCGCGTTATCGTAGCCGTAGCCGATATCTCGTAGCCGAGATATCCGCTTTCATGAAAACCTTGTTTATAGCCTTTATTGCAAGGAAAATTAGGACAATACAAATGCCAATCTGTAGACACGATCTTTAGGTATACTCTGTGTAAATTTGAATTCTTCTGGGCAAGCGGTTTAGGAGAAAAAAAAATGGAAAGACGAGCGTTTATTAAAAAGTGCTAAAACAGGGTACATTTTGACCAGTCTCTCGCGCTTCTGTCCAAACCTAGGGGTCATTTGGTTTTCTAGGAACATTTTTATATACTTGTGGATTACATTGGACTATAGCGCTCTAAAATAATTTTGAACGGCTAGATACACACTATCGACCACTGTACGGCGTTCAAAATTAACCTTTCTGCTTTATATTGGCAGCACTCAAACACGCATCAATCAAAATCTTTAATACTAACATTAAACGTGTGTCCACTTGAAACGTACAGCACAAATTGCACTTAAATTTATGATGGCCTCACGCATTACTATAGTAGGACCAGCGTTTGCTTATTAACTACGCTGCCGAATGCTGTGATATCAATTCAGTTCAATATTGGAATCCAATTACATCATTTTGACTCGATGGCGTCGCATCGCAGTAGCGCCGCAAATACAAGCTGCTGTATTTGCAGCATTATATAATATTAAGCTCGAGGGGACAATGTGGACATGCGGTCGCATCCAATTCGAACTTAAATGAGAACATAACACGCAATAATCTCGTTCCAGAATTAATTAAACATAGGTATAATTACGCTATACTCTGCGGTGTATTGCACTTTTGAAGGTTAAAGTAGCAATTTCAGCGTTTAGTTTGAATGGGGTATTCCGGTGTTTTTGAAATAGTCATTTTTTACAAAGTATGGGTGCTACTGTTTGCTACTTCACAAGTAAAATATCAAACATTGTTTTAAATTAAGAGAAATCGTTGTTTGAAGTTTGAATTAGGATTGGTCTTTGTGACGTCACAAAGACCGCTCAAAGTGAGCGACTTGACAACGTTGCTATATCTAGGGTGCACGTAGTAAATTTTTGTCTTCTGTTGTGTCAACGTTTAGAATCGCTCGTTTGTTGACACCTGCTTTGGTTATTGAGGTTATATCAAACACTTGGTCAAAATGTATAAACTCCAACGCCGACATTGTTCTGTGCCGGGCTGTAACAGCAGTAGAACAGTAACTCCTGATAAGATTTTCTTTACATTGCCGACTAGCGAGATGAGAGATGTTTGGCTTCAAGTTTCAATGATCAAATCATCTCTCAAAAAAGTTACCTTTATTCGTTGTCAAACAACAGGGTAGCCAACCGTCAACTTGGCCGATCAGCTGTTCGAGAGCTGTCCGCTGTTGCCACCGCTACTAGGGATCGGTAATCATCGTGTATTTCCGAGGGTGGTCGGTGAATTCAAACGAAATGCACTTTTAATTGCAATTATCTTATAGAAAAACTAAATCAAAAAGCTCATAGCTTTACTATATGAATCCTCATAAATTGTACAATAGGTTAAACCGAATATCTGCTTAAATTTTGACATGACCGGAATACCCTATTGTTGTCGGATGAAATTTGATGGAGTTAAAACAAGTAAGCTTTCCCGGCGATTACCAAGCTATTTGATATTAGAAGTTCAAAAGCAATACACCAAAATAAAGATAAATACTTATTTTGGTTTTGTAATAGAATTTTTGATATTTTTTCATTAGTTCAAAAAAAATAATCTGACAAAATATTTATTAGTAGAAAACAAACGATTGATAACTGACAAGTTTTATTAAAGAACAGTGAAGAATCGAACCAATCGTTTGTTTTCTACAATTTGCGCCTGTTTTAAATTTGCGTTAAGCTCACACTATATAAAATATTTATTGCCGAAAACAAGTAAAACATAAAAACATACGAACTAACAGAAGTAATATATTAAACTTCCTCGATATATTCCCTCACGAATTTGGCTTATATTACTGATACCGATAAATTATGCTATTATTTATTACCTTCTTATACATTTGAAATGAAAGACGATAACATTGCTGTGAAAATAATGATGTAATGTAAAAAAGTATTGCTTATTGTAATAGTACAGAATGAAATTATTTTGCATACTATGAATAAATCTTGCATTTGTATTTTGTTTCCTTGATAGCGTTTTTTTTTGGGAAACTCTTTCTGTGGCTTTTTTTTATGAAATTGTCTGCCTTCTTAGGGTTTGTTACTAATAGACCAAGAGCCCGTGACCGCCAGACCTTCCTCATAGTATAAAAGCTGCAAATTTCTCTGTGCATTTCCCAGACACAGGTAAAGAACGATTGACTACTATGAAGTTTGGATCATAGTGGCTTTGGCAGGTAACGGGTAGCAAAGGGGTAGAAAATTGCTACCTACTTTCGTCAAAGTATAAAGCGTAATTTTTTTATATTTTCTTCGGAATAATATTAGCAATCTCATTAACCATTGCCAGACACTTACTATCGTGGCAACCCTTCGCCAGACACCCTTAAACTTTAATAAATTGTAATTGTACTTTCGTTATTTTATAAAGGCTGAATTTTATATATGTTACTTGGGTAACTATTAGAAGATGTTTTCTGAGAAGCCAGACAGTTTCGACAGTTCTAACATCTTGCCAGACAAAATTGAAGGGCAGCTGTAGGTGCGAGCGCTGAGGCAACATACGTTCAACGGGTGCCAGTAAAGATAGTTATTAGAATTTATCGGATAATTTCATTATATAAAATTATTTATGACAAAAAAAAATTTTTAAAGGATTATTCAATATTATTTTCATGTTATATAAATATAAATAAATAAAAAAAAGACATCTAATACATGAATAAATAATGTTTTATAATTTCATGAATTTCAATTTGTTTTTAACATTCAATTTAGCTCAAATATCGACATTTCATTAAAATTTTATGTTTATTATGGTTATAGAGAAAGGAATTGTTTCAGTACTAAGAAATCAAATGAAAAATAGTTTAATATTATAATCATACCCATCGTGTACAATATAAAAAATATGTATTTGTACTATAAGGATAATACAGGATTTAAAGAAATGTTTAATCGTTTATTACTTTTCATCGTTGTAATCGCTATCTTCGTCACTACTACAGTCCGTAGCTTGATCGTTTTCAATATCGTCTTCACTGTCAGTTTCTGTAAAAATGTAAACAAGTTAGTACAATAATTATGAATAGGTAGCTACAAATGTATGTATAATTATGTCAACCAGAAAATAATGGTTTGCGGGTACAGGAAAGCAACCAGTATCATTTTAAATGGTTTGAAGGGGATTAGCTGCCAAATTACGTCAGTGATTCACTAAAAACTCTATCATGTATTTCATTATTATTTCAAATTATACACACATTTGTAGCTATTCATAATTATTGTATTAACTTCTTTACGTTTTTACAGAAACTGACAGTGAAGACGATATTGAAAACGAATTAGGTATATCATATTTTTGATATGTTGGATTTTGAATTATTAAGTTATAATGTTATGAATTGTGTACTTTATTTATCTTTGAATTATTGATGGTTGTTAAAATTCAATTAAGTTGATTTTTTTATACATATTTCTTATTTATTTGTTTTGAACACTGTTCAACGCGGGGGAGAATGTTAAGATTGTATATTGAGTTTAAAACGCATTTATTTTGATTTCCGGTTATGTTCGTATGGTTCGAGGATGACCGGGTCTAGTTTTAGTTTTCAGTATTGTGATCGACACCAAACGTATTACATGTATATACATCACCTGTCTGTAACTTGGTTGTGAAATAAAATTGTGAAAATTATACAGTCTATTCTGTCGATTAAACAATTATTTCTTCATTTATTAGATCGGTCATTTTTTATTTATATTTATATAACATGAAAATAATATTGAATAATCCTTTGAAAATTTTTTTTTGTCATAAATAATTCTATATAATGAAATTATCCGATAAATCCTAATAACTATCTTTACTCGCCACTATGATCCAAACTTCATAGTAGCCAATCGTTCTTTACCTGTGTTGGGGAAATGCGCAGAGAAATTTGCAGCTTTTATAGTATGAGGAAAGTCTGGCGGTCACGGGTCTTGGTCTATAATTATTCTATATATCATTTCTGTATAACATGTATAGCTATCAATGCATAGCCGTAGGAATAATATTGAGAGCGAGGGAATTAAAAAAAACCGTACCAGATTCTTGCAAACTTGTTTACACCCTTTAAGTTTTACGTAATCGTAAAATTTAAAAAAGGCCAATCTGTAGATGACATTTTATATTTTAACCTATGAAAATTCGAACATTTTGGGATAAGCGGTTTTTAAGGAAAAAAATCGGAAAGGTGAGTGCGAATTTCAAAAAATTACAACAGCTGAAACCGGTTACCTTTTTTCACTTCTCTCGTGCTCACGCTTACACCGAGAGAGAGAATATGTTGAAATTCATACACTTTATTTCATTTCTTTTTGATAAGTAGTTTCAGAGTTATGAGCCTTCAAACACTAGGCTGAACGCCGGGAAACGCTGTACTTTTCAAACGCGTGTATCTCGAAAACTTGATTTTAGCAGTAAGACTCCCCCTTTCTTCCGAGCGGGTCACATTTGCAGTAGACACCAAAATTTGCGTAAATAATTTTCATAAATTTTGAAATTCTTTACCGATGGCAGTTGCATAAGGACCTTCGGGGTCCTTAGGGTCGGAGACGGGAGCCTTAAGGTTATTTGTTTATTTTTTATTAAAAATATCAATGTTATGAATATATTTGATAAAACTAATTGTGTTTTTTATTTGTTGCAGGTACGTACTTATCAGCCACTACTTTATTTGATTCCGTGGATGGCGTAAGTAGATTACATTTGCAAAATGTTCACGTTGCTGAGTGCCGAGGCAAACGCAATTCTGAAATTTGATGGAAGTGGGGAAATTTAATGTTAACTTTCGAAATCGATTTGCGCCCACGGAATTCGACTAAACAAATTCAATTACCTATCTGACGCTCCGCGTATACATCAAGAGTATCTCTCTAGTCACAACGTAGTTACATACCCTGTTATAAAGTCGGGTGTTGTCCCGAAAATAAGTTTATTTTGGGAAAATCAAGATTTTAAGTTGATTAAAAGTTGTCTCTATGGGGTTACATATACCCAGGGATGTAAAAACGTAATTTACCGCGTAAATTACCAAATTAATTACCGTAATTAATGGTAATTTACCGATTTTTAATTACCGTAATTTACGGCTTAAATTACCGATGGTAATTTATCGACAATTTAAATTACCGTTGGTAATTTATCAGTAATTTACCGAAAATTTTAATGACAGTTGTCAATTTACCGGAATTCATAAATTAATTTCAAAAACCTTCCATCAGTACTTCCATCCGACCACTCCTAAGCAGTCGACAAGTGCACTGTTGTTTGTGCTTTGCCTGGGAGGTACTTAGGTATGTAAGAGCGTAATTTATCGGGTAAATTACTAAATAAATTACCGTAATTAATGGTAATTTCCCGATTTTTAATTACTTAATTCAGCGAAGCCAATAATGCACATTTTAAATCAAAAGCCATCTACCTACTATCAAATTCATGATTTAAAGAAATGTTCTGATGATCCAGATAAAATGTGATTATTGTTTGTGAAACCGGGCGTTGTCGTTTTCTGAGTCGGTAATAAATTACAGTATTTTATACTATAATTACTATAATTCGATTTGATATGGAATGGATCTAATTAGTTATTATTCAACAATAAATTCCTTATTCATTTCATATTATTATATTTTCCGAGACGCGTTAGTAATGCAGCAAAACAAACATGTGCATAGTTCGTACAAGGATATTATTTCCTTGTCGAAATTGAAATATAAAAACACATCTCGTACTATGCCTCGAAAACAATTTCTTTCGACAAGAGAAATGTATTTTTCTGTGCAGCAATGACGGTATCAGTATGTTTTCGTCAAATATTCGAGCAACATTCGGCGTAGTTATTTTACAGCCATAATAGAACACGTTTTTGTCCAGCCGGCTGGTCCGCTTCGAGAATTTGAAACGTGTTTTACAAAAGTGCACATGTACTGCGATGTATAGAATCGAAATAACATTTTTATACTCTAGGAATTTTTAAGCGTTGCCTTATTTATAAAATATCAATCTCAGTTTAATTAGCGTAGACGAATAATGGTACTGGTTATTAAAACAACTTAACATTTTTTTAAATTTCTACAACGAATTAAATTGAAAATTCTAATACTTCTAATACTCATAACTTCTAATACTATTGTTGGACTAAAACTCGTTGTTTTTTTTTTTAATTAAGGATTACATTATCTAAATAGACACAGGATTTACCGATGCTATTAAGTTAACAAAACCGGTTCCCCAAAGAATTTTTAAATGAAGATTTGCAAAACTTATTTGTTGATTTATCAAATTTATTATGTTGTTAGGCTGTCCATTTTATAAATTGCTGATATAAAAAGTATTTTTATTGTAGTCCCTGGTTTCATTTTAATAATGAATTACTTAAATCAAGAAAAGCATCACCGATTGGTGGTTATCTACAATATAATGACTTATAAGGCAGTACCCAATTTTTTTTACATAACTTACTGTCATCGGTAAATTATCATTTTGAATTACCCGGTAATTTAAGGAAATATAATTTTAACAATTGTAATTTTACATTACGTGATAATTTAAATTTGTAAGTAATAATTTTAATTTTAGCGGTAATTTACTGAACAAAATAATTACGGAAATTTAACATCCTTAGTCAGATTGCTAGTTATCTACAAAATAATGACTTTTATTGATCATTTTTTTTATTGACATAAGTAGCATTCATAACCTACAGTGATCGGTATTAACGCCGGTTTAATTTAACATTTTGAACTTTTAATTACCCGATAATTTAAACCAGCGTAATTTACCATTTTTAATTGTTAATTACTCGGTAATTTAAACCAAAGTAATTTTAATTTTTCAACGGTAATTTACGAAAAATATTAATTACCGTAATTTAACATCCCTGCATATACTACAAACAAATTCTGTGGCATTGAAAACAAAATCAAAGTATCCCGCAAGAGTCTAAAGTTCGTAATTTTTGTAAAAAATTTACTGCCGCAAAAACAATTGTTTGATTTGTCGTTACCACCACTATTGACCTTAGCTTACATGGAGTGCAAAAATAAGCAAAATTTGCACTTTGAAGTTGGTTGTTGTAAATTGGAAATAAACTACCTATATAAGCGACGCGGCAAGCGACTCACAATAATCATTTTACTACACATCACTCACCACCGACCTGTGTGTTTTGTAGTTAAATTATATTTACATATGTAGGTAGGTACTTTGTAAAAGACCTAATAATATGTTTAGATAATCGTTTACTATCTATTGAGGCAACGGCCATCTCGCATGTCTTTTTCTACAATATTTAAACATGGACCCGGAGTCGGAGTAGGTACATTTTTTCCGACTCCGACTCCTCTGAAATTTGTCTTAAATCCGACTTCGATTCCACGACTCCGACTCCGACTCGAGTCACAATAATAAATAATCTATGTTTTCAGCAATGAAAAGCTAAAATCAACACATTTTTTGTCAGATCTCTTTACCATTTTTTAAAAAAGCGACAAAAAAATGAAACAAGCCGCTATAATACGGAAAATTGTACATTCTTTACCTTTACTATTGTATATCGCCTTTAAGATTCTGTGAGCTTTTAAAACTACTATTTTCAAAGACGTTTTGAATTTAAATGTAAAAAACTTACTCTCGAGCAAATTTAACAATTTCTTGATTTTTGACCACCCCTATAATTAAATCGAAACTCTAGCTAGACAGACTTTTTGGAGCACAAAGAAATACGTCAATTTCTCGCGATGCTTTCAGAAATTACCCTGTAATAGAACTCAATAGTTTGTATCAAATTTTTAAGGTATATCTCAAATAATTAATCTCAATACCTACGTATGGAGACGTGTTTTCTAGGCAACTATAAAATTATATATAAAATTCCAAAACTACACAGCAACGACAAAAATTGAATTCAGCACTTCGTACACAATAGTCCTCAGCAAAGGCAGCGCGTCCTCGAATCCTTACGAACATTGTTAACGCGTTTCACGTTCTTCGTGTACGCTATTTGTCAGCGCGCAAGCGGTAGGTTTTCAATGCGAAAAATAAGCAAGTACCTGCATTCACGACGAATTTCACCGTTTCTTATTTCGCGTGGGTGCAAAGTGCAACTCGTACGAAAATGTAGATGGTATAGGTGTATAGTGTATAGTCGTGTAGCATCAGCACCGAGAATCGAGCATGTCATTATTTTTAATGGAATAAAAGATAACGTGTTTGTGAAGGTACAATTTTGTGTTGAACCTGTGATGATTTCAGATGAATGTAAGATATACAGTCTATTTTATTTAATTCTGAACAAGCTTTAAGATTTTTTTTCTGAACATTTCAAAGACATGTGATATGGTCTTAAGGCCGGCGATGAGCTATAGTATAAGTATAGGGCAAAACACGGTACTTGAATTGACCTAATCAGCCGTACAAATAGCTTGATGTTAAAAATAATTTTACTCCTGCAATCTACATATGTACTTGTGATTCGGACATCAGGTATTTTGAGGGCAATCTGCCGTCTCATAATCAAGTAATTAATTGATAAAGAGACCCATATTTTCTCCATATTTTTCGTTACCTTTAGGGATCAAATTATCACACCAACTTACCAGCAATGTTAATGAAACTCCGATATGTCCTAGGGACACATCTCCACAACAAAATAAGCCCATATTCATAACAAATAAACCTTTAGTTTGCTCTCGTTGGTCATTTAATCGTGTACATGTAAACTCAATATTATTGAGCATATATTACAGGAAGCGACATGACCTGCCTTGTCTCCCCTTACTCCCAGTCATCGCCCTGCTGAAGTGAAAAAGTGTGGATCTTGTTTAGTAGAGGGCGCGCCGTTTTATTAGCCTATGCTATTACAGTCAGCCAGTTCTGTGGAACTACTATGTTGGCAAGAAGTCAAAGGCAAGCAAAATGGTTAATAAGTTGTTTTAGGTAAAACGGAAAAAAGGTTTGAAAAGTACCTATACAAATACACCAATAAATGAGCGGAAAATGAAGCTAAATAGCGGTTGTACTTTCAACGCGCCATATGTAGTTTGCTAGTAGCATGCTAAAAGTTTCGTACTTTTGCCTCAGAGATACCACCACGTAATGACCCAACTCTTTTACGTGCTCAAAACCGCCTGGTCAACGCCGTCCTTAAGAGGCATCAGTACTGCTGGTACGTCCTATAAAATAAACATCCATAGTCAGCTTAATGTTGTATCAATTCTCTCATGTTATACATCAAATTATAGATAAAGGTGTATTACTTGCTGTGGTAATGTATATGCATTACTTGTCGTTGTTGTATCCACGCTACGTGATAAAATATAACTTATTCATGTACTCGAAGAAGTAAAGTTTTGAGTGAAAAAAAGCAGGTAAGATATTGATATTTCTTCGTACAAAAATTGCAAAATCAACCAATTTTATGTCATATTCAGAAATAGATTTGTCAAAAACGAACAGAACTATCAAAAATCTACCACTAGACGCAAAATTATATATCTTTTATCTTTAATTTGGTGTATTTCTTTAACGATTATGTGAACTAATTGCTGAGAAAAAGCCTCAGGACTTTTGCGTGTTTTGCAAGCAAAACGTAGGGGGTATGGATTCCCCTTAATATATTTTGTTACACAGGTGTGATAAAATCGTCAAAAATCGATGAAAGCGTTACAAGATATTTTAAAACGTAGCTTTATATGGTTTGCATAATACACGACAATATCTAAGCGAAAAGCCAAGAGAGCTGGATGGGATGTTATAATATATGGTAACTTCTCTCGTATAGGTAACGTAGGTACATATATCGAAAATATTTCAATATTTGAGGAGGATTCAGAAGAGATTAGATTCATCCAGCATATTTTCCCTGACGTCTTTCCCGAGGCAAATCCTCTGTGGGAGAGTATCAGTTTGCAGCGTAGCTCGGTCGGTATGCCGGAAGTACCTTTTCCCAACAACGCGTACTTCCGGCCCACGGCTTGTACCTTCGAAGCAATTTTTATTCCTGCAGATTCCCCCCCCCCCCCCCCCCCGACCACCTCGTCGCCGCTCAGTGTGGCCCAAGAACGGTGAGATTATGATAGATGATGGTACAGCCAGCCAACTTTGCCCGTTTATACCGGATAAGTGCTCTTTAATGCAAGGCTAGAATGCGCTGGTCTATATCACGGTGTTGTATACAGGCTGTTTTGTATAAAGGAATAGAAATTTTAGTAAATAATTGACGAAGGATGTCAAATGTTTTAAAACTAAACTAAAAATAGATGGTTATTTTTGCGTGTATAAGAAAATGTTGCACTTAAGCAACCAGCAATTTGTAATAATGTATAAATAAAAACCTCTTTTCCTTTGTTTTGTGGAGTTATATTAATTTTAATACAATTTTCCACTTTGTACCAAACTGGACACATTAAATATCACATAATAAATCTTAAATATATTGCAAAAACACTTAAGCAAAATATATCATTCTGTTACTGATGGTTATTTTTCACGTAGGTTTCAAATTCTTCAATCCCATTGAAGCTCTCCTTGACCAGCATATGCTTTAACTTTCTTTTGAAGGTCCCTAGGGGTGTTTGTGGCCTGTTCTTTGGAAGCTTATTAAGGAGCTGATGATATGTCCTTGGTTGGAGTTGTTTTGGTTCTATGGTACGGTATTGTAATAACTTTTGCGTTCATGAGAATCCGCTGGGTGGCCGCACTTTTTCGTGTCTGAGCTGAGAGCTCGTCTCTACCTTGTAGAAGTTGTTGGTAAATGTACGCCCTCATTAAAGTAATGCAGTGTGTTGTTTGATCGGCCTGCTGAATTGTTCTTATCGTTCCTTTCTGTATAGTATAGCAAGACGGACCCCATAGCCGTATACCAGAGGTCATCCTGCTATGGAAAGCCATAATTCGAGAAGATGATGAATAGCATTTGCATTCTGAGATGGTATTCCTTTGGATGACCTCAAATGGATTTGAGCAACTGCTTCCTCTTCCGTTCCTAAAAGTGTTTGTTCTATTGATATCATCTAGTATTTCTTCCTCACTATAAGGGTACATTTCAACGCAAAACTAAAGTATGACTAAACTGATCAACAACTGTCACCGTACTGTCATCGTAAAGATAACCAATTTCAAATATCGATGGGCTTGACGTGGCATACTCTTGTCAGCAGTCAGGTAAGCTTCAGTAACCATAACCAGCTTACTTAAGGTAACTGTGACGTCACAAGCTTGTCGCGAGAATGACATACTACACCTTACTTCAGGTAATTTGAACTAACCGTTGCTCGCGAGAAAACGCCTTGTGTCTTGGTAGATTTCTCAATATGCACAATTGCACACCCAACTTCAAATACTCCGTAATGCTCGCAATCTATTTAAAAAAGAACACGGTCCGTTCCGGCTCCGCATAATCCGTGAAAAACTGCTCCCAAAGAGCCATATAGGCATCCGTGCCGCATATCCGGCCCTACTAAATGCGCAGAACTTCCGTTACAATATTCAACCGGTAAGATTGCACCTTACATAATGTAATATATCGCGGCAACAACACACGCACACACACACATACACACGCACACACACAGCAGATCGTAGGTGGCCTCGCGTGTTCAGCAGAGCACGCCCAAATAATGGCTGCGTTGTCCGCCCCGCTCCTCTCTTGTTTATCTCGCGCGCCAAAAACGACATAAAAACAAATTGAAAATGAATAATGCAGGCGCATTTTGAGAAGCGTCGGGTATTAACTGTTGCAGGGTTTGTACGTCGGTAATGCAGCGACCTGTTTGTAGTCCTGCTGATAATTTTCGTAACCCCAGTTGGGTAAGCCGGAAATTAAATCGACGCGAGTATCATATTTTGAACTTTGATTGTGTTCGTTGGAGATGTGGTAAAATGTGTTGGTACGCCACTGTATGCTAGACTAGTTCAGTTGTTTATGGTTTAGACACATAGTTTAATGGCGAACTGCACTTTCCGCCACTAAACTTGCCATTAAACTCGCTACCATTTGATTCTGTTATTTTCAAGTTATTTTCTTCTGAACTTCTCTAGACTTGCACTCTGGAGTATTGTAGTGTCTTTTTAGCGAGTTGGCAACCATGTTTACAATAGCGACGATGGTGAAAGTACTATATCATCGACGAGAAAACTCAAACACAGTCCAGTTTGAATATTCGTACAAATAGACAGCAATACATTAATTTCTTTAGGTTATACCATACGTCAAATGTAATAAATATGAAATAAATACAGACAGGTTTATAGTAGCGCCATCTACATCTGGTGATTTTTTTATTTCGAAGCTTTGAAGAGAAGTTTGCAACAGTTCGCTTCTGGAATTGAGACGGGGGCCTTCAGTTATCTAGATTATTAGTTATATTTCTGTTTATTTGTGTCTTATGACGAAGTAGCAGCCAGTGCAAGCAAATATTTGTATGAGATTGGTTAAATTAGCTAAATGAATTAGTAGTCTGGGAAAAACAGTCTACCAGAATTATAGTATTATGCAGAATTGTGGCAATAATCATTAAACTGCAGGCGACCGCAAACTTTCAACTTTAATTTGAAACCTGGCAATGGCTTTTAGTAAGTGAATTAAAAGCGGCGGGTCGGCAGATTGCGTCGGTTTCAATCCAATCGTTTGCGAAGAAAATACGCGTGCTTTGCAAGCACATTTTGCAGCTAGCAGGCCGCTACGCCGATGGTTTAATTAAAACTTTGCATTTAATAACATAACATACTGTTGAAACTGTAACTATCGCAGAGCAAACTTGAAAAAATGCTTGAATTGAATTAAAATGTCACCCAAAACGATGCACTATGCGGGTTATGACACCAAAAGGTTTGGCAAGAAGCCATATTACGTTTTATTTCATTCAAAATGCATAATACGATTTATGATTCTGAATCTATTGAATCAGAGTTTAGACATTAAAAATCTACCAAATATGAAAAAGAAAATATTCAAATTCAATTTTATTTAAAGAGTTCCTATCCAACAACATAAATCCACAAATTTGCAATCCCTGATTTCATTTAGTTCTCCATATACCTCTAATAAAACTACCAATAAATATTATAACAAATATAATATTTGAAAGAACATTATTGAATATTATTATTAGTACTAACTGGAAATTCATAGGAAACTTATGCAGACCTCGAAATTTTCAGTTCCCTTAACAGAAATTTCAATTCATAATATGCAAAGGTGTATTCCTGCTGCGGAATGTTTTCTTGTGGCGTAGGTCTGGCATATATCCGCTGCAACCGATGTAAACAATAAACCATCAATGTGCCAAATACATCATCGGCGTCATTAATCATTTCCGAACAATACAAAGACCGTAGTTAACGCCACTAATAAATGCGCACTCGCTCATTATCTGGAGATATTCTTCCGCTGTTCGCTCTGTGCATACTGCATACACCGTGGAGGGGACTTGAAAAACGATCTAAGCGCCCGTAGCGGAGAAATACCTAACTAAAATGCCTACACTATGTGCGGTAGATCACGGCGCATTATGTTGTGATCCAATCCGTCAGAACTAATAACATATCGTTGGTATAAATAATCATCATGGGACACAATAAGTGTTGCGTCAACTGTAATGATACAGGAAGAAATATTAACAAATGCAATATTGTAATAAATAATATAAATTTGATCGGACCACTTATACCGCCTACACATGTAGAGGCGCTTGCTTCGCGCACCCGCCCAATAGAGCGCAAGATTTCAATTGTGCTCTGCAATTGAGACATCTTTTGGATATCCACATAGTAAAAATTCGTCGGCAGCCACATAGATCAAAATTTATCTACCCTGCACAAGAGATGGATTAAATAATACCGACAGCGTTTGGGAAGAATGCAATCAATGTCCGAAACCATCTATATCTGCCAATAAAGCCATCAGTTAGTTTCGCCATTACACACATACGCATCTAAAAATACCGTGAACGGTTTGAACCGACCGACACTGAAAAAATTGTACAGCGACGCGTACATACTCTTCAAGTGGCAAACTTGACGTCCAACCAACTCTAAAATTAACCGGACCGAATGTTTTAGTCGACGATAATGCATCACGGGGCCCATTATAAATACTGCATGATAAATAGTGGTCGACATTCTGTCTCATTAGCTCCAGATAATTAGAGACGTATTTCGCTCCCAAATTTTTTTTTTCAGAGTTATGCGCTATCATAAACACAAAAGATGCGTCATTATGCAAGGCGGACGATAATATGTCAAATTGCGGACACGGTATTGTTGGCCGGCGCAAGCAAATGCGACCTTGTTTGTCTTTGGGCGACAATATGAAATTCTATAGCCGCGTAGCGCTGGTGCTCTATTTAAATAGGTCCCTATTTCTAAAACAAAGGCTTGCAGCGTCCGGACGTAATTCATAAATCATATCTAGTTGGATAACAGCAGCGGTCTGAATAATATTTCCTACCCGGTTGTACCATTTTGCACTGCTCAAAGTATAGCGGAAGAATGTGATACTACTGGCATGCATGACCAGATTTTTATTGTAGAAAAGCGGGACAGTAGCGGGGCGGGGTGGGCGGTAGTAATTAAAACCAACCCTATTTTCAAAAGATCATCGTACTCGAAAATAGATAAATTCTATTTTCTAATATTTTATTTATTTATTTATTTATATATTTTTTAAAATAGTATATTATTATACAATTTTTATAAGACGTCAAATTGGCGCACGAGTTGTTTTGGGCACGACGAGCGTAGCGAGGAGGATGAAATGGTCTTGATTTTGAGTAGTTTTTCGATTTCGACCTTGTCCAGCTCTTCTAACGTATTGGCCAGTCTCCCAAAACCGATTCCATAAACGCTGAATAACTAAGTGTACTAAGAACTGCTAAGAACTTCGAAGTGTAACTTAGAAGTCACTAAGAGCTGTAACATTGTTTTCTAATTTTCTTTAGTTAAATATATAATAATAGTAATAAATCAACTTATTAGTTAGTAATATAAGCACTACGTAGTTCATTTATATTAAAGTAAACAATACACTAACTAAATGGACCAGATTCAGATAAATCTGTCATTCTATCTGGCCCAAACAATTCAAAATTTAAAACATTTACATTTCATACATTTTAAATATTTTAAGAAAACCGTAAAGAGAGAGAAGTTTGGAATAAGACACATTTACATGCTCTTAGGCTAACATACCTTATTACACGAGTAATGTAGTAGTAAGTAACGAGTAATATGTCGACATGATTATTGTTTATGGAATAATCCTTCAAATAATCATGTTGGGTAAAAGGATTATATATATAGGTGTTTGCATAGAAACGAGGAGAATAATTATTTCTAAAAATTATGCAGATTTTCAAAAAGCGAACGTTAATTTAAATGAATTATTAAATATTGGTCTTTGTTTAAAAATGTTATTATAATCTTTTTTTTAATTTTTACTGCACTCTAACTACCACATCAAACTCATCGGTACGTTATGACTCACTTGTATAAACAAAATGTTTTGAAAAATACCCTGTCTATAATCCGATTTTAATCGAATATCGATCATTAATGGCTACATACTTCGCCTAAACGGGGAGTTTGCACGCATTAACAAGAGCGGTGCGGTTGGGCGTCGCATTATGTAAACGAAATAGACCAAGGACCCATTCATTCCGGTTGCGGTTTTTGACAAACTGGATGGAGCGGTTTAAACCGTAATTGAAATACAGAGTAGTAGAAGGGGGCGCGCACGGTATAATGTTAATTATTCGACCGACGCGGTCGTGGAAATGAAAACGTGTTTCAAACTGGGTGCCCTCGCAATTAAAGATGCACGAAGAGGCCGGAATCACATCATATCACAGTCATATCTCTCGTGCCGTTGTTTTAGGGTATGAATAACTACCGAATGGGGTATTAAATAAGCAAGCAAACGCCTGGCGTTGGAACTTGAATTCCATTTTAATTTACTTCTTTATTGTTGAAGTATTGAAGTATTGAATTCTCAATGGGTCACGTAATAATCTACTGCGATATGAAATGTATTATCGACTAGCTATTGCTGATAAATTTAATGGTGCTTTTGTTCTTTATTATTGAAACCATATACGGATAGTAAAGATGTCATTAATTTTTATTTTCTGTTTATTTGCCCTAATTTTTACTTTATCATACGTAGTATGTAGCAGAAAATAAACAGACATTACAAGAACGAACAGATTGGCTTTTTATACCTTTCTATTTAGAAGTTTCATGATCAAACTTAGAGCTGAAAAGTTTTCTGTTGAAAAGGGTCCAAAGGAAACCTCCAGTTCCTTATTCTCAGCATTTTTGAAAGATTTTGCAAATAAGCCGCCATTTCTGAAATTTTGTCGAATTAGTTAAATAATAAATAGTAGAGACAATTTTGAATAATTTATGACTATGAAATTTTTTTGGTATAATCAACAGTTTAGCTGCATGAGCAAATTCTATTTCATCGAGATCGGTCGTACTGCATTAAAACTAGTGGCCTATGTCAGATATTTTGATTCTAATGACAGTATGTAGTGTCAAACGCTAATGTTTTGACAATACCTACTGCCAACATAAGCTGCGTTCGGATATTGTACACCGTTACACTTTTTACACCCAATAACGCGTAAGTGTGATTTGGACGGTGTACCCGGTGTCAACGGAGTACAATATCCGAACGCAGCTTTAATCGACATATCTGTCTAGTTCTACTAGTTTTAATTTAATTCAGACATAGCCGATCTCGATCAAGTAGAATCTCATGCAGCTAAACTATTAATTTCATATATAGTATGATAAAGTCATGTGCCTGGCCACATCAGATTTTTGTTGTTGTGATACTATTCTAAAATATGGAGCACTTCTGGTAATACCTATCTGGGAAAAATAATTTTAAATTAAAGGTGTATTAAATCAATAGATAATGACATTTGTCTTGTTTTGGCCAAAAAGGTCAGGTAGAGATTTTATAAAAGCGAAAACAAGGTGATTTTTTTTTTCGTATAGAGGGTGAAGTTTTTTAACGATGTTGATTTATTGTAACATTGCACAGGCATGAGAAATTTTATTGTGTCCTATTGTGTATATGAGTTATATTTAAAAAGTGTGGAGAAACCATTGCCAACTTTTTTTTAGTCTTTTCGCCAGTTTCAATTATCATGTATCAGACTTGTTATTTACCTGTAAAATGTGGATGAATGTTACATCTTTTGTTTGTTTTTGCACTGATCGAATCAAAGTCTATGTTTTTGAGTATGTCACATCACTTCAAACAAGTCTCCTTTTTTTTTATTTTTTATGGCATTTTTAATTGAAGAGATTTCCAGTGTCTGTCGGAGCCCTAAATACATTGTGTTGCTGTTCTTTTTTTTGTTATTTTCTATTTGAAGATGTATGTAATTTTTACGTGTAAAACGAACAACCTTCAGAGAAGTGAAGGCAAACTGTCATAACTTTAGTTCAATAAAAAAGATGTTGATTTTAGTTCCAAAACACTGCAAAAAACAAAAGCATTACAATCTACAGCCCAACAAGTGTGGTACTACTATATGTGAATCAGAAGCAAGAAAAATTATTAAAAAAAAAATCAAAATCAAGCTGCTAACGCAAGTACGTAATTGGATTTGTTAGTCCAGTCAAATGATGTATTGGCCAGCAAAAGAAATATAGAAGTATTTTTTCTTTCATTCTATATGTTTTTTGGGGTGCTGGATCCAAATTTCAACTTTGTTACTTCCCACGGATATGGCTACACACCGAAAATCGCAAGAAAACCTAATTTTCAACTTTTCTTCCAGTTTTTTGCGAAAATGTCATAAAACTATGCACTTTTCGACGTAGACCACTATATACAAAAATAAAGTACACTAAATTTCCTATCAAAAGCACCCTCAAGTGTATTTTTTGGTTGAAGGGTTTGGCCACTAGAGCGCGCTGAAAGAAGGCCAAATGTTCCTACTTTATGTAATGTACGTGTAATTACAAAACAGCTTAGATAGATTCTGATAAAACTACATTAAATTCCCTACAAATTGGATAACTTAATCAGTTATTTTGGCCAAACTGTGTAGCCGCTAGAACGCGTTGAAATTTTATGTCGCAAAAAATTCAGTAGAAACCTATATTATTACTATTTATTTATTAAAAACTATATATTCGCTCTTTTTAACTGATATTTAATGTAATATGTATTTTTTTGTAAAAAAACATAAACGAACATTCGGGCTCTTGACTTTGCGGCTTCGCTTAGGTTAATATGACATAAAATATCAACCAGTTCTTGCGGCTACACGGTTTGGCCAAAATAAATGATTAAGATGTGCAATTTGTAGGGAAATTAATGTACTTTTACCACAATCCTAGCCGTTTTGACTAACTCGAAAACTGGGTTTTACACAAAGTGGGAAAATTTGTCCTTTTTTCAGCACGCTCTAGCGGCCAAACAGTTCAACCATAAATGCAGTTCAGTGGCACTCTTATAACAAGTTTAATGTACTTACCTCTACCTCGAAAAGTGCATAGTTTCATCACTTTTTCGCAAAAAAACTGAAAAAAGGTCGAAAATATTTAGTTTTTTTGGGATTTTCGTTGTGAAGCCTATAAGGCAATCTCAGCAATAATTTAGTCCATTTACTTAACGATGCTAATCGCTTAATCTCCATTATTCCTATTCGGGAAGGAAGTTTTATTTAATATGATATAGCACACACGTTTATCAACAAAGATGACACAATTCTAAATACTGCGCCATTGTCTTAACATACTTTATTTAAGTATGGTATTTTTTTAGTTAATTAACTTACCTTATTATCAAAAAACAGTATATCACAATCAGTTTTATTGTGAACCAACGGTGTGTTACGCCCGGTTGTACCACCACTCGCAAACCGTCTGATCAGCAGACCGGTTGATCAAAGGTGACCGATGATCAAGACGCGATGCGTTGTACAAAGCCCGGTCGGGTGCCGGTTAGCCGATCAGATGATTTGGCGCGGTTGGCAGTACTCGTCTACCAGAAGCCAGTACATTTAATAGAAACTACGTGAAAAGTCCGCAACCAAACTAACACAGCAAATAAAGTGGTAGTAAACATATAAATATCACGCTGAACTGTTGAAACTTTAAAATAGGCCATTGTAGATATTATAATACAATATTTATTATAGCAGATATTAAGTTACTTTCTACTATAACAGATATTTATTTATAAACATTTTGTTTATTATTTTTTACATTGGAAATTTGTTTATCATTGATATTCTCAACTTGAAATCAATTGGTGCCTATTTATGTCAATATAAATAGAATTTTAGTTCTAAACTGAAATGAATACTTACCCTACCCATTTTCAAAGTGATAAACTAAGCCTACTTAATTAATCTTTACGGAAAATGTAGAAATAAGGGTGTAAATAAAAGTTTATAGTAAATTATTTATTTAACCAAAACTATACATCATTAGTTATCAAAAAATCTTTAAATATTCTTCAATTAACATATTTCTAATTGCAACGTCGCTCTGGTTATCAATGTTAACATGATCATCGATAATAAGTGGCAAAATTAAAATTGTGATATCATCGTCCACTTCTGGTTGCTGATCGTGCATGTCGCAGGCGATGGTGTGTAGGACAGCTGTGACAATCACAATTCCATCCATTTTATGGACATACAATTAAATCGCCAAGGATAAAATGGGCGAGACACCAAAAGAAACCGGCTACCACGTGTCTCGTTCGAATTAAGGAATCGTTGGTGTCCTGTTAATGGATTTCCGTCATGGGATAGGGTTTAACACCATATCCACTATAATAGTTTTAAAAATCTCCATTTTCAAGCTCTGCTTTCACTTGGGAATTTCAGAAAATATTTGCATCTGGTCACGATAGCTGTCTATCAGCTAACTGGCTATCGGCAAATTATGTTTCAAAGATTTAGCGTGCTACGGATCACCTGGACATTCAAAGAAAATAACCTTTTGAGGTTTCTGTAATTTTCAGCCACTTCACCACCTGGATTTTTAGATAATCTGAACCTCCTCCAAAACTCGACATCGTTCCACTGTTAAAAGTGATTGGGCCAGTCTCTCAAAACTGGCCGCAGTCGTGGATGCTGCACCATGTCCACCAGTTAATCTTTATTATCGGTCACGGCCCCAAGAAAGTCCCTTCGTACTGGATCTACAAGCAAATTAATTGAAAATATGGAGCCCAAAAAATGCAAACAAAAAATAAGAACTGTAGATAATGATAAATGTATACGAAACTGATATTATAAATACTACATACACTTATTTTTCTAGTACTTACCAAAATTAATCCCAGAGATTTGTTCGGTCAATACTAGATGTAAACACAAACAATTATAGGTTAGCGTCACTCAAGCGCCTGCCATGCGTCTGCGCGCCAGTCTTGACCAAACGATCACCGGCCAATATACGGCGGTCAACTTGCAGCGTGGTTACGGACCAATCAACCTCTGATCAAGGTTGGTACAACGAAAAATGCTCCGCTGACCAATGATCAACGTGATTGGACGGTCATCAGAGTTGGTACAACCGGGCGTTAGAATGCTTAATCATATTTAATACTAATTACTATAGTAGTAACTACCTTGTAACTTGCTTATTCGTCATTTATAATACCCGTCCCAAATTGGCTATCAGGATAAATTTTTAACGCAAGCACTGCGTCCTGGGTCCGATCTCGAATTGACGTGCCACGTTGACCGCAACGCTCGATTACGTACGACGGGGCGGACGTACGGCCAATTTAATTGTCGACGTGAACGATCCGAGCCGGACGGCCGCCACTGTCCTCCATCCATGGTTCCATGCCTCCAACATTCAGGATGCTCTGAACTCAGATGTCAGCCCGTTCAACCAATAAAGCGTCTTTGTGCGTCGCAAAACGCTTTCAGTTGAGGGGGGCGGGGGGACACTGCGGGGGTTTTGTTCGGTTCTTTTAAGATCTATGGGTACGACGGCCATCAAGAATTTAATAGTTCCTTGGCTTGATATCAAACTGAGTGTAAAAATCTTTTGAATTTTACGCGAAGTCTTTTCTATAGTACGTGAAATACGTTCTTCCTGTTCAGTTCTAACTTGAGAATTGAGGTTTTTTTTAGTCTATGCCAGCATTTCCCAACCGTTTTACTCTTGCGGAACCCTTTAAATAGGGTTGGAACCTAGCGGAACCCCAATAAAAAATATACAATGTCCTCTCCAAGGCATTTTGCGTATTTTTTTTTTGTGTACAGAAAAACGTGTAACATATTTCAAGTAACAAGTCTGTAAAGAATCTCAGTTCAATGATTAAATATTACTTACTATTGTGAAGTATTTATTTTTATTAAAGTATTTTTTGTGTAAAATTAAAAAAAAAATGCCTTGTGAAATTAAGGTGATACTGTTCTCATTTCACAGGATATGTTTGTGGAATATGTGAATTCTGTAAAAACAATACAGAAATTTAGCTGGTATCCAATAACCAGCTATGTTACAGTTAATTCTAATTCTTAATTACATTCATTCTCTGTAACATTGCAGATATTTCTTCAAGTCTTTACAGACTTGAAGTCTAGTCTAGAATGTTCTTGCCCGTTGGATATAATATCGAGGTAACTTGGTTTATTGGGTTAGAAGAGTTCCAAATCAAAATTTAGAAGCTCTTTACACAAAGCTTATCCTTATAATTACGTCGGTAATCATCTTAAACATGGTAAAAAACGTTTTTCAAACGCGGCAATTTAATTCATTCTCAGAGTGACAGGTAAAATATGACGAACTTATCACTGGAAATGGAAATGGTGTCGTGCCGTTCCGCATTCGAAATAAGTCCTAATGTGCGTGTAATAAATAACGGAAATGTATCGGATGGCGCCTGATACGTCGAAGGGTAAACGCCCGAAGTGTATTTTTAAATTTGTATTTTCGCGTCACGCATAGGCGCGATAAAAGTGACGCTCGCGCGGGTGCCGGATTTCGAGCCATAAAAAACGATCGAATAATATTGATAGTAGCCGCTATATTCGCGTGTAAACCTTTATCTAGTCAAGTAGATACGCTGAGAACCAAGTTATGCATACGATTATGACATGGAGATGACACCCACTGGTACGCCTATACCATAAATTGAATATTCTAAACGGGAGAACTTCTCTCCAAAGCTTCAAAATAAAAAAAATCACCAGATGTAGATGGCGCTACTATAAACATGTCTGTTGTTATTTAGTACTTATTACATTTGACGTATGGTATAGCCTAAAGAAATAAATGTATTGCTTTCTATTTGTAGAAATATTCAAACTGGACTGTGTTTGAATTTTCTAGTCGATGATGACAGTACTTTCGCAATCGTCGCTATTGTAAATAGGGTTGCCAACTCACTACAAACACGCACTACAATACTCCAGAGTGGAAGTCTAGAGAAGTTCAGAAGAAAATAACTTGTGCTCTTATAGTTAACATTTAATTATATTTTATAATGTATTTATATTGTTTCTTTCTAACACCTACAACATTTACGATGATTTCTCCACTCCAGGTGGTCTGAACTAAAAATATCAAATTTAGTTGTATTCTATACACAAGTAGTTTTGCACCTACTTCCGACTACTAACCTAGGATGACCAACTTTATACCAACTAAATAAATTATTAAGAATAAATCTCAATTAAATCTCATTTTATAGCTTAAATGGTCATAATTCTTGAATACTCTTTTTTATCATTTTCAACATATTCCTAATCCAGTGACAAACATTTTATGTAATTACTTCGGTGTTTGAGTGTTTCCTAAGTGATTTTCTAAAAAAAAATATGTTTGGATTTCTATTTCTTAAGTTAAAGGTGTTTCTTTAAGAATGTTTAATGAAAATATGCAAAATACTTTCCTGTCTTCTGTTTGTAATTCATTTTTTTTACTGCTTCGCTTCCAAGAAATAGTGTTAATTTTCTAGAATTAGCAGCGTCGAGCCATTGTTTGTGCTATTTAGATATTAGATTTTGGATGCATTTTTTAATTTTATTTATATTTTTTTATGTAAGACTATCAAAGAAAATCTATATGCGACTGGTAATGTGGTCCATATTGCCTAATATGGAATTATCTATTAAAATTCAGCAGAATTTGCATTTTTAACTACATTTATCAATATTTCATGATTTTTTTAGATAAAGAATGCCGTAAAATATGCTCTTTCTAATTCTAAACCAATGATAACTTGAACACAAATGTTTCTGATTGTTTTATTTGAAATCCGATAATAACAATTTTCTATGGTCCAATTCGAAAATTTAATCTTTTATTTGCAAAAGCAAATATCGATTAAAATTTAAAATAAATAATAATCTTTTTGAATAAATTCAAAACTGTATCCACCCACAAACATTTAAGAATCTATAATTAATAATTTATTATTTTGTGTAAGTTTTTTTCTGCATTCGTATGACTATGAAATCCATACATCTACAGTAGAACTCCAATTATCCGGACCTCGATTATCCGGATATCTGATTATCCGGATTCGAGAAAATGTAGAATTCCTTTAACTAAAACATAACTTTGTTTAATAGATTTTAGGTTAGAATACCAAAAAAATATTAACAACGAAAAATTCTATGTTCAGTTTATCCAAATAAAAGCAACTATATAGCTGATTTGTAACGATGGATTCCGGAAATCCCGCAATGTATACGTGCGCATTATCGCAGTTATGAAGTTATAACACATAGTCCCTACTTGGAAACATGACAAAATCGCAAGAACGGTTTACTATTTTAAAAAATCCTCGAAGACGTCGATTTATAACGATCAAAATACACCTTATGATATCAAATTAATTTTTTTACCTTCAATTGTTTTTAACAGATGGCGTCATCGACATTTTTTTTTAATGACAACCCTATACTTTTTTTAATGAATTTTACAGATCTTTTAATTGTCTTAATAGTAGCATAATATTTTTATGGCCTTACATAAGAAAGTTTTCGAGAAAAAGACAATTGAAGGTTATGAAATAAAACTGACATAATTTCCGGAACGGCTCGACCGAATTTAACGTAATTTTGGAATTAAGTATTTTGCAACCATTTTAAGTCAGTGGCGTTATTATCGGTGATACAACGTTTATAGTTTCTGAGATATAACCTCAAACTTTTGAATTTGAAATAGAACACTTTGATTTTTTCTGTTAGTCTTCATTATTATATCAAAAACATCTAGAAATTAACAAAAGCCTTTTTACTTAGGTCTAAAAATTAACAAAGACAAACATTATAATAAAACATTATTACATTTTTTACTGCAACTACTCTAGTTGGTTTATGATGATTCTCAACTATTGACAAGAACACATTGTTTTAAATTTAATCGGTTTATTTTTTTGTTGTTATTTTTGATCAATTTTTTCTTTGTTAATTTTTAGACCTAAGTAATAAAGGTTTGTTGTTCATTTCTAGATGTTTTTGATATAATACTGTAACAAGCGTAGTAGCATTGAACAGGCAATGGAAGAGTGTAACAAAAAGTGTCAAAATATACAGGGTGTTCTATTTCAAATTCAAAAGTTTGAGGCTATATCTTAGAAACTGTAAACGTTGCATCGACGATAATAACGCCAGTGACTTAACATGTTGCAAAATACTTAATTCCAAAATTTCGTTATATTCAGTTGAGCCGTTCCGGAGATTTTGTCACTTTTATTTCATAACCTTCATTTGTCCATTTCTCAAAAATGTTCTTATGTAAGGCCATGAAAATATTATGCTACCATTAAGACAATTAAAAGATCTGTCAAATTCATTAAAAAAATATAGGGCTGTCATTTAAAAAAAATGTCGATGACGTCATCTGTTAAAAACAATTGAAGGTAACAAAAATTAATTTGATATCATAAGTTGTATTTTGATAATTATAAATCGACGTGTTCGGGGATTTTTTAAAATAGCAAACCGTTCTTCAGAGTTTGTCATGTTTCCATACTTTACGCGCTCACTGTATAAGCACACATAATCAGATTTCCGTAGTCTACTTTTAGCTTTTGTTGTGATTTGTAGTGCCGTTTTGAAATTCCCTAGTCATTAAATTGTGGAGTGATTGCGCCAAAAAGAAAACGTCTTGTTTTAACCGCGAAGGAGAAAATAATAATCCATGATCGTCTAGCAAAAGGTGAATCTGCGAATAACTTTGCCGATGAGTATGGTGTCAGAACTTCAACGATTTCAAACAAATACTAATTCATAAAAAAATGTATTTCAAAATGAAAATGAAGACGGAAGTTCATGTAGAAAATCTAGGAAAGGACCTGTAAATGATAAAGTTGAGCATTTACACTTGGTTTGTACAAAAACGTTCTCAAGGCCAGTCGATATCTGGACCTGTACTTTTAGAAAAGGCCTTATTGTTTAATAATATATGAGAATAATGAATATATGAGGGGATTCGCAATTCCAGGCAAGATAATGTTGGCTTAGAAATTTTAAAGAAAGGCACGGAATTTGTGAGTTCGAAATTCACGGCGAAAAACGTCTGCCGACAAGCATGCCACATTAGGTTCAGAATTTACAATAAAGAGTTTTTAGGACACTTCGATAAAGATTTGATCTAAAATGCGAATGAAACTGGTTTGTACTGGAAAGCCCTGCATAGAAGAACAGTGGTTAAAAAAAAACTTACGGCACCTGGCTATAAGAGCAAAGATTGTCTTACAATGAAAAATCCAGTTATCCGGATTTTTGATTATCCGGATCGGGTCTGGTCCCAATTAATCCGGATAATTGGAGTTCTACTGTACTTCAAAAATCATAACCTCAAAGGCGCAGATGTGGTTTCTCAATAAGATTCAATCTTTACCAAATTCATGCAGCAGTTCTACCCTATTATATTAATAACGGGGAAAATGGTTTCTTACTTAAATGTTTTGTAAAAAAGTTTCGTAATTTCTGAATTTTGACGTAAAAATCAAGTAGTTTTTCTAAACTATTTCCTTGTTAAAGAGTGATGTCTTCTAAATTCTGGACAGTAGAATAAAACCATCAAAAAGCGGGACAAAATTCGGCACGCTTTACGAGGCGGGACAAGTCAAATTTCGGGACTGTCCCGCCCAATTCGGGACAGTTCGGGACACTAAGCGTATATTTTGATCCAAAAGCCGACACCTCAGTGAACCTAATTCAGACAGTGATCCTAAATCGGACACTTGTTGTACGTTATTCCGACAAATATAAACATTCAAATAAATATTATATTAAAATATAAATAAATAAAAATAATAAAAAATAATATTATAAAATAAATTTTATATTATAAATAAGCTGAGATTTATTAGTTAGAAATGTTAAAAGTTTATGTTTTACCATTTTTAATGAAACAGTATAAAATAAGTCCTTAGTCTTCTTCAGTCTGCCCTCTTTACCTCATCTGTATTTTAATGTTTCTTGCACCTGGAATGTGTATTGTTCTCTTTTTCTTTGCACAGCTTTTTATTCTGTTCCCTTTTCGCTTCCTTTCTTATTTCTCTGGAATTATTTTCCTTTGTGCTTCCTTATTTTTTATTAACAAATATTAGAGATAGTGCTACAGTAGAACGGTTTCCTTTTACTTTATTTGGGTCCTTCAGGCCAAAATAATGATTTTTTTAATGGAGATGGCATCAGTTCAACTGTTATCTCCAAAGGTGATGTTTCACTGCCAAAATCGCTCTCTGCAGCTAGTGTTGCATCATTCTTTCTTATTTCATTTCCTATGGTGCCTGTCGATATTTAAGACGGAATAAGGGACTATTGATGATTGTAATTCCGACACCCTGTAATAATTAGGGATTATTGATGTCCGTAATTCGGACAATCGTGTCGGAATTTGGACAAAATCTGATATTGTAATATATATGGTATTGTATTTGATATTGTAATAATTGTAGTTAAAAGAGTAGTACACCGTATTATTATGAAAATATAAATCATTTTTAGTCACCCTAAATAGATATTATTAGAATTTTCTTAATTACTGTTATCCTGTAGCGATTTAAAGAAGTCGAATTGCAGTTACCTTATAAGGAAAGCAATCAATATAACCGTTAGTGTCTGAATTTGGGACGTTTACCTTACTTTAAATTTTATCAAAACATATATTTTGTGTATAAAATAGCAAACATCTAGGGCCAACTATATAGTAAGGCAATTTAGTTTTTTAAGGTGCTTAATTTAAATAAAACGAAAATAGATAAACTAAACTTTGCTAATTTGCTAAACGAGTTTTCATATTGCTCAAAGTAAAGCACCTACTTAGAAAACCCTGATTAGCAAGCATCAGCCAACACGTGCACAAAAAAGAAACCTAAACTCGCTTCCTTTAGCTTGACTACTTTCAAGAAAAGTGCCGAGGAGTCTTTCCCCATTCCACACATACACGACATCACGTGACCTGACCGAGAATGCAGCGTTTACTTAAAGGAGCCGTTCCCATAAAATATAAATGTGGGTCCCATAGAGCGCTTAGAAAAATATACACAGAGAAAAGAGCGAACCTCACTTCATATATTCCGCATGAATGACACGAATTTATATTCATAGTACGTGCACGTGATATTACCGAGCAGCAAGCAATGATTGCGCCCTGGTTTCCCATGCCCTTCTCTTTATATACACATAACCTTGCTTTTAATAAACGCAAGGTATAATAAATATACCACAGAACGCGGTAATTAAAGCCAGGAGAGCGATATTGTGAGATATAAAACAGTTTTAAAACCATAGATCGCTATAATAATGCTTTAAAACGTTACGTTTAATAATGGTGGATGCGCCGGATTTGACTGAAAATTCACATAAAACAGTGGCCTACACTGAAAAAAATTTTGATGTGAATATACAGTAGGAATAGTACGTTTTTTTTTTAGCCTGCGACAATCAGTGTAATTTTACATCTCAATTGTATTTTTACATTGTCATTGTATATTTACACTGTGATTTTACAAGAATTTGGCTGAAATATTACACCGATTTTAATGTAATTTTAAGTGATATATGGGGCAATGCGTAATTTTTGAACATCAATTTAAATGTAATTTTTAATGAAATATGAAGTAATGCGTAATAATTTTACATCTATTTCAGTGTAATATTCAATGAAATATGCAGTATGTTTGATTTGTATAATTTTATTCTGATCTTGAGATTAACATTATCTATCATATAATACAAAAAAAAAAACAGTAACATCATGCACACAGTCAAACGTTACAATAGTACGGTCAAACAAAATGGTACAGATAAAATTACTTGTAAAAAAATAAATATGTAGACGTATATACAAGTATAAAACAGTTTGAGGGACATAAAAATACATTAAAACTACAGAGAAGCAATTAATAAATACTTAGCGTACGCAAATACTTAAACATAGAAAACACACGGATAAATATATAAATGCACTTCGGTCAACCATGAACACATACTCGTTCACTCTTTTTCTGACAAACACACTTGGTGCAAGATGTTCCCCATCTGTATCTGCAAGAATAAGGAAACATATTAGACATACACAAAAAAGTTAACCTAAAAAGAAGATTGCACATTATCTTTCTGTTGATATAAAACCCTTCAATCTTAAAGCAAATTTTCACAAAGAAACGTAGAAGACTGTACTTACAGCTTTCATCCAGGTATGGCGTTAACGTTAAGACATCAATTTCTAATGGCTAATTGTCGTCGTTGGTGATCTACAAAGGCAATACAATTGTTCTGCAGTGTGACATCGTATTTTAACCTACACCTACATGGTATCTAGATAAGGTTTAGTTCACTGTATCATTGTTACATACCGGAGACAGAAATACAACGCGCCCAACTACATATTGCACTCGATGGTATGCGTGCCGGCGTTCGTTTGCAAAACAGCTGATCAAACGTAGCGCATGCGTCTGGGCGTTACAATATCAACAAACCCGCTATTATAATAGTAAAATCACAACATACTTTGTAATTTTAAAAATTTAAGGTATATTTCCATTGTAGTTTTACTAAAAGATCATTGTAATTGAAAAGGCAGCAATATCGCTGTAATTGTACAAAGACTTGTAAAAATAATTGGAATTACGTGCAATTTTTATACTTACCACATTTCTATTGTATATTTCACAATGATTTGTGTAATTTTACAGCCATTTTTCTCAGTGTACATCTCGTTTTTCTTTATAAATACTATTTTTCGTTCGCTATATCTCAATTAATCCTACAAAATGAGTTTTGAAAGCAACGCTAGCAACATAAGTTGTACGCAAGACAAACTTTAGCTAATAGAAAATTTAGAGGTAATTATGAGTAAGGCATTAATTAAGGGACGCGGTAAAGTGTACTACTCTGCCGACAGAGGTAGTAAAAATTCATTACGTTATAAACTAGGTTATTTCCCAATAGTATAATAACGTAAAGCTTCTAATTATACAGTGAAGCAGTTTACCCACACAATATTGCGGTGTACACCGTATAACATAAAGTGTATATGACAGCGAAGGAATAAATTGCTTGTTGGTAACAAGCTAGTACTATCATGGAGATAAATTTTTGTGAAATATAAGGTACACATACATTTTTACACTACGTATTTAGATTTTCTAATCTTCTACATTCCGCATAAATTACTACATTAACTTTTTTTCCGCATTCCGCATTTATGAAATACGTAGTAGGATTGTTGTATTACCATGAAAAAAAAAGGTGTTCACACGCTGTTCAGGAACTCAAGATATAATAAAATTCTACATTTAAATTTTAACGACAAAGAGGGCCCAGATATTTGATTGATCAAAATACCGCACAGTACATTGGTCTTAAAATCGGCATTCTATCGTAAAGTTCGGGTTTTCTAGCGTCCACCAACGGCTATTTTGTGAAGAAAGTGTAGTGAAGATAGTGTAAGATAGTGTACGTAATTTTCTTACTGCATCGGCAAATTATTTTTTGTGGTGTTTCTTAAAGAGATTTTCAACAGACCCAGTCTTGAATTTTCTGATTATCCTAGAAATGGTTGAATGGGCAATTTGGTTGTCCGGGTCTTTCATTGAAAATATCACCAACATCGAAATAATCGCTTGCTGTAGATGGATAACTACTATTATAAACAGGGCCACCCCAACTACAGGGCTAAATGGGCTATAGCCCTGGGGCGCCAACCTTTTGGGGGCGGCAATTTTTATGGGTGTTATATTTTCTGTTATTATTAGTTATTTTGTTATTAATTGATTTTATTATAAATCTTTTTATGACAAAATCAACCAAATAACCTCTTCTAAATGAAATAGAAAATTGTATGTCTACTCTTAGAATTTCCCAAGTTACTTATACTAGTATGTAGTATCAATGAAAAACATTCGGGTTTGGTTCGGTTAGCGCAAGTTTTCTTTGATGTGCAGCCTAGGTTTGCCATATTTTACTTATCAAAATATATGTGCTTTTATTTTATATGGGCTTGTTATGAGGTGTTATTTTTTTAGAAATTTAATTACACTTAATTAAAGTTTACTCAATTATGAACTATTCTTACTTATTGATTTTTTAGTTAATTTTTAAGAAATATTCTGTGAGCGCGCAAAGTAGGAAGCATGACCAAATCTTGGAAACTGTTTGTTAACTACAAAAATTCGTGAACACGTCGATTGTTAATTATACACATATCTGTAACAAATTCAATTTCCCGTTTTGTACTTATGACGTCATCGACAAATGGCAAACTCCGTATTTTTCTTGTTGATTATGATAGATCTGTTAACTGTCTTCATGGTAGCATACAAATTACCTTATATCAGAAAATTTACGAGAAAAAATTTAAAAATTAAGGATTTTGTTTGTGAATGAAAAGCGTATAGGCGTTTTAGGTAGATATGTTTGCAATAGGAATTGAACCATTACTACACTACGTAGAATCGCTGTCAATGATTCAAATATATTGTGAACAAACTTTCAGGGTTTCAGGTAAACGTACAAAGTTTAAGGTTTACTACGACATCCTTTTGAGGTTTCTAGAACATTGGGCTTAAGTTTTTGACATTTTTACCTCACTTGTTTCAAAAATCTTACGGGAGAGTCCGTGTTCGTACACAGTACAACTAATTTTACCCAAAACGCGTTTTCATTTCCTATTCCAAATATCCACGTTCCCAAGAGTTAAAAATCAACGTGTTCGAGAACTTTGTACAATAACTAACCCTCATTTAGATTTTCTCATATTTTCATACTTTCCGCGCTCAATGTCTAGATACCATAAATATGAAAAAAACAACTTCCACTAAAATGTTGAACAGTGTCGTCCTAATACTCAAATGGCTTAAATCCAAAACAATAACATTTACAGTAGAGAAAAAGCGGTTCAGATTTGCATAGAACTATAAACGTTGTTTTTTTTTTTCATTTCGTCTTTTTTTTCTAATTTAGTATAAATATTGTGTTTTTGTTTAGTATAATGGTAACGAATTGGCTTTTTCTAATTCTGCCACTTTTGAATAACTTTGTCGGTCACCCCGCATCCGTTAGCTATCTCGTGTATTTTCTTATGAAGAGGGGCGCAATAATTTTGGTAGCCCACGGACGTCGAATATCTTAGGACGGCTATCCAAAGTTATTAGTATTAACGAATATCCAAAGTTATTAGTATTAATTGAATTAAAGGTAAGTCACGCCCCTGTATTAGGTATTGTATGATCTATTATTATCTACAGGGTGAAATATCAACTTCGCACCAAGAAAATGAGTAATTTTGCGCTAGTTCTAAATATTCATTAGTTATCATACCAAAATAATAAAAAATTTAAGAAATGTATTCAAATTTCTAAAAAAATAGATTAAAATGGATCTTTTAGGAAAATTTAGAAAAAACAAAAGGAAAAATTTCATGATAGGTGGCTGTGACTTCATATTGGAATATAATTTTTACTTCTAAACAACATTTCCAAATGAAGTTTATCGATAATAATGAAAATAAAGGTGCTTTACTCTTATCACAAATTTATATATTCTAAATCGCTCGGTATATGGCAGCAAAATTTCCATATTTGACTGTTGCTGTTTTGGTTTCATACAAGCCGCCAACTTTTATAGAGTATAAAATTTTCTGAGAAATGGTTAATAAAAAAATTTTCCATATGATGCGGACTTTCCTGGACACACTGTATATCCCGCGGCAGTATTTGAACCCGATCATACCTACGATGTAGGTTTGATCTTCGCATAACTCCTTATTCAGGTAAATGTGGTCCTTGTGTTGTATCTGAAAGGGATATTTCACAGTTTATGCGATTGCAAGGAATTCTAAAAAGACAGTTTGTGGTTATGTGGTATACGTTTGACATATGGCATTTGATATCATTGTGACCAATCTTAGAAAAACTTACTAAAAACGGTATCTGTCAACCAAATGCTTTTTTTGTGATAACGCCATGATACGTTCATATCCAATTGAATTTGTTTTGTTGCTGTATGCTTCGATCAATATTCCACACTAAATCCCCTTGTTAGCAAAATCCTGTTTTGGCAATTTAAACCATGACCCCACCAATGTTGTTTTACGTAAATTACACCCAGCTTAATCAGTCAGTTCAAACGCGCTTAGAGGCCTGTTTAATTGCATTAAACGCTCGAGTAAATTGTCAAAGTGACACTTTGCATTGACACGTATTTATTTCGTTCCCCATACAGGTGGCTATACGAAATAAATACCTCCCTCGGTCGTTTTCATGGTTCGCTTATCGGCAAATTGCCCATGCGGAACAGAACCACAGTCTTTATTTATACAAGTTGCGATTGTAAGTTTGCGTTCGCACGAAGTTTGTTGCGTGCTTTCGGAAATTGATTATTGAACTGGCGATGCGATGCGAGGCGGGGTAATTGCTTAGAGGGTAGTCGGAACAAACATAATCAAGTGTTGTTACGACGTGTTGACACGTCGCGTATGGTTTAATCAGCGGACTCCATTACCATTATGGCTTGTGACCGCCGTAGTATTAGCGATATATGCGTCGATCTGGATATTCCGTCCGGGTTTTCTGTGGATTGGTGAGGTTTAATACAGTGTATGCCCTCTACGAGCACGAATCACTTCCTCACACCTACGTGACATGCTTCGCACTAGTCTGTGAAGAGACTCTTGGGGTATGCTTTCCCATTACTCAATCAGGGCTTATCAGTTCCTGAATGGTTAATGGTGGATTAGCGCGCTTGCGAACACGTCGGTCACGCTGATCCCACACGTGTTCAATAGGATTCCGGTCAGGACTTAACGCCGGCCATTCCATGACCTGAATTCCACGTTCTTATAAAAAGCTTCTGGTGATGCCGGCGGTATGTGGCTTTGCACTGTCCTGCATTAGGATGAAATATTGACCGACGCCTTATGCAGCAGGCGCCACATCGTCCTCCAAGATGTTTTTGATGTAATTCATTGCATTTAGTCTACCAGGAACCACAACAAGACCAGTTCTGTTGTCTATACTGATTCCAGCTCAAACCATCACAAATCCACGACCAAATGTATCCACTTCCTCTATATCAGCGGTTGTGTAGCGTTCACCAGGACGTCTATTTACACGTACTCGACAGTCGCAATGAGTTAAATGAAATCTGGACTCGTCTGTAAACAGTACAGGCGTCCAGTGACGAAGTTGCCAATCTCTGTGATCCAGAGCAAAGCTCATTCGCGCTGCTTTGTGGTGCTGCTTAAGGCGTGGTGCGCGGACAGGTCTTCTTGGTTTCAAATTCACTTCTTTAAATCTGTTTCTAACAGTTTGATCAGAAATTTCTTTTCTATATGGCTCGTCTTAGGTCGTTTAGGAGGTCTCGTGCTGTGGCAGTGCGCTGACGTGGAGAGGAAAGGACAAGAAATCGGTCTTGATTTAGAGTAGTTTTTCGATTTCGACCTTGTCCAGCTCTTCTAACAGATTGGCCAGTCTTCCGAAACCGATTCCATAAACGCTGAATAACAGAAGGGGAAACTTAAGATCCCTGCCAGGGTTGCCACCTGTCCTCGTTTCACGACGATTGTCCTCGTACGAATCATTTGTCCTCGTGTCCTCGGCGTGATACCATTTATCCTCGTGTACACAGATAGAAAAGATTTCTTGTTTTCAAGAAATATATTCTTTTGAATTTATTGTTTTGGATCAAAACCTGTTTCTTTGGCGCCAACAATATTTACTTCCTTGAATTTTCTAGTTTATTTGCTTTTAGAGATTAGTTTATTTGCAATTATTATTTAAGTCAAATAAATTTTAATAATAGTTGGATTCAAACAAAAATAACTTTCCTTTAAAGTAATATTTTTGTTTTGATTTAAAAAGATGTTTCTTTACAGCAAAGAAATCTAATTAACCATATAATTCCTTCACTCAACACAATCATAATTATTTGAACTAATCTCGTTCGTTATAATATAGATACAAATTGTAAATTTTAACATAAGTTATTTGACACAAATAAACGCTCTTTCTACCAAGCAACTATTTCAAACAAATGCGTTTTTATCCGCAAATAAATATTTCTTTGCCTCTATTGAAACACCAGATTTCTGAGTCAATGCATATTTATTTGAATTTATCAAAGTATGCTATCTGTGTAGAAAGAAATTGTGCTACCTAACCTAACCTACAAATGTTTTGAACATTTCGGTAAGTTTTAATATTTTACTTTTTTCCGACCTACTACGTCTTATCTTAATTACAGCAATGATAATTGCGCAACCTAAAAAAAATTAAGCGGTATACAAAATTCAACAATTCCTGGCTAACCACCAAAAGTTGGCTCCAAAAAGTCGACGATTTTAAAGCCTTCTGCACATTATGCTAGGTTGAGATTTCGGTCGCGAAATTTTGGTTTACATGAATTGGTAGTTTTTGAGAATAAACCTAAATAATATTTTTATGTGATATTACCACTGCAAAGTGTATTTTTACATATTTAATGAAGTAATGTAATATTTGTTTTTGTTATATTGCAAGAATAGTTTGTTTTATTATTTGATTGTGTTTTATGTGGCAGTATGATGTGGGCATATTGGATATGACGTAATATTTTCACCCACTTACTGTCCTCGTGAACAATTACAAAAAGGTAGCAACCCTGGTCCCTGCTAACATGACGAATAGTGTAGCCATGCAGAATAAGGGCGACAGCACGAGCAACTTGCATTTCACTAAGATGCCTCATTTTACTTCTAATAACATTTCTAATCAACGAAAATTGACAACTGCATTCATTTGTCATCTTAGTAGGCTTTCATACGTGAATTCAAAGCATACTTGATATTTTTCCCTTTTGTTTCGCGTTATTAATTTACATTATTAAGTGTAACTTAGAAGTAACTGAGAGTTGTAATATTGTTTTTGTAATTTTCTTTAGTTAGATATATGCCGTTACAGTATACCAAATTTGATTTGCCCAGAACTATTATTTAAAAAGTTACAGGGTTCGAAAAAAGTGTTCCCCAAATGTTTTTGAGTAGTGTAAGTTTTTTGAAGTTTAAGTTTTTTGAGTAGGTTTCCGAATCTTTTTCATGGTACATGTTGTCGGCTATAGTGTGGTATTTTTATTTAGTTACATTTTTTGACGTGCAGACTATTCTACTGAAATGTCAATAACAGTGCTGGTTCTTTAAAATATTCTAAAACAATTCCCATGAATTTTTGGGACAACCTGTATTGTGCTCAATGACGCATTTTTGTTTGTTTTGGTAAAACCATCCTTTCCTTTAATTCGCTTTTTATTTGAAAACGAATTTTTATACTTATGAATATACATTTAAGATACGAAAAAATGCTTAATGTTAAAAAAATTAACAAACAAACATTTATAAAACTACCATTATTTAAAAGCTTTGCATAATGATATGTTTGAAGAAATGAAACATATATACGAATCTAATAACATCGTCTATATTGTTTTAATTCATAATATTTCTTCAGTATATATTTCTTCTATCATTAATCATTTTAAATAATAAATATAATATTATATTATTATTGTGTCAGTCAAATTTCTAAGTGGTATTTTACTTCTTCCAAGTACATACACATACCAACCTTTACAGACTTGTCTCTCATTTTAGACAGGGGATAAAGAAAACTTACAATCTCCTCGATTGAAACAACCGATTTCCAATAGTAACTTAATCCACTGAAATACGAGACGAAGCAAAGTGACATTACACTGCCCAGGTAAAACTTTCATATCAGAACTTCACCAAAACTCCATTATTTCGTACGATCCATCCACCCATCCAGCTATACCGATATCTCGTCAAGCCATACTTTTTAAAGTTCGACGTTTTAAGTATTGATGCACCCAGCGACAGAAATAAGAAAGCTACAAGCTACCGGGCTTATACCTCAGATGCCACCGTGAAGTACCGGGCGAGCCATCAGTTCATTTTGATCCATAAATCCAGCGCTCGGGTTTGGAGTTTGAAACTTTAATCAATCCGAAGGATAGTCTCGCGTATCAACTCTCGGCGACGGACGCGGTACAGGGGCCCGATTTGCGGGCCTCAGCCGATCCTGGGGGGGTAAGTGTGTCAGCAGCATAGTTGAATGCATTTTATGCAACCGTGCGCATAATAAATTCCTAAGCGCCGTGCATGCCGTCACGACGCTGGAACCACCGTAATCTTATATTGTATTGACGTTGATGTTTGACACCTGCTGATCCCTGAATATAGAACGACGTTCAACAGTCTAAAATTATAATGTATAGGGAAAGTCTTTAGTACTGTGGAATAGCTTTTGGGTTTAGTATCATCAACTTTCATGATGATTGTCTATAGACTTAGAATGTTGTTTATATAGACATATTTTGTCACATGGATGATAAATACTCGAAATTGCAAAGCCTGTATCTAGGTTGGAACATAAAATATGACCGGTAAAAATAATTAATTAAACTAATTAAATTTTGAGTTTTGCTGTTGTAATCTAGGTCAGGTAAAATTATATTATCAAAGATTTTTCCTGTCTGAGACTGTGTCCCTGTCAAACAAAGCAATGGCTCTAAACAAATTAATTAAAAAACGTTTAATTTTAGGAAACCTGAAAGAAAATCTCTAAAAGTCCTACTCTATGAAATGATGATGTTTTCGACAACATTTTTGACCAATTGGCATTTATAAATGTAGTAATCAAACAATATAAAGTATTCCATGTAAATTAGGCCTACCTACTTTGAATTTTAGAAGATTGTTCTACAAAAACGGGTACACACACATACACGCGCACACATACACACACAGACATTTTTTTGTACCTTGGTCAAATATGTTCAGGCAGTGATGTTAAATACGCGTGTATTTATTATCAAGGGTAAATACCCCGGGTAAATACCCGGGTATTTACCCAAAGTGGGTATCTATAGGGGTATTTATAAACATAATATTGTTATTAAAAATAGCAGTAAAAGGAAATATTTAATTACTAAATAAAGGTTTTTCTTTTATCGCAAAATCAAAAGGTATTTTCTTTTATCACAAAATAAAGGTTATTCATATTAAAATAAACACATTTTTAAAATAAAGAATAAAAATATCAGTCTCATCTGACGATATATCAAGAGCAGACATTTCCTTGTCATCATCGTCCACTCAATTGTGTGAATGTTCCCTATTTTCTGATTCTGTTATCGAAGAAGATTTAGCAGAAACTTATGATTATATGTTAAGTATAGTTAACATAGCGGCTGTTGTCGTTGTCAATCCATGTCTTATTTTGCTGTGAATCCAACTGTGTATGTGTGTATGTTCTTATATAACTCAAATATTTTACGTTACTTGTAATCAAGATCTACAGAGTTTTTTCCCGCATAACTTTTCTCCAGATAGTAAATACCACACTGAGTAAAAAGTTTCATATGGACCTAATTGTTTTCTTTATTCCTTAAAAAATTACAACAGTTTGAAATAATTTATTTTTTTATTTTATTTTTTTTAATAATTTAGTTTTAATAATTGATAAACCCAATAAGTCGGCATGAAGAAACTTTATACTCAGAATTACGATTACTTGTAGAGAAACAAATGTCTAAAAAGTTTCATGTGTATTTTGCTTTCGTTCATTTGTTATTTAGTTTATTCATTTTGGTTTTTATCTTAAATTTACGTACTTTTAATTTTGTTATGGGTATTGTTTGTGCTCTTTCTTAGTTTTAGCATTGTTGGATATGTAGTTTATTGTTTATTTTTCCTTATGTAGTTAATATTTCAAGCGGCTGTAAATTTGCGTTAAAAAACAATTAGGTCCATATGAAAAGTTATACCCACAATGACATCTACTATCTAAAAATAATTGTTGCGGGAAAAAAGTGCTACACCCTGTATAAATATCTCTGAAATGTTGTTAAATGGTGTTTTAAAGGATAAAAAGAATAAATACCCAAAATTTAGGTATTTACCCTAAGTAGGGGTAAATACCCATTTTATAAGTTCCCACCCGCCGGGTATTTACCCGGCCCACATCACTGTGTTCAGGGGACCCAATAGGACATATTTCCGCTAAAATCTCGAAATTGTAGTGGAAAAGATAGAAAAAGAGAGATCTGCGCCAAATGAAGATAACCCTTTAAAACGTGCTCTGGCAACCCTACTAGAAACATAAAAATGGTCTTTTTGTAGAAACAGGTTTCTATGAGATATTTGCGAATTTTTAGCTGACAAACCCTTAGTAATATCAAAATGGTTTCAACATAATCGTAACTTAAAACTAGTAAGAAAATTATCTTCAGCCGTGCTGAAGTTAAAATACCCCCATACACATCACTACAAAGAAACCTATATGTCAAAAACCGGCCTTTCTTAACAGGCTATCTTATCTTGTAAATACTTGATTGACAACTGCAGTCCTGACAGTGTTATTATCTTCATCTCTCTTTCTCATCATAACGATATCAGTTTTATATTTGTATTTTAGCTACTGTATTTTGGAACATCAATATGGTCGTTAGCAATATAATCTCTACAATATTGTTGCTACTATTTGGACCAGTGACATGTAAATCGATATCTGTGAACCATTAGGAAGACATGCAAAGTTCTCACTCTACTGTTCTGTTGTACATTTGGTCGATAAGACTGGAGACTACCAATTAATTGTTTCCAGTCTAGCACCAGTTTGTTTCCTTTGTAAGATGGAACCTAAAAAACCTAAGCTAACATTTTTTTAGTGAATTAGGATAAGAAATGGAGATTATCTTTAATGTTTGGAACTCTCTTTTTGCATAAGGTCTTGCCTTTTAGCTCCTGGGAGTCTATTCTTGTCATCTTTTTGAAGCGAATGCGAGACTTCTCGAATAGTTAGGTGAGAGTGGGGAAATCGGCGGATGCCCTGTGTTCTTAGCGACAAGCAAACTTGCTCATAAATACGTTCCAGAGGGAAACCGCTGATATCCCCACTCCGTCGACCTAACCATTCGAGAAGTCTCGCATTCGCTTCAAGAAGATGACGAGAATAGACTCCCTGGTCGGCCTATTTTCCAACAGGATCCGTCAGGAACAAACAATAGGTTTTCCGGAGAGAATTAAACGTACTAAGCGCCACATCACTTCAGTTTAAAACGGTCACTGTAAAAAGTTATAAACTCCGGTATAGTCATGTTTCATTTGGGTGGCAGTCGGGACCTGTGACCTGGTTGCGAAGGGTCAACCCTTCATAAATGTAAATTACTACGACATACCCTCCCATTTACTGGATGACACGAGAGACACGTTTGTTCCTACTATTTCCGTTATATTGTCGCGTAATGAAGTATACGAATAATTTTGAGATGTTTCGTTGATTCGTCTTCAATCCTACTATAAAACTTTATTTTTGTCTTTTGCAGCTAAGGAGTCTACCAACAATGGCCGCCCACAACCATTATTACAGGAACCACACTATGGATCCCGACCACAACCATACAGTAAGTTTTTTTTATTTTCGTTCATATTTAGTGTCCCAAATTGAGTGCTGGATTTTGATTTCGATCTGAATTAACGTAAAATCGTTTACCTACGACCGTATGTATAACTGTCTCTTACGTCACGGACTGCTTCACACGTATATCGCTTATAACAAACTTGTTGCTTATAATTAAAAAATTACGCTATTTATAAAAAAAATGATTCCTACAATAAAGTGCTTGTTTAAACCCAAAAAAACTTTTATTTGAAGCATTCTTTGAAACTATTTACGGTTGGGGGATTATTTAGGTGTTCCGGTATTTTGACAAATTTTGATATATAAATTTTGTATACTTTTAACTCAAAAATGATGCATTTTATTTAAAAAAATGATTCCTATAAACTATTCTTAGAATTACTCTTAGAATTAAAAAATGTAAAAATACACAGGGTCTATTTGAAAAAAAGGAAAAGTTACCAAATTTCCATAATACAATACATTTAAACGATAGCTTGTTTAAAGCCAAAAAGAAGTTGTCGAAATTTTTTTTTTAATTTTTTACGGGTCGCGTTTTATTTGCGTGTTCTAATTTTATTATTACAAAAAAGTTATTTGTTTTTTATTTTCGATTACATTTTATTTTGATTTTTAATAAAAAGAAAATACGATATTGTTGGTATCAATACTGTGTGATACCTTGAGTAGTTTGTGAAAAAAAATATCAAAGCTTGTTTTTGTTTTTTTTTTTTTTAAATAATAATTCAGAATAAAAGGAAAGCGTTGAGTGGATTTTGATTTCTGGCCCTTACTTTTTCTGAAGGAAGTTACTAAGTCATTTTCAATGTAAACTTTATATAAACATCTTTAGATTAGAAAGATTGCACAAAAAACAGTTTTTCAGTACATTTGCAAAATAACTAATAACCGCATTTTGAAAGAAAATTAATGACTATAAAAATGAGCAGAACTATCAAATTTTGCATGGCTTTCAGTAAGCGAGGTCCCCATGTATTAATATTAAAATCTCATTTTAAGATATTGCGCAATATCACGACACATTATATAAATTTATTTCATTTAATACACATATTAATTACGTAAGTAAATGCACAAATCAACTTGTTGCCAAGGATTATCACTATTTCAGACTATTTCAGAATGTAATATTCAAATATATTCACTAAATGTAAATAAATTCTCTAAATTTAATTTAAATGTATATTTAGGACCGAACATGTATTTTGTATGAAGGACAATGGCAATATTATATATGTATTTACTTTACAGCAGTTAATATTCCAATTATCTTTCATGCGATCTAATACATGCTTGACAACCAAAATAATTAAAATTATAGCAATAATATATACAGGATGTCCCACGTTTCTTCAGCAAAATATTTTTTCAGAAAGTAAACTACTTTTTCATTTCATTAAAAAGTTACAGCCGTTTGAATTATAAACAATATCTCATTTTAAACGGCTCCAACTGCTGAAGGAACAGAGAAAACCAATAAGACAATATGAAACTTATTACTTTCTACTTTCTAGAAAAAAGACAAGACATTTTGGTATTTATGTTGTCTAAATGTTCTTTTAGATGGTCGTATATTTTGTTTTATTTAATTTTTTTAATAATAGTTATTACATATTTACAATCCATCAAAATTCGTCGAAAGTTTAGAGCTTGCTTCCACAAGCTATTATAAATTTATTATATTGCTGTAAAGTAAATACAAAAGAATAATATAAAAAAAATGTAGTGATACATTCATGTTATAAAAAAATACATACTCCTTTCTGTTTATTAAGTTAAACACTGTAAAATATCGTTGAAGCTAAATATGTATCTCTAAAACACCTGTAATTCACATGTAACAAATTACCATAAATACGAATTTAAAGCAATTTAGTTTTAATTTATTTCTATTTTGTGATTAAATGTTAATACATATGTTAGTTCTGAAATAACCTTCATTAAAAATATTGACAACAAGAAATTGATTTTTGTATTTATTAACGCAAAAAAAGGGTCGTAGATACAATAAGTTTGTATAATTTGTTGTTTTATGCAACATCTTGAAATGAGATTTTCATTTCATGTAATCGAAAACTTTTATGTTTAATAATATAAAATTAACATTATATTTAATAAAAACACAGTTACGTTGCAATGTAGGAATTACATTAATTAATTACACATTAAGCTAATAAATAGAATCATATAAATCATTATAAACCAATTCAAAGCATTCGAACAAGGTTCCGCAAATAATAAATTTCCGATATACGAGAATGCAGCGTAAACGGACAATTTTTTGCACTTAGCGACCGACCAGAATAACAAAAAAACTCGTACATGGAGGTATCATCGACACACTGCTGAAATATTCATACGAACTTACTTAATTCCTACAATCTGTTTAAATATGCACCAAAAATTAGGGATGGCTTCCTAAAAACTATTTATCTTGCTGCACACTATTTTTTAAATATCTCGGAATAATGTTTTTGGCACTTAGTTCGTTACTTACTTCAACTCTTCATGTGCTTTTGCTTGTGTTTTTAACGCACGACATAATGTCATCACAACGCAAATGTAGATCCATATTTTCCCATTTGATTATAATTTCCCTCTTGTCACAACAGTTCAAATGCAGTTCCCCACAGTTGAAATAGATGTCGCGCGAATAACTAGCGATAGATAAAATACATTTTTGTTGAACTGTCACATATGCTAACCTAACCTAATACATCTACTTCAGTCGCAATATGTCTCCTTTATTTAAAGTAACTGATTGGATCTGTAATTGTCGGTCGTAGGTAAAACTATGTACAATACTCGAGGTGTAACGCATATTACGTGCTCGTGAAAATAGTAGGTGGAAGAAAATCAACTTAAATCTAGCACTCAATTAGGAACAGCCATTATTAAATGTTAAGTTTGAATCACATACTTCAAATCTATATGTTTAGACAAAGAGGGGTTAACTAGCAATTTTTCCCTGTATATTCCTACAATTCGATTAACAATATATACCGGCCTACATAATATGTACAGGGTTGCGTGTTATTTAATTTTACCGCCTGATGCATTGTTATCTAATTTGTGTTTGGCTCGCGTGGACCGAACGTAATAGAGTAAGCGTTTGATGCGGTAAATTGAGTTAAATGAAAATAAATCTCTCGGAAATGGACAGGGATCTAGCCGGCGCGCGGTGCAGGCCAGAGGGACATGTTGGGCGAACGGGGAAATACAAATAAAACCGTAGGGCGTAGCGGAAAATCGGAGGGCCTCATTTGTACCTGTATTGTATTTTATTCAAACTGCCGGTGGTTTTATTTTTGCCTGTTCGGCGCGCCTGGACAGAAATCCCCAACTACCAATCTACCTATATGGCAAGGATTGTGTTATTTTGTTCATGATGTTTGTTGGTCACAATAAAAAAAAATCCCCTCGGCTTTGCAATAGAAGCTTTTTTGGTGTTTTAGTTGATGGTGTCTCCCAATTTAGTGGGATTTTGGATTTACCCGTTTCGGGCAATTTGATTTATCAATACTATCAAAAAAAAACTCGATTTCTCTTTGGAAGGAATAGTATTTTAATTAGCAAAAATGCTAGTCTAGCTTAGACTAACATTTTTAAAGATAATTACCGTAAAAAGCGGCGCTGAGCTCATTTTTCTCTTCGCGCTGAAAACTATGACTATATTCCAAGGTCATTTACGAGCGTTGGGTGGGAGATACGCAAAAAATAGTGAGGAACATTTTTATAGAGAATTTAATGGAGAATATAAAAAGTCCTCTAACATTTTTTCGTAAAAATTGCGGTTTACGAGCAAAACGCCGAAAAAGACCGCGAAGTCACGATTGGGGGTAGTTTTTTGAGCAAAAGGGGATGAAGCTCCCACCGGAGTGGTGGGAACTCTTCGGATCTGCATTTGGGTTCGTACTGAGAGTTCATAGCCAAAATTTCAAAACTTTATAAATTTTTTCTTCTATTCCTTGTTTTTCGAACTAATTTGCTTACACTAAGAGTAGCCAACTTAAGTAGACGGGTCGGAATATAGCTATTTAAATGTACGATGCTTTCATTACCAACTTCAGAAAAATTTAAATCAAAGTAAGAACAATTAAAGCAACCAGTAATGCGCCCATAGTATGCGTCTTAAATTAATATTTAATGTTATCATTATATTTCCAGATAATTCCTGCAAAAGACAAAAGAAAGAAATGCATTATTATAAAAATTTTATTTTGTTAGGTTGAATTTTGCAGTTTCACACAAGGTAAGACCTGATACGAGGTGTGATCAGAAATTTTATATATTGCGCTAGTAGAAATAACATTAAATTGCCGCGAAATCTTAGCAAACAGAGTAAAAAGCTGATTGCTAAATTAATAGCTTATTTTGAAAGTGAACGTGACCACGGCTTTTTTCAGCTGTTGAACTCTATGCAACTTAGTTTTCACCAACAAAAACTTGTTGCACGCACCCTATAGACGTAAGTTTCTGCAAAATACGAAATGCCACTACCTCTATCTCTGTCACCCCTCTACTAATATTGGCTCGACTATAATATTTGCATTTTAGGTTTCAGTCAATCCAGAAGCGCACTTTTAGCCCATCATAATGATGTTTTAGTGGAAGAACGAGGCAAGTAATTTTTAAATTAATTAATTTTTTTACCATTCGCTGCGTTGGGAACAGAGTAAAAATCCAAAACAGGCGGCAAAAAAAAAACAGAAGCATTTACAATTCAAGTAAAACTCATACCTCCAAAAAAACCATCCATAATCAAAACAAAATGGCCAATATGGCAGAAGAGATCTTAAAAATACCTCCATTTGAATTAATGGAATGAATGACTCCATGGTCATTGGAATGTGTAATATGGTAAGACAAGCAAATAAAATTCCAACGTATATTATTCTTGTTTCGGGATCCAGATCTCGTCATCAGACCATACGTTAAAAAACTCTGATGTGGCCAGGCACATGACTTTATCATACTATATATAAAATTAATAGTTTAGCTGCATGAGATTCTATTTGATCGAGATCGGCCATGTCTGCATTAAAATAAAACTAGTAGAACTAGACAGATATGTCGATTAAAGCTGCGTTCGGATATTGTAGTCCGTTGACACCGGGTACACCGTCCAAATGACACTTACGTGTCATTAGGTAACGGTGTCCAATATCCGAACGCAGCTTATATTGACAGTAGGTATCGTCAAAACATTAGCGTTTGACACTACTGACTGTCATTAAAATCAAAATATCTGACAAATCCTGGCTACTAGTTTTAATGCAGTACGACCGATCTCTATGAAATAGAATTTGCTCATGCAGCTAAACTATTGATTGTACCAAAAAATGTCATATAGGCAAAACCGGGAGAGGTGAAGTTGACTCATCGCTTAAAATCGTACGAACCAAGATATGGACGTACCGCGTGGATCGGTTATATTGCTGTGTATATTTGGTTGCCTACTAAGTAGTTCGTTAAAGATTAATATTTAATTACTAAAAATACTATCATTGGTCATTTAATTGTGATATCCTATCTAATTTATATATCCATCATTACCATGGTTAACAGAAGCAAAGTGAAAACATACCAACTAGCCCATTTAAGACAGTGTATTTGTGCGGTTGGAATTAGCTCAGAAATAATCATTTTGTGACTGAGTGCTTAAACTTGGAGTTTCTTTTCTGTTTGTGTAGACATTATTAAAAATGTTTTGAAATTAATTTCTGAATATTTCACGATAAGTATTTCACAAAACGGTGGTAAAGTTTGTTGCAAATGTGAGGTTATGTTTTTAATACGTGTTTTGATAATGGATTCAGACGTGCGACGAAAATAATTTAATACGTTCATGACCATAACCATCGATTTCGTGTTTAGGGCCTATCCTCTCAACGAAAACATTTTGCTCACATATAATTCACACGTTCGCGCTGTGTTATAATAATTAGAGGTTAGGTGGAAAGTACCACTGTCATCTGTTCTAAGAACAGACGTACTTTTTGTCTTGCCCATTTAAATTATACAGCAGACGTATGAAAATGATGCTATTTCGTTTTAACACACGTCAATATTTAGAAATAATCTGTAACGTATGTCGAAAATAACAGCTGAAATCTATGAGTAATCTTCACCTCTCCCGGTTTTGCCTATAGTCTTAAATTATTCAGAATTTCCTCTACTTTAATTTATTATTTAACTATTTCGACGAAATTCCAGAAATGGCGGCTTATTTGCAAAATCTTTCAAAAATGCTAAAACTAAACCTCCAGTTCCTTTGGACCGTTTTCAACAGAAAGCTTTTCAGCTCTAAGTTTGGCCATGAAACTTCTAAATATGAAGTTTCGTCCCGATACCTTTAGTAGTTTCTCCGGAATCGTCGCCACAAAAACGGGTACACACACACACACACACACACACACACACACACACACACACACACACATCCACACACACACACAGACATTTTTTTGTACCTTGGTCAAAAATGTTCAGGGGACCCAAAAAGACATATTTCCGCTAAAATCTCAAATTTTTTTATTTGCTTGTCTTATCATACCCCCCTTTGAGCTGAAGTTTTTTAATTGGGAGTTTCTGGAAGTACTAATTACAAAATCGCCAAAAAAATTCAAAAAATAATCATATGGCTGATCTAATATGGAAGGAACTCGTTTGTGAAAATATTTTCGATTGCTGAAATTCTGTAATTGGTAGTTTTTGTAGTCGCTAGTTTTAACTTTGACTTTAAAAAAGAAAAAAGTCAAAATAGCGAATACAATTTGGTGGTAGAGGTTCAAAAAATATTTCCTATTTAGTTGTAATTCATTAATTGGATTTAAAAAAAAAAGAAGAACCCCAAAGGATTCAAAATTTTTCGAAATTTGCTTTGCCGAGGTAAAAATGGCCGTTTTAGACAAAATATCAATCACATGTTATTTATTAGCTCTTTAACCGCTCGTTAAGCATTTACTAGCTCGTTAAGCAAAAATATACTTCACATTCTTCTAGCAAAACATTGCCACATGTTCGGCATGATTTCGTGTTGATAGATCAATGGATCTTAAATATTCGGAAAGGTTTGTGTCAAATAAAAACGTCATTATAGGCTGCTCACCGATTTATGACATTTTGAATTAAAAACTGAAGTAATATTATACATTTTTTTTTAATGACCTTATTCAATTGGACAAGTTTATGTTTTGTCTTTTAGCAGATTTACTCAAATTTCCGTGGAGCTGCATAACATATAACAAGATGCACTTACTTATAGCTTGCTTGTCTTAAATTGTTGGCGCTCATCCGGAACTTTAGTATTGCGTTTAAACCGCTGATTTATGTTCACCACCCTTGGTGGAAGACTTACTACGCACGACCACACATCCGCAATATTTAATTACCCAGGAGAGACTATATTTGCATATTTTGATTTACTAGTTTCCGCCACAGTACCGCGAGAAGATATTTGGCAAACGAACGACTTTAAATCTAACTTGATTGTTATTTAATGCATCGAAACGCCTGCTGAATGCTTTACTGCACACGTTCAGCGTTTTCGTGATGTGTTTATGTGCATACTTCTACGTTATATGAAGTTCGAAACATGCATTTCCTTTTTGCAGCTTTAACTGTATACGTAAATATTATTATATTAGATATAACTGTGTTATGTGTACAGAAATGTGACGATTTCTACGTCAGGTACATTGACGGTTTAATAGCACAATCACTGATGCTGCATCGACATGTATACAGTTATTTACCCTCTACACTGAAAAAAATTTTGATGTGAATTTACAGTAGGAATAGTAGTTTTTTTGCCCTGCGACAATCAGTGTAATTTTACATCTCAATTGTCTTTTTATATTGCCATTGTATATTTACACTGTGATTTTACAAGAATTTGGCTGAAATATTACAACGATTTTAATGTAATTTTAAATGAAATATGAGGTAATGCGTAATAATTTTACATCTATTTCAGTGTAATATTCAATGAAATATGCAGTATTTTTGATTTGTATAATTTTATTCTTATCTTGAGTGGATTATTATCTATCATATAATACAAAAAAAAAACAGTAATATCATGCACACAGTCAAACGTTACAATAGTACGGTCAAACAAAATGGTATAGATAAAATTACTTGTAAGAAAATAGATATGTAGACGGGCATACAAGTATAAAATAGTTTGAGGGACATAAAAATACATTAAAACTACAGAGAAGCAATTAATAAATACTTAGCGTACGCAAATACTTACACATAGAAAACACACGGATAGATATATAAATGCACTTCGGTCAACCATGAACACACATACTCGTTCACTCTTTTTCTGACAAACACACTTGGTGCAAGATGTTCCGCATCTGTATCTGTAAGAACAAGGAAACATATTAGACAGACACAAAAAAGTTAACCTAAAAAGAAGATTGCACATTATCTTCCTGTTGGTATAAAACCCTTCAATCTTAAAGCAAATGTTCACAAAGAAACGTAGAAGACTACTTACAGCTTTCATCCAGGTATGGCGTTAACGTTAAGACATCAACTTCTAATGGCTAATTGTCGTCGTTGGTGATCTACGAAGGCAATACAATTGTTCTGCAGTGTGACATGGTATTTTAACCTACACCTACATGGTATCTAGATAAGTTTTAGTTCACTGTATCATTGTTACTTACCGGAGACAGAAATACAACGCGCCCAACTACATATTGCACTCGATGGTATTCGTGCCGGCGTTCGTTTACAAAACAGCTGATCAAACGTAGCGCATGCGTCTGGGCGTTACAATATCAACAAACCCGCTATTATACTAGTAAAAGCACAACATACGTTGTAATTTTACTAATTTAAGGTATATTTCCATTGTATTTTTACTAAAAGATCATTGTAATTGAAATAAAGCAGCAATATCGCTGTAATAGTACACTTGTAAAAATAATAGGAATTACGTGCAATTTTTATAGTTACCACATTTCTATTGTAATTTTCACAATGATTTATGTGTAATTTTACAGCCAAACAAGCAAATTATGTTAAGAATGTCATTTTCTTAACATTAAATTTACACCCATTTCTCTGTGTAAAAATTGTAGCACGAATAGAAGAGCCAATTTTCTTGTTGCAGCCTAAACTGTGTACGTATATATTAAAACCATAGTGGCTGACAACTCGCGGCTATGATTTGATTACGAATAGATTTTCAAGCCGCGAAATGTGACGTGCGATGAGCCGATGATGTAATTGTCAATTCATATTCCCCTGTGTTCGGAAATTCGTGTTTTGCGGCAGTATTAATAACGAGGGTGATGTTCGTTTCGGCCCCGGTACAACTGTCCGATGGAAAAATGATTTCCACTCGATAAAAACGTTACGCATTTCCCAGATCAACACGTCAGATCTGACAGACTTTCATTTATATTGTAACGTGTGTGGTTTCTCCAAAAGACAGACGCTTTATCACGTTTGACTTTCCTAAGGGGAAATGTTGTCTGACCAGTTTTTCGTATTGTCTTGTTTTTGTTGCATTTTGATTGCGAATTTTAGCTTTAGTTGAATGAATACATCTACACTGAGCGGCATAAAAAACGCAACACCTAAAATGATCGAACTGCAGTAACTTTTGACCGTATTGCTCGAGTTTTTTTTATTTGAGAGGTCCACTTTTTGCCAATATTTCTGTATGTGTACTACCCATTTTTGCGCTCTTCCATTTCAGCAATGGTGAATAACGTTAATGCTTGTTTTCTTCCTACAGTTTGAAGCTTGCTGTGGGGTGCACCGACAAAAGAATTTAACTTTAAACAAAAGGAGCTTGTAGTCTCGTCTGTTTTGATCACTTATGTTTTTTGTTCAATTTTCTATTGTTGTTAACGCCAAAGTTACAAGCTCTAAAAGATAACGCTGCTTCTTCGGCAGCGCCATCAGAAATTAAAGAAAGCCATGGATAACGACAAAATTTAATTAAACTGTGAAAGTAATGATCAACATGTTAATAACGAGTATTGCCTCCCCTCGCTTGAATTGTATTCCTCATCCTTCTAGGCATACTTCGAATTAGGTTTTGAATCTCATTTTGGGGAATCTGGTTCCACTCTTCTTCTAGCGCTATTCGGAGATCATCTAGCGTTTGTATCGCGGCACCACGGGCTCTAACTCGTCTCCCTAGCATATCCCACATGTGTTCTATGGGGTTTAAATCAGGGCTACCTGCAGGCCATTCCATTCTGCTGATATCCAAATCATCCAGGTATTGGGACACTATGCGGGCTGTATGGGAGCGTGCATAATCGTGCATGAACAAGAATTTGTCACCAATAAATGGCCCAAAGGGAACCACGTGTGCCGCCAAACTTTCGTCAACATACCGAGCCGAGTTTAGGTTTCCGTTGATAAAGCAAAGTTCCGTACGTGCTTCGAAGCAGATTCCTCCCCAAACCCATTACAGATCCTCCCTGGTACTGCACTCTTTCTTTTTTCTTTTTTTTTTTCTTTCTTTCTTTTTTTGCGCGACAAACCGTACTCGTTATCGCGCCAAGAACACGAGCAGCATAACGGATGCTGCGTCCATCTTCCACCAAAGCTACTGCCGGAGCAACTTCTGCAAGGCTTACAGGCATTTTAATTGTCTAGCAACAGTCAATGACGTTAACGACACTAACCGTCACTAAATGTTTTTGTTGATTACATGGCTAGCTTTAATTTCTGATGGCGCTGCCGAAGAAGCAGCGTTATCTTTAAGATCTTGTAACTTTGACGTTAACAACAATAGAAACTTGACCAAAAAACATAAATGATCAGAACAGACGAGACTACAAGCTCCTTTTGTTTAAAGTTAAATTCTGTTGTCGGTGCACCCCACAGCAGGCTTCAAACTGTAGGAAGAAAACATGCATTAACGTTATTCACCATTGCTGAAATGGAAGAGCGCAAAAATGTGTAGCACACATACAGAAATATTGGCAAAAAGTGGACGTTTCAAATAAGAAAAACCTCATTCAAATCGAGCAATACGTTCAAAAGTTACTGCGGTTTGAAACTGGTCGTCATTTTAGGTGTTGCGTTTTTTATGCCGCTCAGTGTATTTGCGTCGCTTAAATGCATTAAATTTAGATTGGAGTTAGGCTCTATAGGCTCTAAAACCGTTAAACTTGCGATAATCAAAAAACTGTTTCAGGGGTCTATTTTAGACATTGCAAGGTTTCCAAACATGAAAGAAAAAAAATAACGTAAATGAATTGCCGGAGCAAAAAAATGCCACCGGTTTGGACAGAAGCGCGAGCGAAGTGTGAAAATGTACCCGATTTTAGCAGTTTTTAATAAACCCTTGTCTTTCCAATTTTTTTTCTCCTAAACTGCTTGCCCAAAAGAACTTCAAGTTTACATAGAGGATAATTCAAGATCTTGTCTACAGATTGGCATTTGTATTTTCCTAATTTTCCTTGCAATAAAGGCTATAAACAAGAATTTCATGAAAGCGGATATCTCGGCAACGAGTATAGCACGACAACGCGACAGGAACGAAAACTATCGCAAAATTTTGTTCAATGAGAGTATTGAAATAGAAACACATTTCGGATGTTCTTTAATTTTATAAAGCGATATAAATATGCAGTATAATTTTGGTATATGAGTCACCGGCTCAGGATTCGAGGTTGGCTTACAGCCTGCACCACAGGCCCGTACTTAGAATTAAAACATACATCGTACATATTTATTTGTGTAAGCAGAATTGAAGTTGCAGGTTAGAAATGGTGGACTCTTTGTTTAATGAAAGAATAGTTTGGAAGTTTTAATATTATCAGGTAGCAGCAAACAAATAAAATAACAAAACTAATTATTTTTTCTCAGACCCCAATAATATATATATAACAGGTTGTTTGGGTAAAATCAAGATAATATAAATACATAAATATTCCATTGATTACAAATTTCTTGAATAAAGTTTCTTGAGTAACTGCGTTGCGTGCGTACGTGTTTTGTAAGTCTTCAGCAAAAATGCTGAAGTATTATTCCAAGGAAGTAAAACAATTAATTATCAATGTCAGAAATGTCTTTGTCAATTAACTATAGCACAGCTGTTGTATCTGTCAAAAATCACCATCAAGAGAAGGTACATTAGATTTTATAGCAAAAGAAAATCAGTTGCAATGAAGAAAAATTATTGTGGTTACCTGTAGCCCATTGGGAGTATAATGCAATTGAATTAATCTGGGCATACGTAAAAAATAAAGTTGCAAAAAGCCACAATACATTTAAAATTAAAGATATGTTAAATTTATGCAACGAAGCACTGTATCAAAAGAGATATGGCAAGATTGTCTTGAATAATATCATCAACAACTGATTTTCGGCAATCCTACAAATAAAGATAAAAAATCACGCATGCTAGTTTAAAAAATAAAACCGAACGAGAAGATGACAAACATATTGAATACGGTCCTGAGAGTTGATCGTTTGAAATCGTCGCGCGAAGCCTCGCATCACTTCCCACGCGTAATCCCCTTTCCCCGAGGGGAACCATCCTGCGCACAGAATCGATTACATTCATTTCACGCTTAAAAATTGCCAAATAATGTTATTATACATCAATGGATGAGTATCACAATAAATAAGGATTGTTTACGTGCTAACTGCGTTGTCCTGCCATTGTTCGTTTCTGAGATATCCGCGCCCATAAAAAGCTCGCTTACAGACTTTATTAGATACAAAATCAAGAAAATAAAAACTCCAATCTATAGAATACGTTTCCAACCGATACCAGTGTTTTCATTTCGAAGTTCTACTTATTGAAATAATTTCAAAATGAGCTTATTTTGCATTAAAATAGCAATATTCTTTTTTGTAGTAAAACATAGCTAATGTTACACCAGTTTCAAAACTATATTTTTTGATGATATATTTTTCATTTAGATACCGCGACTCAAAGTTAGTTAAAAAGAAGAAAAATAAATCACGAATCAGACAAAAATATTATTCCAAATGCACCTATAGAAATGTTAGATTTATTTTAAATTTTGTAATCAATAACAGCGTATAATACATTAGTTTATGGTTACTTTATCCTATGAATGTACAGAATATAGAAGAATATATTTTAGTTTTATTTATTCTCGCATAAACAAACACATAAATATTTTATTGATCTGCAGTAAGCTAGTGATTTATGGTTCAAATGCTGTAAAACGTAGATTAACAGTCCCATTGCGATTAAATTATTTCTGTGGATATACCGACACAAAATATCAGGTCAAATTTGCCTGTACTGCGCTAACAATAAAATAAAGTTTATTGTTATGTCACGCCGCGGTGTACCTCGTTTATTTTGTTTTTATGTTCATACACATCGGTATATTGTGTAGAATATTGCGATTGTGTTCTGTTGCAATTCTGTTAATAATAATCTGTTATGAATTGCGGAATAATGGACCTAAATTTTAGTTCCCAAGGAAACGTTATTCTGTATCAAAATTTTTAATAATAGAAATCTGTAATCTCTTTTTTCAAGTTTTTCACACAGTTTTGACTAAGTCAATAGTAGACAAATTGGACTATAGGAGAATGCTCATTTGGTGATTTGCCTGCACACAGAAAAGTGATCTCTCGAACGAAGAGAGAATTACTTGGCTGAAGTAGTTGGTAGGAGAGAGATTATTGACTTTACCAAGAAATTTTATTTGTTGGAATAATTACTAGATTTAAGAAAGTGGTTACTCTGGTGAAGTAAGTATACAGTCTTGAATGAAGTGTATATTTTTATTCCCGGTAAATATTTTTAGCTACTTAATGTAAGAATTTTAAAGATTTGGATCAAATACGTTTTCTATTGCTAATTAACAAGATAGGTATGTTCTATTTACTTACTCGTTCTAAACTGTTGCGTGCGTTACATCAAACTATTCCGTGTTGAAACGTTTATTGTACACTATAAATCACAATACGCATCCCCAATAAATCACAAGGCACATCCCCTACGGGTACTTCGTTGTCGTTTTCGTACTAGGTTAGGCTCCTTTACGGCGCCAGCACCACGCGCGGGCGCGCGAGCCTTGACAAAATGACGGTGCGCATATTTATTCCAGAGAAAGGGACTACTTGAAAGAAGTGAGAATCACTTCAGTTAAATAATTGGTGGGTTTTTAAACAATACTTACTTATATTAATGTCTTATATTTTCTTGGATCAAGTAACTACGCACTTGGATGGATTTACTGTTACTTCGTTCGAGAAATTAACATTTTTGGGACGAAAAATTCAATTACTTCTTTCAATACAATATTGGTTCTTATAAAGAAAGAATTTATTTGTTGACAGCATTTATCTGAGAAATTATTTTACTTATATTGAGTATGTGGCATTTCTTGCATATACCTAACTTTCTACATCCAAGTAAATATGCATTTGAATCTAGTAAATAAATTCAAGAAATTATGTTTTCTCGTTCCAAATAATCACTTTTCTGTGTGTGGCTTGGAAATTATCACTATATAATTTGACTGGACTATTAATACCAAATTAAAAACAATCACTGCCTCCAGTTCGTGTTGAGTATGTTTAACTAATAATTAAATCCTATCGTAAATACTTAATCCAAACACATTCGAAACTATTCAACAGACTGATAGACATTGTGATTGTTATTTAATACATTGTTCAATTTAAAATGATGAAACGTTTATAAACATAATGAATGAACACACATACTCGTTCACTCTTTTTCTGACAAACACACTTGGTGCAAGATGTTCCCCATCTGTATCTGTAAGAATAAGGAAACATATTAGACATACACAAAAAAGTTAACCTAAACAGAAGATTGCACATTATCTTTCTGTTGGTATAAAACCCTTCAATCTTAAAGCAAATTTTCACAAAGAAACGTAGAAGACTGTACTTGCAGCTTTCATCCAGATATGGCGTTAACGCCAAGACATCAATTTCTAATGGCTTATTGTCGTCGTTGGTGATCTGCAAAGGCAATACAATTGTTCTGCAGTGTGACATGGTATTTTAACCTACACCTACATGGTATCTAGATAAGTTTTAGTTCACTGTATCATTGTTACTTAGCGGAGACAGAAATACAACGCGCCCAACAACATATTGTACTCGATGGTATGCGTGCAGGCGTTCGTTTGCAAAACAGCTGATCAAACGTAGTGCATGCGTCTGGGCGTTACAATATCAACAAACCCGCTATTATAATAGTAAAATCACAATATACGTTGTAATTTTACGAATTTGAGGTATATTTCCACTGCCATTTTTCTCAGTGTAGCTACTGACTCAATTCCCTCGGTAACGTTATGACTTGCCCCTGTATAAATTTTTTTGTTTGTTCTGCATAACATAGGTAAGTAATTCTTCAGAATTGATATCTATGGTAGTTGCAAACATAAACTCCATGTAAATCTTAACGTGAGAGATTTCGCAAAGTCATTTTCAATAAAGTAAAATTTACGGTACGAGGCTGTCTCGTCGACGCAAATTGCCCTTTGTGCAAGAGACGCCATAAGTCTCTATCTGCCCTCGGCGGAACATTATAATAAAAATTTAGGGTCTCTATAAAAACGAAACCCTTTGTGTTCGGTCTCTGGTATATTTCTTCGCCTCGACGAAGAGATACGAATAAAATATGACGATGGTATAGCTGCTAGCCAGCCTTCTTTCGAGTCTCGAGTTCCGTGCCATTTATGTCACAGCCGAGATGCTCTCGTTACCAATGGCGTCGCGCGTCCGTCGGTCTCCGAAAATTGATTAACATTTTCGAAACAATACATCACTCAAATTGACAGTGATTGATCTGTTTGACTTGGAAAATGGGACATACCGGTCCAGAATTGGACACTAAACAGGTTCATGTAACACTTAAAAGCTATTTGTAACGAAAACTTCAACGAGAAGGACGAGATTGAAGATACCTGACAAAATATGGGATTTTTTTACCAATATTTGCTCACAATTTGTTATGTAATCTGTGAATCTGGTTGGGAGTTATTTTATTGAGATTGCGTCTTGACAGATGAATAAGATTGAAGCATGAAGAAACATTTTTTTTTTCTTTTGGATTCCTTGATTTGTAGAGATTACAGTAAACTCTCCTACAACGCGGTTTAATATTACGCGTTTTATGAAAACGCGTTATAGGAATTTGAGGATCGCAAATTTTGACGCATGCGCGTTGTACGAGAATCGCGTTATATAAAGATGTAGTCGCAAAATTTTTAGCGCGTTTGTAGTATTTCGCGTTGTAGGAACCGCGTTATTGGAGAGTCTACTGTATAGTTATTTATATTATACAGAGTGTAACATACGGAGGAGATAGAGGGGTAGCTAGAGGCGGTAACAACCTTTTTAATCAAAGATCAATAACAAGAAAGGTACATTAGTTTAAAACTCATATAAATCAACGTCCACTTTTTGAGAACCTCTCATGTCTTCAGCAATAATATTATTCTCTTACAAAACTCTTTTACCAACTAGATTATATGGGGAAATTATTTTTTAGTTTAAATTTATATCGTCTCTTACTAGCATAGTTTGTAAGGAATGTTTATTAACGTCTTTAACTTCTTCTTTTATCAACTTGCTATAACTTAATAGTTTGTGGTTTAAGACAATTTTAGAGATTAATGTATATGAAATAATTTTTATTTACACTGTTAATAAATTTCATAAAAACATAAATGAAATAAAAATCCATTGTTGCAAATAGAAAAAGAATAATGAAAATCTAATCTACATCTAATAAACGAGAAATGCCATTTTTGGGATACTTTTGAGGTTATTATTACTTCCGGTTTTCCCGGAAATGACGTCATAATTGAACTTTTCAATGTCATATTTTCAGTCAGGATGACATTCTAAACACAAAAACATGTCAATCGTCAATTTTTATCACCAAGGCAACAAAAAACTAACTTTTTTGTGTATTAACCTATGCGGGCATGAATTGGTGAAAATTGTCGTAATTTCATTGTTTTTGTCATTTTGTACCTACATATAGTCAAAGTTAGGGTAGCAAAGTGTACGGTGATTCGTAATCGGAACTTGAACCTACATGCACTGTGCTTTATACTACCGATCACACGGCCTTTTTAGCAATTTAGCCAGATGCATGACGTCAACTGAACGGTAGGCTTTCACTAGCTAATATTTATACTCAAGATAATGCCGAAATTTTGAGGAGAGTGTTTACAGCGCCATCTAACCATACAGTTGGATGAGGTATTCACACTAAAAATATATTTATTTGAAACAAACTTAGATTTCTTAGGTGTAAAGAAACGTCTTTACGTTTCTTTTTTTAAATCAAAGCAAAAATACTACTTTACAGGAAAGTAATTTTTGTTTGTATCCAAATAATTTATTTGACTTAAATAAATATTCCAAATAAATTAATCTCAAGCAAATAAACTAGAGTCTTTAATGAAGTAAATATTGTAGGCGTCCAAGAAATATGTTTTGATCAAAAAGAATAAATTCAAAGAAATATATCTCTTAAAAGCAAGAAATCTTTTCTATCTGCGTAAGAATTCCAATTTTAAAACACCCATAAAGTATACTGTAAAAAATGACTAAAACCAATGAAATCACGCTATAGGCGCCATTCATAGCCATCTAGATTAATAAACAAAGCTAAAGCGATTTAAAATTTCAAGTTTGACCGCATATCCGGAAAAACCGGAAGTCATACTGTCGTCAAGAGTAACCAAAAAATGTTGTTTATTAGCATTTCTCAAAATTGCATTCGTTCAGCATTATAAATAATAAAAAAATTAACTGGCGTAGCCATGGTGTGGGTCACCCAGTATATTACTTAAAAATAAGATGATTCACGCAAGTTTTTAGTGCAACCGCAAACGTCAACTGTAAGTTTCAGCTTCCGCGAAAATATTCTTCAAGTTGAATATCGCAATAAACACGTTACTGGCATCCGCCGAGCGCGTTATTAGCTGTTAATGTCGCGCCAAAATTCGCTCATTAGGCGGGGGTCATGCAGTCGACACATTAAGATTTCCGAGATGAAACAGTTGGCAAACGTTTCCGCGCACGGCTCCCTCCACCACGCAGCGCCGCCGCCGTTGCATTTTTAGTGAATAATAAATGAGCTAATATATGTTTTACACTCGTAAATATTGTTGACCGCCGCGCCGCCAGGTATTCTGAGTCACAATTTTGCTGAAACTCGGCCAACAAATAACGCAGACTGCCCGGCCCAAGCCTAGACCACTTTTGCATTGCTCATGCCATTGCGATGCGACATATCTAGTCTGATGCAAAAAAAAATAAGAAGGTTGTTTTGTGATTTTTGTGTAACTTTACTAACGAATCGATCAATCTGGAATTAGGAGAGCTCATTATACTTGTCTTCAGGTACAAAGAAACATTTTTTATTTTGATTATTTTTTGAAAATGGCGGCTCAGCAGTACATGGAAAGGAGGTTGATTTTTTTGTTTCATGATATACACCAGTATAGCTATAGAAGTACTCATGGTTATTCAGAAATATTGATTTTTGCAAATTTGGGAGCACTTTGAACAAAAAAGTCGATTTTTCGAATAACAAATCGGCCTTCATCTGTCTATAAAAATCGTAATTGTTCATCAAACTCAAAAATTGTGTGTACTTCTATAGATAATCTATCTAAGACTGTACAGCCACAATTTTAAGTCAATCGGATAATAATTACTCGAGTTCCACTGCTAGCCGTTTTTGAAAACATGGTTGAAAACTGGAAACCGATATCTCAGGAACGTATATTAGCAGGACAACGCAGTTAGCATGCAAATAATCCTTATTTACTGCGATATATATCCCTTGAATTTAATAGCATTCCGACTATTTGTTAAATTTTAAGACCAAAATAAACATAAACAATATTTTGCGCAGTTCGGCTTCCCTTGCTTGTGGGTTTTGGTGCGAGGTAGTCGAACGAGATGCGAAAGTATTGACGCGATCAGTGAATCCGTTTGAATCCGTGTTTGTAAAATATTGTTGGGTATAATTAATTGTACGTCTAAATGCGTTTTATATATTTAACTGGCACTACTATTCAAAATTCCGAAATTAAATTGTTCTCATCGTATCGTACTAATAGTAAATAATCTTCCACTGTCCCAGCTACGTTTCCATTTACCATTACGAATGACGTAGTTGCGCGTTACACGAAATTTATATATTCATATTAAATCGTTTTAAAAATTACTTCAAAATTATTATGCAATTCTGTTTCTACAGTCGCATTAAATAAAATATGACGATTGATTACGTGCATATTCCGATGTCGGGCTAATATTCGTTACTGAGATATCCGCTTCTGTGAAAATCTTGTACGCAACCTTTATTACACCAAAACTGAAGAAAACAAAAACGCAAAAGTTAGGGCGAATCTCACGTGCGGGGTCACTTTTGAAGCGCTCGGACTTGCTTCGAAAATTCGACTTTTACGAGCACTTACAGTTTGTTCAACACTTGATGATGTCTGACATTATTTTTGACATGTTTCTACGCCATTTAAGTCTATGGTGTCTATAAATTTACGGACTCCACGGTACGCTGGTTGCGTGGCATTACGCAGTAACGTAGGCCGTTTCGGTTTACACTGACAAAGCGTAAATTTTGTCAGGCCCGACAATTAAATTCAAATTGCGGTACAGTCGACACAATGACGGCTTAATTTGTGTAGATCGTGAAATCCCAACACCATGGCGCAGCATGGTACCACTTTTTCGTAATCAATATGTCAAATTACGAAGTTTCATTCCTGTTTTAGTTATCCACATTCAGCCCGCTAAGATTGATTCACTTCGGAACTTATCACGATACCAACCACTGTAAAAACAACTGTGTAAAAATCTACTAGGAATCTTCAACAAGCTAGTATTAAAATACATCAATGGACCAAAACATGGAAGACCAAGCTCAACGAACTGAAATCTGTTCACATCATCTTTATAAACAATAACATACGAGCCGCGAAGCGGTGAGTTTTGTTATTTTTTACGAGCACGTAATATGCGTTACAGCTCGAGTATTGTACGTAATTTTACCTACGACCGACAATTACATATCCAATCACTTACTTTAATCGAAGGAGAAATATTGCGACGGAAGTAGATGTATTAGGTTAGGTTAGTATATTTGACAGTTCAACAAAATGTATTTCATTTATTGGTAGTTATTCGCGCGACATCTATTTCAACTGTGCGGAACCGCGTTTGAACTGTTGTGACAAGAGGGAAATTATCATCAAATAAGAAAATATAGATCTACATTTGCGTTGTGATGACATTACGTCATCCGTTAAAAACACAACCAAAAGCACATGTTTGATAATAGGGTATTTGCCTATTATTGGAAAACCATCTTAGTGTGTTTATTCCTTCACTCTACATTGTAAATGCATTATTTTTCGTAATTATTTCCTCAATATTTCATAAAAATCAGCGTTAAAAATTGAATAACACTGAGTCCCGCCAAAACGATACTTTCTGTTGTGTGACGTCACACGATAGTAGATGTCAAATCAGCCCATATGGTTTGTCAGCATCGGCATCGTCGCCGTTTGGAAATTGTGTTGTATGATGTGTTGCTTTCACAATTTCTATATAAAAATGGGTTATAAATGGTGTATAAATCCACAATGCAGAAATACGTCAATAAAAACTCCGGATAAACTATTTGTAGCTGTTCCGCAAGATTCAATTAGCTTTGAAGAAGCGAGCAACATGGTTCGCGAAACGTCAGCATTAACGAATCTTGACACACGGCATAACCCGGAAGCAGTTTAGTTTCTAAATGTATTTTAATAATTATAAATCGACGCGTTCGAGGATTTTTTAAAATAGCAAGCCGTTCTTGAGATTTTGTCATGTTTCCATACTTTACGCGCTCTCTGTATAATATAATATAATAGTATTCTAATCTTACATATTACTATAAAGAATGTACACAATGCAGCAAACAATAAAATATTATACCCAAGAGTCAAGACAACTAATGTTCTCCACAAAACATTAAACCTGATGGCATGTCGGTATTGTCGGTATCCATTCCACGTCCCGATAGAAAGCTCCGTTTCGGGACATCCGCGCAGTGATTTGCAACCGCAATGGCAACATTAAGCTGCAAGTGGGTAAATGTCGGCATATAAATTTCTCGATGACGCAATCATAAAAATGACAAATTTAAATACAGCACACTCTATATCGGTCGCAAAACAAGACAATGATCATTTCGTTTCTCAATGTTGCTTTTATTCGTTGTCGTTCGATGCAGCGCGCCGGGCGATATTTCTTATTATTTCCGGGGTCACGCGATGTGCACCTAAAACTATTATGTCATCCGCCGGGGCGGACACGTTTTCTATTTATCTGCACGAAAACGAACGCGACTGCGAAAGAGCCCACTTCGCTTTCCCGATGGGAAAACATGTATTGATAAGACGAAACTATTGACGGGAAATGGGATATGTGAAAATTCAAATGCACGATCCGAAAAGCTTAGCACGCAATCGGGAAAAAACTCGTATCTCGTCTGGTCTGAATCTAAAACGATCGTGAAACAAAACATGTTGAAGGAGACAAATGTGTTTATTATACAGTCTGAATGGTGTGCATCTTTCTTTTATGGGCAATTATTAAATGGAAAAACGGAAAAGGAAGAAGAACTTTCTCATACACGTTTGGAGCTTTTCAATGAGTGATTCAAAGGACGTATTTTGGAATAGTAAAATTTACTTTTAGCAACAGGGATGTGAATTAGCAAAATATCCGAGAAATATTATTGAAATTTATTAAAAATTACACCAAAATCTTGTGTTTTGGAACGATTTTAGTTTAATAATCAATTATGGTAGTCAAGAAATGTCAAGATTGTGGCATTCTAATGCCACAGTCTTGACATTTCTGTGATTGAAAAGGCTCTGTAATTGGCTCAGTCTCCAGTGACGTCATTCGTTAGTACCCTTAGAGCGCGTTCGGTTTGTCAGGGTAGGGTATGGGGAGAGCAATGCTCAGATAACCTGGGTCGACTGTCTCTGTTTTAAATGCAGATAAACGCCGTATGACGTTAATCCGCCTATTATGCAGCGCGTCACTCTCACCGTACCCTACCCGATTATCCGAACTCGCTTCTCCCGTTTGAATTTAATACCATAACTTTGCCTAACAAGTGCCATAACTTTGTAGGTTAGGTCAGCCCTAACCTTAAGCTATCAGATCAGATAATACCTTTTTTATCCCAGATATTCCTTTTTTATCCCATATTACACACCTGTTCTGCACCCCTATTACATTAATTTATATTAGATTCAAATACAGACATTAAATTTGAATATTTTATATAATTTAGAAAATAAACTGCTTCCGGGTTATGCCGTGTGTCAAGATTTGTTAATGCTGACGTTTCGCGAACCATGTTGCTCGCTTCTTCAAAGCTAGTATTCAATTAGCTTTGAAGAAGCGAGCAACATGGTTCGCGAAACGTCAGCATTAACAAATCTTGACACACGGCATAACCCGGAAACAGTTTATTTTCTAAATTATATAAAATATTCAAATTTAATGTCTGTATTTGAATCTAATATAAATTAATGTAATAGGGGTGCAGAACAGGTGTGTAATATGGGATAAAAAAGGAATATTCTTCACTGTTCAAAATTATTTGGGTATATTTAAGTTAGAGACATGTTTCGTCTGTTACGACATTTTCAAGCCAACGCTAGAAAAAATCCACAAATTACAGAGAAAATATAACTAACGTAGCAAAAAACACTTACAGTCATGTGATTTCTTTAAATCTTATATAACATTTACAATGAGTAAAAGACACAACAATTTCCAGTGTATAACCTAGAAAAACAAAATAAAACAGTCAGAATCGCGAAAACGCTGCGAAGCGCTTACAACAAGTAGAAATACCTTGAGAATACATCAGAGCGAACATAAGAACCAAGAGAGCTGTGATCAGATTGCAACAGATTAAGATAGTTCTGCAGAAAACAAAAATACAACAAAAGAAAAATATAAAAATGAATTAAGGGGGAACAATTAACAAAAGGAGAAGTTTATACCATAAATCGGTAATTATAAATCGACTGCAGGATTTCTCCTTGCTCACGTATGTCTATGTATTTGTTTTGCGAAGCCGTGACGTCTTAACATTACTGGAGCAAATACACCAGGATACCAAAGAATCCATCTGCCACAACACACGATGTCGATACTCTCCCGAGTTTCGATGATATTCCAGCACCCCTCGCATCCGCAGCTACGAGCATCATATTAGCACCCTGAGGGTGTGTGTGCACAACGAACCAGGCTTGATTACTATTTGATATTGGAGGGCGCCTCTTCAGGTTAAATAGACCCCTAATAGCAGCGTCTAATATTGTAAACTGTAAACCATCATCAAATTTCACCTAGAGCTTATCGCAAAATTATATAGGTACTGATAGAGGACGCGAAACTTTGATATACCATAACTCCATATTCCATAACTTATAATGGAAAGAGAAATAAGCAAAAGAAAATCCAACTTGGAAACTCGAACAACCCGATCGTCTTTTGCGGATGATGGAAACACGATGCAAGGTGGGCTTGTTGCAAATATTAAGAAAAGTTTGAAGGAAGCCGGCTAATACCTTGAGCCGCATTATCGCCGCCTGTTTTACCAAGAAAAGAACAACTGCACACACCGGTGTTTTCAAACAATAACCAGACAAGGGTATTAGTTCGCACAATACGCGGTTAATCCTGTAGAAAGTTACTTCGCTACTGGCCTATAAGACCGTGTACTTTACAGTACACACTACAAAAATTAAATGTGTGCAATCTCACCACTGAAATAGTGAGTGGTTCTTTACGTCACTCAAGCTGGTTGTCATGGAAACCAGCGACCCTTGAAATACACTAACTAGAGACATCAGAGAATACGTAAACTTAATTATCCCATTACAAAAGATGCAATAATTTCGTGTCTGCCTTCATAATTGAGAAAGTTTTATCAACAGATAATTACAGCGTGATATCCATCCTCTCTCCATTGTGCTTGAAACTAAGTAATCAGTTTGAAACTTCCCCCATAATCAACAAAATTCCCGAAATTGCTAGAGCGGTAAAAGCTAAGTACGAAATAAAATAATATTGTTCTTCTATAGCAGGAAAAATATTATAAACTTTATTGCTGGGACCAGCGTTCTATGTATGTATGTATATATAAGTAGAGAGTATTCTCGCAGTATAAAAGTGCATCATAGAGGAAGATTGCGTATGAATAAAATATGGACGCTTTTAGTACTTAAACATGCTGGCGAGCGAACGTTGGTTGAATGGAACAAGAAAACGATAAGACGACAATATGTACCAAGGTATACTTTTATGTATATTTTTAGCAAACACATTAAAAATAACATTTTTCCTCTCGAATACGGTATTTGCCTATAGTCATTCTAATAGATTACAGTTTAAGAAAACTATTTGTTATTACTGTTCAAAAAAAATATGCTTTGTTTCTATTAAAAGCCAAAATTAAAATTGAATTTTTTTCACGTCCTATCACGTGATTGAAAACGCTCTGTAATTGGCTAAGTCTCCAGTGACGTCATTCGTTAGTACGCTTAGGGCGCCTTCGGTTTGTGAGGGTAGGGTATGGGGAGAGCAATGCTCAGATAACCTGGGTCTTTCTCTTATATGCAGATAAACGTCGTATGACGTTAGTCCGCCTATTATGCAGTGCGTCACTCTCACCGTACAATACCGGGTTATCCGGTATTGTTCTTCCATTTAAATTTAATAGCAATAATGTGCTATGTAAGCATAACTTTCTAGGTTAGGATAGCCCTAACCTTAAGCTGTCAGATCAGATAATACCTCGTTCGAGAATACGATAGATAACTTATTCTAGTCTGTTTTACTTATGTCGAAGTAATCTTCACAACAAAAAACACTTGTATTGGCCGCTATTTATTTCATTTGGATTTCTACGAGCCAACCGCTTTCTTCGCAGTTTCAAATCTTGCGGAACAGCTACAAATAGTTTATCCGGAGTTTGTCTTGACGTATTTCTGCATTGTGGATTTATACACCATTTATAACCCATTTTTATGTAGAAATTGTGAAAACAACACATCATAAAACACAATTACCAACCGGCGGCGATACCGATGCTGACAGACCATATGGGCCGATTTGACATCTACTAACAGGTGACGTCACACAACAGAAAGTATCGTTTTGGCGGGACTTTTTGTGATTCAATTTTTAACGCTGATTTTTATGAAATATTGAGGAAATAATTACGAAAAATAATGGATTTACAATGTAGAGTGAAGGAATAAACACACTAAGATGGTTTTCCAATAATGGTCAAATACCCTATTGTGTAGATGATAGTTTTTTAATGTTACATTAAGAATAATAACATAGATAGCGAACTAATGTCCATAATCTTGAGTTTAACTTTTAAGGGGATTAAAATATCTTTAAATTAGAATGGAAAGGGTTAATAGGTTATTTTAATATACATTTAGGTCGCAACACATTAGAGAAACGTGTAAGTCAACAAAGAAATTCTGAAACAGCAATAAAATCAAAAGTTTTATAACACTTTTTACTCAAATCACTAAATTAGCAAGCCCGTACCTTTCAAAACAAGCTGTATGTATGTGGTGCAGATATGCACAAATAATAATCCTACCCGCACGAGAGAATCGCCCTAACTGCCATCTCTCGTTTCGACAATATTGACTCCTGTGTTTGAAGGCGTATAATTCTAAAACTACCGAACAGAAAAAAAATAAATAAAGTGTATCATACTTCTGAATCATTTCTACATAAGTTGTATGACTGTCAACATTTTTTGCCTCTCGGTGTAAACACGAGCGCAAGAGAAATGAGAAAAGGTCCCCGATTTTTACACTTGTAAATTAACGTTCGTCTTTACATTTTTTCCCTCGTAATCCGCTTGCCGCAAAAGCTTCAATTTTTGTTCAGGTTGCATTTAGAGCCTCTTCTATAGATTGTCGTTTTTGTTTTCTTCAGTATTTGTGTAATAAAGGTTACGTACAAGATTTTCATAGAAGCGATTATCTCAGTAACGAATATAAGCACGATATCGGGATATATACACGTAATCAATCGTCATATTTTATTTAATGCGACTGTAGAAAAAGAATTGCATAATAATTTTTTTCTACTTTGCATTCACAATGCACACATTGTAACACTGTTTTCGGTGTTACAATTAACACATTGTAATACCGAAAACGGTAACATTTTTGTCTGATTGGTACACAGTGATATCAAATGCCATAAGTCAAACGTACAGTACATAACCCAACATAACCACACACTGCATCTTCTTAATCGCTTGCAATCACATAAACTGCGAAATATCAATATTCTATACATATTTAAACATGGGTGTAGCCTGCTATAGTATGGCCCAAGGATTGGGGCTTTCTTAGTTTTGCTGTGTTCATCAAAATACGCCAGCATGACGTTTACGGTGATGTTTTACGACTCTAGTAAGTGATCGTTATCATTCTTTTCAACTAAACATCAAATCCCCTTTTCAGATATAATTCAAAGACCACATTTACTTTAATAAGGTATTATGCGAAGATCAAACCTACATCGTAGATACGAACGATTTTAATTACTGCTGCGAGATTGTATCTGCGCAATAAATGGTTTATCAGCATACACGTACGAAGCTATAGTACATTTAAAGTGTAGAGGATTTCTTAGTTTATGTAACATATAAGTTTTCGGTAATATTTTGACCGCTTGGATGCTCGTTTCAATTCATATTCGTTTTTGTCCGTCGCTTTCGACTTCGTCTTAGTTCTGGTTGTGTGCAACGTATTCGTATTACCTCCATCACATGTATTTGACGTCTTATAAAACTTGTATAATAATATACTATTAAGTAACTTTTAAAGGGGTGTAATATGAATGATATAAATTTCGTGCAGCGCGCACTGCGTCAATCGTAACGGTAAATGGAAACGTAGCTGGGGCAGTGGAAGATTATTTACTATTAGTACTATACGACCAGAACAATTTAATTTCGGAATTTTGAATAGTAATGCGGGTTAAATATAAATAATAAATTTAGATGTACAATTAATTATACCCAACAATATTTTACAAACACGGATTCAAACGGATTCACTGATCGCGTCAAAACTTCGCATCTCGTTCGACTGCCTCGCACCAAAACCCACAAGCGAGGGAAGCCGAAATGCGCAAAATATTGTTCATGTTTATTTCGGTCTTAAAAATTAACAAATAGTCGGAATGCTATTAAATTCAAGGGATATGTATCGCAGTAAATAAGGATTATTTCCATGATAACTGCGTTGTCCTGCTAACATTCGTTCCTGAGATATCGGCTTCCATCAAAAGCTTGTTCGTAACCTTTATTACATAAAAGCTGAAGAAAACAAAAACGCCAATCTATAGAAGAGACTAGATGCAACCTGAACATAAACTGAAATTTTTGTGGTAAGTGGTTTAAGACATATTTATTTGAATTAACCAAAATTTTCTATCTGTGTTGTCAATAATCATGTCATTCGTAGTATTGACAATTTATATGTTCAAACCGATAAAAAATACGAGTTGTAATTCACTGTTTACAAAGGCTACAAACATGAAAAGGACTCTAATGATTATTTTAGAATTTATCTCATAAGTTGTCCTGCAGATGACTGCAGATTATATCACCAGATTAATTGACTTCATTACACCGAAACGTTGCGCATTCGTATTATCCCAATAAATATGAGATACAATCGTCATATTTTGGAGCAAAATCTCCGATTTTATTAGTTCAATTTGTGCCTGCCTGTGAGTCTTCCAGACTTGCTAACTTTTCTTCAATACCCCCGGGAGATTTCGCACTACAGAAAAGAAGCCAAGCTTTCAGCGTTCAGTTTGTTAAATTGCTTGGAAGTTTGTTTTTGTTGCATAAAAAACAGTTAAAGTTAAATTCTGTTTGAGAGGAGCGGAGCAAAACTCGGCGTAAATTGGAAACGATTCAACCCCGCGCGATTTTGCAAATTAAATTAATTATAAGTTTAAAAATAAACCCGTGCCGAGCTGAATTTAACCCCTGTTGTTCGTAATTGCGTTAAATTGTCTCGCCCATGGGGGTGTATGCCCTTCGGGAGTATAATTTGTTGTTAAAATAACGTGAAATAACGTTAAAAACGTACATTATAAGCCCTCGTTTTAGCAGGTTTTTTTTTTAACATGGTGTTTGACATGGTATTCATAGTTTTTTTTTTATTTCTACGGAACGAAAATATGGACGGGATTGGAGACACGAAATGGGCCCTGATTTTAAACGTTTTCGAAGGATTTTTCCGCTGATCCTGCCGATTTCTCGAATAAAATCCACCTTGAATCCGTGTGATGACACGGGTAAGTTGGTCAATTAAAAATCTGCCACAATCTAACTTTTGTTTGCTAATTTTTTTTTCTCTCACAAAATTTTGTTTGTCGTTCGCAATAACACTATTGAACTTTACTATACATATTTATAATATGGTTTACTTTGCAATAACAAACAATTTAGAATATTTATATTATTATTATTATTTCTTATCATAACCGTTAGGCATCTCATTTTATGTGAAATTTATGCACGTTACGCGATTAGTTATCGTGATCGTGTGTGTTCTCCACATAACCACAGTTGCTATACACAGATATAGATATTTTTGCTTTGACTTAAAAATAGGTTTACTTCTGCCAAAGAAATCATATTTTGATTCGAATAAATATATTTTTAGTGTGAATACTTCATCCAACTGTATTGTTAGATGGTGGCGTAAACTCTCTCCTCGCAGTTCGGCCTTATCTTGTAAATAATAGCCTGGTGAAAGCCTACCGCTCAGTTGATGTCATGCGTCTGGCTAAATTGCTAAAAACAGGCCGTGTGATCGGCAGTATAGAGCACAGTGCATGCAGGTTCAAGTTCCGATTTCGAATCAGGGTTCACTTTGCTACCCTAACCTTGACTATATGTAGGTCTGGGGAAACTAACCACTGCTCGAGGATGTGCGACATTCCAAAAGGCGGTGACACGTGGAGATTTTGCTCTACTGTACCCTCCGAAAAGTTCTAGTCAATAATAGGTCCACATTAATTCGTTCAAGAAACTAATAATTTCTTTAATCAAAGAACGATTAATCGCAACCTTAAAATATAGCATTTTAACTGAACTAACAATTTCGTTAATTTAAAAAAGTATATTTCTTTCACTCAATATAATCATATATATACAAGACCTTTATTCCAACAATATGGGTTTACATTTATTATATTATATTTCATATAAAACAAAATGCTCTTCCTCTCGTCTGTCGGAATGGGCTATCGACCGTGGTCTTTCTGCCCTATAATCATAATTATTTGAACTAAATAAATCTCGGTCGTTATAATATACAAATTGTAAATTTTAACTGAAAATTAAAGTTGTTTGACACAAATAAACAACCGCCAAATGATGTAACCTCCTATAGACCTATATCTTTATTACCAACCATTTCAAAACTGTTAACGGAGAAGTTACTTATCAAGAGAATATACCCAATTCTTGAGAAAAATCAAACTATTCCATCACATCAATTCGGCTTTCGAGCGCGACATTCAACAACCGATCAGGTGCAGCGAATTACCGACGTTATAGAAAAGACTGTTGAGGAAAAGAAAATTTGCTCAGCAATATTTTTAGACGTGGCTCAGGCTTTCGATAAGGTGTGGCATGATGGACTCTGAGAAACTGGAACAGCAGCTTACTACTGAATATACAGAACTGTTAAAATCATATCTGAAAGACTTCAGGGTGAAACAGGATGACGAATACTCCTCACTACGCAATATCAATGCCGGAGTACCACAAGGAAGTGTATTGGGAACACTTTTGTACCTACTGTATACTTCTGATATTCCTGTTCCGGGAGAAAGCACAGTGGCAACATTTGCAGACGACACGGCTATTTTGGCGATTAGTGACAGTGTCGAAGAAGCAACTGAAAAATTACAGATAGCTGCAGACAAAATCAACCTTTGGACAAAGAAATGACTGATCAAACTAAATGAACGAAAATCCACGCATGTAAACTATACCAATAAGATAGTTAACTATATTCCAGTAACCATTAACCATGAGTTTACTAGATACTCAAGGGATACTTGAAACGAATTGCAAATTTTGGTGAAGCATTTTTAAGGTATTAGAAATCATTATTTCACAACTCAATAAATACTTGGATGACAATGAAATTATTACTGAACAGAACAGTCAGGTTTTCGTGGTATACGTGGAAGCCTTTCATTTAGTATTAGCAAATTGGAAAAGAGAATTAGAAGAGGGGAAAACGATATTTGCAGTTTTTATAGACTAAAGAAGAGCTATTGGCCAACGAAAATTATGAGAATAAAATGGAAACTTGAAAAGTTTCTTTATTTAAGAAACGGGAGACCAAAAGTTGGTATTGGATTTCAACTTGTGATGTCTTAGTTATGAAGACAATAAAACTACTTTTCTTTTTGTCATAGGTACTGTCAACCTGTTTTCATACTTTCAAGTGTTATATTTTAGTAGGTTATCCTCAAATACGAAATTGCTTGGTATGGTTCGCCCTTAAAAAATGTTTTACAGTTTACGCGATATATAAGGGCCAAAATCCAATTTGACAAATTGGTTGCTCCGTTGAGACGTCCATAAGTGACGCAAGTAGATTATGCTATCGGCGCGGTCGTGTCGCTCCTTGCGAAATTTGAATATATCAGAGGAAAACCTTTTTTGTCAAAGGTCCTTTGATCTTTTGGCCCAACGTGAACGGCACCCTGAGAGCGCTTTTGTATGCAATGAATAGAAACTAAATCTACGCGAAGATATTGCGCCGACCGACGCTACGCCAAAGCATGTCAGGACTTGCACGTTTTCCGGTTTTATATATTTTTATTTGAGGTTGATACCGAATATTTCAGATTTATATCGAATACTAGCTGATGTGTAATTGATTTTTGTTTGATTGTTTGATGTTAAAAACTTAGGGCATAATAATTTAATTCTGTTTGAAATTATATGTAACATTAAGAGGAAGTATTTAAGAAATGATTGTTTTTTTACGTGTCAATTGTTGCGCGGGCTCGCCTTTTTGAAACAACGTGTTTTGCAGGTTCATTGCTTCCATTTGAGGGGCCGAAAAGGACCAAAAGTCATGTCCCGGTTGCGGTCCCCATTACTGGTAAGCGAATTTTGCTGCATCATCCTCAAAAACACGAAATCAAAGCAAAATATTGTGCCAAACTATGATTCTACTCGGAACTTGATGCTCGACCATGAATAACATGGGAATTTTTTTCAGTTTGTTTCTAGTTCAAATCTTGTAATCACTTAGTACACTTTTGCCAGACTAATGCTTTAGACTTTCTTATGTTTGATTGCCAGTTTGCATGCAAGAATACATTAAAGTAGCCCATGACACGTACCTGCGAGAGGCATGCTTTTTGACATTCGTTAAACTTTAGTTACTGTTTTACCTGATTTTATCTGTTGTACAGTTACATGTTTCTTGAGATATTGGTTTCAATATTGAATAGAAATTCGTGCGTATTAAATAAAAGGATGGTTTCAACAATTTAATCAAGTTATTTTGCGTTAAATATCTTATTATTAATTATACTGCAACTCTACTGAAATACAAAGTGCTACAATCATAATACATTTGAGAAAATCTCTGAGTCGGTTTGTTATTTTAACAAATCCTGGAACACATCGTTGTTTAATTATTAGAATACACATTTTTGTGAAACATTCAATTTCCTACCGTCCAATTATGACGTAATCGACATTTTTTAATGAGAATCCTAATTTTTTCTTAATGATTTAGGTTATTTCATAATTAGTTGTTTGTAAATGTCCATTGTGCAAGGAAATGAATCAATGTTGATTTAAATCAAAGCCTCCTTGGTGTTTTGCAAACTCATTTAGTTAGCTGTATTTTCTGCTAATTAAATAAGTAAATGATTTTGCAAAGATCAAGGAGGGTTTTATTTAATTCAACATTCCTAATTAATTATTTATTTGAAAGATCAATTGTCTAAATGGTATCGGAAAGATTGTATGACCTTACATAACAAAGTTGTTCAGAACAGTACAATTGAAAATTGTCAAATATTAGAAAACGCAATTTTATACAAATTTATTTCAATTGAACCCATTATCCCAGAAACCTGAAAATGTTCTCATAGTAAACCTTAATATTTGCACTTTTACCTGAAATCCTGAAACTTTGCTTCTAAATGTTTTAAAGCATTTACACCAATGCTTGAAGTCAAGCGCCTCCATAAAAGAAAACAACAAAAACCCAACAACCTAACGTGATATGCAACTTTCAAGCTCGAATTCATATTCAGCGGAAATAAATCAATAAAAAACGCCTATTAGCTTTCCATAAACAAAGAATTATTAATATTACCCTAATTTTCAACTTTTTCTCGCAAATTTTCTTATGTAAGACCATACATTTAGTAAATTTACATTGAGACAATTAACAGAGCTATCAATATCAGTACAAAACCAATTACCAAATATCGAAACCAATTAAAGGTCAGACATTAAATTTATTAGAAATAAGTATATTTGTATACATTGTATACTACACAAATTTATGCCTAACTTCTAAAATAAACCTTAGATTCATTGTCAAGTTTGTTGAATTTGTACTTACACCTTATATTTTTCTTGGTTTGAACATTTAAATTGTCTATACTCCGTATATAACATGGTTATTGATTACTGGCAATAGAGCAGAAAATGACACTGCGTTCGTCTTTTCATTCTCTACAATTCGTCTGTTGTTTTATTTGAAGAAAATAGATCTTCTTATATACAAATATATTTGTTTGAATCAAAATGAGATTTTTTTGGTATAAAGGAACGTCTTTTTAAATCAAAACAGAAATATTAGTTTAAAGGAAAGTAATTTTTGTTTGTAGGTACCCAAATATATTTAAAGCATATTAAAACATCAAGATTGCTCCATCGGTTCAGCTTTTACAAGCAAAAAACGAAAGAAACACGATTTTTTGTTGTATTTTGTTTATGACATATTAAGTAATGATATTGGCGAGTCGAAAACACATCACAATACATCTACGGACTGTTCCACGTGACCTGGGACCGTCGGCTAGCTGTTACTATTTTTGTCACGCAAAAATTCTCTATTGCCTGGCCTATAAGTAAAAAATGTAAATAAACTTTTAGCCAATTATCAATAATTCCTTACTCGTTCTACAAGTTATTTATTAATAAAATTAGAAAAACAAATGTTGTCAAGACGTGGATGGCTATTGTAAGCAGTATCAGGTCCTGCGGTTCGTCGTTTATTTTTATAATTGTTTATTTTTATCGGAACTATTCTTGCTGTGGCTAGTTTTTTAATCATCCTGCGCCTCCGCCAATTATGTTGATGCACCGATTCGGCCTGTTTTCAAAGTTAGACATACTCCAACAACACCCAACACGTTTCTCTAATGTATTCCGACCTGAACACATTCTAAAATAACCAATTAACCCTTTCCATCCTCATTTTTAAACATTTTAATCCCCTGTAAACTTCAACCCAGATTACGGTCATTAGTTCTCTATCTCCACGAGTCTTATCATCATCATCATCATTCCACCAACACACGTAGAGGCGGCAATAAACACCGCCGCCCTCCGTACTGGTAATACCTAAATAAGGATTCCATCTAGTCGTTTTTGTTCTCGTTTACCCCGGTTTGCTACCTCTATAACGACCTGGAGATACGTAGGGACTCTTGGTTAGAGCCCTAAGCCGTTCAGGATGTCGTCCTCGTGTTCTAGTTGGCTCGCAGCAACTGGCAAACGCGATCAAATGCTATCGCATACGTACCGTCGTCGTACTGGCGTCGTCGGCGTCGTCATTTACGTGGTCTGGGCCTAATGAGGCATTCGTATTCACGAGCGAACGTGCATGATATGTTGACTGGGATTGGAATCAGTCAAGTTGTCTCCGCACGCGGTCCTTTATTGCCGGTACGTGTTCAACAATTCAACTATCAAAACTATGCTGGAATTAGAATAGCATTGGCATAGCAGAGGAAATAACGAGTTTATGAAATAACAGCTAACGCTAAGTTTTCAGGATGGTGGAGTTTAGTGTTTTAGTATAGTATTTGATGTACTAACAAATTGTGCTGAAGTACACTGATAGAAAATTGTGTTTAATTCAAAAAAATATCTATTGACAACCAAATCTGGATTTGTTTGGTAGAATGAACGCTTGTTTGTGTCAAACACTTTAATTTTCAGTTAAAATTTACAATTTGTATATTATAACGAATAAGATTTATTTAATTCAATTAATTATGGTTGTGTTAAGTGAAAGAATTTGAATTTATAAAATTAACGACATTGTTGGTTGGGTTAAAATGCGATATTTTAAGGTTGCAGTAAATGGTTCTTTGATTAAAGAATCTATTAGTTTGTTGGAGGAATTAATGTGGACATATTATTGACAAGAACTTTTCAGGGGTACAGTAGAGCAAAATCTCCAGGTGTTACCGCCTTTTTTGGCATTTTTTTTATAATTTGAATCATGATTTCTTTGGCAGAAGTAAACTTATTTTTAATCCAAAGCAAAAATATTTATTTGATGGAAATAGATCTCTTCTCGCATACAAATTTACTTGTTTGAATCGAAATGAGATTTTGGTGGTATAAGGAAACGTGTTTTTAAATCAAAACTGAAATATTACGTTAAAGGAAAGTTATTTTGGTTTGTAGGTATCCAAATATATTAATTGGACTTACATAAATAATCCAAATAAACTAATCTCTACAAGCAAATAAGCTAGAAGCTAGAGTATTCCAATGAAGTAAATATTTGACGTTGACGTCAAAGAAATGTTTTTTGATCCAAAAGAATAAATTCAAAATAATATACACTGCTCAAAAAAATCTCTTTTAAATCTGTAACTTTTTAAATAATAGTTCTAGGCGAATGGTATATTTTTAACTAAAGAAAATTATAAAAACAATGTTACAACTCTTAGTTACTTCTAAGTTATACTTAAAAATGTAAATTAATAACGAAAACCAGAATGGAAATGACTGTCATAGGTTTAATACAGTATATGCCCTCCACGAGCACGAATCACTTCCTCACACCTGCGTGGCATGCTTCGCACTAGTCTGCGAAGAGATTCTTCGGGTATGCTTTCTCATTCCTCAATCAGGGCTTTTGTCAGCTCCTGTATGGTTAGTGGTGAATTAGGGCGCTTGCGACCACGTCGTTCAAGCTGATCCCACACGTATGCAATAGGATTCAGGCCAGGACTTAACGCCGGCCATTCCATGACCTGAATTCCACGTTCTTGTAAAAAGTTTCTGGTGATGCCGTAAAAAGTTTCTGGTGATGCCGGCGGTATGTGGCTTTGCATTGTCTGCATTAGATGTTTTCGATGTAATTCATGGCATTTAGTCTACCAGGAACCACAACAAGATCAGTTAATAATAATAATAATGAGTTTATTGATAGCCAAATAATTACAATGCTTAACAATAAAAAAAATATATATATTCAAGCGCTTCAGTAGCCATTGATAAAAGTATCAGAAACTAAATTATAAACTTATTATAGAGCGACAAAATGATTTACCGTATAGACACTAAGTAAAACAGTTTTAACAGAAAAGGTCTCTCTTATATATAGAATCTTAAACACGGTAATTGGTTCACCCTGGAGGTTTTATTAAGTCATCTTTTAATTTCTTCTTAAACGCGGAACTCGTGCAATTAGTGTAATTAAAGGTTATGTCGTTTAAAATGTTTGCAGCTATATATGAGAGAACGCTTAAACGCTTCTAATCTATGTTGAGGAATAGTTATAATATTTCTGTGCCTCAGATTTAAATTATGAACATCCGTCTTGAAGGTGATCTTATTGTATAAGTATGGAGGAGTCTTCGTTAGCAATATGTGATGCAGTCGGCAGGCAAAATGCAGCAGTCGGCGATCAGCCATAGTCAACCACTTGGCTTCCATCAGCTTGTATGATATGCTCTCTCTACGTCTCACACCGTATACAAACCGAAGACATGATTTCTGCGCCCTCTGTACCCTCTCAGCATCAACTGCCCGTAAACAAGGCCCATAAACCAAATCACAATGAAAGCTGGTACAAAATTAGAGGCTGTACCACTATCGGATACCACAACTCAGAGAAGAATTAATGACATGGCCACCGACATTGAAATACAAGTTATAGTGTGCGTATAAGTGTCCACTTTTTAGGTCGAAAGAAGTTTAAGCATGTACAAGTGTAAAAATCAATTTTATTCAGAAGTTACATAATTTACACAAGTCTTTAAAATCAAGTACTTCAAAAACATTAACAAAAATCAAAATGGCTGAGGACCGTCATTTCTCCTCAAAACTCGTTTTAAAATCATCAAATACGTTGAGTAGGATATCTCAGCCAATTCATAACCGATTGACTTGAAATTGAGTATGAAATCTTGAAATTGAATGTATCTTCTCCGATACATATACCAGTCCAGCGAGTTTTTTTTTACGAAATTTTCAAAACTTCTCTTTAGTTACAAAATTCTCGAATAAATATTGTTCAATTTGTGTTCAATAACATGCCAAACTGCAAATAATACTATTTGTTAAAATCCTACGTACTGGACTGGGTTTTGCATCAGAGATTACATAAAATCGGGCTATGTATATAATTTCTAGAATTTCTGGAATATTTGATTTTTGAAAAAAATCATTTTTACACTAGTACATGCTTAAAGTTAGGTATCATTTTTCTACCTCCAGAGGTGGTATTACCCCTTAATCGTCAGCCGGTCCGCGAATTATTTCTCCTACTTTTGCCGGTCCGCAGGCGTAAAAAGGTTGAAGTACGCTGGTCTAGGAGGTCTCGTGCTATGGCAATACGCTGACGTATTGCCACAGCACGATTATTTGACGAGGGGAAAGGACAAGAAAGCGGTCTTCATTTTGAGCAGCTTTTGATTTCGACCTTGTCAAGCTCTTCCAACATATTGTCCGCGTATCGGATATCCGTTATCTTATCACATAATAGTGCTAACCAAAATTATTCTACCAGGAATTCACTCTCTAAATTTAAATTAGTTTTTGTCCAATTCTCCTTTTTTTTAACACTCCCTAGTATCTTGAGAGTAAGCCAAACCCAAAACTAGCCATTCCCTCGTACGATTACATCAAACGCGCCGGAGGGAATCCCACTGCTGATTGCGTCGCCAGCATCCACTTACGGAAGAGATCACGGACTTAAGAGATAGCGCCCGAACGGGTAGTTCATTTCACTATAGCTTAAGGGGATTTTCAACAGTGTAGCGAAAAACATTGTTGCGAACTGCCCCGCGGGGCGGCGCTGCTTCTGGTCCTCGGCGTCGCACTTAAAGAGGGACGTTTTACGCAGGCGGCGCGCTTAATAAAAGCGCACTAAAGTTTATAATATGGCTAATAATGGCAATTTACGGCGAAGACGTGTTGTTTCGTAATTTTCGCGACAAATGCAGGATAGTAAAAGGTACGAGGAGGAGCATGTGTGGTAATATTTCTACATCGTTGTTGTTTGCTGTTTGCTACTTTGTATCGTAGTTTATAGCGTATATTTTGTCTCGGGGTTGTACTATCTGGGGAAGTTTACCCTTGTACTTACTTAGGGTGTATAAATTTGCAAGGTATTATGTATATATCGATAGAGCACGTCCCTATTACATACATTAAAGACGGTGTACTCGTTTGGTAAACTTACAAGTATTGCTTTGCCGTTCTAAGCTGATTTAATGTTTTGCCAAACAGTATTGCATATACACAGCTCAAAAAAATTAGCCGCTCTATTCGACATGTTAGCAGGGACCTTCGAGTTTCCCCTTCTATTATTCAGCGTTTATGGAATCGGTTTCGCGAGACTGGCCAATATGTTAGATGAGCTGGACAAGGTCGAAATCGAAAAACTACCCGATTTCTTGTCCTTTCCTCGCTACGTCAGCGTACTGCCACAGCACGAGACCTCCTAAGCGACCTAAGACGAGCACATGGAATAGAAATTTCTGATCAAACTGTTAGAAACAGATTAAAAGAAGCGACTTTGAAACCAAGAAGATCTGTCCGCGCACCACGCCCTACGCAGCGTCACAAATAAGGTTTGCTCTGGATCACAGAGATTGACAACTTCGTCACTGGGCGCTTGTACTGTTTACAGACGAGTCCAGATTTCGTTTAACTTGTTGCGACGGTCGAGTACGTGTATATAGACGTCCTGGTGAACGCCACGCAGCCGCTACTATACAGGAAGTGGACAGATTTGGTCGAGGATTTGTGATGGTTTGGGCTGGAACTACACCTTTTCCTGCTGTTATTCAGAAAGCAACACGTGATATTCATCTATTCCGAATTATTCTCAGAAATCAACACATGATATTCATCTATTCCGATTTATTTTCATAAAGTAGCAGTTGATATTCAGAATATGTCATTCGAAATTCAGAAATTGACAGATGATATTCAGTAAATTTAAAAAATTATAACTATTAATATTTTATTTCGACAATTTCTGAGGAAATTATAAATATATTGTTAGCAATTGTTATTTCCCGACATAATTTTAGGTCTATGTATGTATTAATCTATGTACTATGTATGTATATATGTACATAGAATAATATACAATTTGACGTTTTGAAACAATGTTTTTTTTTCTGTGCTTAATTAAGTTCTCAATTTCAAGTATAATTTTTTTTAAATTAAATATTAAATAACTTTGTATATTTTAACTATGTGTCTTTGTTTAGCGTGCGTGATATAAAAATACGCTTTGTCATTCTGTCATGTGACATCCATTTGATCTGTATGCGACCCACTGTATTGTATTGGTAAGTTCCTTAAAAAAAATTTGGAGAATTCTGAATTACATTTGCTACTTTCTGAATATCAATTGTTACTTTCTGAAAATAATTCGAAATAGATTAATAACAACTGCTACTTTCCGATACTAAATCGGAATAGATGAATATCAATTGCTACTTTCTGAATAACAGCAGGAAAAGGTGTAGTATAGACAACAAAACTGATTTTGTTGTGGTTCCTGGGTAGACTAAATGCCATGAATTACATCGAAAACATCTTGGAGGACCATGTTGTGCCTACTGCATAGGGCGTCGATCAAGATTTCATCCTAATGCAGGACAAAAGCCACATACCGCCGGCATATCACCAGAACCTTTTTACAAAACGTGGAATTCAGATCATGGAATGGCCGGCGTCAAGTCCTGACCTGAATTCTATTGACCACGTGTGGGATGCTTGACCGATGTGTTCGCAAGCGCCCTAATCTACCAGTAACCATACAGGAACTGACACAAGCCCTGATTGAGGAATGGGAAAGCATACCAAAAGAATATCTTTGCAGACTAGTGCGAAGCATGCCACGCAGGTGTGAGGAAGTGATTCGTACTCGTGGAGAAGTAACTACGAGTTGTAACATTGTTTTTGTAATTGTCTTTAGTTAAACATATGTTCTTAAAACACACCGAATTAGATTTGCCTAGAACTATAATTTAAAAAGTTACAGGTTTCGAAAAACGTGTTCTCCTAATTTTTTTGAGCAGTGTATTAGGGATAATACGTTAAGCCAGTGGTCCCAACTTTTTAAAAGGAGGGACTGCTGGTAACACTGCCGAATAGGCAACCAACTGTTCAGCTAACGCTACTACCGACAAATGTCGCTATCTCAGCTTAAATTAGTCTCTAAATTAGTGTTAGCCTCAATGTTCAGACGAAGATAATTTACAGGATATTATCGAGAAAATTATTGCTTTTGAGTATAATGAAAGAAACAATTTTAATGAATATGTAATTTAATGAAAGGAAAGAAACCAATATTTTAATTAAATTGCCACTTGTCACTTGCCGTGGTGTAAACGCACCTTAATTAGTATAAACGTGTTATTTCTGGTTGTTTAAACGCTCCGTCTTGACACATAGCAATAGTTAAACTAAGCACCTCCTCGTTTGCACAGCACAAAACAAATACCCGCAATCTAATCTAAACGGCGGAAGCTAGTAGTAGCTTTTGTTTTGGCAGTAAACACCACCGTATTTATCTACGACACCCGTTATTTCAGCAAGATGCTTAGCCATACCTTTAATTAAACATATCCCACTAAATATTTATATCTTTACAAAATAAACACTACACAGAGAAAAGAATATTCATTAAAATCAATATTTCAGGCCATAAAATAAAAATCCACTTGTAGTATATTTGTAGCAGCCGGAAATAGCCCAGGCCAGTTAGCAAGAAAAACACCCCACCTGTTTTTTTTCCGGCCCATTAAGCATCGGAATTGATAAAGTTCTTGCGTTTTCTTCCGGTTAAGAGTTTGGAAGGGGTGGGGTGGGGGGGGGGCTATAAAACTCGAAAACTTTGAATGTGGGAAGTGCCTATACGCGTTTTGTATCGCCGCCGTTCACGATTTAATGCCTCACCTACTTCCTTTCAGTTTTGGCCCCGGTTATGGGTTTATTGTAGGAACCGTATTCCTTTGAATTTTATGGCTTCATTAAGTACCCTAAATCATCATTTTAATGTTTCGGATTGGACGGTTTTATAACGTCTGTGTGCTCTAAGGGTTATTAACAAGTTATTAAACTAAGGCAAATGGGACGCAGCCTAACTTGAAGATGATTTAGTGTTGAATGTTTAAATTAGTAAATGATTAGGCAGAAAATAAAAAAACATTAAACTTTTGGTATGATATTAAATCTTTAAATATCTGTAAAAATACCTTTTGGCGGTGGTTTATATATAAATTTTGTTTTAAAGTTCTGGAGCTTTGCGAATGAATTCTGCCTGTTTATTACAGTTACTATGCAATGGGCTAATTGTGAAGTTTAACATTAATTGTATTTAAATAAGTTTGAAATTTATGTGCATTAAAAAGTCCATGACAAGAACAAATTGAGTTCAATTTCTTTATAATTTCTCTACAAGTTTGATTATGTAACTGTCGGATTTGTAACCATTTAGAACAGTAATCAAATACAAACTACCAAATACATACCTCAAAAGAATTTAACAATATCCTTTCCCAAATTTACCCAACGTTTATTCGGAACCTGATGTGACATTTGAGGCAACTTTGAATTCTGGCTTCTAAAAGTTTCGCATATCTCACAATTATTTACAACTACCTCTATATCTCTAGTGATTCCAGGCTAATAGAATGATTCTCTCGCTCTATTCTTACACTTAACAATACCCAAAATGTCCTTCGTGAATCAATTTCACATTCAACACATTTACAATATTACATTACATACAGGCCGACGCGTGATATGTGTCTTGTGCGTGCGAAAACAATCTGGCGGCTTTCGGAAAAAGTTCAGTTGCCAATACGCCAGATTTGTAGCACGATTATATAATACGTTCCTTCACAGACTAATCTATATTTTTTATCAGTTTTTATTTCATGGCACCGTTTTAACTTCGGATTTTTGCTGCTTAAAAGGCAAGGTTGTACTAGAAAAACTACCATCAAAATTAGTTATTATTTCATGGCATGGTTTTAACTTTGGAATTACTTTACTTTTCAAAAAGCAATGCTGTGCCGGAAGAACGACCATCAAAATATTGACAAAAAGTTATTTAGAACTTCTTGTTCCTAGATTTTCACTTTTTCTAAAATTAAAAATACCTTGTTTGCAGCTTGTGATGGTACAATACATATAATTAGGAAAATATTTGTATGACATTCAGACCGCTTCCATAAAAAAATCTGATGCGGCCAGGCAAATGACTTATACTATATATAAAATTAGTTTAGCTGTATGAGATTCTATTTGATCGAGATCGGCCATGTCTGCATTAAAATAAAACTATGTAGTAGAACTAGACAGATATGTTGATTAGAACTGTGTTCGGATATTGTACTTCGTTGACACCGGGTACACCGTCCAAATGACACTTGCGTGTTATAGGGTGTAAAAAGTGTAAGGTTTACAATATCCTAACGCAGCTTATATTGACAGTATGTATTGCCAAAACATTAGCGTTTGACACTACCTGTCATTAGAATGAAAATATCTGTCAAATCCTGGCTAACTAGTTTTAATGCAGTACGAGAGATCTCGATGAAATACATTTGCTCATGTAGCTAAACTATTAATTTTACCAAAAAATGTCGTAGTCATAAATTATTCAGAAGATCCTCTACGTTAATTTATTATTTAACTATTTTGACGAAATTACAGAAATTGCGGCTCACTTGCATAATCTTTCAAAAATGCAAAGGGTAAACATCCAGTTCGTTTGGACCCTTTTGAACAAAAAGCTTTTCAGCTCTAAGTTTGGTCATGAAGCTTCAAAATATGAAGTTTCGTCTCGATACCTAGTAGTTTCTCCGGAATCATCACCACAAAAACCGAATTTTTTCGTACATTGGTCAAAAATGTTCAGGGAACCCAAAAAGAACACATTATTTATTATTGTTTTACCAAACTTAAAGCTTCATCAGATGCGGTTAGTTTTTAATAAACATCTCACCTGTGTCTACTCAAAATTTGTTTTACTTTATTTAACTCATCAGTATGAGTCTGTTCCCATGACCACAAACTATTATCTTAGTTAATACTCTTAAATTAAATGTGATCTTAGATATATTCGGAATAATTTTCGTTAAATATTTTTGTAACACTAACATTCGCAATAACTCTTTTTTGTTCTTTGATTCTTCTAATTTAACTATTGATTATATACGCTTTTTATCTATTGTGACACACCATCCTTTAATATTTGAAACCCATGCAATTTAATTTCCCGTTTTTTATACTGAATTTTTTTTATATCTTTATTAAACGTAACACCCGCATTCTGAGCTGCCTTAAACATTTCAATGTTTTGTCATGGTCTACTTTCAACAGGTGCAAATATGACCAATCATCAATATATATTTTTACTACTTCTAATTTTCCAAAATATTCGGATTTTTTTCTTTGAAATAGTACAGCACGTGTATTTATACTAAAAGGCAAACGTAAAAACTGGTATTTTCCACAATTTAGAGTACCTAAACGTAAACAATTTTGAGGAATTTTTCATCCAACACTATTTGATTATTTATGAAACGTGTAACACTGAAAAATAAGACATTTGCCAAATCTGAAACACCGTATTGGTCTCTACTTTTTTCGTCACGTTTTATGCTATTATTCTATCAATTGCTACTGTTCCTACCTAAAACAAACCCTAATTTTACTCCACTATTACATCATAAACAAAAATCCTGCTCTTCATTATATCTAATCAGTAATCATAGCATATCATATCTAACAATACCGTTTCTCTTTCAGATCCGTACTCTGGGGAGCAGCGCTACGAGGAGATAATTCCCGGACCTGGCTACGGGGAGCCTTTTGCAACAGAGGGGTACCGGAAGGGGGCGCCTCCTGTGACAACGGACTATCGAGACCAGCGGAGCACGTCCTTCCAGCAACCGGGAGCCGTCCTCATGGTGTACGGCCTGGACCCGTCTCGCACAAACGCGGACAAACTCTTCAATCTGATGTGTCTCTACGGGAACGTGGCCCGGGTGAGTACCGAAAAGCAACTTTTCTGTGTGTGTGCTCCGGTCTGCTCTGACCTGCGAAGGGCTGATCTCGCTTCGGTGGGACGCTGCGAATGTGATCCCGGGAGGCTTTTGCGCGCGTATGTGCGTATTGGGAAATTTGGAAACGTGTTGTTGGAAGTTTTGTGGAGTATAGGAGGGTGGAGATTCATGTTTCTGTGTTTTGTTTTATAGCGGGATAACTTTTTTGTTTATTAATTTTTTTTAATCTCGTTTATCATCTTTTATATAGGGTGAGTTATTAGTATCCCGGCGGTCGAAAGTCATCAAATCGTTTGAGAAAGAAAAAAATGTTTTATACAAGAGTTGTTTGACTCATTAGTTTCTATAACGTAAAATTATTTTCATTTATACAGGCTGTTCCATTTAGGCGTGACGAAAAGTCAGTACATTTTTTAAATGGTACGGCCTGTATACCATATTATGAATACTAAGGAAGTTGTCTTTCCTACTGTGTAAGTTGTGCCTGTGTAAAGTAAATAGTTTCTGAGATATTCAATTGTTTGTCAAAAAATTGGCAATTGCAGGCCTTTCTTAAAAACTACGTAAATACTACATTTTTACAGATATTGTCCTAAAAATTTTGTCACATAATAACTAAACCCATAGCTAGATGCTGATGTCATGAAAAATTAGATGCGCTATACAGGGTGATCGTAGCATGCACTAGCTATTAAACATTTTTAAATGGCTTTTTCTTGATATTTTTAGATGGAACACCCTGTATATTATTGGCTAATTGAAATGTCCCTTAAGTTCTTTATAATTTATATTCACCATATCGTATATCTATTTTCACTAGTTATTGTGATATTTGCAATTTAAAGAGTAGTATGCTATTTAGTATCTTAATATTGCTTTGTATACAGTGTGCTGGGTAGCATGATGTACAATATTTAAAGGGTTATAGAAGAAACCATTTAGAATCTATTTAACTAGATTTATTCATATTAAAAGTATTACGGTTATCAAGGTATTGCACAATTTTACAAGTATGTTTTGCAATTTTTACGAACATGCAGCTAGCGAACCTGAAGGCCTAGTAACTTCAGTTGGGCTCCGAAGTAAACCAGAAACAGTGTAATTTTAGGGGGACTATCGTGAAAAATTTTCACTTGTGTGAAAATTGTGCGGAGACGTTTCATTGTAATAGTATGTGCGGTCATACACAAAAGCAAACAGAACCGCTAAAACCTGTCTTGATGAGCTACGTTTGAGAACGGATTTATATTCAGTACATAAAACAACCAGCGAGTTAATTTTTCTGAAGAGACAATTCAAAATTGGGATAATATGAATCAGTTTGTTTTTGTTGCATTTTTTGTTTTTGTGTGTGAGCACATAAATCACATCAAAGAAAATCTGATTTTCAACACTCATAAGTCAACAAATTTTCTCGATAGTTTACTTAAAAGTACAGGGTTTAGGGTTTACTTTAGCAATAATTTGAAATTTTTAAATCGCGTTTTCGGTTGCCATACGATAGACGGCAAAATATACTTACTAAATTTCATATAAAATTGTTAATATGTTTATAACAGTAATACTGTGTATAAGGATCAAGCTGCTTAAATCGTTTCTAAATTATCTCTTCTATCACCACTTGCCTTTACATCAAAATACCAAATACCTTATTCACAGCAACATTAAAATTTACAATTGCATAAAAAATAGTGACATTTGCTGTATGATATACTACATGTAAGTTGTAGCGAAATAAAGGGTTATTACAGCCAACATATATTATACAGGGTGTTCCATTTAAAAAAACTCGAGAAAAAGCCATATAAAACACAACATATAAAAATACCGAATTTCAAATCAATTACTTTAAAATTACGGCAGTTATAGTGTACACAGACAGACGGACATAGCTAAATCGATTCAGTTTTCAATGCTGATCAAACAAATATATATACAAGTCTATACCTACCACGCTTCCTTAATGGTTTGACAAATGTAGTGACAAAGTGAATATACCCTACCACAGTCAATGTGGGACGTATAAAAATACCACACTGTAGCGGACAACATTTACCATCAAAAAGATTTCGAAACCAGAACGAGAAAATGAATAATTTAATTTTTAGCGATTCAACGTAAACCGATAGTTTGACATTAGCACGTACATCTCTAATCATTTATACTACGTTAACTGTTCTCGTATAAGTTCCAGAATTATTTTGATGGTATCTAAATTTTGTCCGCTACAATGTGGTGTTTTAATTTTTACGATTAAGTGTTTGTGACTGGATGCATAAAGGATTAAAGTCTGGCAGGTTTTGGTTTTTCATAAATTATAAATTGTCCTACTGAGTATGACACTTTAATATGTTAGCAATTTTATCGATACCATTTGATCGCATATACACTGTAGATCAAACAGCTAGCTAGAATGGACTGGAGTAATATGGTACAGTTTCCCAGATCGCATCTCATTCGCGTATAATTTACCATAAATGCTATTAGCTTAGATATCTGTTAACAGATTGATTACTCAGCTGGACAGAAGTCAAAACAAGTCGGAGATTTCAGCTGTAGTGTAGGCTGTGCTGAAATTTCCGCGATTTAATAGGTTGAACGCTCGACTTGAGTAATTGTCATCAAGTTCGCATAAATTACGGCGTCACTTCAAAGGCGACGCTCGCAAGGACGCCGCTGCTGTTAACGCAGATGTTTATTACTTCAAGTTGCTCGTAAATTATATCCGCACCAGTTTTACTATATTCTTGCTTCTGTGCTTGTCTGAATAATAAAATTGTAGTATGTACTTTCCTTTGTTTAAATCTTAATTTAATTCGAACTATGCTCTGATTATTCTTTTTTATTATTATAAACGATGATGTCGATGTTGATGTGACAAGTGGTTCTATTTTAAATAAAATCATAGTTCTTGTTCGTTGCCAAATTTCATATAAAATACACCACCTCAACATGAAGTAAGGTATCGGTCACAGAGCAGTAGAATAGAATTGACGAACTCTTGACTTTTCTGTTGAAATAAAATGAGATCTCTTCCTCTCTGCACAGTTTTTAATTTTAGCGAGATCTTCAGTCGGAAATCTACAAAAGATTCATGAAGATGATGCCTAGGCATCGCAAAATGTCTCGATAAAATTAAAAACTGTGCAAAGAAGAAGAGATCTCGTTTTGTTTCAACATCAAAGCAACTTTGCAATATGGATAACTCGTCTCCTACCCCCAAAACGCCAAAGTAACTCACGCTATAATTATTGCGCCAATCGTGAATACTTGCTACCATTCGATTCTGTAGGTCTTTCTGCTACTGCCATCGGAAAGGATTTCAATATTTATGCAGATCATTTATGTTATTATTTGTGTTAAAAAAATGTGGACTTCAAATATAGAAAAAGCTTTCCGATGGCAGTGGCACCTGATTATTGTCTGCTGTAATACATTATAAAAGTACATTAACTGTTAACTATAAGAGCACAAGTTATTTTTTCCGAACTTCTCTAGAATTGCATTCTGGTGCATTCTAGTGAGTTTGCAACAATGTTTACAATAGCGACAGTTCAGGTATCCAAAACTAGATGGCGCTGCCTAAATCCGCATTTTACTAAAGTGTTTTTTATGTGATATGTCGATTGTGAAAGTACTATATCATCAACTAGAAAACTCAAAACGACTCCAGTTTCAATATTTGTACAAATAGAAAGTAGAAAAATACAAATAGAAAATAATATATTTAATATATATTACATTATAAATATATTATCAATAATATATTTTTTAATTTGCTAATTACATAAATCCACATATGGAAGACAACTTCATTGTTTTCCAGTTAGTTTAATGTTATTAATGGGTAAATCTATTCGATTTCTTGTACGTAGTATGTTCAAACCACGTTCAAACAACATGCATGCTACTTGCTAAGAAATAAATATTATATTAGTATAAATTATATTATTTGCTAAATTTTGGAACCCACTAAACAAGTAAATATATCTGCAACATGTCTACAGCAAATTTCTTTGTCATTGTTAAATGCAAATAATGTAATATATTTAATTGTAACATTGTTACTACCTCTTATGTAATATTTTGACCATGTTATAATTACAAGAATGCAAAATTTAAAAAAATATTTGAATCTTATATATTCGTTGCAATTTGTTTTGTAAAATTTGATTAATATTCTTTTTGTTGCATTAATGTACTCCATAATATACTTACCTGACGGTTTTTGAAGGAGGAACTAGGGTTTAGGCAATAACAACTCACGTATATACAGTAGAGCGTCGATAATCCGAACTCCGGTAATCCGAACGTTCGCTAATCCGAACGCCACAAAAATAAATAATAAAGCAATACATCACCCAGTAACCGAGTAAAAAGCTATTTTTGTCGATTCCTTTTTACAAACATATATTCCTTTTATTTTATAGCTTGTATGTATCCAATACTCGATATTTGATAATCCGAACAATTTGATAATCCGAACCACCCTGGGTCCCCCAGTTAGTTCGGATTATCGACGCTCTACTGTATATGGATTATTTTAATGAATGCGAAACTCATATGAAACTTTTTACTGAGTATGACAATTACTACTTGAAAAATAATTTTGTGGGAAAAAAGTGGGACACCTGTATATAAATTATACATCACATATAATTTCCACGGGGAATAGTGGAACAGTTACGTCATACCTATAACAGATGAACGTTTACTGTCTATTATACATGTTAACAGACTGAAAAGTCATGACGAACTTTCTGGAAAAAGGACACAAACTTGACAGTTATGACACTATTCTCCGCAGAAACTGTACAACATATTTGACAAAGACTTCTTATTCACTTCGGAAGGTGTCACTGTAATCTTCCACCGTTTCCAGTGATATGCGTGTGTGTATAATAAGAAACAAACATTTCAAAATCCTCGTTTGCTCCCCACGCAATATCAATAGTCAAATTCACACTGCTTTCTGGTATCTCCACAGCAGCATCTTCCACAGTATCCAGTGACAACGGTTCCGGAGGGTTCGGCTGTACATCACCATATCTAAAATAATAATATTTTAATTTATAGCATACCTATTTGTATAAAATAAAACATACCGAAAAACCTCTTGAAATCTTGTCCACGTTAGTTTTGCTGCCGCACTTCGTGAATTTGTGCCCATCTTTTTCGAATAACTCCTTCGAGAATGGGATAAGCGACCCATTATTCCAACTAATGATTAGTAAATTTAGTATTGTGGGCAGAAAATATATGTATTTGTTGTTTACCTTTTCGAAATTAAACTGAACGTCACACAAGCGTGTTATTTACAACCTAATCTACTAAATCTGTTTATAACTATTATAACTGTAAACTATATAATCACCACTCAAAAATAATATAATACAAACGTATACTACAAACTCCCACACACTTTATAACTAAGAACACTAAAACTCCGCTATAAATCAAAAACAAAGACCGAAACGTGAACTGTCAATTATAGTAGTAGGCACTGACACGGGGTCGGGGTTCCCCTACTACGCCGCAAACATACGTTAAATCGTCAAATGTAGTAAATACGAAATAAATTCAGATTTGGTTATATTGGCGCCATCTACATCTGGTAACTTTTCTATTTCGAAGCTTTGGAGAAAAGCGCGCCATTTGAATTGAGACGGGAGCCTTAATAACTTCTCTTTTCTGTTATTTTCAGATAAAGTTCCTGAAGTCGAAAGAGGGTACGGCAATGGTACAGATGGGTGACGGTGTCGCTGTGGAAAGGTGCGTTCAGAATTTGAATAATGTTAGCGTGGGCCTGACAGGCGCCGCACCGCTGACACACAACTCGAGTGCGAACGCGATCGAAGGGAACGAAGGGAACGACGCGACCGAACACAAACTGCAGCTAGCTTTCAGCAAGCAGCCGTTCCTCAGCGAAGTCACCAACCCCTACCCGCTGCCGGACAAGTCGCCCTCCTACAAGGAGTACATCACGAACAAGAACAACCGATTCATGAACCCGGCAATGGCGAGTAAAAATCGCATCCAGCCGCCAAGCAAGGTAAAGTCGAACGACTGTATTTTAGCCATTAGGTACTAAAATGGACGACGGTATTACGTCTGGTCTAAAATTTCCGTTCAATCTACTTCTCTCGGTGGTAGTCACGGTTGACAAATTTATTTTGGCTTGGTACACACATCCGTACCATTAATAAGGCGCCTCTGCAAATGATGTGGGGTCTGAGTGTTTCGCGTAATGTGGGTAAATTATTTAGGGAAGTCTGAAAGACCCGTGGTCGTTTCCAGACGAGAGGGCATATTTCAATCTTCCTCAAACTGTTGAAAGTAATCCAGCATGTGTTAAATGCGCGGATTGTGATTCTCCGTATAGTATTGTATAATGTATTCTATACTGTTTTGTGTTGAGATTTTTCAGCCGTTTAACTTAAAAATGGTTTCTCGTACAAATAAGATGAATAGAACCTTTAGTGTTGAAAATTAAAAGATCTATCAATAGCAGTCCAACCTTTATTGTCGTCAGACCATTAGGAAGCAAGATAATGTCACATACATGATCTTGCCCATATTTTGAACTCGCTTTTGCACTTTTATTTTGCAGATATTACATTTCTTTAACACCCCTCCGCAAGTTACCGAGGAAGAACTGATTCGCGTCTTCAAGGACTACGATGTTGTGCCGCCGAAAGCTGTTAAGCTCTTTCCCATGAAGTCAGAGCGCTCCAGTTCTGGTCTGCTGGAATTCGAGAACACCAATGAGGCGGTTGCTGCAGTTATGGCATGCAATCATGCAGCTATCGAAAGCCCTGGTTAGTGAAAAGTATTTTTACAATTAGCTTAATACGTTGTTTTTATGAAAAGATCCATAGGGCTTCTTCCAGCGAGGTTTTTAAATTCATATTTTAAAAATAAAGCTGTCTGAACAACACGTGTTGCGAGGCATGGAATATATTGTTAATATTATTGTACCGAAACATAGGTACATGCAATAGGTACAAATCAAACATTGAGTTTTTTTTTTGTATATCATCAAAATAAGAGAAGTTACTGATCTTTCAAATCATTGTTGAAAAATAAAAATAAATTAGAAAGCTTTCTGAACTAAACACGGAAGTGTCAAGAATTGTTTGCTAATTCCTACAAACGAACACTGTAATCTTTGTGTTTTGCTTTATATTTTTGGAAATATGAACATTTCTGAAGCCAAGAATTATCTAAAAATTCTAAATATTCCTGAAATTTTAAATTATTTTAGCACCTTGTAAAGAAGAAATTCGTCAAAATTGTGACAGTTTTGAATTTTGAAGAAAGAAGTGCTTAAATCTTATTTTACCCAGTTTACCAACATGACGTTTCTGTGATTTAACTTCGAGACATCATGTGGTGCAATTACGGAACTTGAAAAGGTTGTACTCTTCAATAAAGCCTTATCAATTACCAATATTTTGTTTTTTGATTTATCGAAATATTTGAATGTTTGGAATGCTACAATGAAACTTTGCAATGTTAGCCGCTATGTTTAATATCTTTTGTAATTGTTTAATGATTTGATCATTTTTTACACCGCATTGTAAACAAGTTCATCATGAGATGAATCAACAACTAAATGTTCCATAATTACTCCACAGTGTGTCTCAAACTTTGACCACCAAAACATAATAGAATAATAATAATAATATAAATAGTAATACACTGCTGGAAACCTGTAACTTTTTAATTAATAGTTATAGGCAAATCAAATTTGGTATACATCATCGATATATATATGTAACTAAAAAAAAATTACAAAAATAATAATACAACTCTTAGTTACTTCTAAGTTACACTTAAAAATTAAAATTAATAACGCAAAACAAAATGGAAATGACCGTTATAATATCGATAACATTCGGGTTATCTGTAGATTGGTGAGGTTTAATACAGTGTATGCCCTCCACGAGCACGAATCACTTCCTCACACCAGCGTGGCATGCTTCCCACTAGTCTGCAAAGAGATTCTTGGGGTATGCTTTCCCATTCCTCAATCAGGGCTTGTGTCAGTTCCCGTATGGTCAGTGATGGGTTAGGGCGCTTGCGAACACGTCGGTCAAGCTGATCCCACACGTGTTCAATAGGATTCAGGTCAGGACGCCGGCCATTCCTGAATTCCCCGTTCTTGTAAAAAGTTTCTGGTGATGCTGGCGGTATGTGGCTTTGAATTGTCCTGCATTAGAATGAAATTTTGACCGACGCCATATGCAGCAGGCACCACATGGTCCTCCAAGATGTTTTCGATGTAATTCATGGCATTTAGTCTACCAGGAACCACAACAAGATCAGTTCTGTTGTCTATACTGATTCCAGCCCAAACCATCACAGATCCACGACCAAATCTAACTACTTCCTGTATAGTAGCGGCTGCGTAGCATTCACCAGGACGTCTATATACACTAGGGTGGTTCAAATTGGTTATTTTTATTTAGAAAGCAAAATTTTGATTCTTAATGGTGCCTGTCGAGGCCTCAAATTTACATTAGAAAATGCATGGGAAAAAAAATTTTTTGGAATTTTTCGAATAATTGTTCGGGGTTTAGGAAAACTTAAGATTAAAGTTATAGGACTTGCAGAGGACTTTCCAAGGAAGAATTTGACCTATCATACATATGGATTTGATGCCCCCAACCCACCCCCACAGTGCCCTGAAAACTACCCTTAAATGAAAAAATGTAGATTCTTCAGAAAATTGACCCTTCTAATTATTTCATTCTCTTTTTTTCTCATAGAAATCATTATTATAAGTCTAGTGGGGTGCTTATAAACATTTGTCAGTTAATTTCCATTTGTTTAAACAAATTTTATTTGTTTAAATAATTCGTTTTTCTCGAAAATCCGTCTGAATTCTGTTTTCTTAGTTCGAAATGGCAGTTTATTATCTTAGAATGACATTATTTATTTTAAAATATCCTTCTATTGTTTAAACAATAAATTATTATTCATTTTCAACTTTCTTCTAATTATGATAGAAAATTTAAAATTAAAAAAAAAATGTAACTCCCAAATTTCCCGAAGAGAGGATTTTAAGTCACTTCAATTTTTTTCGAATAAATGGTATTGAAAACGAATAATATTTTACTTAATAATGATTTGAACCAGGTCCCAGGTCCCTGGTTCAAATCCAGGTTGTGGCTGTAATTTTTAATTTATTTTAAAATTTACATACCACCTGTATATCACCATTATGCATTTGAATAATATTTTATTATTTAAAGAATGGAAATTATCCCAAAATATAAATGATGTCATTTGACAATAACAGTTGTCCAGTCCGATCTAAAAAAATGAATGTTGGGAGAATTGCAAAAAAATTGTTTAAACAAAATGGAATTTGTTTAAACAAATATGGGTTTATTAGCTAATAACATAAGCAAGATACCTCGGACATGAAATTTATAAGTTAATTAATTTCACAAAAAACCTGACTTCTACCATAATTAGAACAACAGTTGAAAACTAATAATCATTGATAGTTTAAACAATAGGAAGAATTTGTTTAATGGATAATGTCACTCTAAACTGCCATTTCGAACTCAGAAAACAGATGTCCGACGGAGTTTCGAGAAAAGCGAATTATTTAAACAAATTGAATTTGTTTAAACAAATGGTAATTACCTGACAATTGTTTATAAACATTCAACTAGACTTATAGTAACGATTTCTATGAGAAAAAAGAGAATGAAGTGATTAGAAAGGTAAATTCTCTGAAGAATGTACATTTTTCATTTAAGGGTAGTTTTCAGGGCACTGTGGGGGTGGGTTGGGGGCAGTCAAAGCCATATGTATAATAGCTCAAATTCTTCATTGGAAAGTCCTCTACAAGTCCTATAACTTTAATCTTAAGTTTTCCCAAACCCCGAAGAATTATTCGAAAAATACCAAAAAATGTCTCTTCCCATTCATTTTCTTATGTAAATTTGATGCACCGATAGGCACCATTAAAAATCAAAATTTCGAAGAAAAAATAAATACGTGTCCACTTTTTTTGGATTTGGAAACGATTTGTATTCATTTGTCATCTTTAGTAGGCTTTCATACGTGAATTCAAAGCTTACTTGAAATTTTTTTCATTTTGTTTTGTGTTCTTAATTTACATTTTTATGTGTAACTTAAGAATTGTAACATTGTTTTTGTAATCTTCTTTAGTTAATAAATAGTTTTGTGACGTCTGATTTGCTAGTAGTTTTGTCTCTCGAATAACTTCTAGAATACGGTATAGACTTTTACGAACAAAATTTTTATGCTTATTTGTTCACCAGGTACAAAGTTTCCGTTCATCATGAAGTTGTGCTTCTCGTCATCGAGGAACATGACGGTCCGGAACGGCGACAACTCGAACGGAACGGGAGAGCGCCGCATGGAGCAAGACGAGTAAAAAAAAAGACAGCGACAAGCATCCCCTTTTTTCTCCCTTTACCCCACAACATATCCAATCCATATTATTATATACAAGAATTTGTGAACGGGTGTCGCAAACGCCCAACGTTTCCACCTCGTGATTATCTTTTTCTTTCATTAGACATTAAGACTTCTTAGTTTCGCTAAGTTATTATTATTATTATCATTACCCCTGTATTCATTGTGTTTTGTATTACCTGCACTCTTGAATCTCTTGAATAATATGACTTAAATTCCTCTTTTAAAATTAAATTATAAAAGCAGAGAAACGTTATTATTTGTTTTGTAGTTACAAATTCTTAGAGATTTGTTTGAACGTTGGAACGTCGTTAATTTGTAATGTAACATATCATATATATGTTTCTTTGTGTATGACCGATTGATGTTTGAGTGTATGTTGTAACAGATTTCTTTCTATTTGACACTTACACTTAGTGAGTAATTTGAGATATTTTATTGTATTGCAACGAGATAGGGCTAATTTTAACTTAGTAGTACTTAAGGTAATTTATTTAGTAGACGTTTTAGGGGGAGAGATTTAGCATCGATTAAAGAAGGACCGTTCCTTAGGGAACGCACTGTATATGACACAACACACTCACACACACGTTATCACCACGCACGGACAGGTTAGTCGAATTCTTAATATGTATCTTCTAAATTCTAAACAGACTTATTAAATCTCGAGTCCCTAATTATTAATTTATTGACGATTTATTTATTTTATAATTTATTTTTTCGAGCGTATATAAAAGATAGGGCAAAAGTTATTAAGATACTTCGTGATCTCATCAATGTAGTGATTAAATATTAGATGTAGTTTCTATTTTATGAGATGAGGTATTCGGATCCAGTACTTTTTAACGTTACGAACGGAAAAAAATTGTATATAATAATAATTAAAAAAAAAGACAGATGAGCTATGTAATTATTATTTTTTTTAACGGGAAATACTCTTAAAAAAATATGTTTCATTCTACAGGTTTTTTTTTAATCAGTTCAATTTAGTTTAGCGACTGATTATCGGGCTATGGGAATCCCCAGTATAAGGCAAGCAAATGTACATTAAAACACAAAAAAGACTGACATTAAAAACATTTGCTGTCAATGTGTAATCTTTTGTAGGAATTTGGTTATACAGGCTGTCTCACAAAACATCGGAAACTATAAAAGCTACGATGTCGATTAAATGGGTCAAAAGTTACGTAAATGTGGACTAGGGTGGTTCAAATTGGCTATTTTTATTTAGAAGGCAACGATCCCACCAAATCGTTTCCAAATCCAAAAAAAGTGAACACGTATTTTCTCTTTTTTCGAAATTCTTAATGGTGCCTGTCCACGCCTCAAATTTACATAAGAAAAACCATGGTAAAAAGACAATTTTTGGTATTTTTTGAATAATTGTTCGGGGTTTGGGAAAACTTAAGACTAAAGTTATAGGACTTGTAGAGGACTTTCCATGGAAGAATTTGACCTATCATACATATGGATTTGATGCCCCCAACCCACCCCCACAGTGCCCTGAAAACTACCCTGAAATCAAAAAATGTAGATTCTTCAGAACATTGACCCTTCTAATTATTTCATTCTCTTTTTTTCTCATAGAAATCATTATTATAAGTCTAGTGGGGTGCTTATAAACATTTGTCAGTTAATTTCCATTTGTTTAAACAAATTTTATTTGTTTAAATAATTTAAATAATAGTTTTTCTCGAAAATCCGTCTGAATTCTGTTTTCTTAGTTCGAAATGGCAGTTTATTATCTTAGAATGACATTATTTATTTAAAAAAATCCTTCTATTGTTTAAACAATAAATCATTATTCATTTTCAACTTTCTTCTAATTATGATAGAAAATTTAATATTTTTAAAATAAATGTAACTCCCAAATTTCCCGAAGAGAGGATTTTAAATCACTTCAATTTTTTTCGAATAAATGGTATTGAAAACGAATAATATTTTACTTAATAATGATTTGAACCAGGTCCCAGGTCCCTGGTTCAAATCCAGGTTGTGGCTGTAATTTTTAATTTATTTTAAAATTTACATACCACCTGTATATCACCATTATGCATTTGAATAATAGTTTATTATTTAAACAATGGAAATTATCCCAAAACATAAATGATGTCACTTCACAATAACAGTTGACCAGACCGATCTAAAAAAATGAATGTTAAGAGAATTGCAAAAAAATTGTTTAAACAAATGGAATTTGTTTCAACAAATATGGGTTTATTAGCTAATAATAGGCAAGATACCTCGAACATGAAAGTTATAAGTGAATTTCACAAGAAACATGACTTCTACCATAATTAGAACAACAGTTGATAATTAATAATCATTGATAGTTTAAACAATAGGAAGAGTTTGTTTAATGAATAATGTCACTCTAAGATAATAAACTGCCATTTCGAACTCAGAAAATAGAAGTACGACGGAGTTTCGAGAAAAGCGAATTATTTAAACAAATGGAATTTGTTTAAACATATGGATATTACCTGACAAATGTTTATAAACATTCAACTAGACTTATAGTAATGATTTCTATGAGAAAAAAGAGAATGAAGTGATTAGAACGGTAAATTTTCTGAAGAATGTACATTTTTCATTTAGGCGTAGTTTTGAGGGCACTGTCGGGGTGGGTTGGGGGCGTCAAAGCAATATGTATAATAGCTCAAATTATTCTTTTTAAAGTTCTCTACAAGCCCTATAGCTTTAATAAGTTTTCCCAAACCCCGAAGAATTATTCGAAAAATACCAAAAAATGTCTTTTTCCCATGCATTTTCATATGTAAATTTGATGCATCGATAGGCACCATTAAAAATCAAAATTTTGAAGAAAAAATAAATACGTGTCCACTTTTTTTGGATTTGCAAACGATTTGGGGGGATCGTTGCTTTCTATCATTGCAAACATTTTTGCAAGGCAATTTTGAACCACCCTAATGTGGACCCTTTTCAACCAGTTTTTACTTTGCTATTGTCAATTTCTTTTTCTCAAATTACTTCTTGGGCGATAGTCAACTTTTTTTATTTCTTATGGCCGCCATATTGAATTTTTACTGACTTAAATAGAATATTCAGAATACAAATTTCTGATTTCCGGATCCGGATTTCCGAGATCTCCATGCACATCATGTTCCGTGAGACACCCTGTATACAGGGTGGGCTATTTTGACCTTAAAATTTTTGTTTATATAGTTCATTGCGTTTGTTTGAAGTACAAAATTGGACCTGATACCGTATATTGTACCATAATTTGTGAACCAGTAATTGTTAAGTATAACTTTTGCAATACCTTATATATACTTACGGTTGCGTTCGATAAAATAACAACTTAAAACCAGACCAATTGTCTAAAAAATAAAATATTGATACCAAAAGTTGTTATTTTAATTAGCGCAACTGTACAACACAAATATATCATTTCTCAAAGCAATTAACGATTAAAAATTCAGTACATATTGATGCACATATCAAATAAATCAGTTTTAATATGTATATAAACATTACGTTTGATTAGGCGATATCTCTTATTAAAAAAAAAACTAAGATAATTTTTTTATGAGCGTCGCCGTGTTTTATTGGTTAAAAACAAATGACAACGCTTGAAACACGAACTCGTGTCGTCCATTTTCAATGTCGTTTCTTTCTGTTACGTGTCTTCCTTGTTACTTGTGTCTCAATTTATTTTTTCGCGGATACAAAGTACAATATATTACGGTATAATATATTTAAGAAAGAACGGAGACGATACGAAGTTAGACGAAGAGAAAAACAATGCTTAGATTGAGGGGCAAGTATAAACTTGATGTCAATAATTATACTATATTCTAGTTAATGTGTACACCATAACAATTGAAACATGTTACGTGCAATAAATGGATAATTGCATATTGTTAGGTCTACCTATCGAGATTTCTAATTTTTCGGTAGGTAGTATTATTTTTTTTGAGAATTTGTTATAATTTGGTAAACTTATTTAAAATTGCAGCATACTTCTTAACATATTTTTTTTTTAAAGCAAGATTATTGGTTTTGAGTACATGACACAGACGCCATTATAGTATTTCTGATAAAAAATGCTAGTGACTGATGTTTATGTACCATCTCTAGCATAAAAAATGGGGACAGCAAAATGAAATTAGGCACTTATATTCGCAACAAGTTTAGTTGTGTAAGATTTACTTTGACAGTATTTGTTAACCTATCAAGTCTAAACAAGGATGTAAAAGCGTAATTTACCAAATTAATTACCGTAATCAATGGTAATTATCGTCAATTACGTGGTAATTTAAATTTGAAACTAATATTTTTAATTTCAGCGGTAATTTACTAAAAAAATTAATTACGGAAATTTAACATCCGTAGTCAAATTGCTAGTTATCTACAAAATAATGACTTTTATTTACCAAACATTTTTATTAACATAAGTTGCATTTGTAACTTACAGTCATCGGTATTAACACCGGTTTAATTTTTATTTACGTGGTAATTTAATATTTGAAATTAATAATTTTAATTTGAGAGTCCATGTTTTTTATGCTTGCGATAGTACATGTGTTCAGAATTCTATAATGATTAATTTTGTATAGGTGCTAAAATTTCTAAATCGTGAGCTATTAGATTATCTATTAGATTAATATAATTTAAACTCTACCAATAAATAACAAATTCTTAAAAGAAACAAAAAAAAAACTTACTAAATGTTGTGGAAAGTCAATGTTTTTCGTGCGTTATTGAATGCTTTGTGAAGAAAAAAGCAACGTTTTTGATTCTTCTTTTAATCCCTGACTATTGTATTTAAGGGGCATTTTTGCCATACTTGATTCTTAAAAGACATAGTTATATCATATCATATAGTATTACAAATGTTCGTACTATAGTCGTAGAGAGGTTATTTTTGTCTGTCTGTGTCTACTAGGGTGGTTCAAATTGGCTATTTTTATTTAGAAAGCAACGATCCTCGCAAATCGTTTGCAAATCCGAAAAAGTGGACACGTGTTTTTTTTTTTTTTCGAAATTTTGATTCTTAGAGGACTTTCCAAGGCAGAATTTGTCATACACATTTTATCATACATTCGAAATGGCAGTTTATTATCTTAGAGTGACATTATTCATTAAAAAAAATTCCTCCTATTGTTTAAACAATAAATTATTATTCATTTTGAATGTTGAATGTTTATAAACATTCAACTAGACTTATAGTAATGATTTCTATGAGAAAAAAGAGAATGAAGTGATTAGAACGGTAAATTTTCTAAAGAATGTACATTTTTCATTTAAGCGTAGTTTTCAGGGCACTGAGGGGGTGGGTTGGGGGCGTCAAAGCCGTATGTATAATAGCTCAAATTCTTCATTGGAAAATCCTGTACAAGTCCTATAACTTTAATCTTAAGTTTTCCTAAACCCCGAAGAATTATTCGAAAACTACAAAAAAGTCTTTTTCCCATGCATTTTCTTATGTAAATTTGATGCAACGATAGGCACCATTAAAAATCAAAATTTCGAAGAAAAAAATACGTGTCCACTTTTTTTTGGATTTGGAAACGATTTGGGGGGATCGTTGCTTTCTATCATCACAAAAATTTTTGCAATGCATTTTTGAACCACCCTAGACTGTCTACGGTAACTCGAAATTTCGAAACAGCAGATAAACGACATCACTGACAAACAAGTTTGTTATTATTTTTCTAATTCCATATTCAATTGTGTGGACCAAATACTTACGACTATTGCGAGTGGTTCGAATTTATATTAAAAGAGATACGACACATTTCGAGTTACCGTACTATTTTTCCTAGATATTAGCGTAACTGTTTTTAGGTAAAAGAAATCAGAAAAAAATATTAGACATGTGATTTTTTAATTGTGACATGCGCTGTTGTATCCTGTAACGTTTTCAAGTGGAATACTCAATTGACTGTTACTCAATTACTTAATTACTGAATAATTTACCTGGATACTTATCTAGTCTTGTTTTTTTTTTTTGATTTGGGATATTATATTAAATAAAATTGAGTATCCAAATGAGACAACGGTGAAATATGCGGTTTGATGTCAGTCGTTCCTCTGTGTGTTAAATTATTTGTAGTGTTTGCAGGAAAACGTGCTGCATTATATAATTAAATAATTGTTGTAAGAAAAAAATTAGTTGAGTCAATTATCTGTGCCTCTAGCGAAAGTGGTAGCTCTATGTGTCTATCACGACTTCACTCCAAAAAGATCTTCAATTCGGTTCATCTCCACGACCGTTCTATTGTTTTTCGATTAGACTTTCGATTGCTAGAAGTTTGTGCGATGTTTCAACTTTATCGAAGTTTTTTTTTTTGGAAATATAAGGATATTTTTGTAATGCGGCTATTTGATGATATACAATTACGAAGAAGGGACCAAGAACAACCGAAGAGTTGTCTACGTATAACACCCTAATGATGTAACACCACTAGAATTAAAAAACGAGTAAAAAACGGTAACTAAGAATTTTTTGATTTGCTTCTTACCATGTAACAGTTTGTATAATGTTAAGAGGACATTTTTGAGATGTTTAAATTCTATAACATGTTGATGTAATTTATTTCTTTGGAGTATGTATATATCATATCTATACCTTTTCAATTTCAAATTGGCACTAATTAAAATCAAAATGACAATTAATAAATTAATTTTAAATTAGCAGTATCATACGATTAAATAGAACTAATATTCTCCATATGTAATGCTGCTGGAATATATCTTTCAATATGGGCTATGAATCTTGCACAGTTGGCCACGTTGATTGTGTTAATATTATTCCGAACAATAGTTTCTAACCGGCGCATTCTGTATCCAGTTTGGGCGATATTATGCCGATCTTCTCCTGCTAAAACATCTCTTAGGTTATCTGCCAAATCTGATTTTACACTAGCCTTTAATACAGACCATGCTTGCTCAATCGGATTTAACATAGGACTGTATGGACTGAGTCTTATTAAACTATGGTGAAAAAATTGTTCTTCTGCAAAAACTTCTTCAATAGAAGAATGACAAGGTGCATTATCTATAACCATAACTACTGGTTCTTCGTATATATTTTGGGCGTTTCTCAAACATTGTTTCACAAATTCGTTTGCTTCTGGTTTTTTAAATGATCTTAGCTCATAATGTATTAGACCAGAAATACATATGCATCCAATAAGATGTATATTTGCGCCTCGGCTACCGGCTGCTACAAATGTACATCGACTTCCTTTTTTAGAATGTCCTTGCGTTCGCGAAATAAACATATTAAAATTAGTTTCGTCAAGATAATTTATTGGCAAATTCTCTGCTTGAAGATTAAGTAATGTTCTTACATATTGTAACCTTTTTGTTTTATTGTCTACATTGTTGGCTCTTTCTGGCTGTCGACGTACTTGTTTTATTGCATACATAAGACCATCGAGGTGTTGACGAATATATTCTTTAGTGACATTAATTTCATATCATTGTAAAATCTTTTCTTTTAATTGCTGGAGAGTTATTTCTTTCAACTTCATTTATAAAAAAACCGACGATGTTCGTCTGTGATTTTAACTCTGCGTTTACCTCCATGCTGTTTCTCTGGAACAGCGCAAATTTGTATTTTTGAGTTTATGGCGTCAACTTTTCTTATATGGGTCGTTCCTTTACAAATCGTACGAATTTCGCCAAAAAAAGAATTTAATTTTTTTTAATTACACCAAATTCATTAAAGAAATTATTTTCAGATATATGAAGGCTTAAAGTTTGGATGATTTACGCTTATTTGCCAAACCTTGCCATATTCAAAATTCACTATTTTTGGGTTCTAGTAATAGTATCGTACTCATTTTTTTTTATTTTAACAATTTTTTTCACAATAAATATAATGGAAAAAATATATATAATATCCGCCAGACTTTTACCTACAAAATCCATATTTTTCTAGGATGGAGTCTCTTATGGTTCAAACGATATTAAATTTTATCTGACCATTTTCGCTTTGCGTGTTTGCAAATAAATCACTTAAGAAAATACAAAAATAATTAAGATTTTCTAATGATAGTTGATATAAGTATGGGAATAAAATTAACAACATGTTTTAAACACTTTTATGATTTTATTTTCATTGGCAAATATAATGAGGATTCGAGTACAATTCGGAACCGATGTAAGAAAAATATAAATCGTGAGTTTTTTAATACATGATTAAACGAACTCATAAATAAACGATCGACGAAAAATATATATTTCCGTCGATCGTTTATTTATGAGTATGTTTACTAAGTAGAAAATCATTTATTAAAAAGCTCTATAAATGCATGATTTCTATTGATACATGATTTGTTATAGCCAATCAAACGATTTACATAAATGGTCATATAATCTCAAACGACATCGACGAATAAAATCTATGTAGACGCCGCCAGAAGAATACGATTGACGAAAAAAATTTGTTACCCATTCGAATATTAAACGGCGATTAATCATCTGGACAATTAACGCACTCGCTAATCGCTCGTGCGTTAAACAGTCTCGATCAATAATCGCTCGTGTAAAAAGCAGAGCACAGTGAGTGACGTGTTAGTGCTTCTTGTTTGGGACAAAGTAAATATAGGGACATCAGTGGATAGCCTATTAGAGACAAGTACCTAGTTTTAAGAATTCAGATTTAAATTGATGGTTAATCTTTTAGATTAGTTTCAATATGTTAAGCATCTTATGCTTATTAATAAAAAAAAAAAAAAAAAAAAAAAAAATAATCGCTCTTTTTAAAATACTTGTTGGTTAAATAACTATATACAAACCTCATTCAAATGGATATCTGTTTTATCTTTCTTGATTTCAGATAATTTAAACCGGCATGAGTTACAAATTCTTTGTTGAAGTGACCAAGATGTTTTAGGTATATTTAATGCCAATAATTGGTATTTTAGTACTTTTCTGAGAGCCTCATTCTTTTTATATTTGGATGTGGAGACAAATTGAATGGATTGAAACATGTGTCGGTTCGAAATTTAGAACGTTTGATACGGTTAGAAGACTTCGGCATTTTTTAAAGGCGCTTAATAAATAAATATTTTTAGCACGTAATAAATAAGCACTTCCACTCACTCCGTTCTTAAAAAACAAACTGCACTAGCATGTTGAACCAGCCTGCTGTCTGCGAGACGTTCAAGAACGTCGCGTACACGCCTGAAGTAGTCACTTGCTGCGTTTTTTTATCGAGTTTCGACACTCACTTTAGATAAAATTTAATATCATTTGAACTATATAAGAGACTCCATCCTAGGAAAAAATGGGGTTTGTAGGTAAAAGTGTAGCGGATATTATGTATATTTTTTTGATTATAATATCCATTGTGGGGGAGACTATGTAATAATTATTTAAAGAATTGTTTCTAATTTTTTTTACATATATAAATTAAAATAATGATTGTACGCAGTTATCTAGCAAATATTTCAACCCTTAAAATAAAACAAAAATGGGTGCGATACGATTACTAGAACCAAAGATATCGAATTTTGAATATGGCAAGGTTTGGCAAATTATCGTAAATAATCCAAACTTAAAACTTTCATATCTCCGAAAATAAATTCTTTTCGACTAAATCCTGATACATGTATAACCTTATTTGGTGCATACAACTTATAAAAAAACTTTAAGCCAAATCTAAAATGTGACGTCATAAAAGGTGTACGATTTGTAAAAGAGCGACCCACATAAGATATTATGAGAACGTGGAAGGGTTCTTTTAAGATGTTAATTTGAATTGACATTAAATTATTTATTGAGTTTGTTTATCATCAAAGATTCAGTGAACATTTTGATATGATGTTCAGGACATTTTTCTGAATATGTTAGTATTATTTTCATAGGCCAGCAAATTATTTGTCTCCCCAAATCTAGAATGACTTGAGCAGACTATAGATGAAGGAATAAAATTAATAAAGAATCAAATTTTCTGATAAGTTGATAATACAAACTTTTGTATATAAAGGTATAATGCCACGTGACACACTTTTTTGTTGAACAGAATTGTTAGTTTTTGTCTATTTATAACATAACATAATATACAGTGTGTCAAAATTGATACAGTATAAGACATTTTAATGAATTCAAATTTAAAAATAAGTTTTAGATTTTTTTGTGTCTTAAATAGATATATTTCTCCATTTGAAAACTGTAAGAAAAATACTCTACAAACATGTTATAGAATTTTCTAAAAAAAAGGGAAACGAACGTAATATTTATCATTTAAAATCATTCGATTCGTGGAGATGAACCAGAATACATACCAACACCTATACTACATCTGCTTACACGTTCAAAAATACATATAACATGAATACATACATACGATACCAAATATGACAACATGATAACACAAGAAACTACATTAAATTAATTAAAAGATTATAAATGTATGTATTTTCTGAGCTATGTGTATATAATAAAAAGATATACCTAATTAATAATTTAAAAAGAGATTATTATATAATGCGTAATTGTATGCCAAATATCCTAAAGCGTTTTGCTCGCCTGTGGCAGCGTCGATTGTTTTGCGCACCCCTAATTTCCTTTGGAACGATTTTTTCCTTCAGGATTGCGTACGTGGTCGAACGCTGTCGCGGGAGCAAAATTCCTAGGACAGTATTATTACTAAAAAGTCAATTCATTTTTTGAATAATGTAAATAAGTTATAATAAATTCATTGCTGAAGTAATTAAATTAAATTATACAAATGAATTATATGTGTTTTTGAACTGTAACCAAAATCCTTTTTCCGAACCGAAAATTTCTACAGGGTTTATTTAGTGATAAGTGTGAAATTATTTTTAAGTTAATAACATATTTAGTAGCTTCTTTTCATTTGCTTGTTTTTTTTTTCTTTTTGCAGAAGGCGACAGTACACATCTACACAACACACAAGACACACAGCATGTTACTACATACTATTAATTGCATGCCCCCCCTCCCCTTATACATATCTGCTATTATTGTATTAATATAGGTCGTCACTACAAAAATTAACATTTAGAAGTATAATATTGTTTATTGTAATAATCATATGCTGAAATACATACATATTCCTTCAAGTACAACACACTTATGACTTAACACAAAACATCATACATTATTTTTCCAAAAATTGTAATAAACTTAACAATTAACAGAAGCTACAAAAGACAAATAAAGTTTCATAATTATTAGAAACAAAACGTTAAAACTTAGAAGAACAGCACATCATTTTACACATATTTTTACCTTACAAAACTTGCGTCAAATATTACAATAGTTTATTATTTATTAAGTATTTTCTTGTATAAATCCTACGATTATCTTTACAAAATGTGCAAAATGTTCTCATTTTTGACCAGCAAAAATGGTTATTTTATTGAATATTGCCTATACGGGTGACCTATATAGAAATAAAATTGATAAATGAGCTCCTTACGAATCTACTACAAGGTAAGTAATAATTTACATATTATTTTATTGCTTCGCCCCTTCCTATCAAAAATAGTTATCATTATTCTGTAGAAATCTATAAGTGGAAGCAAGTTTGTTAAGTATCATACCTAATATTTATTTTATTAGTCACTTATCGATAACAATGTTTTTGTATTCCCTAGAAAATACCCAATTTTGTCAACAATGTAAAAAATGTGGTCTCCTTTATTAGAACTATTATTTCAATTGGGGTTTCAAATAAGAACCATAGAGATTTTATCTGAAGTAATAAAATAAAATATACAATGGGAGATAAATGAAAAATGTTGCTTGTCCAGATTTAACGTCACATGGTACTTGATTTAATATGGAGTGACAAGATTTGATTTTAAGTGCCATGATTTCTTATTGCATAGCCGGGAATTTTGTTGCTTGACCAGACTTGAAATTCCATGGTAAGATTTTGTCGAGTGACACCATTCAATAAGGAGTGACAAAATTGGATTTCAACCGTAATGTCTTGTTGCTTAGCAGAAAATTTTGTTGCTTGTCCAGATTTAACGTCACATGGTACTTGATTTAATATGGAGTGACAAGATTTGATTTTAAGTGCCATGATTTCTTATTGCATAGCCGGGAATTTTGTTGCTTGACCAGACTTGAAATTCCATGGTAAGATTTTATGTCGAGTGACACCATTCAATAAGGAGTGACAAAATTGGATTTCAACCGTAATGTCTTGTTGCTTAGCAGAAAATTTTGTTGCTTGTCCAGATTTAACGTCACATGGTACTTGATTTAATATGGAGTGACAAGATTTGATTTTAAGTGCCATGATTTCTTATTGCATAGCCGGGAATTTTGTTGCTTGACCAGACTTGAAATTCCATGGTAAGATTTTATGTCGAGTGACACCATTCAATAAGGAGTGACAAAATTGGATTTCAACCGTAATGTCTTGTGCTTAGCAGAAAATTTTGTTGCTTGTCCAGATTTAACGTCACATGGTACTTGATTTAATATGGTGTGACAAGATTTGATTTTAAGTGCCATGATTTCTTATTGCATAGCCGGGAATTTTGTTGCTTGACCAGACTTGAAATTCCATGGTAAGATTTTATGTCGAGTGACACCATTCAATAAGGAGTGACAAAATTGGATTTCAACCGTAATGTCTTGTGCTTAGCAGAAAATTTTGTTGCTTGTCCAGATTTAACGTCACATGGTACTTGATTTAATATGGAGTGCCAAGATTTGATTTTAAGAGACATGATTTCTTATTGCATACCAGGGAATTTTGTTGCTTGGCCAGACTTGAAGTCGCATGGTAAGATTTTATGCCGAGTGACACCATTCAATAAGGAGTGACAAAATTGGATTTCAACCGTAATGTCTTGTGGCTTAGCAGAAAATTTTGTTGCTTCTCCAGATTTAACGTCACATAGTACTTGATTTAATGAGTGACAAGAGTGACAAGATTTGATTTCAAGTGCCATGATTTCTTATTGCATAGCAGGGAATTGTATAGCTTCACCAGACTTGAAGTTGCATGGTAAGATTATATGTCGAGTGACACCATTCAATAAGTAGTGACAAAATTGGGTTTCAACCGTTGTCTTATTGCTTAGCAGAAAATGTTGTTGCTTGTCCAGATTTAACGTCACATGGTACTTGATTTAATATGGAGTGCCAAGATTTGATTTTAAGAGACATGATTTCTTATTGCATACCAGGGAATTTTGTTGCTTGGCCAGACTTGAAGTCGCATGGTAAGATTTTATGCCGAGTGACACCATTCAATAAGGAGTGACAAAAATGGATTTGATGCGTCATGTCTTGTTGCTTAGCAGAAAATTATGTCTCTTGTCCAGATTTAACATCACATGGTACTTGATTTAATATAGAGTGACAAGATTTGATTTTAAGTGACACAGTTTTAAGCGTCATGTGTGCAAAAGAAAATAAAAAAAACGATTTACCTTCTTATTTCCATTCAAAACTCTATGGCTCTTATGTTTTGGAAAACCCCCTAATCATCTACTTAGGAAGAATAATCATTTACAATCAGGGATATGCTATTCGCCAACTGTCTCAAACTCATCCCTGCATCTTCTCAGGACCCTCGTTCGGCATCCCTTGCCCTGTGGTTGTCAGCGACGACAGGGACCTGCCCTTGCGCCCTGGCTTCCACCAACTTTATCCTTTTGTTTTTCTCTGAAAATACATCAAGAAATACGTAAAAATTTGTCGCTTTGATCGATTTTGGAGACTCACTCGCTACTTTCAGCATTATAACACCCCACCAGATTGACCAACCCCACCCGACCAGACAGAACAGCACGGTGAATAGTTGTCCACACCCAATGATCAAGTCGATAATAAAGGCACCGATTCGCGGTCTCGGACCGTCGTTCTGGGAAAATCGAGGTTTTCCCACGCATAGGCAGAACATTCCGCTTAGCACAGTACCTGAAATGTGTCCGATGTTAGAATGCTAACGAAAATTTGAGCAGTAGGAAATATATTTTGAAGATAGATGATGAGTAATTTGTTGAGTTATTACGAAAACTAAAGGCTGAAGGTTTGATGTGTGGTATTTTGGTTTGATTGCGTTGGTACTTACCTATTCCTGGTAAAAATATATTGCAGATAAGGCAGATCCATGCCATAGGTACTGGTAAGACTGGTATAGCTCCTTTCATAACTGAACCATGCTCCACTAGACTAATATCGATTTTTGGCCTCGTATCCTAAAAAGAAGTTATTGTGTTATGAAATAAACAATTGCGTGTTTTCTGACGCGCGTGTTTTTTTGACCCGCTTTTCTGGGGAGCGTGTTTCTTTGACGTGAGTTGTTTTTTGAAGCGCGTGTATTTTGATGAAGAAGTTTTTGACACGTTTTATGATGCGCGTTTTCTGTAGTGCCTGTTTTCCGACGCGCGTGTTTTTTGACCAGCGTTTTCTGGAGAGTGTTTTCACGCGCGTGTTTTTTTAAGCGCGTTTTCCGACGCTCGTGTTATCTGAAGCCTTTTGACACGTTTTAAGACGCGCGTTCTCTGTAGAGCTTGTTTTCTAACGCGCGTGTTTTCTGAATTGCGCTTGTTTTCTGACGCGCGTGATCTTTGACGCGCGTGTTTCCTGACGTTTTTTTGGCGCGTGTTTTCTGACGGGCGTGTTTTTTGACCCGCGTTTTCTGGAGAGCGTGCTCTTTTACCCGGACTTTTCTTACCCGGACTTTTCCTACCCGGACTTTTCTTACCCGGACTTTTCCTACCCGGACTTTTCTTACCCGAACTGTTTTTACCCGGACTTTTCCTACCCGGACTTTTCTTACTCGAACTTTTCTTACCCGGACTTTTCCTACCCGGACTTTTCTTACCCGGACGTTTCTCACCCTTACTTTTCTTACCCGGACTTTTCTTGCCCGGACTTTTCTTACCCGGACTTTTCTTACCCGGGCTCTTCTTACCTGGACTTTTCTCACCCAGACTTCTCCTAACCGGACTTTTCTTACCCGGACTCATTTGATGTCTATTTTCTTAGCACGTTTTTTGAAGCACGTGTGTTTTTATGAAGCCTTTTGACTCGTTTTATGACGCGCGTTTTCTGTAGAGCCAGTTTTTCTGACGCGCGTGTTTTTTAAGCGCGTTTTCCGACGCGCGTGTTATCTGAAGCGTACTGACACGTTTTGTAACGCGCGTTCTCTGTAGGGCCTGTATTCTAACGCGCGTGTTTTCTGACTTTCGCTTGTCCTCTGACGCGCGTGTTCTTTGACGCGCGTGTTTTCTGACGCGCGTGTTTCCTGACGTGCGTCTTTTTGGCGCGTGTTTTCTGACGCGCGTTCTTTCTGACGGACATGTTTTTTGACCCGCGTTTTCTGGAGAGCGTTTTTCAGACGCGCGTGTTTTTTTGAGGCGTGTTTTTTGACGCTCGTGCTTTTCTTAACGCGCGTTTACCGACGTGCGTGTTATCGTAAGCTTTTTGACAGGTTTTATGACGCGCGTTTTCTGTAGAGCCTGTTTTCTAACGCGCGTATTTTCTGAATTGCGTGCTTATGATGCGCGTATTTTTGGTGCAACAGCCTCTCCTTCTCTTCCAGAAGGAGAGGCTGTTGACATTTTGCTTAAATTTGCTACTAGTAGTTGTTTCGACACGATTACAATACTATCTCTGATAAAGTAAAAATTGATAATAAACGTCCCGGACTTTCTTACCCGGACTTTTCTTACTCGGACTTTTCCTACCCGGACTTTTCTTACCGGACTTTTCTTACCCGGATATTTCTTACCCGGACTTTTCTTACCCTCAGTTTTCTTACCCGGACTTTTTTTTCCCGGACTTTTCCTACCCGCACTTTTCTTACTCGGACTTTTCTTAAACTTGATCCGTAGTAGACATGGTCAATTGTCAGAGAATATTACAAAACTATAATCAAAATATAATACAAAAAGACAAACCGTACAGCACATCATCAATGATTCCGCGAACCTGTCTCATCCACGCTATAAAATGCTTGACCAATTAGATATTCCCTAAGTTTTTGCTTAAATTTGCTACTAAATGATGTGCTTCGAATATAAGTTGGATCGGTTGGTTATCTTATTTTAAAACATCTCTAAAACATCTAATTGTTAAATAGAACAATGTTCTTTGGCATTTTACTTTAATACAATTTAATCCTGCCCTTTTTGTGTAGAAGCATTTTGGCTTCCAGATAGTTCTGTGGCTTATTAGTAAGGGTTCAACAAAGTCTCAGAGAAAGAGCTCATGTTTATTCTCGCAAGGTGTCGTTTTTTTGGTTGCGTAAATAAAATTATGTCAAAAGATATTATTTTATAATAAGGAGCCTCCACATCCTCCACTGCTCACAGCAAAAACTTGAATCAAAATACTCGCTACACTATCGCTATCGAATCGTTTTGCCCACAGATCTAGTTACTTACCACTGGCGGTACTGACGTTGGTGTTAAGCTCTTCTTCTTACTGCTTATCATAGATTCACGTCTAACCTCGACCTCAACTTTCTTCTTGCGTACGCAGCAAGCACAGCAGAATATACTTCTGAACGCATTCTTACACCTATTCTTGCAACTGGGTTTACTACAAAATAACAAACAACATGATTTACAACAAAACTCTAAGAGAAAACCATCATCAAATACCTTTGTTCACCGTCATTTCTAACATTTTCCTTATTATCAACCCAACTATCTTTCCGTTTCGACCTTGGACAGCACCCAGTGTCACCAACTCTCTTCGACTTACAGCATTTCAACCTATTCCAACAACTGGGCTTTTGATTCGTCGGTTCGTTGCCTTCGATTGGTGCAGTGCTGGTTGACGACTTATCCTCATCTTGCTTCTTCTTCTTCCTGCAGTTGAAGCAACTCAACGAGGACTTGGATTTCTTTATTGGTTGGATGTCGTTGCCGGTCGTCTTCTTTTTCTTCCACTTCTTACAGAGAGGCTTTTTACATTTGCATCTGGAGAACAGTCTGCTGCAACATGTTGTCTTCGGTGGAGGTACCTCTTCGTGTTGGTTGGTGGCATTCTGATGTACCTCAGCAGGTGGTAAACTGGAAAGAAGATTTGAATGAAAAATTGAGGAAAATATCTATATTAATATAATCTAGCTCGGAGATTTTCAACTCCCTTCTTGGTCGTGAAACTCAACTATCATAATATAAAATCCACCAAGAGTGTTTTCTCGAAAGAGTGTGGTTCAAGTACTTCAGAGATGAAGCGGAAAATAATTTTAAAGTTTGGATTGGTCGACCACAAGGACTGGATTATTTTATCATTCAGTTTTGACCTTGAACAACCGTGTCATAATAGAATTTTGCAGGCTATTAGGACGTAGTAGGTGTTTAGTATCACCAAACTAACAAATAACAATCAAACCGAGCCATAAGCTGTAAGAAATCAGCTTCAGTGCGTGCTTCAGTACAAATATTTATATTTATAGTTTTTAAACTGTAAAATGTGTGACAATCGGAATAAGTTGTGCTACCACTGTTGACAATAAATCAGAGACATTTCTTACCCGGACTTTTCCTACCCGGACTTCTCTTACCCGGACTTGTCCTACCCGGACTTTTTTACCCGGACCTTTCTTACCCGGACTTTTCCTACCTGCACCTTTCCTACCCGGACTATTCCTACCCGGACTTTTCTTACTCGGACTTTCCTTTCCCGGACTATTCTTACCCGGACTTTTCTTACCCGGACTTTTCCTACCCGGACTTTTCTTACCCGGACTTTTCTTACCCGGACTTTTTTTACCCGGACTTTTCCTACCCGGACCTTTCTTACCCGGACTTTTCTTACCCGGACTTTTCGTACCCGGACTTTTATTGCCCGGACTTTTCTTACCCGGACTTTTCAAACCCGGACTTTTTTACCCGGACCTTTCTTACCCGGACTTTTCTTACCCGGACTTTTCTTACCCGGACTTTTCCTACCCGAACTTTTTCTACCCGGACCTAACCCGGACTTTTCCTAACGGGACTTTTCTTACCCGGACTTTCCTTTCCCGGACTTTTCTTACCGGACTTTTCTTACCCGGACTTTTCGTACCCGGACTTTTCTTACCCGGACTTTTCTTACCCGGACTTTTCCTACCCGGACTTTTCTTACCCAGACTGTTTTTAACCGGACTTTTCTTACCCGGACTTTTCCTAATCGGACTTTTCTCACCCGGACTTTTCTTACCCGGACTCATTTGATGTCTATATTCTTAGCACATTTTTATCATATTAATTTTTTCTTCTTTGCGTTCGTTATAAACTCATAACGAAACCGCTTTCGGTGTCGTTATGAAAACACTAGATCACAAACTTTTAGTAACTTTTAGTTTTCCAAGATTGATGATATTGACGTCAAGTGTCAAATAAGGCCGACATCTCAATCGCTATTGGCTCGCCTCAATCGTATTTGTGAATTCTCCTCGCTACGCTCGTCGTGCCCAAAACAACTAGTGCGCCAATTTTTGTCTTATAAAACTTGTATCATAATATACTATATCATATTCATATTCAGCAACTTTCAAAATTAATTTTTATATTTATCGTGTCGGCCATATTAGGCTCGCATTTCGATATGCAATTGATTTTGTACAAATTATTATAAACCTAACAAATAAAAAAAACGCTTCGTTATAAACGCTTCATTATAAACGCTTCATAAATAAGCGTCATTATTCAATACCTTCTACGGTAACATTTCTGTCTCCTAATCTCTGCAACTTTTCAAATTATCAAATATGTTATACATATTTCTGCTATACATTTCTGCTTAAATAATGTATTTTTACAAAGTTGTGGAAAAACACATCATCGCGGTAGCTCGAGATGTACGCAGTGAGGTGCAAACGCGGTATACAAGATCGATTTTTATTTTGTAGAAACAGAAACATCTGATATTAGTTTTTAATGCAAGAAGGCTCAACGCGGAATCTATTTATTTTGTATACAAGTATACAATTTTAGTCTTGACAAATTTCGATATCAATTGATATTTCTTTTTAATCCTATGACGTTACAGGAAGCGACAAAATTAAGTCGTAACTTAAAACCACAACCCGATCGACGCGCCGCCTATGTTCCATATCACACACACAAAAGAAGATAAGCGTCCCACTTACAACATTATACGACCACCTCGTAAAAAGAAAGCGAAACAAAAAAAAAACGAACGCAAATCGACTGTATAATCGCCGTGCAAGATAACATCTAAAAATCCATTACCCTCCATTCTCCACCAATCCGTAACCGTTGTACGTCTCAGGCAACGGCATTACATAGATGTACGTCATCCTGCAAACAAACACTTTTACTCCAACAAATCCTCAACCACAAAAAACTTGCACTAATACAACACATCATGCGTAACATACATGCCATCCAGTTCATCTGAATCCAACAACAAATCGGTAAACATCATCACCATATTGGTCACATCTGCACCAACAATAATAGGAACTTCTTGTATGCGACACAACGCGATGCAGTTATAGATGATCCTGCAGTTTGCAGTGGAACAAAGACTGGTGCCAATCGCGATTCATTGGCGTAGATTTATGAAGGAATTTGTCGTAGTGAAGACTAATGGTGATATGGATGTTTATCTGGTTTTGATAGAAGTGTTGGGAGCAAGACTGTATTGGTTTTGTGCATGCGGTGGCTGAGAAGACAAGAAAAGACTGAAATGGGGTTTCTTAAGCGTTAGTTTTGCATACGCCGCGTATCGACTGGGCGTATTAACGTCTATGACGCGTGTGGGCACGCCATTTTTGCTGACCGGTCTTGGTTTATAAATCACGCGAGCAACCCCTTCGCAATCCTAGGAGGACAGGGGTGGATTATGTTAGAAAGTTTCTGGGAGATTTTACTGCGCATTGGAATACTTTGCACATGTTTGCACAGTTCTGATCATGTAGCGTGAGAAGAAAGGATTTGCTCAATAATCTTTTTGATGCTCAAACTAAAGAGTCCTATCAGATAGACCAGTGATTCCCAAGCGTTGGGTTGCGACCCAAAATTGGCTTACGAGAGAAAGAAATGTCCCATATTCACTACCTTAACAACCCTGAGTCATTACAGTACAAGTGAACCATCAGCGATTAATGATAGAAGAGTAAATAACTATTTCACTTATAGATATCAAGGAAAAATTATTTCAATCGTATTTACGGATGGTACCTGGGCAAGAGACAATAAACAGAAGGCTGAAATTTTTGCAGAACATCTAACAGAACATCTAACATCTTCCAGCCCCACAACATCGAATCAGTGATCTTGGTGTCCCACAAGTCATCCACGAGATAAAAAGATTCGCCGCTGAGCATGAATCTCGCCTAAGCCATCACGTCAACCAGTGTTGCCAGATTGGGGGATTCTGGTTACATTATTTTACCCCTAAAATATCCTCCAAGGTACTACTTTTGGGGGGAAACCCCCCAAAAGTGGGGGAAACCCCCAATCTGGCAACGCTGACGTCAACGTAGAGGCCCTGCAGCTTTTGGACAACCAGAATCTAGCGAGAAGACTTAAAAAAACTAAACTCTTCGAACTAATTGAATCGGCGAGTTCGAAAACAGTACAAGTCTCAAATTGGCCATTTTGAACTGAAATAGCCAAATAGTTATGTTATTCTACCGAATTGACCTAAAGAGGATGCTTGGGCGAAATTAACAAGTCCAGAACAGTGCTTTTTTGCTCCCTCATGCAACGCGTTTCTACTCGGTTTCTACTGATATATTAGACGTAAACATTCGCCAACGTCGTAATTTGGATTAATATCGTTGTTGAGGTACGCCGAAGTAATCAATATGAATATCAATACCAAAAAGATAGATAATATTAAAAAAGTCCTCAAGTATGTAACTGGTGAAAATTAAGAATTTTACTACCACGTGACTTCCGGACCGACTACCACTGTAGAAAAGGAAATTTAATACTATCATGTGTATTATCATCAAACTCTATATCATACTCCATCATATCGCATATACCGGGTTAGTCAAAATGGGGTATACCGGTGTTTTTGAAATTGTCATTTTTTACAAAGTATGGGTGCTACTGTTTGCTACTTCACAAGTAAAATATCAAACATTGTTTTAAATTAAGAGAAATCGTTGTTTGAAGTTTGAATTAGGATTGGTCTTTGTGACGTCACAAAGACCGCTCAAAGTGAGCGACTTGACAACGTTGCTATATCTAGGGTGCACGTAGTAAATTTTTGTCTTCTGTTGTGTCAACGTTTAGAATCGCTCGTTTGTTGACACCTGCTTTGGTTATTGAGGTTATATCAAACACTTGTTCAAAATGTATAAACTCCAACGCCGACATTGTTCTGTGCCGGGCTGTAACAGCAGTAGAACAGTAACTCCTGATAAGATTTTCTTTACATTGCCGACTAGCGAGATGAGAGATGTTTGGCTTCAAGTTTCAATGATCAAATCATCTCTCAAAAAAGTTACCTTTATTCGTTGTCAAACAACAGGGTCGCCAACCGTCAACTTGGCCGATCAGCTGTTCGATAGCTGTCCGCTGTTGCCACCGCTACTAGGGATCGGTAATCATCGTGTATTTCCGAGGGTGGTCGGTGAATTCAAACGAAATGCACTTTTAATTGCAATTATCTTATAGAAAAACTAAATCAAAAAGCTCATAGCTTAACTATATGAATCCTCATAAATTATACAATAGGTTAAACCGAATATCTGCTTAAATTTTGACATGACCGGAATACCCTATTACCGGAACACCTAAATAATTTTACAACCGTAAACAATTTCAAAAAATTTATCAAGGAAAAGTTGTTATGCAATCAAATGTTATGCAATTGTTAAACAATCTATCGTTTAAGTATATTTTTAATATACAGGATGTTCATTTTATTCTGGATATCTGGTACATAACTTTTCCTTTTAATAGAACATCCTGTATGAATTTTACATTTTTTATTTCTAAGATGAATTCTACGAATCTTTTGTATGATTTTTTTTATAAAAGGCATTATTTTTGAGTTATGTGCAACTAATCAAAAATAGACGAAATTACCGAAATACCTAAATCCAAAATCCAACTGAAAAAAAAATATTTCTGGGTTTAAACAAACTATTGTTTATTTATTCTGGAAATATGGTAACGGATATATTATATACTAAGTAACTGTATATTTATAAATTTTTTTAATTCTAGGATTAATTCTTTTGTAGAAATCATTTTTTAATACAATACTATCATTTTTTAGTTATAAGCAATTAATCAAAACATCTGGACTTCAAATTAAGAATCTTTTCCCACATACATACACATTTCTTTTAATTTGGTAGGTTGAATATTTATTTATTTTAATTCTATTTCATAGTTTAGTTATTTTTCTTGATTTCTTATTTTTTATCCGTTAATGATCGATTAATTGCTCAAACATGGTATTTTCTAAAAAAATTATTCTTACAAAAACTCTTAGAATTAATCTTAGAATTAAAAAATATCAAATATACAGGATGTTCTATTAGAAAAAGAAAAGTTTACCAAATTTCCAGAATAAAATGAACATCCTGTATGCTGGAAATATATTTAGACGATAAATTGCTCAAAACAAAAAAAAAAATTGGATTTTTCTTTGAAATTCCTTACGATTGATGAATTACTAAGGTGTTCCGGTAATTTTGACTAACCATGTATATAATCCGCCATTTTGAATTTATTTTAAAAACCTGACATGACATTTTTAATTATCAATCGTCAAATATTACGGGAAATAAATTTCATGCAAATCCAAGATTTTTTACATTTTCGGTCCCCATATGGATCCGCCATTTTGAATTTTGGACATTGGATTTGGAGTCTAGGATATTCAAATATGACAGCAAATAAGTTACATAAGCACCCGACATCTTTCTAAATTTTCTAGTCGCCATCTTGAATCCACCATTTTTTATTTAAAAAATAAGACAACGTGTTTGGAATCAGAACGCCAAAAACACTATGAATCATAATAAAAATATTATTTAAATGCTTTAAATAAACAAATATTGTAAAAAATGTACGATGTTTTTCCGTCGAGTTCAAAAACAGTACATGTCCATGATGATTGTTTTAATGCAAATATAAATAAAATAAACACAAAATAGCTAACTGCTATACTTTTCAAGATATTGCACCGACAACATTATTTTGTTAATATTCTCACTTTTTGGACTTGTACTGTTTTCGAACCGACCGATTCAATTGAGTAAAATGTGTAAAAAGTACTTTCTTAAATTCAACTTGTAAATAAATTTTATATATTGTAATATCTTCAGTTGAAAAAATTACATCAAAAAAATTCCGAGTACGGCCCTGTCTTAAGGCATGAGTGACCCATGGGCGTTGGGTCAGCCGACCGATATTCGCTTTCGTTTCTCTTAGTCTCGGTTTTCTTCGTCGGCAATTTTGCCGTATTTACCACATACTATGTCAGGGTTGGGGTCATTAATTTGAAACAGCTAAGTGGATAGACAAGGCGAGCGGTTCGCAAATGAGGCGAAATTTGTAGAGAAGGATGTACGTCTGCCAATCGCAGTAGTCGCCGCGCCTTTCTTTCTTCCGACAACCTTCGATTTTCCATGAATTTTCAAACGTCCTTGACGCCTCTCAAGTAAAGTTTTCAATCTCAATTGCGATACGTACGAGTAGACAACAGGCAAAACACAAATTTAGGGTGGTTTAATTACTTTGCTTCTTATTTACGGTTTGTCCACAACAAAACAATATTTATTTGTAAGTAAAAAACAGAAAAATTTAGTACAAACAACAGTTTTCTTAGAATTTTCAAATTAGTCTTAGCAAATTGGACTCTGAGACTGTGGTGTTTTATGGCTGAACGCCGAATATTGCTGGAATATTTGATCAAAACAAACTGATTCCGTCAATGCTCCACAGAAAAAAAATCTGATGTGGCCAGGCACATGACTATCATACTATATATGAGATTCTATTTGATCGCGATCGATCGTGTCTGCATTAAAATAAAACTAGTTAGCCAGGATTAGACAGATATTCTGATTCTAATGACAGTAGGTATCGTCAAAACCATTAGCGTTTGACACTGTCATTAGAATGAAAATATCTGTCAAATCCTGGCTAACTAGTTTTATATTAATGCAGTCACGACCGATCTCGATCAAAAAGAATTTGCTCATGCAGCCAAACTATTATTTTTTTTCCTCTTTAATTTATTTTAAACTATTTTGACGAAATTGTAGAAACGGCGGCTCATTTGCAAAATCATTGAATTATGCTAAGAGTAAACATCCAGTTCTTATGCACCCTTTTGAACAAAGCATTTCAGATCTAAAATACTTTATCATACTGCGTATGATACAGTAAAAAAAGTTTCAGAGGTAAATTGTTTTGTGATTGACAAGTTTATGATTTATTTATTTATTTTAAATTTGTAGCAAACTAAAAAAACTGTATAATTCGGCAGCTGTGTATTTTACAAATTTGGGAAGCACAGAAAAGTGGTACTAAATTTCATTTGCAGTTGTTCTGGAAGTGAATTTTGGTTCAAAAGGCAATAGTAAATAAACAATTAGATAAAACATCAGCTGCACTTGTTCTGTTCTTCCAGTCAGCCACATAATAATTTCTTATTTGTTGAAAAAAATTATGATATTAGCACAAGTGGTAAATAAAATTGCATAAAGACGAAAAGAACAACAAAATAAAAAAACAACAATATTAAACCCGTCATTAACACGTCGATTTATAATTATCAAAATATGATATCAAATTAATTTCAATTGTTTTTAACAGATGACGTCATCGACATTTTTTTTAAATGACAACCTAATATTTTTTAATAAATTTCACAAATCTTTTAATTGTCATTATGAAAGTGACAAAATCTACGGCTTGACCGAATTTAGCGAATTTTTGGAATTAAGTATTTTGTAACCATGTTAAGTCTGGCGTTACTATCGTTGATGCAACGTTTACAGTTTCCGAGACATAACCTCAAACTTTTGAATTCGAAATAGAAGACCCTGTATATTTTGACATTTTCTGTTATAGTCTTCATTATTATATCAAAACTGTCTAGAAATTAACAAAAACCTTTATTACTTTGGTCTAAAAATTAACAAAGAAAAAATTGACAACAAAACATTATTACATTTTCTACTGCAACTACTCTAGTTGGTTTATGAGGATTCTCAACCATTGACAAGAACATATTGTTTTAAATTTGATCGGTTTAATTTATTCTTGTTGTTAAATTTTGTTATCAATTTTTTCTTTGTCAATTTTTAGACCTAAGTGTTAAAGGTTTTTGTTAATTTCTAGATATTTTAGATATAATACTGTAACAAGCGTAATAACATTGAATAGGCAATGGAAGACTAACAGAAAATGTCAAAATATACATGGTGTTCTATTTCAAATTCAAACGTTGTGGTTGTATCTCAGAAACTGTAAACGTTGCATCAACGATAATAACGCCAGTAACTTCACATGGTTGCAAAATACTTAATTCCAAAATTTCGTTAAATTCGGTCGAGCCGTTCCGGACATTTTGTCACTTTCATTTCATAACCTTCAATTGTTTTTTCGCGAAAAGTTTCTTATGTAAGCTCATAAAAATATTATGCTACCATTAACAAAATTAAAAAAAAATGTCAAATTCATTAAAAAAAATATAGGGTTGTTATTTTAAAAAATGTCTATGACGTCATCTGTTAAAAACAACCGCGCTCCATGCAATGAGTGGAAAAAACAGAGTATGTCCTGGACTTATTCTGTTCTTGCAGTCATTGCGTAAAGTACGGTGCTTCTACAGCAGTACTGGTAATATATATGATTGTTTTTCATATTTTCGAAAAGATCGAGAAATTTTGTACAAAATGGCTATCTTAGTGTAAAATGTCAAATTTTGAACTTATTCTGTTTTGTCCACTCACCGATTCAATTGGATCCAGTTGAACTAGGTTCAGTCAAACTAGGTTTGCCAAACTAGGTTCACCAAACTAGGTTCGCCGAAGTAGATTCGCCAAACATGGTTCGCCAAACTAGGTTCCCTTACCAAGGTTCGCCAAACATGGTTCGCCAAACAAGGTTCACCAAACAAGGTTTGCCAAACAAGGTTCGCCAAACTAGGTTCGCCAAACAAGGTTCGACAAACTAGGTTGGCCAAACTAGTTGTCATACTGCGTATGATAAAGTAAAAATACATAGCATGAACATGTAACTTAAATTTGCATTTCTGAAATAATTTAAAGTATTGGGGACCCTATATAGGGGACCCTATAGTAAACAAGGTTCTTCATCATGTCATGTGACATAAACTGTTTTTTAAAGTAAAAATAATTAAAGTGTGTTTAATTTTACGCTAATACAAGTACTTTAGTAGTGAATTTATAAGTACAAAAATATATTTCGATATAACGTTGAAACATTAGTACATAATAGTAATTCCACGTTTACTCAATGTTTATAGCATACTTTAGATAAAACAAGCATACGCAGTTATCTGAATTACCCACAAGAAATAAATTTAAAAACAAAACAAAAGCCCACTGCGGTCTATCAGACATCTGTTGAGTGCGAAGGCTGGCGATAACATAATTCCCGGTAGTAATTGTTTTAATTTACTTTAATTTATAAAAACTGCAATTTGCATTCGTTACGCCGAGTTGCTATACGATGCGTTCCCTCGCAATAATACACATCGGGTGCAATTAAAAAAATCCATGCCGCTGATTTCGCGAACAGGTAAGTCGGAATCAATATTCAGATTTTATGCCACGCTGGTTGAATATACTGCCCGAGTACCGGTTGCATGTTAATTGTGCCCGCGGTCCGTTTGTACAGCCCTCAGCGAGCGGTAAAAATTCTTTCTGCCTAGCCTCCGTCGGTTCATGCACGTGCTCTTGTATAAAAATATTGACCTATGATTGAGGAGATTGGTGAATATTTTTGTTATCGATATAACCGGTATAATGTACACTTCAATGTTATTATCACTGTATTATAGTAAAACCTAATAGTTTAAGCCATATAGTTATTTAACCAACAAGTATATTAAAAAGAGCGATTAATGATCGAGACTGTTGAATGCACGAGCGATTAGCGAGTGCGTTAATTGCCGACATCATTAATCGCGTTTTAATATTCGAGATGGTTAAAAAAATGTTTCGTCGATCGTATTCTTCTGGCGGCGTCTACATAGATTTTATTCGTCGGTGTCGTTTGAGGTTATATGACCATTTATGTAATTTGACACTGACAGTTCTGGACTGTGTGTCTGGATAACGGAATGTTTTGATTGGATGGTTTTATTTTACGTATGTTCGATTGGCTATAATGAAGTCGTTTGATTGGCTATAACAAATCATGTATTAATAGAAATCGTGCATTTATAGAGCTGTTTAATAAACGATTTACTATTCACTAAACGTACTCATAAATAAACGATCGACGGAAAATATGATTTAATTGCTTTTGCAGAATTCGTGGATGCGCCGGTGAAGTTGGTAAATTCGATATATTTGGACATTGTGAATTGAAAAATGTATTTTTGTGAAGATGTTAAATGGAAGGTAGATATTAAGTGTCACTTTTTGCTGGTTTTATAAATATTTCAAAAGGATTTTTCTCTCTGTTAATGTATTGTACACAGACTACATTCTTGCACTTTGTACATGCTCAAAACTGAAACTTTAATCAAAATGTCTTTCACAACATCGTTACTCACAAATGAAGGCGCAACTGAATAAAAAAATCATTAAGATCGGACTATCGGCTTTGAAAGAAAATCGACTTTGATTATGTGACTAAATATTAGTGATTCGCTAATTTCTTTTCAGCAGTTTACTAAAAAAAAATAAACATTTTTCAACTACTGTCTATTCTATGGTGGTCAATAACATACCGTGTCCGGCACTAACTTTACACAAATAAGAAGCATTTTTATTACCAATTTTTCAGAAAATTGATTTTTCATAAAACTTTCTTGATTGTCATAAACCCAAAATACAAATTAGGATGTACTATCTGCTTACATATACCGCGTGTTGCCAACACTAAGAAAAACACTTAATAGTAAAGTACCTTTATTTCAAAAATATCGCACAAATGTTAGTTGAAGAAAGTGTTTAGAATCATTCGACGGCATTAAAATACGAAATTATATAAGCACCCGGTATATGGAACGTCGAAGGTGACTATGATTACATATTTCATTGCCGTCGAATATTTTGAAATACATTTTCAAATGATAATTTTGCATAGCTTTGAAGATGAAGGTACTTTACTCTTATGTCATTTTTAACTTTTTGGCAACACGCAGTATATGCAATGGAGAAGGTGATTATAATTTCGTATTTAAAGACCACCATTTAAATACTTTTTTCAAATAACATTTTTCATAGCTTTAAACATAAAGGTACTTTACTTTTCATAATTTTGGTAACACCCGGTATATGCAAGCAGAACATTGTAATATTTGAATTGTAGGTTTAGGACTATCCAAACAATTTTATGAAGAATAAAATTTCCTGCGAAATTGATAGTAAAATTATTAATTGTTAATAAAAACACCCGGTATATGCTATGGAGAAGGTAATTATAATTTCGTATTTAAAAACCTCAAATATTTCCAAATACTTTTTTCCAATAACATTTTGCGTAGCTTTTAAAATAAAGGTAGTCTTCAGTATTTTTCATAGTTTTGGTAGCAGTTAATCTCATTCTAATATTTGCATTTTAGGTTTAACACAATACAGAAACTTTGTACTGAAATAAATTTTCTAAAAAATTTATATTAAAAATGTTTCATATTTGTGTCCAAGTTAGTGCCGGATATGGTTACTTTGTTTAAATCTACGTATTATTTTTGGGCCTAAAATGTTAAAAACAAAATAAGATTTTTTTAATTTTTTGATAAACATACTCATCAATAAAAATAAATTTTACAATGTTTTTACCAACGGACTTACAATTTCCCGAGACCACTCTATTGAGTCATACTGTATATACATTGGCAATATAACTTTTAGAATACCGTAAACTTGGGTAACTTTAGCCCACTTTTGAAATTTGAAATCTGGTAATTTTTAACAGAATAGATATAATTACTCATACTTTTGCTATTTTTTGGGTCTTTGACAGTACTTACAAAATCTCAAAACACTAATATTTCCAACGTCAGGATATACTTCTTTTATGTATATATATGAGTGGCCAAAGTCAGAATTCATTATTGGGTCACTTTGGCCATACTACTGTTTATTATGCCAATGAAAGGATAAGCTAGTGTATGCTCGAGTTTGGCCACCAAATATGTTTTAAAAGTGTACCAAAAAAAATAAACTATCATCTAACTTACATTAAGCGCCTTTGTGCGAAATTGTATAGTATCTAAAATATTAATAACCAAAAATACTCTCAGTGTTTAAATATTAACAAAGATCTCAATACAAATAAATTTTCTAAAAGTGGCCAAAGTCACCCAGGGTGGCCAAAGTCACCCAAGTTTACGGTATTCAAAGATTTTCTAGCAGCCTCACAAAGAGAAGTTAAAAAGGAACAAAAAGCAATTCTATTATAAATTTCAAAACATTGCAATGCAATGTTTTGAAATTTATAGACAATGTGTAGATCCGAAAACAAAATTCTAAAAAAAAAATACGACGCGATTTTGTTCACAAATACTTGACTTGATGAAAATAATGCTGGAATATTAAATTTTGATGCAAGAATTTTAAATAAGTATTTTATATTATGCTAAATTATTCAATGCTTTCATTCATTAAAAATCTACCAAAAGCAGTATTTATCAGCAAACTCATGTGAAAAGTCACATATTGTAAAGTAAGGAGTATTAGCAAAGGAATGCAAACATTTGTTTTTACATCACGACCACAATTTGCATTCAATAATTTATAATATTATTAGATTGGTATCTGCGCAACTGTCCATAAATTTGCAAAAGATTGTAGAAAAATATATTCTAAACAGAAGCCATTCCAAATACAGCTTATATACAATTTACTTAAGAGGGGTGTTTATCAATATACCAGTTACATGCAAAACACGGCCGCATAAAAAGCAGATCGGAGTCGAAATAATTGCACTCACTTGTGAAAGTAAGGTACTGTTGGAATGTGTAAGCATAGGGCATTGTTCTGGGATAAATATAAAATTCAACCGCGCTTGCTTTAATCATGAACTTAATTAGAGAAAAGAAGCTAATTTTTGACACAATATACTGGTTGATTTAATATGCTCTCATAGTGATTAAGCCAATAGAATTAATTCCGGAACAGGAGGTAATTTATGGGTGACATTTCAAGACATAGCTCTTTAAAATTGAACCAGCCGTTGTCAAGTTGATCTGCTTTTTATGCAATTGTGTCGAATTACTACGAACTGTCACCGCGGAGCTCTGTAAAGAAGGTTTCTGTAATAAAGATGACAGAACGAGACAAGGGAGAAGAGTACCAACAGCTCAGATCAATAATAACTAACAGCTGACAACACCTACAGTAGCTGCCTATTGGCAAAGGGCAGAAATCGGCTGAACAAATTAAGTAATTAAGTTTGTTTATACACAAAGACTTGAGTACAACGGTTCACCGTTAGATGGAACCACATCCTGGGCGTACTACAGACTCAAGGACGATGTCGATCTCACTACCATAAACGCTTCTCTTACTTTATCAGTCATGTACGTCTATTTATCTATATTAAAATCCAGCAACCTTCTTCCCAATATAACAAAAATGAATAACCACAATAATAAAATTCACAGTAAATAGACTTCAAGAATTTCCTAACAAAAACACCGCAACCACCTCCCTGGGAATTCTTTTTTAAGCAAATCGATGACTTGCATAACTCTACAATCTTGATTTGTAACCACATACATATATTGAAAATAGTCCAAACATGCACGCGGCGCAGAAGCAAAAGAATTTAAATTTACCGCCTGACACACAAGTTATATTTTACGCTGCAAAATGAATCATTCATACCACCATGGTCACGTGATGCATCTTATAACTCCGTTGGGGTAGTTTCAGTTCGACTCGAAATCGAGCCCTTTGGTCAACCCTGTCCGATTGCGTGACCCTTTGCAGTATCACAATAATCACTGACCAGTCACGTGACCTTCGCCAACTCCTAAGGTTTTCGACTAACGGATTTTTATGTAGTACGAACGTATCTCAGAAATGAACTTGAACAGTCAATTTATAATTTAAAATGAAAGAACAGTGTTAAGAAAATAAACTATTGAAGGTAGCATACGATTTATTTATAAGAAAAAAAATTAGAGGGAAGTAAAAGTATTCTTTTCAAGGGTACTTCTTTCGTATTTTTAGCGCCTTGAATTTGGGTTAAGCGGTCACGATAACAGCCCCGCATAATTTTTACCAGAAATAAGAATCCAAAGCGCAAATATGTGCTTGCGATCGTGTTTTGTAAGCTACATTTCCTTTGGACTCCTTTTTCGGACTTCTCGTTTTTTTTTTATGTCGCGAGAGAGTTATGGTGGAGAATTTGCATGTGCAAGTATGTCGAACTGTCACACACCCTATTGTGTTATAATACGGTTTGTTATGCCTTTTTGACCATAGACAAGTCTGTAACGAATATAATAGAGAGAGCATTAGAAGAAAGGCTTATTTGCTCAACAAGCTTTCTTGATGTGACACAAGCTTTCGATAAGGTTTGACACGAATGATAGATACACAAACTAAAGAGTGTACTAAAACAGGTAGATGAATATTCTAACCTAAATGAAGTAAAAGCATATATCAACCCACATCAACTCATATCAACCCCAGAATAGTGTCTTGGGACCAATTCTCTATCTACTATATACAAGTTGGAAAATGTAACAGTCGCCACCTCCGCAGATGACACGGCTCTAATGGCAGTGGGATCAAGTGTTGGAGAATCTACTACAAATGTTTAACAAGCCACAGTTAAAATACAGGAATGGAAGACCAAGCTTAACGAAATGAAATCCGTCTTTGGATACAAAACTAAGGTGGAAAGAACACGTTAAGAAGACACGACTAGAGCTTGACCTCAAATACAGAGAACTGTACTGGCTGTTGGGAAGAAATTCTCAGTTATCAGTACAGAACAAATTACAAGTGTGCAACCAAGTACTAAAACCGATTTGGCTATACGGCATCCAACTTTGGGTGTCACGCCAAAAAAGCAAATATTCAAGGAATTCAGACTTTCCTAAATAAAGTACTAAGGAATATGGTTAACGCTTCTTGGTACATACGGAACAGTGACCTGCACCGTGATCTTGGTGTCCCACAAGTCATCCAAGAGATAAAAAGATTCGCCACTAAGCATGAATCTCGCTTAAGCCATCACGTCAACGTAGAGGCTCTGCAGCTACTGGACAACCAGAATCTAGTGAGAAGACTAAAAAGACCTAAACCCTTCGAACTAATTCAGTAAAATTAGTAAAAAGCTGAGCACGTTTAGCAAGTGTTAGCCTATTATAGCCTATTATAGTCAAGTACCTAGTTTCAACAATTCATATTCAAATTGATGGTTAATATTTTAGGTTAGTTTATTGAAACTAATCTAAAACATATTGATGTTAAGACTCTTGCGCTTATTAATAAAAAACAGAATTTTTCATCACTCCAATTAAACTAAGCCTTTTGAATTATTAGCATTTTCGAGTTGTTGAATTTGGTGAATTTGTTTGACTTGTGTTATATGTATGTTATAAAAGTTATAAGAGACAGACACCCCAGAAATACAATGTAGCCAATTGTTGATTGAATTTTAACGATTCCATTTTCCCTTTTGTCTGCCTTTAGCCAATTCTTTTTTTTTTTTAAACAAAGTAAGAGCAATTCTTTTAATTTGTTAGAAGAATTTCTGGCTCCATTTTATCGAGTGGCTTACGAGGCTCAAAGAAAAAATAATATTCATATTACCAAATTTTTCCGTCATTTGGCCCTGTAAAATTAGACGAATAATGCTGGATATTTGAATACAGTTTTGGTTCAGCATGAAAAAAGTCTCCGTGTGAGGGGAAATAAGTTTTTTTTAACAACATCTGGCTTTCAATTGATAGGTCGACAACGGGCCATATTACGAAAGTTCTAGATTTTTTCGTTCTCAATAGAGAAAATGTTTGTATATCGTTTAAGTACGAGTTGGTGTTTTCAAGTAATAATAATAATAATAAATCATTTATTGGCTAGAAGAAAACTAAAAACAAACAAACATACAATTGCACAAATAATATAATACAGGCCAAAAGGGCCAAAAAGTACATTTTTTTCGCCATATAATATGTATGTTGACAAAGACAGTAAGTCATCAACCTTATTACACACATCAAGTCAAATGAACAACTTAAGTTTTCCGGCAATAAATGAATTAAGACGGTTAAACCACTTTATACATAAATATATGAAAAATATTATCACGATGTTATTTTCCAAATAAATCCAAACGCAATATGAGCAAGATAGAATTCAACAGTCTAACAGAAACAAAAAAAAACTGGTCGCAGCGCAGCCAGCATCGGCTCTAATTTCAAGTTTTTCCGATCGTGTCGAACGAAAACATATTTTTATGAATTTTGCGCGTTATCTTATTTCAGTTTATTTGTGTGCGTTCGTTCGAAATACGGTTTCAATTTTGCGTTTGATAATACTACGACTTTTATGCGTATCTAGTATGAATATTATTGTGAATACTATATATTATTATCCTCTTAGCAATCGTTTTTCACAAATGAAACCATTACTCTAACAGTGCTATTATTAAATTATAATTCTGGATACAAGTCCTTTTGGCTAAAATTATGTAGGAACTATAGTTACAGTGTAATTAGCAAAAAGAAGTGAAATAGATCCAATGCAGTTGCCTTTTTGGGATCCGACGCGAAAAGTATTGAGTTTCAGTATTCTATGACGTCCGCAAACTTATAGCGTTTTCGATTTATACAATTTTATGCACGCACTCGGTGCAATTCTTTCAAATCAACTTCACGGCGAATAGAAGTAAAAGAATAAAAACAAGTTTCCAGTTTCCTGACGGTCAATACCAACATTGGCAAATCATTTGTTTATCGGGGTTACGTTCAACCAAAATACGAAATACAAATTATAAAATTTGTTTAGAGGAACTTGTAAGTCAAACACGTCTTTGTTTATGCTAAAGTCTTCGCCCTCCATTTCCTCGCAATCTATAAAGAACCAAATTTTATAAATTGTATTACGTATATTGGTTGAACCTAACCTCAATAAACAAATGATATGTTAAGTGATTTGCCAATGTTGGTATTTACCATCAGGAAAACTGGAAACTTCTTATTCTTCTCCTTCTGTTCACCGTGAAATTGATTTTAAAGAATTGTGCGTGCGTGCATAAAATTGTATAAATCGAAAACGCTATTAATTTGAGCCTGGCACCATAAAAACTACCGTGGTATAAATTAAAAACGGTTACTCGTACGCAAGAGATGAATAGAACCTTTATTGTAGAAAATTAAAATATCTAACAATCTCAATCTAACCCTCATTGTCATCAGATCAATAGGAAGCAAAATAATGTGACATACACGATTTTACTTTACGTTTTTTGTTAATGTCTACCTTCCTATGGTCTGGTGAGACTGAAAGATAGGATAAAGTTGTTGGATCTGGAACAAGAAATCGGTCTTGCTTTTGAGTAGTTTTTCGATTTCGACCTTGTTCAGCTCTTCTAACATATTGGCCAGTCTCCCGAAACCGATTCCATAAACGCTGAATAACAGAAGGGGAAACTCGAAGGTCCCTGCTAACATGTCGAATAGAGTAGCCATGATGAACAAGGGCGACAGCACGAGTCACTTGCACTTCAGTAAGATAAATTTTTCTTTTTACATTTTACTTCTAATTACGTTTCTAATCAACGAAAGTTGTCAACTGAAGTCATTTGTCAGCTTTAGTAGGCTTTCATACGTGAATTCAAAACATATTTGACGTTTTTTCCATTTTGTTTTGCGTTATTAATTTACATTTTTAAGTGTAACTTAGAAGTCACTAAGAGTTGTAACATAGTTTTTGTAATTTTCTTTAGCTAAATATATGCCGTTGAAGTATACCAAATTTGATTTGCCTAGAACTATTATTTAAAAAGTTACAGGTTTCGAAAAAAGTGTTTCCCTAATTTTTTGAGCAGTGTAATTTTGTTGTAATTGTTTCATTTAGGTTCTACAAACTTCATTTTGGCACATTTAGACACGTTTTAACGCTTTTAGACAGTCTAAAAGATGAAGCATCGTTAAAAACAATTTAAACTATAAACCATAGGGATTGAAATAAGTACGTTTAACCAGGGCCACCCTAACCACAGGACTAAATGGGCTATAGCCCTGGGGCGCCAACCTTTTGGGGGCGGCAATTTTTATTGGTGTTATATTTTATGTTATTAGTTATTTTGATATTAGTTGATTTTATTATAAATCTTTTCATGACAAAATCAACCAAATATAACCTCTTCTAAATGAAATAGAAAATTGTAAGTCTGCTCTTAGAATTTCCCAAGTTACTTATACATATATGGAGTATCAATGAAAAACATTCGGGTTTGGTTCGGTTAGCGCAAGTTTTCTATGATGTGCCAGCCTAGGTTTGCCATATTTTACTTATCAAAATATATGAGACATCTAGTAAACGTGTATGAGATCATGAAAAAATATATGAGGTACTGATCTACTTGATCATGGTTTCATTGTTGTTCATTGTTAATAATGATAACTGCATCTTTTACTTTGGTGTTCCAAATTTACTGTGCTTTTATTTTATATGGGCTTGTTATGAGGTGTTATTTTTTTAGAAATGTTAATTACAGTTATTACTCAATTATGAACTGTTCTTACTTATTGAGTTTTTTAAAGAAATATTCACTGTGCGCGCAAAGTAGGAAGCATGACCAAATCCCGGAAACTGTTAACTACAAAAATTCTCGAATACGTCGATTGTAAATTATACACATATTTGTAACAAATTCAATTTCCCGTTTTGTACTTATGACGTCATCGACAAATGGCAAACTCAATATTTTTCTTGTTGATTATGATAGATCTGTTAATTGTCTTCATGGTAGCATACAAATTGTATGACCCTACATCAGAAAATTTACGAGAAAAAGTTTAAAAATTAAGGATTTTGTTTGTGAATGAAAAGCGATTAGCAGTTTTAGGTAGATATGTTTGCAATAGGAATTGAACCATCAGCACACTACTTAGAATCGTTGTAAATGATTGAAATATATTGTGAACAAGCTTTCAGGATTTCAGGTAAACGTACAAAGTTTAAGGACAATTTATATGGAAGAATGGTTTAAAAGCCAATTTATTCCCAATTTATTCCTTATAAAGGGAATTTGTAGGAATTCCCGCAGTACAGGAACTGCTGATTTATATTTTTCTAAGATTATTTTACATTTGATGGCAAATCTAATCAAATGTTTCAACATAAAGCTTTTGGTAATTTTTCAAGGATAATAAATAATTAACTCAAAAATTGCGTCTACATTTCCTAACGTGGCCACAGCACTACACACTGCGCATTTTTAGTAATGCTACTACAAATTATTTAGGGCAGAGCAAATTAAATTATTTGAGTAGTTTACTTATATAGAGTGACCTATTTAATAACTTAAATTCGTGTGATATCAATTTGGAAAAGGAAAAGCACGGTCAACAAATATATAAGTTACTTTTGTTTTTGTTTACTATAAACGTTGGTTTTTTCATTTCGTTTTTTGTTTCGAATTTTGTATAAATATTATGTTTTTGTTTAGTATGATGATAACGAATTGGCTTTTTCTAGTTCTGACACTTTTGAAGAACTTTGTCGGGCACTCCGCATCCGAATATCTTAGGACGGCCCTGCGTTTAACCTCAAAATAATTAAAAATTTAACCGCTCCCAAATTTCATCCTCCTGGTTTTTCAATACACCAACTACAACTAATAATAAAAACATATCAAACTCACCTAGGTGACCCACTCAGTCCGTTGGTAGCACTGCTCGGCAGCCTAGTATTCCCACTCTGCACCTCGACATCCTCAGGCCTTCCCTTCACCAAAATCTTGATCGGTTTCACATCAGAACTCACCAAAGTCCTCGCGTCAATAATCCTATCATTAACACTTTTCTGAACAAAACCCCTCACATGGTCAGGCGTATTTGCCTTCGTAATATTATTCTTAACCGTACTCTCAATCGACTCCATATACACTTTATTCGAATCCGAAAAACTACTATTAATGTTCTGACCCACACCATCCAGTTGCTTATGAATCGACTCTATCGTTGGCAATGTCGTTGTAGCACTTCTAGGAGGAACAACTTTATTACCCATGATGTTTGACATCGACCCATGATGTTGATCGTTGGACATTGAGATTATTGTGTTAGCTGGGGATCGCATCCCGAAATTTTGATCACCTAAGAGCGTTTGTGAGTTCAGCACTGAGTCGTTCATTTTGTTCATAGCGTTTGAAACACTGGTTGCACTTAGAATTCGATCTTCGTTGAGGTAACCAGCTTTACTTCGCTCTTCTCTTAGGGAATTCTCCAGGTCTTCATCCATTTTCAAAGGTTGCACAGCTGTTTTCGTCGTTGAAGACACCACAGTGGTGTCCAGTTTTGAACTACTCCCTCTTGATTGCAACTCAGGTTTTTTGGCGTCTTCTTCAGGTTCGTTTGGAGCACCTTTTTCTAAGATTGTTATCTCATCGATGTTCTGGTCTTTTATTAGTTTTGCCCCGTTGGTATTGCTTGATTTTGTGGTTTGACTCGATTTGTTGCTTGAGTTACTTTTTTGGCTTTCGTTTCGGACGTGACCAGCACCTTCTTTTCGTTGTTGGTCAGTTCTAGCATCTTCTGCGTCATCAGTTCGGTTGGATCTATCATCAGTTCGGTTAAACCTATCATCAGTTCCATTGAGATTTGTCCCACCACCACCACTAGCTTTTAACTTCACCTCACTTGCTTTCCTACTTAATCTACCCTTGTTATTCGATCCTTGACTACTCGATCCTTGACTACTCGATCCTTTATTACTCATTCCTTTATTACTCGTTCCTTTATTACTTGATCCTCTATTACTCGACCCATTACTACTACCACTACTACCATGTTTAAGTTCTTGGGGTTTAGGAGGCACTTTTGGTTTCGACTTGTTGAAAGTATTAACTTTAGCTGAAACTTCCCTATAAGCATTCTTCACTGGTATCCTAGAGTATCCTTTAGTCGGACTTGAGGACCTACTGTTATTCCTCGAGGTACTCCTCGACCCAGCTCTCGAAGATTGGTTACTATACTCCCTCCCGCGACTAGGGGAGCTCCTCCTACTAACAGGTTGGCTCCTACTCGACATGGGTATCCTACAAGGGGAAGACTGCGATTTCTTACCGATTGAAGTCGTTTCTGGGGAACTACCAGTAATCGGAGACAACTGCTCGAACGCTGGCCTTCTATTTCTACCTTTCCTACCACTTATATTCGTGATATTCGTCATATTCGTCATGCTTTGGCTGAACTGTGGACTGAGGTTTGTGGAAGGCCTCCTTCCTTGGTCTTGGGTCACGTGGTCGCCGAATATGTTGGAGGTGCTGCCTTTGCGTGTGGGTTGGGGTATTTGGGAGCGTCTGGGTGATGATGATGGTGGGTGGTGGTGTTGGTTGGTGTGGGGTCTGGTGGGTTGGTGGGTTCGCTGTTCTTCTGGTGGTGGTGGAGATGGGTTTGGCGATGCATGGCGAGAGCCGATTGGGTTGAAGCCTCGTCCTCGGAATGGGCTGACTCGGCCGGTTGGGGATGGGCTTCTGGAAGCGGGGTTGCTCGAGGCTTCTGCTATTATGGAGAAGGCTTGGATGCGGCGCCTGGTGCTTGTTGGTGTTAGCCTGGAATGAAACTTAGTCTTACAAAAAATATATTGTTTATACGTTTATTCAAATATGTGCATCCTTCTGGAAATGTATGATTTTCTTTTTTTGGTTGAATAATTATTCCAGTCTAATTTTAAAAACCAGTTCCGAAAACGAGTTTTGAAATAGTAACGAGATTTTCATTGTTACAAATTGATGAAATTTTCAGTGTAACTTCTTAGACGAATGGATGTATTTCTTCTTTTGTCAAATATAATTCAAACAGCACACCTGGTCTAGTCGTTTTAGATTTGGTTAGAGAAATAATTGGCCCGCCTACGAAAATAATACCAATAGATTCAGAAAAATGGTCTCAATATCATATCAAAATGTTTACTGAATCTTTGAAGATATTATTATTGAAATTAATTAAAAAGAATCAATGTTTGCATCAATATCTTATCAACGTCATTCGTCTAATATTCAGTCACTAATATTTGCACCAATTTGTGCAGTATAAATAACTGACAAAACAAATAAATGCAAATAAATTGGTGTAATTTTCGGAGTATTCACAAGAAGTGGCTAGGCCGGTTGTTTTTATTTGCAGTATTTGCTATTTACGCCACACGTTTTAAACAAAAGTATTATTAAAAATTATTTTTTGAGAATATATCCACTGGAGTTTGAAGCTTTGACAAGGGGAATATATACCAGACCGACAAATTAGGTACTCGAAACGACAATTTTTGCACGACAGAATGAATGTACTCAGCACGACAAATTAGGTATTCGTAACGACAAAGGCGTATACGACAGAATGTGTACTATAGTCACGACAAATTATTGAGTCTTAACAACAATTTATAATTCTATTTGATCGAGATCGGTCGTCTGCATTCATATAAAACTAGTTAGCCAGGATTTGACAGATATTTTCATTCTAATGACAGTAGGTAGTGTCAAACGCTGATGGTTTTGACAATACCTACTGTCAATAGTATCAAAATTTCTGTCAAATCCTGGCTAACTAGTTTTATTTTAATGCAGACACGATCGATCTCGATCAAATAGAATCTCATGCAGCTAAACTATTAATTTTATATATAGTATGATAAAGTCATACTTGTGCCTGGCCACATCAGATTTTCTTTTATAATAATATTTCAATATTTTGACACAACACAAATTCACCTCAAACAACTGAACTAGCCAAGCTCAAATAAGGACGTATACGACAAAATAAGCACATTTATGAAAAATAAGTAAAACAAAAGCAAAATAAGCTTAATAAAAATACTTAATAAATTAAATGGCTTTCTCATATTTTTCTTACTGATTTGGAAAGATATTTTAATGGCAGCGGAAACATTTTATTCCCTAAACATTGAGAAAAAGGCAATTATTGAAAACTGTAAAATATTGATGACTCTGAAGATAGATTTTTTAATGAACTATGAAAATGTGTTTTGGATAAAATCCTCCTTCGTAAAAACTGGAGTCAAAATGTCAAGGAGCGCAATCATTACAAATGTGTGTGCTAGTAAATTTAAACTTTGTATATTTTCCTGAAATTCTGGAAGTTTATTAGTAAATAGTTTCAAAAGCATTTACAGCGATTTTTTAAGTGGTGTGCGGGCTTATTCATAAAAGAAACATAAAACACGCAACAACTTAACGTGATATACAACTTTCAGGTCCGTATGCACATTCATCGCAAATAATTCTATCAAAAAAGCCCATTTGCATTTTATCAAAAAAACATGTTATCAATCTTATTTACTTTTCAACAGATTTTCTCGTTCATTTTCTCATGTAAGGTTGTAAAATTTGTATACTGCCAAGTGAAGACATATAAAAGGAATATCATAATCAGCAAAAAAATATATGGTTAATATTTAAAAAGTGTCGATGACATCATAATCAACCGCACTGTGGCGTTTTGACGTCAGAGAACAAAAAAAAAGTTACTTGCTCGGTTTTCTTTTTTAAATACAAAATTAACTAACAAATACAATTTAAAAAAATCACATGCGTGATTTTTTATTGAATTTATTTGCTAGACAACGTGTCAAAAAATGTTGGAATAAATAACAAACTTAATTAGTTAATTTCTCAAGAAGAAACTATTATTATAATAATTTTGCAAAATTTTGGCACAGTCAATATCATTATCCAATATCGTGGTACTTTTTTTAAATCTGAGAACATTTTATTCTTTTTGAGGCACATTTTCGAGTAGAATTAAATAGCATTGATAGATTTGACGTATTTCTAATAATTTGCAAGATTTCACATAAAGTTTTTAACGTGATTTTTAAAGTAAATCATAGTCGGCTGTGACTTATTTAAATTGAGCTTTTCACCATAATTTTTTGCCTTCATTATTTCAGATGATGGAGTAAAATAATTTTCAAAACAATTTTTCCTGAAAATTACTTGTAATTTAAAAAATAATAGTTTTATCAAACATACCACCCATATTACCACAACATTTGGAGTTGCCAGCAATTCGAAACATAATATGAAACATACATATATCATAAATGGGCAAAAATAAACATGAGAGAATCGCCCTAACTGCCATGAAGGTGCATAGTTCTAAAACTACTGAACAGAAAAAATTGAAATAAACTGTGTCATACTTCTGAATCATTTCTACAGAAGTTCTATGACTGTCAACATTTTTTGCCTCTCGGTGTAAACATGAGCGCGAAAGAAATGAGAAAAGGAACCCGATTTTTGCACTTTTAAATTAATGCTCGTTCCAATTGTTTTTCTTCGTAAACCGCTTGACAAAAAAATTTTTGTTCAGATTGCATTTAGAGCCTCGTGGCGTTTTGGGTTTCTTCAGTTTTTGTGAAATAAAGGTTGTAAACAAGATTTTTATGGAAGAGGATGTCTCAGTAACGAATATTAGCACGATGCCGGGATATGCACGTAAACAATCGTCATATTTTATTCAATGCGACTGTAGAAAAAGAGTATATAATTTTTAAGTAATGTTTATAGCAATTTAATGTGAATGTAATGAATTTCGTGCAGCGCGCACTACGTGAATAGAAACGGTAAATGGAACCGCAGCTGGACAGGGGAATATTATTTACTATTAGTACGATACGATCAGAACAATTTAATTGAACAATTTTGAATAGTAGTGCGAGTTAAGTATAGATAATGATTTTAGATGTACATTTAATTATACCCGCATCTCGTTCTACTGCCTCGCACCAAAACCTACAAGCGAGGGAAGCCAAACTGCGCAAAATATTGTTCATGTTTATTTCGGTCTTAAAAATTAACAAATACTATTAAATTCAAGGGATGTGTATCACAGTAAATAAAGATTATTTGCAGGCTAACTGCGTTTTCCTGCTAATTCGTTACTATCGGCTTCCATCAAAATCATGATCGCAACCTTTATTACATAAAAACTGAAGAAGACAAAAACGCCAAACTATAGAAGAGACTCTAAATGCAACCTGAACAAAAATTGAAATCTTTGTGGTAACTGGTTTAAAAGGAAGAAAAATCGGAAAGACGAGCATTAATTTAACACTGTAAAAATCGGGTATTTTTTTCACTTCTCTCGCTCTCGTGTACACCGAGAGGCAAACAATTTTGACAGTCATACAACTTATGTAGAAATCTTTCAGGAGTATGTTTTAGTAGGAGTAATTTTCGGCAAAAATGGAATAAAGTAGAAAAGTAATTGTTAAGAATTGATGGTTTTGTAACAGGATGTCGCAAACTTATATAAAAACATTCATTTTGGGCTATATTATTTATTAAATTTAAAGGTATATTATAATCTTAATGAGTTTCTTTACTATTTCCTGAAAAAAAAATGATAAACACAGCTCACAGATACTAAAATTTTTTAACATCAAAGTTTATCTAAATTGGTTTAAACGTTTCTTTAATTGTGTCGGTCAGAAAAACTATTTTAAAAAGTCCAAAACAAGAAGAAGAATTAAAAAAAGTTTAACAAGATAATTCGTTACCTGTATTGCGTTGGAGCTGTCGGAGGATCAGGATTCGTACCATACTCGTGCGGCGACAGGATAGTAAACGCACCGGGCGATAGATACTTCAGCGATAGTTCTTCTTCCAATCGTCTAGCTGCACGTTGACCGGCTCGGTTTTCCGGCGATCTCATCCTGTCCATTCACAGTCTACGTCTACCGTCACATCTTCGAGACAACACCACGCGCTCACTACTCTTCAGTCGACCGCGCGGTCACCTCCTTCCAGCCACCTCATTACCTCGCATCTCCCTGCAAACGACAAAATTGTCTTAAATTCCACTCTCGAGGAAGACGTAACGAGACACATACATAACAAGAGAAGGAAGAAGCGGAGTGTCTTCTTCGAGATATCGTCTAATTTCGACAATAATAACACGCGCTAAAAATAGGGAAAAGTGTAAAGAAGCGTGACACTCACGTGCGCAGGGTTGTCAACGTGTGTTGATGTAAATATAGAAAGGTATATCATAGAGAAAACAGAATTGGATTACTCTATTTCCTGTTTGAGCAAGGATTAGGTACTATATTGGGTGGATTCTCAATGACATGGTTTCTTGTTACACGTAATAAAAATACATGATTTTGAAAGTTTGTGCAAACTAAATCATTTGCGGGTATTTTTATTAAGCTTATTTTGCTTTTGTTTTACTTTTTTTTCATAAATGTGCTTATTTTGTCGTATACGTCCTTATTTGAGCTTGGCTATTTCAGTTGTTTGAGGTAAATTTGTGTTGTGTCAAAATATTGAAATATTATTATAAAAAAAGGATGGTATCTACTGTTGGCCATGTTTTAATATTGTTGGGCAGCTAAAATAAATCTCGAGAATTTGTTTCTCGACATTGTTCAATTTTTAAGTTGTTTTCTAGTTATTTATGTACCAAAGAAAGTAAGTTGGCTGCTTGTGATGTCACAATATCTACATATAATTAGGAAAATGTTTGTGTGACATTGTCAGGTAGTACTTTGATTTTAACTCCCGTTATTGTTATTAATGTCTTTGAGGAGATTATTGGCTTATTTATATGCTGATTCTAGTTACTACACATGGTGCAATCAATATAATAGTAGCTAGACTAAATTTCACATAAAAAATAGAATTATTTATTAACTCTATTAGAATAGAAACTTTATCCTAGGGTCATTCCGCGATTTTTTAAATTTTAAGTTACTAAAACCAAGAGATCGCTGTGCTGGTAACGACAGTCACAGCTATTAAAAAGTTTTTTCATAAAACTTATCAGTTTGAACCTCTACCTACGACAATTCTTAAAGATGAGTCGTCTTTTTGTTATAACGTTGCATCAAAATAATAATAAAAGCCCCCATTACTTTTGTATAGTGGTTAAACGGGCGTGACGGGTGTGACACGTTACTGCGGAGTAACCCACAACTAGGAGTACTAGGCATTTTTGAAAAATCACAACAACAATTTGTTTCCGCTGTGTACCTCAATCCGTGGAGACATACTGTATATTTATTTGTAAGGAACACATCCAGCTTTAATTTTTTAAAATTCTCTGGTAGTTTGTCATTTTTATTTGACTGTGCAATCGCCTTTTGAACTGATATAATTGTCCTAACTATTCTATTTTTTCTGGTCCATTTACGTCATTTTTAAACTTGGAAAAGTTTCTATTACTCTTAGCCGAGGTGCAACTTGTCTTTTTCCCTACAGCGAATTTTTATCTGCCGTTATGAAACACACGGTTTGTAAAGAGCTCCGCCCATATACGCGGTGCAAATTTTTATCCGCGGCGATAACAAAATCCTTACTGAGCGCCTAGGCTTAGCAACTAAAATAGGCAAAGTCAGTACAAGTCTGAATTTGGGAAAATCTATTATTGTTTAATCATCATCTTTGATTTTTAATATACATTTCTCACTTACTTTTAAGATCTCTTGGACTGGGGTTTTCACCTGTCAGATAAAATTGAAACACTGCTGTTAATACATATATAATATCACAAAAATACATGCTTTTATGAGATTTATAGTTAAAGACAATAAAATATCTTAAAGTTATCTCGAATCTCAGCAGTAAAACACAAGTAATCTAAGAAATCACCGTAAATATAAATTAGATCAATTTTAATTTATTTTGATTTTGTAATTAAATGTTAATAATTCAGTTCTGAAATATTCAATCTTCAGTAAAAACATTGACAACTTACAGTTGATCTTTCATTTGCTTACCATTACATTACAATAAAAATTTCCATCAGATGCAACAAATTTATATAATGTATAATTTGTTGTGATATTATAATTAATAAGTATCATTTCATGTTATCGAAAACATTTATGTATGTTATTAATATTTAATCAAAATAAGTACTAACACGTAAACTTAACTTTAGTAGACAGAATTACATTGCAATGTAGATATAACATTAATTAATTAAACATTAAGCGTATGAATGAAGACAGCATTAATATAATATAAATTTCGGATATACGAATATTATGCAGCGTATACGGACAACTTTTTGCGCACAGCGGCCGAGCGGCCAAGATGAAAATAACAAAAATAAACAGTACATGGTATATCTATCACCAACACATTCCTTGAAAACTCTGAAATTGTAATAAAGATAATATAATTTAGTTTCTGATCATTTAAAATTTTGAAAAGGTGCTTAAAGACAATATGACAATTATTGTATATTTTACAGAGTATTAGTAATTATTAGTTTTATGAAAAAATTAACAAATATATTTAACAAATGTTGAAAACCGCGTTCTTGATTAATACTCACAATATAAGTTCAGTATAATTGCTCTTCGTGTTCTCAGAATGTCCTACATTAATTTCCAATAATAGTATTGTCGTAGAAAACTGATCCGCATACCAGGTAACTAACAAAGCAGTGTATACCAGATTAATTAACATTGCATTGCAAAGGTAACAAACTTATTAACTATCTAATAAAATTTCTGTATGCAAGAATGCAAATATTGGATCTCCAAGTAGGTTTAGTAGGTCCAGAAATTTTGTTTTTAATTGGTACCCTATCTACTGAGAAATTTCATCCACATTTCGATTATTATATTGTACACTTTTTACGCAATTATTTCAATTAGAATAGTATCTTCGACAAACGAAATTTAATTGGATTAATTAAGAAAAGGCGTTTGTGATGCTTGTTAAAAACAGTTTCTAATAGAACAATAGTTAAGTAAGATAGTATAACACACTTTTACTTTTAAAAATTACAATAAAATTAATATTTTATTAATAAACCACGAATTTAATTGACAGAAAGTGAAAAAGTTAGGTGAGAAATAGCTTTTATGTCCTACAACTTCCGCAACCAGATGGTGTTACCGTTGCCACTTTTGCTGATGAGTCTGATGACACTGCTATCATGGCAGTAGATACAAATTTTGAAGAAGCAACGCTAAAACTGGAGAATGCTGTCAACAATATTAGTGATTGGATGCAACGATGGCTAATTGCATTGAACGAAACTAAATCCGTTCACATAAATTTTACCAATAAGCGAATACAACACGTTCCAGTGAAAATAAATAACACCACCGTACCCTATTCGAACACCGCAAAATACCTCGGTATGACGCTGGACACCAAGCTTCGCTGGAAAGCACACGTTAAAAAGAAACGAGAAGAATTGGGCATCAGATACAAGAAAATCTACTGGCTTATTGGTAGGAAGTCGGCTTTGTCGACATATAATAAACTCTGACTTTACAAGCAGATACTTAAACCTGTGTGGACCTATGGTATCCAACTGTGGGGCTGCACTAACCAAGCAATATCGCCATCATTCAACGCTTCACAAATATGGTGCTAAGAAACATCGTGGGTACACCTTGGTATATAAGAAACAGAAATCTCCACAGGTATCTGAAGATGGAATTAGTAACCACCGAAATTGGAAAGTTTGCAGAGAATCATCGGAACAGACTTCTCCAGCACACGAATGTTGAGGCAATCCAGCTTCTTGGCAATTGTGACAGTGTGCGAAGACTCAAAAGAGCTAAACCTTTTGAGTTGGTGAAGTGATGTTAAAAAAGCAAAGCACAGTGTTATGTGAGTGATAGGTGAACAAAGCAGAGCAACGTGCAGTGTGTGAAGTTTAAAGCGTCAGCATCCGAACTAAATTTAAGTTACAGCAATGGGGAACACTTAATATCGAACACTTTTTATACGTAGCAATTTAGGTGAGATTAATATAGCTAGATAGTCATCAGACTAGGTGTTATACACAAGTACCTATGAGGTGCTGTTAATTAATAAAAAAAAATGTCCTACAAGATCATAAAGTGACATTTTACATATTAGATACCGGTTACATGGTTATATGTCAAATATATCAAATATTTGTCATTCAAATTGTTGATTTTAAATCGTTAATGTCAATTATTGGCGAGTAAGGTTGAGTAAGGTTATAAGTTTGACAATTAATTGTCTGTATTGTCACTCAACTCCGAATTATTTGTTAAATTGTTATTCAACTCCGTAGATACGCACGTCACTTGATAACGTCAAAATATTTATTAAATATCATTCAAACGGAAGAACAAAACCATTGTAGGACATAAAATTTTGTATGTAGCACGGACATTACTTGATGTTTATACCCTCGGGCGACTTAAAAAGCTGTCACCCTCGGGGCATAAACATACGTTTAATTCCCTTGGTACATAAATAACTATTTCTACAATATTACGAAAGTTACTTACATTATATTTATTTCTTTTTTTTTGCTGTCTGGACAGAGTGCACACTCAAATTGCAGTGATTATTTCTGCAAGGTGCAAAGCTTCACATCACAGTACACCAACAAGTATGTTTGAGGTGCATCAAACTGCAACTGTGTAGTGGAAGCTACTATAGCTGCATACAATACATACACTACTTGTTCGTATAGTTTTCCCAAAACAACTGGATCATGACACGGCACGGCGTTGTGAGTACCGCTCCAGAATTAGAAACTGCAATTACTTAGCGCAGATCTTGGGAAACGTAATAATCTTCAATAATTAGTCACAATGACTGGCCACACACGTAAACATTGTGAAGGAAGCGTGTATGTGTATGTGTGTGTGTGTGTGTCTGTGTGTATATATGTTGCTCCGACAGGGGAATATTAATACGTATGTTGGATGGATGTAAGTAGATCGTGAAAATGCTGCAACTAATGGATGGCGATTACTTTCGTGTTGTCAGGAAAGCGCCAAATTGCATACATCTAGTATAATGCAATTAGATTGTAATTATATTATTGTTCTCGTATTAGGTATGGTGCAAAAAAGAAATTTGGTTTGTTAACTTTAGTTTCTGATGTAGGTACCGTTTATTTTATACATTGTATTTATTTTGTCGCTTTACACAAAGAACCGTTTTATTACAATTATAGTACATTATGTCATAATTCTATTCTCTTTCTTGTTATTGTATTTTTGAAAAATTAAGTAATAGGAAATTGAAAAAATGTTCTCAGATCTACACCGAAAGTTAATTAATTTTTCTTTTTACATTATCATACATAGTATGACATATGAAACTATATTATTTAGTTTCATTTAGTATTATAAGTTTCATAACCAAACTTAGAACTGAAAAGCTTTTTGTTCAAAAGGGTCCAAAGGTACTGGTTGTTTACTCTTAGTATTTTTCGACGATTTTGCAAATGACCCGCTATTTCTGTAATGTCGTAAAATAGTTAAATAATAAATTAAAGTAGAGGAATTCTGAATAATTTATGTCTATGACAGTGAATCAGTCTAAATAGATTTATACTGAGACACAACACCAGCAAAATGATTTCATTGCACTTTGCAATTTTAAACTTAGAAATAAATTTTAAGTTTATTTCAGTTTAAAATAGGTCAAAACATTTTCCAAGAAATTCGACGGATAACTAGTCCTGTGCAACATATGGTCAAACTAACAAAAAATATTCTCCGTGCGAACCACATTCCAGCGCTGAGCCGATAGTTTTTGCGGCCATTCATTTCTTGAGAGAACATGTGTACAATTTTGTACATACATTCGGCAAATTTTTAGGCTGCATAACGAATAATATTAGGCCGTAAATTGAAATTATTCGTCATAATTATTCCGTTATAGCTTATAGCAAAAAGCCGTATAAAGAAAGATCGTATAGTGTCGTACGAGTGTATAGAATTATTGTTTTTAATACCAGCAATGGCTTAACTTAATGTAGGTAATGACCAAAAGTCAACAGCTAAACCGATGGGTAAAAATTACATTTTAATAAGTGTACCTACTTGATACATTAATAATGTGTGTGTATCCATCTCTTGTTGAAATTACAGCAAGTGAGCTGCATACCAAAACTCAGATTTACCGGTGTTAGTAACACGATGCAAAATTTGACTTGAAACTGTGCACAGAAATGCAGGAATTGGGATGAATTAAAAAACAAAATGTTATGAATTGATATGGCTTTGTAACTGAGTACTTAAATACTGCCAAGTAAAATCCACTAACATTTCCTTTTAAAAATTTAAAAACGTATATGTGACCATGCACGAGAGAATCGCCCTAACTGTCATCTCTCGCTTCGATACTATTGACTCCTGTGTTTGAAGGCCAATAACTCTAAAACTACTGAACAGAAAAAATGGAAATAAAGTATTCCATACTCCTGAATCATTTTTTCTACATAAGTTTTTTTTTGCCTAGGTGTAAACATGAGCGCGAGAGATGTGAAAAAAGTACCCGATTTTTGTTCAGGTTGCATCTAGTATCTTCTATAGATTGACGTTTTTGTTTTCTTCAGTTTTTATGTAATAAAGGTTGCGAACAAGATTTTGATGGAAGCCGATATCTCACGAACGAATGTCAGCCGGACAACGCAGTTATCATGCAAATAATCCTTATTTACAGCGATACATATCTCTTGAGTTTAATAGCATTCCGACTATTTGTTAATTTTTAAGACCGAAATAAACATGAACAATATTTTGCGCAATTCGGCTTCCCTCGCTTGTGCGTTTTGCTGCGATCCGTTTGAATCCGTGTTTGTAAAATATTGTTGGGTATAATTAATCGTACATTTAAATTTATTATTTATATTTAACTCGCACTACTATTAAAAAATCCGTTTTGAACGTATCGTACTAATAGTAAATAATCTTCCACTGTCCCAGCTACGTTTCTATTTACCGTTACGATTGACGTAGTGCGCGCTGCACAAAATTTATATCATTCATATTAAATCGCTTTAAAAATTACTAAAAATTTATTATGCAATTCTGTTTCTACAGTCGCATTACATAAAATATGACGAATGATTACGTGCATATCCCGATATCGTCCTAATATTCGTTACTGAGATAACCGCTTCCATGCAACCCTTGTTCGCAACCTTTATTACACAAAAACTGAAGAAAACATAAACGCCAATCTATAGAAGAGGCTCTAAATGCAACATGAACAAAAATTGAAATTTTTGTGGCAAGCGGTTTACGAGGAAAGAAATGGAAAGACGAACGTTAATTTGAAAATGCAAAAATCGGTTACCTTTTCTCTCGTGATTCTCTCGTGCGGGTATATTTCTTAAAAACAGAAAATCTTTTCTATATTTGTAGGTAAATGTCCGGTCTTAAAACTCTACCCTGCGGTACCCCAGATTTTAGTCCTGATAAGGTGATAATGATAAAGCCTTTTCTCGATTGAATTTAAACTATCCATCAGTTAGACAAGATTTCAATAAATAAAGACAGAAAAATAAAATGTTGTTGTTGGCGATAATACGCTAAGAAAAAAATTCCTTCGCTCTGCAACTCTGTTATTTTTGTAGAGTGCGTTTCAATAACGCGTTCAACGGCCCTGTTTACAAACAACCGTATAAATGAACTCTACTACCGCCACCGATACAAATTTGAGACGGCGTTCTATATTTAAAAGGTCTCTGTCGCACTTGAAAGTATCTCGAATTTTCCGGGCTTCCAAAAATAAGTGAGCATCAACAGCGGTGACACACAAAACGACAAAAATTAACGGGGTATTTATTTCGGTTTGGTTACTTTTTTAATTAGAGAAGATACTGGCCAGACTGCTTAATGCCGGATGTTTTATCTCATGTTACTTTTTCTTCTTCTTTGTTACTTTTTCACGTGATGAATGTGTATTACAGGCACTTATTTACGGTTTGAAACGTCAAGCAGGAAGTACGCACAAAGTAGTAGGAATTTAAAGTCATATCATTAGGTGTACATACCATAATTCATGTCACGAAGTTAGTTAATTTATATAAAAAAAGGTGTCTCAAGCCACTCTAATATATATTCTTTCGATTTTAGTTTAAGTAATACAGAATGATCTCTTTTTTCATAGTTATTATGAGCATATTAATACTTTCTAAGTTTTCAAAATTGTTTATGTATCGTAATTATTGTATATTTATAAACGTTTTCTAGGCGGATCAGGGCTAATTATAGTCTTCTGATGTTGCTAATTATATTGTTAATTATGTTAGTTTTCTCGGTGCATTAATAATGAATAAGCTGCGATCATAAAATATAGATTTTATCGGTGCAATGAAGCACCTGAATGCTCTTGAACGCTCTCATTCTACTCTATAGTATTTAGTATGTACTGTTATTTTCATTCCGTTCCACTATTCCGTGAATTTGTTTAGCATAGGCAAAATACAGCAATTCTATTTTCACTAATTCTTGGATTTGATTTCAAGTTGTTGATTTTTATTTTTAAGTATTACAACATACATTAGATTCATTAGAGATTCATTAAATATGAAATATGGCATATGAATTTTAATATACATTGATCAGCACAATTAAAGGAACGCTTAAACCCAATTTAGCTTTCATGTTGAATAACATTAATCTTTAAACGATTTTCATAACTTTCTGGACATTGTAAAGATGTCACCAAGATTATTATATGTTACCCCGCACGAGAAAATCGCCCTAACTGCCATCTCTCGTTTTGATAATATTGACTCCTGTGTTCGAAAGTGCATAACTCTAAAACTACCGAACAGAAAAAAATTTAAATAAAGTGTATCATACTCCTGAATCATTTCTACATAGTTGTATGACTGTCAACATTTTTTGCCTCTCGGTGTAAACGTGAGCTCGATAGAAATGAGATTTTTGTACTTTTAAATTAACGCTCGTCTTTCCAATTTTTTTTTCTGGTAAACCGCTTATCACAAAAGTTTCAATTTTTGATCAATTTACATTTAGGGTCTCTTCTATAGATTGGCGTTTTTGCTTTCTTCTGTTTTTATGTAATAAAGGTTGCGAAATTTTGACGCGATCTGTGAATCCGTTTGAATCCGTGTTTGTAAAACATTGTTGGGTATAATTAATTACTATTCAAAATTCCCAATTTAAATTGTTCTGATCGTATCGTACTAATAGTAAATAATCTTCCACTGTCCCAGCCACGTTTCCATTTACCGTTACGATTGACGCCGTGCGCGCTGCACGATATCATTCAAATTAAATCGCTTTAAAAATTACATACAAATTATTATGCAATTCTGTTTCTACAGTCGTATTAAATAAAATATGACGATTGATTACGTGCATATACCGATATCGTGCGAATATTCGTTACTGAGATATCCGCTTCCATGAAAATCTTGTACGCAACCTTTATTACACAAACTGAAGAAAACAAATACGCCAATTTATAGAAGAGGCTCTAAATGCAACCTGACCAAAAATTGAAATTTGTGTGGCAAACGGTTTACGAGGAAAAAAATGGAAAGACGAACGTTAATTTAAAAGTGCAAAAATCGGGAACCTTTTCTCATTTCTCTCGCGCTCATGTTTACACTGAGAGGCAAAAAATGTTGACAGTAATACAACTTATGTAGAAATGATTCAGGAGTATGATACACTTTATTTCAATTATTTCTGTTCGGTAGTTTCAGAGTTATGCGCCTTCAAACACAGGAGTCAATATTATCGAAACGAGAGATGGCAGTTGGGGCGATTCTCTCGTGCGGGGTCACATATAATATGTATTACACAAACTTCATATTACAATAATAAAATCGATTGTTTTTTTTTACTCGAAATGCTGACAGTATATATTTTTTAAATCTGGCAACCCTGATTGTGATACAGAATTATATTATGAAGATACTATGAACAATTATTATGAAAAATCGGACCCGAGTTTTACAAGCTTGTTTACAACCATTATTACATAAAAGCATAAGATTACATAATTGGGGATCAATAGATCTTTGTACACTTCTTTCGTGCTCATGTTGGTACCGATGCGCAGAAAATTTATATAGTTATCTACTACATATAGAAATGATTAGGAGATAAGTAGTTTCAGTTATGAGTCTTCAAACACAGGGCTCAAATACTATTATGGAGCGCAGGGCAGCGCTGTACTGTAAACGCATGTTTCTCGTAAATTTTATTTTAGCAGTAAGACATATAATTATAAATAATGAAACGCAAAATCATCGTTCATTATTTGTATTACTTTGAGGTATAAAGAAAACGAACTGGGCCGTTTAAATTAATTGGCAAGTGGGTTAATTAACCTTGAAAAAGATGAATGCGAATTGGCGACTCCTGGGCTAAACCACCTCACTGAATGGAGCGGAACAGGGTGCTGCATAAATTACCCCCCGTAGAAAATCGATCCCCCCACCTAATGGCTACTAATTGACCATTTGACGGCCGCATGAAGAATTAACATGATTCTTTTTTGAGCTAAAAAGACCGCCCTGCTACTTCTAAAATAAAGAAAAAAAACCCAAGTACGAAGTTCTTTAAAAAAACCTTTTTTAAGATCCAGTTCTACCTCGCCTAACACGAGTTTTCCAATAAAAACGTTATTTATTGTTCAAAGTTTATGAAATTTTTAGTGTAACTTCTTAGATAAATAACATAGATCATAGATTTCTTATTTAAGTACAATTTTAGCCCAAATATTATAATTGCGATAATAAATAATAAATAAATAATAATAATAATAAATTGCGTAATTGCCAGAAAGCAGACAGCAGACGTCAGCTTCAGCTTTAAAATCACCGCCTATAACTGGTGACTACGGATTGACGTTGGTGGGGGACAGGCTGACCACTCCCAGCAAAGAAAAACATCGCAATGAAATCCTTCGTTTCGGAGTTGCGACGTTTTCAGAACGGACCCTTAAGTGAAATTTATTTTTGGGGGATTGTAATTTGTGAAGAAATCTCATACATAACTCTGCCAATAAATATCAGAGAAAAAAACTTAATCGTTATATAAACGAAAGTTCGATTTTTCTGTCGTGTAATATAATACCATATTACTGTGGCAGGAACATTTTTATCTGTAACTTTCATTGCCAAGTGGGTACGTCAGAACGAAATATGTAGATTTTTAGATTAGGCCAGCTAAATGGGGCTGATTTACTATACGAGCAGGGGTAACCGGATTATCGTTTTCATGCTGCGCCGGTCAGTCGACCTTCGCTTTTGATTTTGTGGCCTTAACACTAAATAAACAACAAATCCGATCATAGAATATATACAGTGCTTCCCAAAAGTAACGGATAAATTCAATAAAACCTTAAATAAAAATATTTCAGAAAAATGCTCTGACACGTCGATTTTTATTTTTAAATTACTATCCTGACATACACTTTTCAGCCCCCCACCCCTTCGCCCCTAAGGGGTGGCAACCCCAACTTTAAAAATTCAAATAGCAAAGTACCCCTTGCGATACCTCAATTGATAGATTTTTTATTCTGAATACAACGAAAAAAAGATTATCAAAATCAGTTGATAAATAACCGCGATATTTACCAAAATGTATTCAAAGAAGAACGTCAATATTCGAGTAAGCGCTGTTGAAGCGGGCATAGCAATATCGTTCAAACAATTGCAACTTGTTTTTACTTATCTCAAACACAATTCAGATTTTTCGTCATTGAAGAAATAGTAGCAAAATGAGATTTACAGAAACCGAAAGAATCGAAGTTTTAATGATTGGGTTTGGAGATAGAAGCCGGACGCATGACGAAGTTCGTGTTTTGTTCAATGAAACGCACCCGGACCGTCCGCCAATATCGGAATCTACAGTAAGTCGAATCGAAAACAAATTTCGCGATCTCGGTCATGTACGGGATAAGCCTAAGGCAGGACGTCCATTGGCCTTAATTGAAAACCGACAATTGGATGCTATTTTAATGGTGCAAGAAAATCATTCAACCATTGCGGAGGTCGCTTCACAAGTTAGTGCGTCAAAAAGCACAGTGTCCAGATTATTTCGAAAACACAAATTTCACCCGTATGAAGTGCACTTGGTACAAAAATTGTCCGATGATGACTTTGATCGACGAGTGCAGTTTTGTGAGACGATGATGGAACTCTCTAATGAAAATCCTTGCTTAACTAGAAACATCGTTTTTTTCTGTTGAGGCAACATTTTGTCTGAATGGCACCGCCAATAAACAAAATTGCCGTTACTGTGCTCGTCAAAATCCGCATTGGATGGTGGAAGCGAACACACAATATCCTCAAAACCTTAATGTGTGGGCTGGTGTGGTGGGTTCTAGAATTATTGGACCAAACTTTTCGACGGAACACTGAATGGTGAACGTTATCTGAACTTTCTACGAAATGAACTACTACCTACTTTAGCGGTGTTGTTTCCCAACGCAGAAGATCCTGATAGACACAAGGACAGAATTTGGTTACAGCAAGACGGTGCGCCTCCACATTATGCGCGACAAGTTCGAGAATACCTCGATCAAGTATTTCCTAATCCAAATATTTTCAAATTTCCTAATGGATTGGTAGATGAAGGCTTATTGAATGTCCAGCAAGATCGCCAGATTTAACCCCACTAGATTATTTTCTTTGGGGCTATTTAAAAAGTAAAGTTTATTTTAATAGACCTGTAAATATTGAGGCGTTAAAGGAAAGAATTCCTGCAGTAATTCACTTAATGACTCCAGGAATGTTCGAAAACTCGAAATAAAATGTTAGAAAATGTTCAACAAGCGTTTGGGGATAGATTAGGGCATTGTCTCGTCGTTAACGCGCAGCACTTTGACAATTAATTAAGGATTAGTTAATTAAATTTTGTTATTCCTCAATTTCGTGTATAAATAAATTTTGATAAATATCGCCGTTATTTATCAACCGATTTCGATAATTTTTTTTTCTTTGTATTCAGATTAAAAAAGTCTATCAAGTGAGGTATCGGAAGGGGTACTTTGCTATTTGAATTTTTAAAGTTGTGGTTACCACCCCTTAGGGGTGAAGGGGTGGGGGGCTGAAAAGTGTATATTAGGATAGTAAGTTAAAAGTAAAAATCGACGTGTCGGAGCATTTTTCTCAAATATTTTTATTTCAGATTTTATAGAATTTATCCGTTACCTTTGGGAAGCACTGTATATACCCCCTGCGAAAGCCGTAGTAAGGGGTGAGAAATAGGAATGATGTCATACATAAAAGCACTTTTGTTATTTAAATTAATCGATAAACGATTCGGAGAAACTCGGAAAAATCGTTTAGAATTGGATTAGCTATACATTCAAAGACAAATATATTTGTACCTATACAAGAAGGGATTTATTTCCTTCAAAGAAATATTTTTGCTTTGGCTTAAAAGTAGGTTTACTTCCGCCAACGAAATCATATTTTGATTCAAATAAATATATTTTTACTGTGAATACCTCATCCAACTGTATTGTTAGATGGCGCTGTAAACACTCTCCTCGCAGTTCGGCCTTATCTTGAGTATAAAGTAGACTGGTGAAAGCCTACCGCTCAGTTGATGTCATGCGTCTGGGCAGGGCCGTCCTAAGATATTCGACGCCCGTGGGCTACTAAAATTAATGCGCCCCTGTTCATAAGAAAACACACGAGATAGCTAACGGATGCGGAGTGCCCGACAAAGTTATTCAAAAGTGTCAGAACTAGAAAAAGCCAATTCATTATCATCATACTAAACAAAAACATAATATTTATACAAAATTCGAAACACAAACGAAATGAAAAAACCAACTTTTGTAGTAAACAAAAACAAAAGTAACTTATATATTTGTTGTCCGTGCTTTTTCTTTTCCAAATTGATATCACACGAATTTAAGTTATTAAATAGGTCACTCTATATAAGTAAACTACTCAAATAATTTAATTTGCTCTGCCCTAAATAATTTGTAGTAGCATTACTAAAAATGCGCAGTGCGTAGTGCTGTGGCCACGTTAGGAAATGTAGACGCAATTTTTGAGTTAATTGTTTATTATCCTTGAAAAATTACCAAAAGCTTTATGTTGAAACATTTGATTAGATTTGCCATCAAATATAAAATAATCTTAGAAAAATATAAATCAGCAGTTCCTGTACTACGGGAATTCCTACAAATTCCCTTTATAAGGAATAAATTGGGAATAAATTGGCTTTTAAACCATTCTTCCATATAAATTGTCAGTCTAGTTTGTGCGAAAATAGTCCAAATAATCAAATTTTGCCAACTGGTTCTATACAAATCTGAACCGCTTTTTCTCTACTGTAAATGTTATTGTTTTGGATTTAAGCCATTTAAATATTAGAACGACACTGTTCGACATTTTAGTGAAAGTTGTTATTTTCATATTTATGGTATGTAGACATTGAGCGCGTAAAGTATGAAAATATGAGAAAATCTAAATGAGGGTTAGTTATTGTACAAAATTCGCGAACACGTTGATTTTTAACTCTTGGATTTTCCGAATAGAATATGAAAATGCGTTTTGTGTAAAATTAGTTGCACTGTGTACGAACCCGGACTCTCCTCCCGTAAGATTGTTGAAAAAAGTGAGATAAAAATGTCAAAAACCTGAACCCAATGTTCTAGAAACCTCAAAAGGATCTCATAGTAAACCTTAAACTTTGTACGTTTACCTGAAATCCTGAAAGCTTGTTCACAATATATTTCAATCATTTACAGCGATTCTAAGTAGTGTGCTGATGGTTCAATTCCTATTGCAAACATACCTAACTAAAACTGCTACTCGCTTTTCATTCACAAACAAAATCCTTAATTTTTAAACTTTTTCTCGTAAATTTTCTGATGTAGGGTCATAGAATTGGTATGCTACCATGAAGACAATTAACAGATCTATCATAATCAACAAGAAAAATATGGACTTTGCTATTTGTCGATGACGTCATAAGTACAAAACGGGAAATTGAATTTGTTACAAATATGTGTATAATTTACAATCGACGTGTTCGAGAATTTTTGTAGTTAACAAACAGTTTCCGAGATTTGGTCATGCTTCCTACTTTGCGCGCTCACTGAATATTTCTTAAAAATAACAATCAATAAATAAGAACAGTTCATAATTGAGTAATAACTATAATTACCTGTAATTAACATTTCTAAAAAAATAACACCTCATAACAAGCCCATATAAAATAACAGCACAGTAAATTTGGAACACCAAAGTAAAAGATGCAGTTATCATTATTAACAATGAACAACAATGAAACCATGATCAAGTAGATCAGTATCTCATATATTTTTTCATGATCTCATACATGTTTACTAGATGTCTCATATATTTTGATAAGTAAAATATGGCAAACCTAGGCTGGCACATCATAGAAAACTTGCGCTAACCGAACCAAACCCGAATGTTTTTCATTGATACTCCATATTTAAGTAACTTGGGAAATTCTAAGAGCAGACATACAATTTTCTATTTCATTTAGAAGAGGTTATTTGGTTCATTTTGTCATGAAAAGATTTATAATAAAATCAACTAATATCAAAATAACTAATAACATAAAATACAACACCAATAAAAATTGCCGCCCCCAAAAGGTTGGCGCCCCAGGGCTATAGCCCATTTAGTCCTGTGGTTAGGGTGGCCCTGATTCAATGATTCCATAACAATTTAATTTTTAACATTAGAGATCAATTCGATATGCTTGGTCCTCAGTTTCAAATGACTATTACTATACAAAAGTTTAAAATACAAAAAAAAATATATGATGATGTAAAATGTGTATTTTAATCATAAAAAATGGACATGGAGTTCTCTTTTTCTAAATTAACAGTGCTGACAAGGATAAACTAGGTAATTTGAAAGTAAAAGTAAGTTGAATTGTAAATGTTTGTCAGAAGAAACAAATATTAAACAACTTTTTAATAATAAACAACCGAGGAAATATAAAATTCTATTGAAAAGATCGCCATCAACAGAGCACCAGGAGAAGACCAATGTTTGAAGCGATACAAGTATGCCTCTTTGTTGAAATATGCATTGACTAGCATATTTAAAATTGCAAACTTTTCAACTTTACTTGAAATTTTGTTTCTTCTACAAACATTCAGATATTGGAATGAACCAAAAAATTTAACCATCCACCAGCAATGGTAGAAAAGGCTTATAAATACAATCTCACTAGTATACAGCACTGGTAGAGATAATAAGAACGCTTTTCTCTAACTCTATACTATTATGGATTCTTAATGCATTCACGCAACTATGAAGAAGTCCTAAAATGTAATGGAAAACAATAAACCGCATTTGCAACGTTTAAACTAGTTTCTACATGCGTATTAATATAACATAGGGTTATAGTGTAGTCGTAACCCATTTCCTAAAACTGTTATTGTTACTCTCCGAAAATAGTACGACAAAAAGGCACAATACGTAATTATTGTAGTTGATTATACCGCCGAAACGACTTACTCTATTTTCTTTGAACCAATGAACACCTCTGCCATGCAACGCTATTCTTTCGCATAAAGCATTGTGTTAAGTACAACAACCTAAACAAAGTTTCTCTTTTTCTCTAATTTGATAATAACTGTGACATTTTAGAAATCTTAATAATCGGTTCTGCTATTTCTGTAACAATTGTCACCAAAATAATAAATTAGAGCAGTTTCTTACGCGGTTTCGTTGTTATTTTCAATTTAACTGAGAAGTTACAATAAGAAGTTACAATTGAATCGGTGAGTTCGAAAACAGTACAAGTCTAAAATTGGCCATTTTGAACTGAAATAGCCAAAATGTTCACTATGATTTATTCTATCGAATAGACCTAAAGAGAATGCTTGGGCGAAATAAACAAGTCCAGAACAGTGCTTTTTTGCTCGCTCATGAAACGCGTTTCAACTCAGTTTCTACCGATATCAGTCGTAAACATTCGCCAACTTCGTAATTTGCATTCAAATCGTTGTTAAGATACGCCGAAGCAATCAATATGAATATCAATATCAAAAAGATACATAATATTAAAAAAGTCCACAAGTATGTAACTGGTGAAAATTTTGAATTTTAATACCACGTGACTTCCGGACCGACTACCACAGTAGAAGAGAAAATTTAATACTATTATGTATATAATCATCAAATTCTATATCATACTCTATCATATCGCCATATATGTATAGGGTTAGTCAAAATTACCGGAACACCTAAACAATTTTCCAACTGTAAACAATTTCAAAAAAATTTTCAAGTAAAAGTTGTTTTGTTTTAAACTATCTATCGTTTAAATATATTTTTACTATACATTTTATTCTGTATATCTCGTAACATTGCCTTTTTCAAATAGAACATCCTGTCTAACTTTACATTTTTTAATTCTAAGATTAATTCAAGAATCTTTTGTATGATTTTTTTATAAACTGCCTTATTTTTGAGTTATGAGCAATTAGTTAAAAAATTAGCCGAAATTACCGAAATCCTAAATAATTCTCCAACTGAAAAAAAAAATTGTGTTTAAACAAACTATTGTTTATTCTGGAAATTTGGTAACATACATTTTTTAATTCTAGGATTTATTCTTTTATCGAAAGCATTTTTTTTTAAATACAATACTGTCATTTTTTAGTTATAAGCAATTAATCAAAATTCCTGGACTTCAAATTAAGAATATTTTCCCACATACATACACATTTACTTAATTTGCCAGCTTGAATATTTAATTCATTATGCTATTTCATAGTTTAGTTATTTTTTCTTGATTTTTTTATTTTTTTATCCGTTAATTGCTCATAACTCAAAGATGATGCATTTTATAAAAAAAAATGATTCTTACAAACGTTTAGAATTAATTTTCTTTAAAATATACAGGGTGCTCTATTAGAAAAAGAAAAGTTTACCAAATTTTCAGAATAAAATGAACATCCGTATATTGAAAATATATAGCTTGTTTAAAACCCAGAAACTTTTGTTTGAATTTTTCTTTGAAATTCTTTACGGTTAAAGAATTACTAAGGTGATCCGGTAATTTTGAATAATCATGTATAATCCGCCATTTTGAATTTATTTTAAAAATCTGACGTGACATTTTTAATTATCAATCTTCAAATATTACGGGAAATAAGTTTCATGCAAATCCTACATCATATATATCTACATCACAATAAAAATATTATTTAAATGCTTTAAATAAACAAGTATTGTTGAAAATGTAAGCTATTTTTCCATCGAGTACAAAGACAGTACATGTCCATGATGATTGTTTTAATCATAGCTCTGCTTTTAATCAAATATAAATAAAATATGTAGTACATTTAATTCTCTGTGAACTACTTTATAGTTTGTCTATTGGCACAAAATAGCTAACTGCTATACTTTTCAAGATATTGCACCAACAAAATTATTTTGTTAATTTTCTCAGAACTCACTTTTTGGACTTGTAGTGTTTTCGAACCGACCGATTCATTTGATAAATCAACAAATAAGTTTTTGTTTGCAAATCTTCATTTAAAAATTCTTTTGGTATCCGGTTTTGTTACCATCGTTAGATCTTGTGTCTATTTAGATAACATAATCCTTAATTTAAAAAAGAAACAAAGAATTTTAATCCAACAACAGTACTAGAAGTATTAGAAATTTCAATTTAATTCGTTGCAGAAATAAAAAAAATGTTAAGTTGTTTTAATACCCAGTATATTATTCGTCGAAGCAAATTAAACTGAGATTTATATTTTATAAATAAGTCAACGCTTAAAAATTCCTAGAACATAAAAATGTTATTTCGATTCGAAACATATGTGCATATATGTGCGTATATGTGCACTCAAAACACGTTTCAAATTCTCGAAGCGGACCGGCCGCGGCCGGCTGAACAAAAACGTGTTCTATTATGGCTGTAAAATAACTACGCCGAATGTTGCTCGAATATTTGACGAAAACATACTCATACCGTCAATGCTCCACAGAAAAATACATTTTTGTTGTCAAAAGAAATTGTTTTCGAGGCATAGTACGAGATGTCTTTTTATATTTCAATTTCGACAAGGAAATAATATCCTTGTACGAAGTATGCACATGTTTGTTTTGCTGCATTATTAACGCGTTTCGGAAAATATGATTGTTAACGCCAAAAACACTATAAAACACAATAAAAATATTATTTAAATGCTTTAAATAAACAAATATTGTTAAACATGTACGCTGTTTTTCCGTCGAGTTCCAACACAGTACATGTCCATGATGATTGTTTTAATCATAGCTCTTAATGCAAATATAAAGTCTGTTGGCACAAAATAGCTAACTGCTATACTTTTCAAGATAATGCACAAGCAAATGAATTTTGTTAATTTTCCCAGAAGTCACTTTTTGGACTTGTAGTGTTTTCGAACCGACCGATTCAATTATTCTACAGAGAAGACAAAGTTTTTATAGGCCCTTTTGTAGTTATCCGGCGATCTGCATTCATGAAAGTCTAATGTGCACTTTAGCTGCACACCCAGGCTACTTACTAGGTCCTTAGCTATTTATTAATAGTTCCATGGGTATCCTTTATAACTCACGTTTTGATTAAGATCAAAAGTACAAAATATATGCGGTATTGGGTTAGAATTGTAATGCGAAGTCATTCCTTCTGTTCATGCTGGCGACTTTTGGTCGATAATAATGTTTTCGAGAATCCAAAGTGCCTGACTTTAGGGCTGTTTCTAGATTTGTTTTGATTTTACGTGACATTAGAAGTGACAATAAGCAGAAGGCTGAAACTTTTGCAGGACATCTTCCGAACACATTTATTATGTAATTCTATAATTTATTTTCTTCTACACGTGAACATTAAATACCTTAATTTTGTGATCTCTTCTTGTGATTTTAGCGGAAATATGTCCTTTTGGGTCGCCTGAACATTTTTGACCAAGGTACAAAAAATGTCTCTGTGTGTATGTGTGTGTGTACTGGTTTTTTTTGTGGCGACGATTCCAGAAAAACTACGAAAGGTATCGGGACGAAACTTCATATTTTGAAGTTTCATAACCAAACTTATAGCTGACAAGGTTTTGGTGCAAAAGGGTCCAAAGGAACTGGATGTTTACTCCAAGCATTCTTTAACGATTTTGCAAATGAGCCGCCATTTCTGTATTGTCGTCAAAATAGTTAAATAATAACTTAAAGTAGAGGAAATTTTGTATAATTTATGTCGATGACATATTTTGGTAACATTAATAGTGTAATGAATGTAAAGTAAATGGTGATATCCAGGCGGGATGCAAATTTTAAATAAATCAAAATTTACAGCCACAACCTGGATTCGAACCAGGGACCTTTCCGTTTCTAGCAGAATGCTCTTCCAACTGAGCTACTGAGGCCTATGACATTTGTTAGGAAAAAAAAAACAAATGTCATAGGCCTCAGTAGCTGACTTGGAAGAGTATTCTGCTAGAAACGGAAAGGTCCGTTAAACTCTGTATGCTTAGGGATGCGTACCAAAAATTGGAATCTAAGAAAATGGAATTTTGTAGCTGTGGCAGTCGAAAAACTGATCTAAGTTGATAATTTTGACAAAATTCATAAAAGCGTGTATAGGTATCCCGAAAACTATCGACATTTTACTAAGGTCATTTTTAATGTAGTTTAATGTCAGTTTTAATGTAAGCAGTTTTGGCGCTACTTTTATTTTGCTTACTTTGCTTTTTCTACCGGATTTTACAGATATGCGCTTATTTTGCCATATTCCTGCTTATTCTAACTTTTCACGGATTTTTTGGGGTGTTTATACTCGTTGTTAGGGAGTTTCGGTCATAGGTCTGCGCATTTTCGTCCCAAAAATCGCAAAAATCACTCAAAAACGCCTCTACTACATTGTGATATACCAGCTATAACCGTGTGAACAACACAACAGTTTTTCGACTTTTTAGTGTATTTGAAATGCTATTTACAATAAATGGGTGTCTGCCACATAGATCAAAAAAATCCCGAATTAATTATTCAAAACAATAAAATATTCTGCAGAATATGCCTGAAAACAGTAAGTTATAATTATTTATTTTACGATTTGTCTCTTGGTAGTGATTGTTTTAATTGTAGGCCTATTTGTTATATTTTATCGGTTTATTTCACAGTATTAAAATGAAAATATTTAAGTTTAACATTCACTTCTTAGCCATACTAGATTAATACATTGTTTTAGTAATACATATTAACTTAATTCCTTTTTTTTGTTCAATTTGTTCAACTACGTTTAAATATAGAAACAATTTAGACTAAGAAGAATGTGTCACGTGGTTAAATCTGCGCCGAAAATGCAAGCAAGAAAGTTCAATTAAGTTCCTCAGAAGCAAACCTTGTGAAGTAAGTTACATTGAAATCCTATGTACTTAATAACACAGTATACCTAAGGTGACCAGAATTTTATTGTAGAAAAGCGGTACAATAGCGGGCGGGGTGGGGGAGTACTTATTAAAACTAAAGATTAGCGTCTTCCCAAAAGATCGTTCTCGAAAATTGACAAATTCTAGGATACCTATTAATAAATATTTAACACAAAGATTTATTAATTTTTTTACTTTATCATACGTAGTATGTAAAGTATTGTAATCGTGCCAAAAAAAAATTTTGAGATTTTAGCGGAAATATGTCTTTTTGGGTCCCCTGAACATTTTTGACCAAGGTAAAAAAAAATGTCTGTGTGTGTGTGTGGATGTGTGTGTGTGTGTGTGTGTGTGTGTGTGTGTGTGTGTGTGTGTGTGTGTGTGTGTGTGTGTGTGTGTGTGTGTGTGTGTGTGTGTGTGTGTGTGTGTGTGTGTGTGTGTGTGTGTGTGTGTGTGTGTGTGTGTGTGTGTGTGTGTGTGTGTGTGTGTGTGTGTGTGTGTGTGTGTGTGTGTGTGTGTGTGTGTGTGTGTGTGTGTGTGTGTGTGTGTGTGTGTGTGTGTGTGTGTGTGTGTGTGTGTGTGTGTGTGTGTGTGTGTGTGTGTGTGTGTGTGTGTGTGTGTGTGTGTGTACCCGTTTTTTGTGGCGACGATTCCGGAGAAACTACTAAAGGTATCGGGACGAAACTTCATATTTAGAAGTCTCATGGCCAAACTTAGAGCTGAAAAGCTTTCTGTTAAGAAGGGTCCAAAGGAACTGGAGGTTTAGTCTTAGCATTTTTGAAAGATTTTGTATATAAGCCGGCATTTCTGGAATTTCGTCGAAATTAAACTAGAGGAAATTATGAATAATTTATGACTATAACATTTTCTGGTACAATCAATAGTTTAGCTGCATGAGCAAATTCTATTTCATCGAGATCGGTCGTACTGCATTAAAACAAGTAGCCAGGATATGTCAGATTATATGTCAGATGTGATTTTAATGACGGTGTAGATAGTGTCAAACGCTAATGCTTTGACAATACTACTGTCAATACAAGCTGCGTTCGGATATTGCACACCGTTAAGGTGCGTTTTCATTAGTGCTAATGGCAGTGGTAGTAGACGCCATTATAGTATTTCTAATTGAATTTGCTAGTGACTCAAGTTTATGTACATGCAAACTAATATGTGTCACCATCACTACCACACATTATTACCAACCATTGCCACCAATCGGAACGCACCTTCACATTTTCTACACCCAATAACACGTGTCATTTGGACGGTGTACCCGGTGTCAACGGAGTACAATATCCGAACGCAGCTTTAAACGGCATATCTGTCTAGTTCTACTAGTTTTATTTTAATGCATAGCCGATCTCGATCAAATAATATCTCATGCAGCTAAACTATTAATTTTATATATAGTATGATAAAGTCATGTGCCTGGCCACATCAGATTTTTTTACTTTATCATACGCAGTATGTAAAGTATTGTAATCGTGCCAAAAAATTTTTTTGAGATTTTAGCGGAAATATGTCTTTTTGGGTCCCCTGAACATTTTTGACCAAGGTACAAAAAATGTCTGTGTGTGTATGTGTGTGTGTGTGTACCCGTTTTTTGTGGCGACTATTCCGGAGAAACCACTAAAGGTATCGGGACGAAACTTCATATTTAGAAGTTTCATAACCAAACTTAGAGCTGAAAAGCTTTCTGTTGAAGAGGGTCCAAAGGAACTGGAGGTTTAGTCTTAGCATTTTTGAAAGATTTTGCAAATAAGCCGCCATTTCTGGAATTTCGTCGAAATAGTTAAATAAGAAATTAAAGATGAGGAAATTCTGAATAATTTATCACCATGGCATTTTTTGGTACAATCAATGGTTTAGCTGCATGAGCAAATTCTATTTCTACGAGATCGGTCGTACTGCATGAAAACTAGTAGCCAGGATTTGTCAGATTTTTTTATTCTAATGACAGTAGGTAGTCTTGGTGTCAAGCGCTAATGTTTTGACAATAACATCTATCAATATAAGCTGCGTTCGCATATTGCATTACACTTTTTACACCCAATAACACGTAAGTGTCATTTGGATGGTATACCCGGGGTCAACGGAGTACAATATCCGAACGCAGCTTTAATCGACATATCTGTCTAGTTCTAGTAGTTGTATTTTAATGTAGACATGGCCGATCTCGATCAAATAGAGTCTCATGCAGCTAAACTATTAGTTTTATATATAGTATGATAAAGTCATGTGCCTGGCCACATCAGATTTTTTAGTTTTGTTGGGTACACAGATTTTTTCTTTTAAGAAACGTCATCACATATTCCTTTAAATTGCTTTCAATATCTGAATATTGTAGAATATATACAATTTTAAGTAAACCTTTGCAAAATGAAATATTATTAAACCATGCACATGTAACTTGATTATGAGTGAAATGCAAAAAATATTTGTGGAACATCTTTTTTCTCTAATTTTAAAAGGTACCTATATGTTGTTTATGATAAATTTGATAAATTTCTTTACATGTCTTGATATAAAAATAATGAAAATCGGTCAAAGATTATAAAAGTTATTGAATATCGTTACTGAATATAGTTTAGCTAATTTGATTTATGCCGGTCACTCGATATCAAATTTTGATATGTGTTAGTGAAATGTTGTACACATACAGAAAAAGGTTCCAGGAAGGCTGGTTTTCTAGATCAATTCATTATTGTCCTGAGTTTCTGGTAAAAAAATGCAATCTTTTTACAGATTACAATTGCGATTTTTCGAAAACGTATAAAAATCTTCACCATTAGACAGAATAGAATGTTGTATAGTTAATACCACAAGAGCTGCAAATGAGTCATCAATTTCAGCTGTTATTTTGGTAATACGTTACCGACCATTCCCGTGCGTTAGACAGAAATAGCGTACATTTTCGTGCGTGTGTTCTTACGATTTTATGACGATGACTCATTTGCAGCTCTCGTGGTTTAACCTATAATTCTTTACCTATAATTTTGTATATTGTTAAGATTCTGTGTTTTTTATTAAGATTGTGTATATTCTTGTTTTGCGACTAAACGGCAGGGGATACTGATTCCAACAACAATTTAAAATTAATAAAAAATGTTAATAACCAGACCAATTTTGAGTGCAAATGACAGAAGGAACTGCTCAGTCTCATATTGGGAGTCAAGTTACCTAAAATGAGAAATTAATATTTTTCTTTGTAAAAGATTGAAATGGTGAAAAGCGGTGGCGACCTCAAAATGCTGTTTAAAAATTATAGAAATATTATTGCCTTTTAACGATATGTAGTTCATTTTTTAAGTATACCTCTGAGGTGCTCAATTTATAGCTAGCTGCGTATAATAAGCGAATACATTTGCTTTTTTTTAAATAAAATGTATAGCGTTTACTTATTGTGTATAGTTTATTACTATTGTTAAGTATAAATTTCCTCAGTTATATCAATGTTTTGTATGATGTGTATGTGCCAATAAATAGATATACAGGCTGTTCCTAAATATCATGTAAATACGAAAAGGGGTAATTCTTTGGCTTATTTAATAACTAAAAATTCATATAAACATAGGTCCGCAAACGCTTCGTTGCCGATCTACAGGGTGTTGAAATTTCAAGATTTTTTTAGTTTTTTCTTTATAGCTCTTGTAGTTTTTGAGATATTTAGCTCTAATTTGGAATATGGGTTACGCTGTAGGACTTACATCATTGGGCATACCAAATGGTTTTAAGAATCTACAGGGAGATATTTTTTCAGGGGTCATGCCGCCTTTTCTCCCCATGAACTTTTTTTCGGTGCGCCGCTGGTGGATTCTAAAATATAAAATGCATTTTTTGTTTTGTTTTAAAGCATTTTAATCTTTTGTAGTTTTTTCGTATTTACCACCGTCATCGAGAAAAAAATAAAAGCTTTTCTGTGTTTCGCTAGATGAAATTAAAATTTTTTAAATAATTGGGCTAGTATGCCTTGGCTTGATTTAGATAACCTTTTGGTTGTATTTATTTTGACATTTTATACGCCACTAACTGTTAAAAATTAAAACTAGGATACAAGAGCTATTAAGAAAAAACTAAAAACATCTTGAAATTTCAACAACGAAGCGTTTGCGGACCTATGTTTATATGAATTTTTAGTCATTAAATAAGCCAAAGAATTACCCCTTTTCGTATTTACATGATATTTAGGAACAGCCTGTATACAAAAATAATACAAAGTATCCGTATGTATTCCTTTAACGCCTTTTTGTGTGCATTTTTCTCATTTTTCGTGCTTACTTTAAGCGCTTATTTTCCAAAAATAAATGCTTATAATTCCGCACTCTAGTCATGACGTTTTGGGACAGTTTTGGGATATCTTATATAAATACTGCATTGGTTTTGTATGGGATTTTTTTCCAAAACCCTCTACTGGGGTACATTTCATAACATTTAACTACACTACTTCCGGTAAATTTCCGCAAAAGAAAAACAAGGAAGGTAATACACTAAACATTTCTTAATATTCTGAAGGACATATCTCCGAAATGGTAAAGTTTTAGCTGCTTGCTATTGTTTTTCTATGTATAAAAATATGATAATCATTGTCAAATACTTGGGACGTGAAAGCGTTTACGAAGCACATACGCTTTACTAGCATTTAAACGATATATAGATTTTTTTTTGGAAAGAACTAGAAGCTCTAGAACTTCTTAATCACGCTCATTGTAGTCCGATCAAGAAAAACCAAGATATTGTTTAAAAACCAATTTGACACTTGTTTTGTTTTGCTTCCGCACATGCACCCACCACGTGCGTCAAGCATCAACTATTTTCTCCACGCATTAGAAACAGAAACCATAACTCCTCTCTTATAATACCCAACACGTACACAAACAACGTAATATCCACCAACTATTAAAACAAATCACGTCAAACACACCCAATTTATAAGCCCTTAATGAAACACAGCAAACACTAAACCATGTTCATTGTAAAATCTTTATCACACAACGATCGATACATTAATATTTATAAGCCTCGTGTTTAAATTATCACCCCCGTTCTACAAAAGAAGCATTCCCAAGAAATATTCAATTACCACCAAAACGATTCACCTAAATTACATCAGACAAAATTTACCTTACTTAACTGTTTTATAGTCTTCTAATTCTTCTAAATTGAAAACATACCTGATGCGACTGTTGACTTCAAACTACAGGTTGCCTCGCTTCAAATCACAACAAACTTAACCAACAATTCCACGATGCATCCCCACCCCGAAACAATAAACAATCGTTAATATTTAACACACTATTCCGCGGTGTGAATATTCGAAGCCGAATCCGGAAGTGGTTCAACGCGTTTTGCAAACGAAAAACGAACTAAAGTAACGTACGATTTTGGGTTTTAACGACGCGGGACGGCCGATTGCGACGGTAACGCCGCCTAGTGGCAAAGTGAACTCCGCGTGTGAGGCGACTAACGGCCATACCTGGCCAGCGGCCTACTTCTTATTCAGAAACAATACACGCGAACGATTATATAGTCCTATACGAATGTATACGCCGTATGTGTTGTATGTGTTGTATGTGTATGTATAGATAGGGTTTGGTGGTAGTATTTTCTTCGGTATTTGTTGGGAATACGTTGAGGAACAATGAAGGAGCGTTGAAGTGAGGTTATTGGGGAAATTAATGAAGTTGTTCAGATTGGTGGATGCGCCGGGTTGTTTGATGTTTGGAGAGTTGGTTGATGATTGGTTGATGATGGAATTGTTTGTGGGTTGGTTATGGGTAGTTTTTGTGTTGAGTCATGTGATTAGGGGAATTCTGAGTCATTGTTGTCGTGTTTTTGCTATTAGAACATCAGTTGAAATACATAAGAGTGTAATACCTCTTCCAGTACCCTCTCGCGAGACATAGCGAGAGACCGCGAATCGGGATAGTGTGGATGCCACACTCGCACAAATTCGCTTACATTCGAATGCCAGAAGTCTCTACGGATGCAGATAGCCGGATAAAAATCACGCGTTCGCCGAGCGCCTCGGTTGTTTTGTCTGCTTTCGCTTCGATCCATTCAAACTGGATTGTTGACGAGGCGCATTGCAGTTTTTGTGTGTACCCGAAGGTATTATTATATTATTATATATGTATTATTATATTTACGACAGGGGTCTGATTTATGACATCAAACAGTGCGGTGAAGGGGCTCTTCGAGCATCAATGCAACCCGAAATGTAGGTAACGAATTGAATAAATTATTTATTATTTAAATAAAAAGATTTCAAAATATGGAACACGATAAATTTATACGCAAAATACAAATAGTTCACATTGATATTAAATTAAACATCCGATAGTATTTTTTTCTCTATTTGTGACGTCCCCCTTACTATAATTTGTCATTTATAATAGAAAATATACCAGATAATGATATTTATTTCTGTATTATTGCAGAAATGCAAATGCATATCAATAAATTAACCATCCGTATTATAAGACTACTAATGAAAATTAATATTAATAGCAATATGAAATCAATAATTAATTATCAGTTCCAAGTTATTCCAGTCTTATTTTTCTATGATGTCTGAATCTATTGTATCGTTTTGGTACAGTTCTTTGATGCAAATTACGACTGCGATCTACATAGGTCAATTACTAAGTTATTGATTGATAATATAGTTGTTACATACCAGTATACAGGTTGGTCAAAATATCCAGAGCACCTAAATAATTGACCAACCGTAAACATCTTCAAAAAATAAAGCATAAGTTGTTTGATTTTAAACAAGCTATCATCTAAATATATTTTTAATGTACACAGTGCTTATTTTATTATAGAAACTGGCAGGCAACCTTTCCGTTTTCTAATAGAATACATACATTTACATTTTATAATTAAGATTAATTCCATGAATTTTTTTGTAAGAATCATTTTTTATACAATGCATCATTTTTTAGTTATAAGCAATTAATCAAAACTCATAAACTTTTGTTTTAACTAAACGGATAAAAAAATAGCAGAACAACAAAATAGAAAAATAAAATTAAATGTTAATTAAATGTTCAAACAGCAAATTAAAATAAATGTGTGTATGTTTGTGGGGGAAAAAATCAGTTTCAAAGTTCAGCGGTTTTAATTAATTTCTGATAACCAAAAACGATGCATTTTATGAAAAATGGTTCCTACAAAAAATTCTTAGAAATAATCTTAGAATTAAAAAATTAAAAACATACAGTATTGTTCTATTTGAAAAAGGAAATGCTACCAAATTTTGATAGGTAGTTTAAAACAACAAAAAATGTTTTTTTCTTTATTTTTTTACGGTTGGAGAATTATTTAGTTGTAATTTTAACTAACTCTGTCTATACACTATTTGATTTATAACGCAATACATTCTACAAAATAATAATTATGCAATTATTTAATTTTGTTTTATGGACAATTGTATTACTATGTCTTATATTAGTATATGGTATCTAATATAAATGATCAGAATAAGAAATCAATTGCATTTAAGAAATTTTTCAAATATTTATTATACATATTTTATATTAAATTTTTATTTACGTTATTCAATTAATTAATAATTAACAATAACCACAATTTCAATGAAATTATGGACACACACTATACGCTGAGGCAGCGGCTACTTCAGCGACGTCCATTCTAAGTCACCAGCAGATGAACAGAGAATGCACGAGCCGAGCGCCGAGAATGTGGATGGCCTTCTTTGACCGCTATGTCTCACCCAGCCTCGCCGAACTTTTCGCCGATTTATTCGGGCTGAGTCAGGAGGTAGCATAAAGGTTAAAAACACGATAAAATCTCTGGTAAGGAAATTAATGAGAAAGTAATAATAAGAGAATAAGAATAACTGCAGATGGAATGATTATATTTGTAAATGAGCAATAAACTTTTTTTAATAAGTAAAATACCAACAATTTTTTGTTCATAGGTACCACTATAACCTCGGATTTGCTTTCCATAAATATGTCATCAAGATTCGCAAAATAATAACATTGCACAACAAGAATATGCACTGCTTTGCTTTTATGGTAGAATGACAACTAAATCGATTATGATTTTCTTGTGAGATAAAAAAAATTTGCCAAATTGCAAGTTTTCTTTGCTGATACTTATATCGTTTTTTTTTACGTTAGTGCTTGTACAAATCCCAATACTTCAAATGTAAGTAGAACACCGGACAACAAAGTGTAAACGAAAGAATATTAATGACAGACAACCTTGGCATACGCATTATACCAATTACCTCTTCGTGCTTTTGTTTCGAGCGAAGGCGATTTTTGTACGGAAGCACTTTTCCCCTACAGAAACTCATTTCATACCCACTTATTCGCGAATTTACATTAATCGTTTTTCGAACAAAACGAAATACTAATGAAGTAGGCTTTTAGGTTACAATTGATTTATAATTAGTTACGCAATTTTACTTTACAATATTATTATCAATTTTGAGTTCATAAACTGCTTTATAACAAGTTATAAACCAATAAATTAACGTTCAAGAAATTTAAATTACTCAACATTGTCTCAATACTAGTTAACCTTAAGGATTGCAATTCTGACTGCTCGATCTTATTGTATTTGTGTTTTTTAATGTATTTGTCTGTACCCAAACATATTATACAGTTAATTAAAATATGGTTTTATTATCGTATGGTACAATATATTGTAGCTTTTAATGTTAGTTTATTATACAGTAGACTTTCCTACAACGCGGTTTAATATTACGCGTTTTATGAAAACGCGTTATAGGAATTTGAGGATCACAAATTTTGACGCATGCGCGTTGTACGAAAATCGCGTTATATGAAGATGTAGTCGCAAAATTTTTAGCGCGTCTGTAGTATTTCGCGTTGTAGGAACCGCGTTATAGGAGAGTCTACTGTATATTCTTTTAATGAAATAAAACAGGTCCCAAAACTTCTCTACGAAAAGCCATAAACCAATAAAATTAAGGTTTAAACTATATTTTAGTATTTTATCCTCATAACTCGTAACTCGTACTTAAAACAAAGAATTTCAGTAGTGTTTGTGATCTGACAGTAACGAATGTGCGTGCTATGGGACAATAAATGTGTGTAAAACGGTAAATAGGGAAAAGTCGGTGTTGCATGGAAGGTCTAAGTGCGCCAGAGGCTCAGAGAATCATGAACATAATAGATCCTTACTTCCTTCTGACGGACACAGAAAACGGAAGGCAGGGTTCAGCGCTCCCAACTTGCACTGGACGTTGGACGATCCATGCATATTATGGTAATTTAGTTCTGTTGTGTTCTGGCCAGAAGTATTCGTCGTGCAGATTTTAAGTTTTTGCTAAGTGGTCGGTAACGGATAAAAGAGAGATGGTAGGTGTATTCTAATGAAGAGACATTTGCTATTCTGCTTCTTTTTGTTTCCTGCTCTTGAGTCTTTAGGTAAAAAACTGGCACCAAAACAACTTTAATTTTCAGTTGAAATTTACAATTTGTATATTATAACAAACTAGATTTATTTAATTCAAATATTTATGATTGTGTTGAGTGAAAGAATTATAATTTTTTAAATTAACGACATTGTTGGTTGAGTTAAAATGCGGTATTTAAGGTTGCGATAAATGGTTCTTTGATTAAAGAAATTATAAGCAGTGTTGCCACATCCAACGGATGCTTATCTACTAGAACGCCTACCCTTTCCTACTAAAATTCCACTAGCTTTTCATTACTTCCACTAAAATGTTCTACTAGATTTTATTAGTGGACAAAATCGGACGAAAGCTTCATATTTCATTACTTAATAATTCAAAATATTTTTTTTATTTGTAATTTTAATATTTCAGTTTATTTTTATACTTTCACTCGACTGAATTCAGCTGAGTACTTTTTATTATTAGCAATTTAGTTTGAATGCAAAAACTTAAACGTTCAGGTATGACGATTGAAAATATGAATTGCAATTCTATTTAAACGCCACCTAGACGTAGACGAAATGTACTTTACCTTTAAGAGTTTATACAGGGTTTCTCAAAATTACCATAACATTCCAACTGTAGAATTCTCCAACCGTATAAAAACATATTTTCAACCAAAAATTTGTATATAACATATATATGTTTTATTGTGGAAATTTGGTAACTTTTCCTTTATCTAATAGAACATATTTTTTTAATACATTTTTTTACTTATTTTTACATTAATATTAATACCTACTAAGATTTTTTTGTAGGAATAATTTTTTACAAAATAAATTATTTTTGAGTTATAAGCAATTAACAAAACTCGTGAACTTTTATTTTAACTAAACGGATTAAAAATAAAAAAAAATCATGAAAAAGAGCAAACTATTAAATGAAATTAAATGTTCAAACTGGTTCAAACATTTAAAAAAATATATAAATGTGTATGTATGTATGTATATGTGTGTATGTATAAATTTGAAGTCCAGGAGTTTTGATTAATTGCTTATAACTCAAAAATGATTCTTAGAATTAATTTTAGAATAAAAAAGATAAAAATATACTCTGTGTTCTATTAGAAAAAGGAAAGGTTACCAAATTTCCATAATAAAATGAATTATTATATTATTATTATATTGAAAATATATTTAAACGAAAGATTGTTTAAACCCAAAAAACTTTTGTTTGAACATTTTTTTTTTATCCTTGGAGAATAAAATTATTTAGGTGTTCTGGTAATTTTGACTAATTTTGATTAATTGCTTATAAATAAAACTGAAGCATTTTATAAAAAAAATAATTCCTATAATTAATCTTAGAAATAAAAAAAATGTAAACAATTTCTATTTGAAATAGAAAAGGTTTCCAAATTTCCAGGAAAAAATGAACACCTGGTATATTAAAAACATATTTAAACGATAGCTTGTTTAAATACAAAAAACTATTAGTTGAACATTTTTTGAAGTTGTTAATGATTTGAGAATTATTTAGATGTTCCAATAATTTTGGCTAACCCTGCATAATCTTATCAAAAAATTTAACAACAATCGACACGACTATCTATTAAAAATTCCACTAGCCACTAAAGTCTAGTTTTATCACCTAACTTTACAAAAATTCTACTAAATCTACCAACATTACAATCACCTATGCATATACTACAATGCGGTATAATGTATATACGAAGTATAAAACAAATATTTGTTGCAGAAATACTGAAGATTGTATAGAACAGAACATTAGTAAGGAGTTCTGTACTTATATTACACTGAGCGGCATAAAAAACGCAACACCTAAAATGATGACCAGTTTCAAACTGCAGTAACTTTTGAACGTATTGCTCGATTTGAATGAGTTTTTTTTTATTTGAAAGGTCCACTTTTTGCCAATATTTCTGTATGTGTGCTACCCATTTTTGCGCTCTTCCATTTCAGCAATGGTGAATAACGTTAATGCTTGTTTTCTTCCTACAGTTTGAAGCTTGCTGTGGGGTGCACCGACAAAAGAATTTAACTTTAAACAAAAGGAGCTTGTAGTCTCGTCTGTTCTGATGATTTATGTTTTTTGTTCAAGTTTCTATTGTTTTTAACGTCAAAGTTACAAGATCTTAAAGATAACGCTGCTTCTTCGGCAGCGCCATCAGAAATTAAAGAAAGCCATAACTACAGAACAGAATACTACTAAAAAAATACGTCAATCTACCAGATTTTCCACTATCTACTAGATTCTAAATTTGGCCACCAGATCAATGTTTCATTCCACCAGATTTAGTAGAAATTGTACTAAATTGGCAACCCGAAAGCATAAGTTTGTTAAAAAAATTAATGTGGACCTATTATTGACTAGAACTTTTCGTAGGGTACAGTAGAGCAAAATCTGCACGTGTCACCGCCTTTTGGGATGTCGCACATCCTCGACCAGTGGTTGGTTTTCCCAGACCTACATACAGTCAAGGTTAGGGTAGCAAAATGTACGCTGATTCGGAATAGGAACTTGAACCTGCATGCACTGTGCTCTATACTGCCGATCACACGGCCTTTTTAGCACTTTAGCCAGACGCACGACGTCAACTGAGCCTTAGCCTTTCACCAGTCTATTTATACTCAAGATAAGGCCGAACTGCGAGGAGAGTGTTTACAGCGCCATCTAACAATATAGTTAGATGAGGTATTTACACTAAACATAATATATTTATTTGAATCAAAATATTATTTCTTTGGCGGAAGTAAACCTATTTTTAAGCCGAAGCAAAAATTATTCTTGGAAGGAAATAAATCCCTTCTAGTATAGAAATATATTTGTTTGAGTCAAACTTAGATTTCTTTGGTATAAAGGTCTTTTTATATCAAGACAAAAATATAACTTTAAAGGAAAGTAGTTTTTGTTTGTATCCAAATATATTTATTTGACTTAGATAAATATTCCAAATATATTAATCTCTACAAGTAAATACACTAGAGTATTCAATGAAGTAGATATTGTTGGCGTCAAAGAAACTTGTTTTGATCCAAAAGAATAATTCAAAAGAATATATTTCTTTAAAAAAAGAAATCTTTTCTATCTGTGTATTTTTAACTATTTTCAAACACAGTATTCACTTGTAATTAATATTTATAATACAGCATTTGCTTTTAAACAAAACACTTTTATTTAAGATTATAGATTCCTCAGTTGCTTAAGAATCATACATACTCATTTTTGTCCTGATTATTTTTGAAATGTCCAAAGCAAAAATCATCAAAATGATCATTTAAAACTTTTAAGAAATTGCCTGCCTTTTTCGTGTTTCTTCACTTTTCACTGTTTAATACCATCGATATCTATCATATTATGCAACTGCACTAAGGAAACATATAAATATAAATGGTGAAATCACCACACAGTGACAAGAGTAAAAGTAAGAAATACTTTTGCAAAAACATAATTTTTGCCGTCTAAAATGGTGAATAGGTACTATTAAATTATCAATTTTGAAATGCTGACGGTTTTAGCATGCAGAAATCTTATAATTTTGTAATGCATAAACAGCCGCTGAGCATGTGCAGGAAGAGCACTTGACTTGATTAGCATGTGTGCCTTCAAAACATATTCTAACATCACCTGAAAGATAATAATAACTCTGTAATGACAAAAAATCTGAAAAATTGCCTAATACTCCTGAAACATTTCTATATAACCATGTTATATAGAACTATCAAAACTGTTAGGTTTAAACTTGAACGCGAGACAAGTGAAAAAATGTACCCGATTTTTACAAACTTATTTACAACCTTTATTAAATAAAAACATAAGAAAACATAAATGTCAATCAATAGACAAGATTCCAAATTGTACTCGATCAAGAAAGTCGGATGTTAATTTAAAACAATTAAAACAGGAGGACAATCTATCTTATCAAAAATATAAATTAGTTGGTAATTCGTGAGTATACTTATTGAAAATTGTATTGTAAACCGCCGTACAAAAATATTTGTTTGTGTTTTTTGTTAGATAAATGAACATTAACTATAAATAAATTGTACTTTTGTAAGAAAGTTGTTGGATTTATTTATTAACCAACATTTATACTAAAATAATAAATTTATTTATTTTTTAATTCAAAATTACGGAAAAATGAAATCACTGGCAACTTTTTGCCCTTATTCAAAATCAGCACTCCCAAATTACCAACAAAAAAAAGAGTATATTTAGGGTAAAGTTACCGACGAGCTGGCAAATAAATAAGTTTATAATTTATGCGGTATGTATGTTACCTATAATGAAGAATTTATATTTGGTTTGGACAAAATGAGAACAACCCTAACATGTATACTTTAGTATTTATTTTTATTAATTCTCTAAACTGTATAAAAAAGAATATCCTAAAAAGCGGGACATTTTTCAAGACTATGCGGGACTCGGGTGAAATGTGAAAAATCGGGACTGTCCGTCAAAAGCGGGATGCCTGGTCACCTTAAATTATAAGGGGCTGGATCATTCACAAACAAAAGTACCCTTTTATATTTGTCCTGAATATTATCAAATAATGTAAGTACATATACAGGGTGTGTATAAATTGGCGGAGAAGCTATACGTGGCGATGTTCTTCGTAAAATTCTGAGTCAACAATCTTTATACTAAAATGTTGTAGCGTCATTATTGTGCCCTCAGGAGCAATTTGAAAGAAACATAGATTTGGCAACGCTGAATCCAACAGGTGTTCGTGTTACTATGCACTGTAAACAAACAAGTCAAATTACTTAATTTGATTATACAACTGTCAAAAGTGACAAATGCCAAAATTAAGTTACCCATGTTCTACAGTGTTGCCGAATGTATTTTTATGACAAAATTAACGAAATACCGAAATTAAAAACAAACTTTTTAGGCAGAAAGATAACATTTAGGAAAAGAAAAATTTTCAATATTGTTCTTTATTCTAAACTGCAGCTTCTCCATCAATAGATTTCAAATAATAACACCATTCAAGAGATCGGATATCATGACTTTGGAGACCTCGTGAAGACTCAAGAAGCACGGTACAACATTTTAGATTATAGATTGTCGACTCAGAATTTTGCGAAGAACACCGCCACGTGTAGCTTTTCCGCCAACTTATACACACCCTGTATACCAATATAGCCAAATGAACACGTAAATAACGGTCGTCCTTCATTCCGCATTCAAAATTCAATAAATCCATTTATTTCACGGTATATGTATTATGTATTATCAAATATTCAATAATGTGTTTTTGCTAATACTGCAGCAACAAAAATAAGTACATTATTGTTACAATAGCCAACATGCGAGGAAACTGGCTCTCAAACTAGCCATTAACGCATGCGCAGTCGCGCCGCGTCCCTAACACCAACATTGCAATTTCACAACATTACGCAATAACCAAAAACTACATATTACGAAGTTAGTGTACTCACGATTTCGCTGGAATTCTCCAAAAATCGTCGCCAGCCATTGCGGATCACTACGCGACCGGATAACCGACGCCACGGACATTAAAAACTCCCGAGAACCGCACAAATTCCGAGCGAAAATTCGACAAAATCAAAGAACGTCAAAACGTACTCCCACCCGCGGTACCGACTGAAGTTGGATACAAACGCGTGCAGCTGTATTAGCAGGCGGCCAACACAAAGGCATACTACGAATTTTCAACGATGATTTCGACTATTCTAACCTCCAAATATTTGGCTAAATTTTGATTGTCAATAACTTACGTAATCTTGGACCGATTTGGATTATTTTTTCGACACATTGGAAAGAATGTCATACAGATCGTAATGTAGATTCATCAGGATTCTATACATAATATATAGTTTTCAAAAAGAGATTTGAAAACAGTATTTTAAACGTTTTATAATGAAATAACCTGTTTTATAGACTTTACAAATTAAATAATGGAACATTTGCAAAACACGCTTAGGTTAACCGTATCAATCATTCCCCTTTAGAGCTATAATAATTCACAGCGGAATTCATTAAAAACAACAAAAGACACCTAAATTAGCTATCACGGGCTTGTTCGTTACTTTCGATTTATAGGAAATCCATTACTGCGGGATAATGGGCCATTTAACACGGCAGTGCAGCGTTGCAAAACTATGGCATGAAATTTTATTTAATTTTACGTACCCACGCGAATTTTGTAGGACGACCAGGCTTGAAAATAGCCGCCTTTGGTTTGTACCGTTCATGGTGCAGTAATTTAATTAGGGAATAATTATTTGTAATTGCAGGCATTTTCGTGCGAACAAAACAGCAATGGTAATAAAAATTAATCGGTTTTCTTCATTTACTGCATATAATTGGTTAAGCGCACTTCTGATACAAAACTTGACAATTTGTATATTATAAGGACAGTGAAAATATAATGGCATATAAGAAATTTTCCAAACACCTCAAAAATCTCGATTTTTATCAAAAAAAAATGTTTTTTGGTACTTGCATGTGTATTAAAATGCAGAACTCCGTCATTTTCTATTCGATTTCCAAAATAAAAAATGCAATTAAAAGAGAGAACACAGACCATTAGAAGGATGTACTGTTCGGTCAATTCCAATAAAAAGTCGAAAAGTTATGGACGTTCAAATTCAGAAGTTTCCCAATATTTACAGACTTTCTGAACTTTAACGACAGTTTGATGACCTGTTTCAATCTATAATATTTTATTTCTATTTTTTTATAGAAAGCCGATTTAAATGTGCGTTTAACACGAGTTTGTTTATTAGAATCGGTTGAAATTTGACTGAGTTATCGATGTTTAATCACCGTCTTGACATTCACACTAGGCAGGAATTCTCAGTAATAATATAACAAGAGAGTGAGAATAAATTGAAAATAATTTGACAGATTGTTTGAAAACTTGTTGCCAGGCAATAGTCACGAAAGCCCGCAGGGCTCGAGTGGCTATTGCCAAATGGCAACAAGTTTGAACAAAATCTGTCAAATTATTTTCTAATTTATGGAAATCTCGAGTTATATTTGACTAGATTATTTTTTGATTCACAAATTTTTACAATAAAAAAGATCAATAAAACTATCATAAAATTATTGAAAACTGTAATTTAATTAATTATTACTTACAATATATGAAAATATCGTTGACACATTGTGAATATATTAAAAGAATTAACAATTTAAATTAGTACAATGAAAAACGCAATTATTAAAAATATTTCGAGACTCATTATTTATTGAGGATTTGGAATTGCTTGTTATATTAAGTGTTTCCTCCTGCGTATTTTCTCTAAGATTATTTATTATATTTGAATGATGTTCTTGGTTCAATTGTAAGTATGGTTTAATCGAACTTGCAGAATTATGACCAGTGACCTTGATTAGTTCTTGTTCTCCTACACCAGCTTTTGAAAGGTTACTTACTGCACTTGATCTGGCAGAATGGTTAGTTATTTTTTTAGTAACAGTGTCTAGACCTACTTTTTCTGCGGATTCTTTCATCCACTTTGAAATGGAATTTATTCCCACAGGAACGTTTTTATACCAAAAACCATGAGTTTGCCAAGCCGGATTTGGAGTAAGAAACAAGCGTTCGGTTTTAATATTTTCTTCACGTTTACTCATTAGTTTTTCAAAAAGACGAACAGGGCAAATATCTGGGTTATTTATGTTTGGAGTCAACCATTTACTATTAGCGCACCTTTGTGCTCCACCTTGTGCAGTTTTTGTAAAGATGGGATTGTATTCAATGCGGCCAGTATTTAATCTTTTTATGTCGGTTTCTTTTTAAAATAATGAACTAAACATTTCGTAGCTTCTCCTCCCCTCCAAGCTAGTTCATACGATGCAACGTGAAAAACTTTCTTTGCAATCCACAAGGTGTATCTTCGTCCCAATAGTTAAAAATTTGCAACAATTCTGTATTAGAAAGTGCCACAGAGCTTTGTTTGTGCTTTTCAGGATGTTTTTGTAAAATTTTTCTTTTTGCATCTCTTGCATTCCGAGCATTTCTGAATTCTATATCATGGAAAGGATCAAAGGACCTGTTATACTTATTAAAGTAAAGTTCTTGAACTAATTTTGCCGTTTTATTCCACATTGTCTTTATTACTGCTTCTTTATAATCATTTCCGTCTTTTCTTTTCATGTTATAAGCCCAATCTTTTAAAATCAATGCCAGAGTAGCTGTTGTAGTAGATTGATCCAGAATATAATTTCTTTCTTTGGTGAAGGTCTTAAATTGTCTCCATATAGACTGATTACTTATTAGAGTATTTTTCGAAGTAGTATCTAAAATCTTTTTTGTAATTTCTGCATTAGAAAATGTACTAAACCGGTGACTTTCGCCCATTTCGCGTTGACACAATTAAGTAATTATTTTGACAAGTATCTGACAGTTGCTAGGCAAATAAAAGCTACAGTGGTTATTCCCAAGAATAATCACAAGAGATTTATTCCCACTATAATAATGACATATTTGGTTGAAACTTACCCTTGTGACAAATAAAGAAGCATTTCATTGGTTTTAAGAAACGTCAAAAAATAATCATTTGAATTTCTTTCCGGACAGTCTTGGCCAACTCAGTGACGAACAAGGTGAACGAATTCATCAGGAAATGGAAGCTATTGAAAAACGTTTTCAAGGAAAAAACACCATCAACATGATCGCAGACTACTGCTGGTCACTTAAACGCGAAACAGATGATGCTTTGTATAAACGACGAAGATCGAGTAAACATTTTTAATTTTGTTGCATTTCTTGTTTTTTCTTTGTTTTTCATAAATCACGATATAGGTAAAACTACGAGAGCTGAAGTTGAGTCATCGCCTAAAAACGTAAGAACAGACGCATGAAAAAGCACTCTGTTTCTTTCTAACGCACGGGAATGGTCTGTAACGTATCAGCAAAATAACAGCTGGAATCGATGACTCACCTTCAGCTCTCGTAGTTTTACCTATAGTAACACAGTACTGTAATAAACGAGTGAAAATTTTACTGTTGGTGCAATTTATTTTGAACCCAAATATACCTGGAAATGTAATGAACGTAAACTCTAATGTACTTAGTAACATATTGTGATAGTCTGGCAGATAACAACAAAAAGGAAAAGAAAAAAAAACAGTGTCATAATTTTAGAATAACATTGTAAATCTAAGTGCTAGTAATGTCTAATTAATGTGTATAAAGACTACGGATTTGTTACAGTCTGCCTGTATATTTCTTCTCCGTAGTGTGATGTGTCTAGCCGGTCAATAAAATTTGATAATTCTGTTAAATTTTAACCGATTCTAATAAACAAACGCGTATTAGACGCAAATTCAAATGGGCTTTCAATAAAAAATAGCAAAAAAATATTACGGATTCAAACAGGTCATTAAATTGTTGTTAAAGTTGACAAAATCTGAAAATAATTGGAAACTTCTGAACTTGAACGTCCATAACTTTTCGATTTGTTATAGGATCTGACAGAACAGTACATCTTTATAATGGTCTATGCTTCCTCTTTCATTTACATTTATTATTTTTGGAATCGAATAGAAAATGGCGGACTTATTAATTTTTATACCCCTGCAAGTATCTACCTAAAAACGTAGGTATATTGCGTTTTTTTTTTGTAACGGTGTTATTTATACTCAAGATAAGGCCGAACTGCGAGGAGAGAGTTTACAATGCCATCTAACAATACTAATAACATTCAGATGGTTATTTGTCAGCACTGTAAGCAACACTTTTCTATAATAGGTATACCACATTTTCGTTTGTCTATAATACACCATATTTCTATTTGATTTTAAGGTAAAGGGTTCACTAAATTTGGTGGCCTCTTCACCTCTTTTGTGGTGGCGATAAAGTACGGCATTGTTAACACACTTATTTCGCCAAACCTGCCACGTAAAGCATCCAATCATTCCTCTTTGATAAAATACGTGTATACGAATTAATTTCGGTAATGCATTATTGGCAGCACATTTGATATTGATAAATGGGCTGCCGGCATGACAAGGTAGTTATAAACAGCTTTTAATATGCGAACCCTTTCATGAACTTATTGGATTTGCACTGAACGTAATTAGGCCCTTCTGTTACACACCCTATATAGCTATAACCTCTATAGGCGTTTTATTACCTACCATCAGCCTCAAGGTTCTTTAACGATATCAGTATACAAAATTTCCCATTATTTTTCGCAAAATAACAGTATTTCTAAAGTGTGTGTGTGTGAATAATGTTGATATTATATAGGTTAATAAGGTTCTCCAACACAACCTTTAGTGCTTTTGTGTTGTAGAGTAACTAGTTTTCGATAAAAATTGTTTAATAATATCACTGATGACCTTTTCATGTTCAAATTGGCACTAATCAAAATCGAGTTGACAAATAACAAATTCAAGTTGACATTTAATAATTTAATAGTGAATTCATGTTGTGCTCTTGGAACAGACAATTTACACAGTGGAGGAGTTCTTGGGTCGTGACTTGTGTTGGGACGGTGCTTGAGTGACGGTTCTTTCGGATCGTGTGGTGTCCGTGGCACCTGTCTTTTCTTTTTTTTCCTTTTGTAGTTTCGTAAATTTTGTCTATTGTAAGATTTGATTAGTCATTTATTTATTTACTTGCTTTAAATATTATGTTTCCGCTATGTATGACTTGCCATGTACTGCTTTGATGGTGAAATAAATTTGATTTGATTTGATTTGATAAAGTCATGTGCCTGACCACATCAGATTTTTTTTCTACTAGCAAGAAATAGTTTTCGGGCTCGTGTACGAGATTTCTTCATATGTTTCAGTTTCGACGAAAAAATATTTTGGTATGCAGTATTGCAAAATATGTATAATAACCAGTGGCCGGACAAAAATGTATATTTTCGTGTCGTGCATGGGACACGTGCTGGTGGGGACGCGGCTAGCCAGTCTGGTTTTGGCTCATGGTGTACATATGGTGTACATATCACTACACCTGCTTTGGCGTTGATCGAGTACAGTCGCTTGCCTTGTTTAAATTTCCGCTTCGTCGATAGATAATTTGAGCAGTTTCATTCAATTGTGTTGTTTCTTGAAATTTTGTGTGAATATCTGTTTTTATTTTCCATTTCGAATTTGTTCTTCTGTTTTATACTTCGAGTAGAATTATTTTTTTATTTTATAGTTGTACTTAGTTTGAAAATTCTGCAATGAATCGTTTGCTAGCTGAGTTTGGCAATACTTTCACGTTCGTTAAGAAAGGGGAAGTGGTTTGCAATTTCTGCTCACGAAATTTAATTATTCGTAGTAAACCATGTCTTCGGGCTCATGTAAAAACAAAAAACACATGGAAAATGTATTAGGAACGTCAACTAAAAACTTTTTCGATGATTTATGTGAAACATTAATTTCTGCTAATATACCTTTCACAAAAATTAATAACCCAGTTTTTAAAAAATTTATCAAGAAGTATACTGGACGAGACTTACCCGATGAATCCACATTTAGAAAATATTACATACAAGGGCAATATGACAAAACAATTTCTAAAATAAAGTCAAAACTATCCGATAAATATATTTGGGTTTCTGCAGATGAAAGTACGGATATGAAGGGTAGATGTGTGGTCAACGTCGTTGTTGGATTGTTGGACCCGCAAGACTTATATAAACCCTATTTAATATCTACTCAGTTTCGCTGTACCGTCAAAGCTGAAGAGATATGTACAATAGTAAATGACGCCATAAAAAAAGTAGGAATCACAGACGCTACCAAAGTATTACTGTTTGTTTCTGACGCTGCTGCGATTATGTTAAAAGTTGGAAAATTACTTAAACAACATTTTTCAAATATTCTTCATTTGACATGTTTTGCACACGCTATTCATAGAATTTGTGAATTTATTCGGGAAGAATTTCCAGACGTGAATACGCTAATAAGCACATGCAAAAAAATATTATTGAAAGCTCCTTCCAGATTGTCTCTTTACAAGGAAAAGTGCCCTAATCTACTTTTGCCACCACAACCAGTTATTACGAGATGGGGTACATGGTTAGAAGCGGCAAATTTTTATGCAGGAAACTTTGATATCATCAAACCCTTCGTCTTAAATTTGCCTGATGAAGCAGTTAGTATTAAAGACTGCAAAAAAGTACTATCATTACAAGATTTGCATGAACAATTAAAATTTATTGCTACAAATTTTGCGCAAGTATTGCCAACCATAAAGTTTCTAAAACAACAAAATGTTGAACTTGCAAGCAGTTTTCAAAGGATTGAATCTCTGTACGAAAGGTTACGAAGCATTGAAGCACCAATCAGTAAAAAATTACAAAAAAAAATTGATGCGGTAGTACACAGAAATCCGGATTTTAATATTTTAAAACAAATCTCTACGAATTCATTTACGGATGAAGGAATTTCTCAAAAATATTCCAATTTGGTGTTGGTTTATTCTTTTGCGCCTGTGACTAGCTGCGATGTAGAAAGATCATTTTCAAGGTTTAAAGACATTTTAAAACATCTAAGCGAAATAATTTTACTGAAGATAATTTAGAAAAATATGCAGTAATACAATCGTTCAATGCATATCCAAGAAATGAGTAAAATATTTCAGTGGGCACGTGTTGCATATTGTTAGGACAAACATTTAATATTAAATTCACTCGGTTTACTACCGACCGCCAGGCGCTTCGCGCCTGTGGATATCAATCCAATCGACCGCATAAGTCGTCATTGACTCGTGCGTGCCCGCTACGCACTCATAGCTGGGCGACTTCTAGCACTGCGAGACATAAATTTTTGTCCGGGCACTGATAATAACACATGTAATGAATTAATGATGAATGAATTTATTGTTTGATAATAATTAGATCGATAATTATTCATACGACTGTAGTTTATAATCAAAAAGTGTTCACTAACATTTAGAGGTGGACTTCTTTACCGGAATTAAAAGTTTGTAGTCTTTGTACAATATAAAATCAGTAAATAAGGAATAATATACAGAGCAAAACAAACACATTATTACAAGGAGATATAAATTAAAAAAATAATAATCCCAATGGAAGAAAAGTAACAAAGTGCTCTCAAATTTTGAAGAGCAACATAGCACACAGTATTATAATTAATTATAATTTCAATTGTAATTTTACAAGTAAAGAAAAACAAAGACGTACATGGAAAGGATATTTATTATTTATTTATGTATTTAGGTTTAAATTTTTACAAACACTTACCAGTATTTAGCTACATATTTCATCACAACAGATAAAATAATACTTTTGATCATTTACAGTTATTAACTTAGGAAATTCAGTATTTAAGGACAATACTTCTCCAAACGAAACATTCATACACTGATTAAATCAAAAATAAACATCAAAACTGTTGACAACATAACAAAATTATGTTCTCAAAATAGAAAAAATAACTAAACTATTTAAAAACAACTCTTGACAATTAAGTCCATATAAAACATATTTACAGCGCCATATTTCTACCCTCAATAGAAATCTCAACAGCCCTTCTAGATTGCTTATTTCGTTTCGTATCGACAAAATTCTTGTAGTGCCTCTCAAACCTATTCATTTGTTTCTTTGTCGACTAAAAAATTTAAAAGAAAGAATCATATTATTCATATATGTTTCATCAATTTATTAGTTTAATAAAAAAACAAAAAAACCTACCCTACTAATATCAACTTCTGTCGTCCATTTCGGACGTACGACATAATCTTTATTTGACGGTCTCGGAACTCGAGCCCTACCAATCCAACCCTTGTCACCGGGTCTCAAAGGCCTAAAAAATAATTAACGTTAAAAAATTTTTTTTGCGAAATTTTTTTTCCGATACTTACTTTCCTTCCTCATTTAGAGCCATTATATCCTTTTTCTCGGATTGTGAGGCTGCATCGCTCTCCCTGCGTTTCTTTGGCATTTGTTCGACATCTCTTTGGAAACGTTCCTCACGACTCATAGCTAATCAAAAAAAAATTGTTATTCTGGTTATTCATATATCCGATGCTTCGGGAGACTAATTGTTAATAAAAAAGAAGATAGCAGAAAAGAAAATCATTCTAGAAAAATAAGAAAGCAAGCAAAAAAGAACAACATAAAAATCAAAATTTTCTGCCCCTAGGTTTGGGCAGAAGCGCGAGATAAGTGTAAAAATGTACCCAATTTTAGCACTTTTTAATAAACGCTCGTCTTTCCAATTTTTTTCTGCTAAACCGCTTGCCCAAAAACATTCAAATTTACACACAGTATAACATAAGATCTTGTCTACAGATTGGCTTTTGTATTTTGCTAATTTTCTTTGCAATAAAGGCTATAAACAAGATTTTCATGGAAGCGGATATCTCGGCAACGAGTATTATCACGATAACGAGACAGGTACGAAAACAATCGCAGAATTTTGTTTAATGAGACTATTGAAATAGAAACACATTTCAGATGTTCATTAATATTATAAAGCGACATAAATATTCGATATAATTTTGGTACAGCGCGCAAGTACGTCACGTCGTTCAACGCAGTCAACATCGGCTCGGGTGTGAGGTCGACTACAGCATGTATCATAAGCCCGTACTTAGAAATAAAAGAAATATCGTACATATTTATTATTGTAACCGGCATTGAAGTTGAATGTTAGAAATGGTGAACTCTTTGTTTAATGAAAGAATAGATTGCAAGTGTACAACGAAGAGCTGTAAGTTCATTTTTTTGTGTTTTTAACGCCTTTTGAATTAACAACAGCAATCAAATATTATCAGGTAGCATAAAGAAATAAAATAACAAAACCAAATATTTTTTCTCAGGCCCCAATAATATGATTTTGGGTAAAATCAAGATAACATAAACACATAAATATTCATTGAATAAAATTTCTTGAGTAACTGCTTTGCGTGCATACGTGTTTTGCAAGTATTGAGCAAGAATGCTGAAGTATTATTCCAAGGAAGTAAAACAATTAATTATCAATGGCAGAAATTCCTTTCTCAAATAACTAAAGCACAGCTGTTGTATCTGTCAAAAAATCACCATCAAGAGAAGGTACTTCTATTAGATTTTATCGGAATTATATAAATCGGAAGCAATGAAGTAAAATTATTGTGGTTACCTGTAGCCCATTGCAATTGAATTAATCTGGGCATATGTACAAAAGAAAGTTACAAAAAGCTACAATACATTTGAAATTAAAGATATGTTAAATTTATGTAACAAAGCTCTGTCTCAAAAGAGATATGGCTAAATTTTTTTTTTAAATTTTTGGTTTTGAAAATCAATACCAATACATTAATATTGATCATATTTTTGACTCAATTGTAGAAACAATTATAATATCAACTAGCATGTAGATGATGATGACTTATTAGACTGCAACGACAACAGTACAGATAATGATAAAGAAGTTTCCACAATATTGTTCCAATGTTGGTGGTTCTTCTGAAACTGCACAATTCGTTCAAAGTTTAGGACAAATACTTGTCGCAATTGAAACATCAACTACTGATTTTTGGCAGAAATAATGTTGTGAAATAATAATAAACCACAAAACAGAATATGTATACAATTCCAGAAATAAAAAAAAAATCACTTATGATATTTTCAAAAATAAAACGAATACGGTCCTGAGTGTTGTTCGTTTGAAATCGTCGCGCGAAGCGTCACACCGTCTCGCGCGCTTTATCCCCTTTCCCCGCGGGGAACCATTCTGCGCGCCGGATCGATCACATTATTTTCCCTATTTAAAATTCCCAAATAACTTTTATGTAATTATACATCAATGGATGACTATCACAATAAATAAGGATTGTTTACGTGCTAACTGCGTAGTCCTGCTATCGTTCGTTTCTGAGATATCCGCATCCATAAAAAGCTCGCTTACAGACTTTATTACATAAGAAATCAAGAAAATAAAAACACCAATCTATTCCAAAAAGTCGGAAAGTCAAGAATTATTGGGTACCTTTTTTTACTTCTCTCGCGCTTGTGCCTAAACCGACGGGCAGAAAATTTTGATAGGCATTCCTGTAATGTAGAAATGATTCAGGAGTATAACGCACTTTATTTCAATTTTTTTTGTTGAGCCGTTGCAGAGTTACGAACCTCCAAACACAGGTCTCAATACTTTTGCAACTGATAGTAAGGACATATTATACTTTGTATTTTTAAAATGGTAAAACGTAAACGTTTAACATTTCTTAATAAAAAATCTTGTTAACAATATTTAAAACAATCAATATTTACTTGAACGTTTCTGATTTACGATCACTGTCTGAATTACGTTCACTGAGGTGTTATAAAAAAAATAATATTAATTTAATAGAAAATAATAAATAAAATTTTACCCTTCTTAATAAACAAACAAATCATACCCTTAAAATCTGCAGATAAATTGAATATCGGCCGAGCCCATTCACTAATTAACCTTCCAGCCCTTTCTTTGTTCTCTTTAGTCTCCTTAGGGTGTTTATACAAGTACATAACAGCCTTTCCGATGCCAGAATGCTTCAGAGACGACTGATCAATCCTAGGGAACTGAAAAAAATATATATATAATTTATAGCAAGACAAATATAAACGAAAAAAAAAAAAAAAAAAAGAACTTGACGTCAACGTACATCGTGTAGCAATTTTAATATAGACTCCCTAACTTGTAGAGAAGGCATCGACCTGTCAGGCATAGGTGCCAGCCAATCGGTGAGCACGCTAAGAACGTTGTGCTCGATAAACGCCAGTTGTAGATCGTGCTTTTTCAACTGGGACATCACTTTAGCGAGCATTCCAATCTTTTTCGTAGCAGGTTGGTTAGTCTTGTTCAGTCTTCTATCCTCCTAAAATAATATTATTATTATATGTTATTAACCGGCATACAAAATAGGGTAAGAAAACTATTTGTTATTACTTTCCAAAAAATATGCTTTACTTCTATTAAAAACCAAAATTAAAACTGAATTTTATTCACGTCCTATCACGTGATTGAAAACACTCTGTAATTGGCTCAGTCTCCAGTGACGTCATTCGCTAGTACGCTTAGAGCGCGTTCGGTTTGTCAGGGTAGGGTATGGGGAGAGCAATGCTCAGATAACCTGGGTCGGCTGTCTCTCTCTAATATGCAGATAAACGCCGTATGACGTTAGTCCGCCTATTAAGCAGCGCGTCACTCTCACCGTACAATACCGGGTTATCCGAACGCGCTCTTATGCTTCTCCCGTTTGAATTTAATAGCACTAAAGTGCCATGTGAGCATAACTTTGTAGGTTAGGATAGCCCTAACCTTAAGCTGTCAGATCAGATAATACCTGGTGCAAAAATACGATAGATAACTTATTCTAGTCAGTTTTACTTATGTCGAAGTAATCTTCACAACAAAAAACACTTGTATTGGCCGCTATTTATTTCATTGATTTCTACGAGCCAACCACTTTCTTTGCAGTTTGAAATCTTGCGGAACAGCTACAAATAGTTTATCCGGAGTTTTTCTTGACGTATCTCTGCATTGTGGATTTATACACCATTTGTAACCCATTTTTATGTAGAAATTGTGAAAACGACACATCATACAACACAATTACCAAACGGTAATTGATGCCGATGCTGACAGACCATATAAGCCGATTTGACATCTACAATCGAGTGACGTCACACAACAGAAAGTATCGTTTTGGCGGGACTTTTTGTGATTCAATTTTTAATGCTGATTTTTAAGAAATATTGAGGAAATAATTACGAAAAATTTTTCGTGCATTTGCAATGTAGAGTGAAGGAACACTAATTAAAAAGAAATTATTTTTGTAAGAAAGTTGTTTGATTTTCTTATTACCAACATTTGTACTAATATGAGGTTTTATTTCTTTTAAATTCAAAATTACAGAAAAATGAGACCACTAGCAACTTTTTCATGGCCAAATTCAAAATCAGCACTTCGAAATTAACAAAAAAAAAATATATTTAGGTTATAGTTACGGACAACAAATTCAAATTTGGGGGCTAGTGTAATTCGTTATATAATTTGACAATTTTTCCCACTTTTTTCCCCACAAAACTTTTTTCCAGATAGCACATGAGTTGTACTATCTATAAAACCTAGTACATTTGTTTTCCCTATTCTTTACAAAGTTACAGTCATTTCAAATAATGCCAAAACTGCATTTTAAACGGGTCTAACTTCTTCAGAATCACATTTACTTGTAGAGAAACGTATGTCTAAAACGTTTCATATGTGTTTTGTTTCTTCGTTTATTTGCTTACTTAATTTATTTTTAACCTGTGCTCTTGGCTTGACATCAAACTTTCACTATAAATTATCGATATTTAAGTAAAATTATAGTATTATTTTTGACATTTATTTGATAAACAAAAGAAGTAAAACACGTAAAATTAAGTTCCATACCTCTGCTGCACTTTTCATGTCGCCCAACAACCCCGCAATAATATCATCGTTATCGTTGATGATATCGATATCCTTACGTTTCCGACGGCCAGTCTTCTCGTCCTTCTTCTTTTGTAGCATAACGTCAAAATCGGACAACCCATCCGTATTCCTGTCGATAATACAGAAATTTATTGAATATCTCACAAAACGATATAAAAATTATTATATTTTCTAAAAATTCTATTGTAGGGATCTAGCGCTACAGGATTGGTTGCATTTTTATCCCAAGTTTTACTCACATAAACGTGAACATTCTCCTATGTTGGCAACAACAAATTTACACAACATTGTAACAAATATCGCTACGTGTATCGTTTTAAAAATAGTTATTATTAGCGAAGATAATCGCAGGTAGAAAAATCTCCTAGAGGTAAAATAATCTTCAAGTTAATTACAGTTAAATAAATCAAATAAAAAATTATAAAAAAATAACTGTCTTGACCTGGATTTGAACCAAGAGCTATGAATTTAATCTTCTAATATTAAAATAAGTAAAAAATATTTTAAGATTAGAAATTCTTACCCCGTACGGCTCTCGTCAATTCCTTCATCGGAGTCGGACATAACATCTTTTGGTGGAGCATCAGCATTCTCCTCGGGTGGCGTTTCCGTCGAAGGACCAGCAACTTCTTCCTCGTCATCTGCGTCTGTGATCAGTTTTGCCAGTTTACTCGGACCAGCGTCATTTTCATCCTCAGAATCTGACATCAACTGCCTCTTGCGGTTACCTTTAATAGCTAAGATACAAAAAAAAATTGCACAAGTCAATTTTAATTAATTTTAAAGTATATTTCAATTAATTTTGACCATAACACGGAGTTCTTTTGACTTTATTATACATAACTTTATTATTATTATTATTTTTTTATTTAATCTGATATATTACCACACTCTCTGACTTGAACTGTAATATTTTGGGTTTCAATAAAGTTTATTATTATTATTATTATTAACTATTCAAGGGGAATCCATACCCCCTACGTTTTGCTTGCAAAACACGCAAAAGTTCTGAGGCTTTTTCTCAGCAATTAGTTCGCATAATCGTAAAAGAAATACACCAAATTAAAGATAAAAGATATATAATTTTGCGTCTAGTGGTAGATTTTTGATAGTTCTGTTCGTTTTGGACAAATCTATTTCTGAATGACATAAAATTGGCTGATTTTGCAATTTTTTTACGAAGAACTCAGGTTAAAATTGAAAATAAGTACCACATAATAGGTCTAAGTTACACCTTCCTCTAAAATTTCACGTAAAAATATCCATATCTTACATGCTTTTTTCACTCAAAACTTTACTTCTTCGAGTAAATGAATAAGTTATATTTTATCACGTAGCGTGGTAACAACAACAACAAGTAATACATTTACATTACCACAGCAAGTAATACACCTTTATCTATAATTTGATGTATAACATGAGAGAATTGATACAACATTAAGCTGACTATGGATGCTTATTTTATAAGACGTACCAGCAGTACTGATTCCTCTTAACAAGTGAACAAACAACAATAATACAACAAATAATACATACCTTCACCCGGTGGGCTGCCCGAACGTGACCGTGACCTAGACTTTGACCGTGCTGACCCAGATCTTGACCTTCTAGATCCTGAACGTGACCGACTCCCGGACTTTGACCTGCTTCTTGACCTAGACCTGGATCCACTTCTAGATCTACTTCTAGAACGCGATTTTGCAGAACCTGAACGTGACCTCCTAGATCCAGACCTCGAACGCGCAGAACCTGACCTTGAACGTGACCTTGATTTCCTTGAACCTGACCGTGAACGCGACCTCGACCGTGATTTTCTCGATCCTGAACGCGACCTAGCCGAACCTGACCGAGACCTTGAACGGCCCGAACCAGATCTTGAACGTGACCGTGATTTCCTTGAACCGGATCTTGAACGAACCGAACCAGAACGGGATCGTGAACGAGCTGAACCCGACCTAGATCGGGAACGAGATTTTCTTGAGCCTGAACGGGATTTTCTAGAACCCGAACGTGACTTTCTTGAACCTGAACGTGACTTTCTTGAACCGGAACGTGATTTTCTTGAGCCTGAACGGGATTTTCTAGAACCCGAACGTGACTTTCTTGAACCTGAACGTGACTTTCTTGAACCGGAACGTGATTTTCTAGAACCTGAACGTGACTTTCTAGAGCCTGAACGTGAATTTCTAGAAACTGAACGTGACTTTCTAGAACCTGAACGAGATTTCCTAGATCCCGAACGTGATTTTCTTGAACCGGATCGTGACTGTCTAGAGCCTGAACGTGAATTTCTAGAAACTGAACGTGATTTTCTAGAACCAGAACGTGATTTCCTAGATCCTGAACCTGATTTTCTTGAACCTGAACGTGATTTTCTAGAACCTGAACGTGATTTTCTTGAACCGGACCGTGACTTTCTAGAACCTGAACGTGATTTTCTAGAGCCTGAACGTGACTTCCTAGAACCAGAACGTGACTTCCTAGAACCTGAACGTGACCGAACAGAACCAGATTTCGATCGTGAACGTGACCGTTGGGATCCTGAACGTGAACGTGACTTCCTCGAGCCCGCTTTTGATGCAGGTGATCCGGATCTTGAACGTGACCTGGATTTAACTGATCTTGAACGTGAACGTGATTTTGAGTTACGAGAAGCATTTGAATGAGCGGAACCTGAACGTGATCTACTCTTCGACTTAGATCTTGAACGTGAACGTGAGCCTTTCCGAGAGCCGCTTGGGGATCTGGAGCCCCCATTACGGGACCCTTTGGGACTTCCGGAAGCAGATCGAGATCTTGATGTTCGATCTACTGGGCTTCGACTGCGTGAACGTGATAGTCGCGGGCTCTCAATGTCGTTACCCTTAGATGTGTTGATGTCAGCTGATTCGACATCGGATTTTTCCTTGCAATCTGCTGTAATGGAGAGTGAATAGTCGCCGGCTGGAGATGGTTGATTGATGTCAACGTTGGAAGCGTCTACAAGCAAAATAATTGAGGTTATATGCCTTATGTCACTGCTGTGTGCTATGCTGAAGTTTTATGTTTATAAAGCTTACCTTGTATTACATCCATTGCGTATGTATTGTGCTAAACGTTGCACGAAGCACTGAATGGCGAAGCGAGTTCAAAACGATTAATAAATCTGTTTTAAATCAAACATTTCTAACGAGTATAGACAACAGAAACGGCGATCATAACCGGCGTGACATTAGACGTTGACAGGGTAACCACACCACCAAGCAATTCAACCAAATATCCCTAGACACGAAGAATTGTTTTGAATTTTGACAATATTTATCAATAAATTGGGTAATTTAGATAAATTAATGCTACCTACCATTACTTTTTCCAAAATATACATCATTTCTGACCATTTTTGGTTTGATTAAAGAAAAACACACCTTTTATTATAAAGTTTATTTATCATGATATAAATCGCTCAATTTCACTAACAAGAGATAAAATTATCGATTGATTTTATTAATTATTTATGTCTTGTTATTGGAATGGAGCCAAAATGAGTCTTTTCGCCAAAATTACGAAATACAGTACAAAGTAAAAAGAAACATTGACACACGATACAACTTTGACACACTCATAACCGCAGAAATGTTAATTCCCGAAGATTTGTGAGCTTTTCAAACTGTTCTTGCTGTAAATTGGCTCAAGTTCACCAAAAAGAGATAAAATTATCGGTTAAATTTGTTAATTATTTATCTCCTGTTGCTGAAACTAAGCCAAAATTGAAAAAAAAACATTATAAAGTAATAAGAAACATTGATACACGATATAACAAAAAAAGATGTTATAAGAAGAATAAATTAATAATAAGTACATATAAGTTTTGAAAGAAGCAGCTATTCTATAATAATCACATCATCGTCAGATGAATGCTTTCTATCTCTCAATTCTTCAATCTTCCTCACGCTTAACGAAGCAGGTAGCTTGGGTGCTTCGGCACTAGATGGAGCCACCTGCTTCGGTTTACTTATGACAGACTCACTCCTCACCGCAGAAATGCTAATTCCCGAAGACTTCGGAACTTTTGGAACTGTAGGTACCTATTAAGAAAACATTTTTTATGTTAAGAACATTTAATATTTATATTTAATCTTATACCTACACTCTGAGGCAGAAAAACAGCTAAGATTTGATTAAATTTTGATCTTTAATAACTTTTGCAGATTTGTATTCTATTCTGTTGCTTTTTTCGCTAGCTTTCCTATTTCTCTAGAGTCTAGAATGATTTTCTTTTGTGCTTCCCTCCTTTTTATTAACAAATATTCTCCACAAGCAACAGTCTGTTGCTTGTGCAGAAGCGGATATATTCCTCGAAGCATTTTCGTTTTTATTTGCATTGTTATTTATTTTAAAGAAGTCCGAACAACTATGGAATTGCGCCAAAGGTAATTCTTAAAACTGTACCCGGACCGTGGAGGAGCCACTACAAAGAGGAAGGCCGTTACATTGATCAACAAACTGAATAAATTTGTATTTTAGAATGTTTTTTCATGTATAGATTTTTTTCTTTTCTATATTGATGCATGTTGTTTTTTTATTTATATAGAATTATTATTATTCATAATAAAAATAAAATGTGTTGATAAATATAAACAAATTTTTTAATAATTAGTAATTTAATAATAATATAGTACTGTAAATTTGCCGTAGCATATAGTAAATTTACAGTACTATATTTAATAATTACCATTATCCCATAATATTACCATGAACGCATTGTAAATGTCGCTAGTAATTTTCAATAAATCTATTGTAAATCGACAGCGCAAAAAGTAAATCTCCAATGTAATTTTACAATGGATGGGAAAATTACTTGTTGATGGAAAAATTACTATCATTCCTCGGGCGACAAAATTACCCATCGTTTCGAAGTAAATTTACCTAAAACTTTTTTCAGTGTAGTTTAATATACTGCAAGTTTTCTTTATACAAAATGTCACACGTTTGTGACACTCTTGATAAATTTGTTTGTGTTGAGAAAATAATCAAAATTGGTTAAAGTTCACAAAACTTAAACCTAAAATTGAAATACGTACTTATAAATCAACAACAAAAAAGTTGTTTTGGTTTTTTTTTTTACCCCGAAGAGTTTAATTCAATTACCTGGCCTATAGAAACTCCAGAGTCCTTCGGAAAAGTCGGATAAACATTTATCGACGACGGCAAAGTAATATTCGGAATGGGAATCGGAATCGCCTTATGCGACGAACTCTTAACCCCCAAATCCAAAACCTTATTCACCGGAAACGAACTTTTTTCCTTGTTCCCGCTAGCCTCGATCTTCCGTTGTTTCTGCTTATCGGCCAACTTTTCCTGCAAGGTCTTTGGAGGGGTCGCGGGGGGCTGCACTTGTTTCGCCATGGTAACCGTAGGTGTAGCCTGCGTCACCGGAGTTATCGAGATATTCGGCCTATCCTTCAAAATACTCACAGTCGCAGCTTTTTCCAAATCTTTCGGGATAATTTTCGCCGTTTTTTGAGCGGAAAAGCTACTCGTTGTCTTCGTTACGTCTTTTATCTTAGGTTTCGTAGGCTCCGTTGGATATTTAAACGTTGGCATAGCTTTCGTTGTCGAAAGTTTCGACGTAGACGCTTTCGGAATCCCGAAAGCACTTTTTGAGGTTATCGTAGAGGTTGTTCCCGTCGTAGAAGTACTCAAGAGACTCGTACTAGTCGAAGGCATCATCGCGGTTAATAATCTCAACTGCTCCGCCGTTAAATTCTGCGGAATCCCACTAGATGGCGTTACGGGCATCTTGTACATATCGGGTAGTTTATTCGGTTGATACTGCGATAAATTCTGCGATAGTTGACTCAACATCAGAGGGTTCATCCCCGTGGATAACTGTTGCATGGTTTGCATTAGATTCATGGAGTTTAGGATGTTGTTTTGAGTCGTTTGGGGGAATAACGTGCCGAGTTGGTTCATCTGTTGCGTGATGCTAAGGGTTTGACTATACTGCCTGAGTAGCTCGTCCTGGTATTGTTTGAGGTACCCGAAGGCAGCAGCGTCAAAGCCTTTGTTCCACTGCTGGTTGCGAGCCCGCGGGGCTTTGGGTTGTCCGGGAATTTTGGGGCCCGGCGGGCGGCCCCTTGGTCTACCCACGCCTGGTCTTTTTAGCGGTGGGTTTACGGGTGGGGTGATTGTTGATGGTGTCGGAAGAACAGGTACCTAAAATGAGGCAATATTCAATATGGTACCACTTATAATATTCCGTTTTTTGTTGTATTTCAAAGTGTTTTTTTTAAGTATGAACATTGGTTGGAGGAAATTAATTCAAAATTAAAAGTATTTTGACACCAAAAAAAGGAATTGGTAGTGAATGGTAACTCCTAAATTTCTTTTTATAAACACAATTTTAAAAGATTATTCATTCAACTTTTAGAAATTGTAAACTGTCCATGTTTTTGAGAAACTCAGAGCCAAAAAATATACAGAACAATTGTTTTGTTCAAAAACTGGAGTCAATTGATAATTTCTGTCTACTGATTCAGATAAGTAGAAACAGTATATTATATATTCCTATCTTACTACAAAAAAATGCATTAAACAAATTTTTTTAAATGTTATAATTAGTTGAAGGGAATTACAGATTAATTCAAAAATGAATACACAAAGAATGTACTTGTAGTGAATAGTAACTCCTAAATTTCTTTTTATAAACACAATTTTAAAAGATTAATCATTAAACTTTTAGAAATTGTAAACTGTCCATGTTTTTGAGAAACTCAGAGCCAAAAAATATACAGAACAATTGTTTTGTTCAAAAACTGGAGTCAATTGATAATTTCTGTCTACTGATTCAGATAAGTAGAAACAGTATATTATATATTCCTATCTTACTACAAAAAAATGCATTAAACAAATTTTTTTAAATGTTATAATTAGTTGAAGGGAATTACAGATTAATTCAAAAATGAATACACAAAGAATGTACTTGTAGTGAATAGTAACTCCTAAATTTCTTTTTATAAACACAATTTTAAAAGATTAATCATTAAACTTTTAGAAATTGTAAACTGTCCATGTTTTTGAGAAACTCAGAGCCAAAAAATATACAGAACAATTGTTTTGTTCAAAAACTGGAGTCAATTGATAATTTCTGTCTACTGATTCAGATAAGTAGAAACAGTATATTATATATTCCTATCTTACTACAAAAAAATGCATTAAACAAATTTTTTTAAATGTTATAATTAGTTGAAGGGAATTACAGATTAATTCAAAAATGAATACACAAAGAATGTACTTGTAGTGAATAGTAACTCCTAAATTTCTTTTTATAAACACAATTTTAAAAGATTAATCATTAAACTTTTAGAAATTGTAAACTGTCCATGTTTTTGAGAAACTCAGAGCCAAAAAATATACAGAACAATTGTTTTGTTCAAAAACTGGAGTCAATTGATAATTTCTGTCTACTGATTCAGATAAGTAGAAACAGTATATTATATATTCCTATCTTACTACAAAAAAATGCATTAAACAAATTTTTTTAAATGTTATAATTAGTTGAAGGGAATTACAGATTAATTCAAAAATGAATACACAAAGAATGTACTTGTAGTGAATAGTAACTCCTAAATTTCTTTTTATAAACACAATTTTAAAAGATTAATCATTAAACTTTTAGAAATTGTAAACTGTCCATGTTTTTGAGAAACTCAGAGCCAAAAAATATACAGAACAATTGTTTTGTTCAAAAACTGGAGTCAATTGATAATTTCTGTCTACTGATTCAGATAAGTAGAAACAGTATATTATATATTCCTATCTTACTACAAAAAAATGCATTAAACAAATTTTTTTAAATGTTATAATTAGTTGAAGGGAATTACAGATTAATTCAAAAATGAATACACAAAGAATGTACTTGTAGTGAATAGTAACTCCTAAATTTCTTTTTATAAACACAATTTTAAAAGATTAATCATTAAACTTTTAGAAATTGTAAACTGTCCATGTTTTTGAGAAACTCAGAGCCAAAAAATATACAGAACAATTGTTTTGTTCAAAAACTGGAGTCAATTGATAATTTCTGTCTACTGATTCAGATAAGTAGAAACAGTATATTATATATTCCTATCTTACTACAAAAAAATGCATTAAACAAATTTTTTTAAATGTTATAATTAGTTGAAGGGAATTACAGATTAATTCAAAAATGAATACACAAAGAATGTACTTGTAGTGAATAGTAACTCCTAAATTTCTTTTTATAAACACAATTTTAAAAGATTAATCATTAAACTTTTAGAAATTGTAAACTGTCCATGTTTTTGAGAAACTCAGAGCCAAAAAATATACAGAACAATTGTTTTGTTCAAAAACTGGAGTCAATTGATAATTTCTGTCTACTGATTCAAATAAGTAGAAACAGTATATTGTATATTCCTATCTTACTACAAAAAAATGCATTAAACAAATTTTTTTAAATGTTATAATTAGTTGAAGGGAATTACAGATTAATTCAAAAATGAATACACAAAGAATGTACTTGTAGTGAATAGTAACTCCTAAATTTCTTTTTATAAACACAATTTTAAAAGATTAATCATTAAACTTTTAGAAATTGTAAACTGTCCATGTTTTTGAGAAACTCAGAGCCAAAAAATATACAGAACAATTGTTTTGTTCAAAAACTGGAGTCAATTGATAATTTCTGTCTACTGATTCAGATAAGTAGAAACAGTATATTATATATTCCTATCTTACTACAAAAAAATGCATTAAAATTTTTTTTTAAATGTTATAATTAGTTGAAGGGAATTACAGATTAATTCAAAAATGAATACACAAAAAATGTACTTGTAGTGAATAGTAGCTCCTAAATTTCCTTTTATATACACAATTTTAAAAGATTATTCATTGAACTTTTAGAAATTGTAAACTGTCCATGTTTTTGAGAAACTCAGAGCCAAAAAATATACAGAACAATTGTTTTGTTCAAAAACTGGAGTCAATTGATAATTTCTGTCTACTGATTCAGATAAGTAGAAATAGTATATTATATATTCCTATCTTACTACAAAAAATGCATTAAAATTCTTTTTTAAATGTTATAATTAGTTGACGGGAATTACAGATTAATTCAAAAATGAATACACAAAAAATGTACTTGTAGTGAATAGTAGCTCCTAAATTTCTTTTTATATACACAATTTTAAAAGATTATTCATTAAACTTTTAGAAATTGTAAACTGTCCATGTTTTTGAGAAACTCAGAGCCAAAAAATATACAGAACAATTGTTTTGTTCAAAAACTGCAGTCAATTGATAATTTCTGTCTACTGATTCAGATAAGTAGAAACAGTATATTATATACTCCTATCTTATTACAAAAAAATGCATTAAAAATTTTTTCTAAATGTTATAATTAGTTGAAGGGAATTACAGATTAATTCAAAAATGAATACACAAAGAATGTACTTGTAGTGAATAGTAACTCCTAAATTTTTTTTTATAAACACAATTTTAAAAGATTATTCATTAAACTTTTAGAAATTGTAAACTGTCCATGTTTTTGAGAAACTCAGAGCCAAAAAATATACAGAACAATTGTTTTGTTCAAAAACTGCAGTCAATTGATAATTTCTGTCTACTGATTCAGATAAGTAGAAACAGTATATTATATACTCCTATCTTATTACAAAAAAATGCATTAAAAATTTTTTCTAAATGTTATAATTAGTTGAAGGGAATTACAGATTAATTCAAAAATGAATACACAAAGAATGTACTTGTAGTGAATAGTAACTCCTAAATTTCTTTTTATAAACACAATTTTAAAAGATTAATCATTAAACTTTTAGAAATTGTAAACTGTCCATGTTTTTGAGAAACTCAGAGCCAAAAAATATACAGAACAATTGTTTTGTTCAAAAACTGGAGTCAATTGATAATTTCTGTCTACTGATTCAGATAAGTAGAAACAGTATATTATATATTCCTATCTTATTACAAAAAAATGCAATAAAAAAATTTTTTTAAATGTTATAATTAGTTGAAGGGAATTACAGATTAATTCAAAAATGAATACACAAAGAATGTACTTGTAGTGAATAGTAACTCCTAAATTTCTTCTTATAATCACAATTTTAAAAGATTATTCATTAAACTTTTGTTTTATAGACATTGGCATCACCTTTAAATCTGTCAAAGTTTGTCTGTAATGCCTTTTATAAATAAAAAAGTTAAACTTACATTTACCGAAGTTGGTGCTAATGTCGCCGCCCTAGGTACAAACGCTTGAGTCTGTTGTTTCTTAAGTTTATCCGCAGCCTTGCTCTGCTGACAGAACTTCATAGCCAAATCTAAAACGTTGGCATTTTCTGGAATCTACAAACGCAAAATAAATTAAACAAAAAAAATCCCTTATTTTAAATTTTACACAAAACAAACCTTATCCTGCATAAATTTCTTGTAGACATCAGTTAACATCCCAGAAAATACCGCTTCCTTGTGCGTTAGATTCTTCTGACTACGTTGGTACATTCGGAAAACATCCAACAAAATCTTATGCGTTGCCGCTGAAGACATATTTTCGAGGTTCTTTATTTGTTTTCTTAAACACTGTATACAGAGTGTTAAAGCTTGTTCGGATAATTGTTCCCGCTCCGAATTCCTGATGTATATTCTAAAGAAATAATAATAAAATTAGTTATGGTTATTTATTATTAGTAAAACAGTAAAAAGTACGATTTAGTTCATTTCGTAAAAAACTAACTTATCTGCGTCTGGGGTTTTCCGCAACTGTAAGCACATATCCAGCAGGGTCTTATGGTCGTTTGTATCATGTAAAATTTGTAATAATAGAGTCACACAACGTCCCATATGCGCTGCTAGAGACCCAGGTCTGTCAATTTCGCTCGATGGAATACGCCATATACCCTTTAAAATACAAAATATTTTTATTTAGAAAGCAACGATCCCCCCAAATCGTTTCCAAATCCAAAAAAAGTGGACACGCATTTTTATTTCAAAATTTTGATTCTTAATGGTGCCTGTCGAGGCCTCAAATTTACATAAGAAAATGCATAGGAAAAAGACCGTTTTTGGTATTTTTCGAATAATTGTTCGGGGTTTGGGAAAACTTAAGACTAAAGTTATAGGACTTGTAGAGGACTTTCCAAGGAAGAATTTGACCTATCATACATATGGATTTGATGCCCCCAACCCACCCCCACAGTGCCCTAAAAACTGCCCTTAAATGAAAAAATGTAGATTCTTCAGAAAACTGACCCTTCTAATTATTTCATTCTCTCTTTTTCTCATAGAAGTCATTATTATAAGTCTAGTGGGAAGCCTATAAACATTTGTCAGTTAATTTCTATTTGTTTAAACAAATTTTTAGTTGTTTAAATAATTCGTTTTTCTCGAAAATCCGTCTGAATTCTGTTTTCTGAGTTCGAAATGGCAGTTTATTATCTTAGAGTGACATTATTCATTAAAAAATTCCTCCTATTGATTAAACAATAAATTATTATTCATTTTCAACTTTTTTCTAATTATGGTAGAAAATTTAACATTTTTAAAAGAAATGTAACTCCCCAATTTCCCGAAAAAAGGATTTTAAATAAATTCAATTTTTTCGAATAAATGATATTGAAAACGAATAATACTTTACTTAATAATGATTTGAACCAGGTCCCAGGTCCCTGGTTCAAATCCAGGTTGTGGCTGTAATTTTTAATTTATTTTAAAATTTACATACCACCTGTGTATCACCATTATGCATTTGAATGATATTTTATTATTTAAACAATGGAAATTATCCCAAAATATAAATGATGTCACTTGACAATAACAGTTGACCAGACCGATCTAAAAAAATGAATGTTAGAATTGCAAACAAATTGTTTAAACAAATGGAATTTGTTTAAACAAATATGGGTTTATTACCTAATAACATAGGCAAGATACCTCAAACATGAAATTTATAAGTTAATTTCACAAAAAACCTGACTTCTACCATAATTAGAACAACAGTTGATAATTAATAATCAATGATAGTTTAAACAATAGGAAGAATTTGTTTAATGAATAATGTCAGTCTAAGATAATAAACTGCCATTTCGAACTCAGAAAATAGATGTCCAACGGAGTTTCGAGAAAAACGAATTATTTAAACAAATGGAAATTACCTGACAAATGTTTATAAACATTCAACTAGACTTATAGTAATGATTTCTATGAGAAAAAAGAGAATGAAGTGATTAGAACGGTAAATTTTCTGAAGAGTGTACATTTTTCATTTAAGCGTAGTTTTCAGGGCACTGTGGGGGTGGGTTGGGGGCGTCAAAGCCATATGTATAATAGCTAAAATTCTTCATTGCGGAGGTAATTTACTGAAAAAATTAATTACGGAAATTTAACATCCTTCAGATTGCTAGTTATCTACAAAATAATGACTTTTATTTACCAAACACTTTTATTAACATAAGTAGCATTCATAACCTGCAGTGATCGGTATTAACGCCGGTTTATTTTAACATTTTTTTAATTACCCGGTAATTTAAGCGACCGTAATTTACCATTTTTTATTTTTATTTACGTGGTAATTTAATATTTGAAATTAATAATTTTAATTTCAACGATAATTCACGAAAAAAATTAATTGTCGTAATTTAACGACCCTGCACTCAATTATTAAGATCAGTCAAACTTCTAGGTTATATTCCGACCGTAAGAACATTGGTATAGAATAAGAAACTAAACAGAAATATGTCGGAATTCAAGACAGTGTCTGAATTTGCGACGTTTACCTTAACTTCCCCATTTAAAAATACAATAAAAACATTAAACTCACATTAAAGAAATTATTAGCCTTCCGATCGGAAAAAAGTCCGGTCACTTGAACACCATTTTTGCACTTGTACTCTCCGAGAAACAATTGCCTACACCTGGTCAAATCCTTCTTCTTGTTGTAGTGAAAATATAAATGAGCCAATCTGTATAGAGCTTTATAATTTTGAGGTAATCTCCTAATACATTCTTCCAATCCTAAGTTTAAACAAAAATAGTTAATATTTAACACCATAAATCAGATCAAAGTCACCTACCTTGAATACAACGATCTATCAACGCGATAATTTCACTCTCGGAAAGATTTCCGTTATTTTCCGATGAACCTGAAGACGACGTACTGCTGGAATCGTCGCTATCGGAATCTGAGCTTTCGGTGTCGCTGGAGCTACTCGATGAACTTGAACTTTCTTCGGTGGATTTCTGTAACAAAAAAAGAAAGTTTAAAATTACTAAATATTACTAAAAATTACTAAAATTACTAAATATTACTAAAAATATTACTAATGCGTACTCTAATGTTATTTTCTTCACTACGTTCCGAACTTGCACCTTTGCTAGCTTCTTTTTGCTCGGTTTTGATGCTTTTAGGGTTAGAAAGTCTCGAGGAATTTTCTGGGGAGATCGTAACTTCTTGGACGGCAATGTCGGAGTCGTCGTTGGTGTTCTCTTGCTGCTTTTCCATGGTCTCTTTCATCATTTCGTCCATGATGTCTTGCACGTCTTTTCCCTTCCTTTCAGTTGTTAGTTTTTCTAAAAAAATTATGAAATTCCATGATATAAAGTATTTCTACACTTGTGAATTGTTATTGACTTTTTGGTATTGAGCACAAAATAAATGCATATCAGCACCACCTAGTATTCACACACATAAAAAAAGATTCTTTAGCAGACACTGTATTACGGTACCTATTTTAGAATTGCAGTTTTATCCGCTATGATTACAAATGATCACAAATAAATGGTTTTTGAGCTCTTCAAAAAATAAATTGAGCAATTTAAAAAGCGTATTATCATTATTTTTAATTTACTACATTCTGGCCTTATTACAAATGAAAATAAAAATGCATTGAAAAATTTTTGTGATGATAGAAAACAACGATCCCCCCAAATCGTTTCCAAATCCAAAAAAAGTGGACACGTATTTAATTTTTTAAATTTTTTAATTTTTGGGGTTTGGGAAAACTTAAGATTAAAGTTATAGGACTTGTAGAGGACTTTCCAAAGAAGAATTTGAGCTATTATACATATAGCTTTGACGCCCCCAACCCACCCCCCACAGTGCCCTGAAAACTACGCTTAAATGTAAAATGTACATTCTTCAGAATGTTTACTGTTCTAATCAGTTCATTCTCTTTTTTCTCATAGAAATCATTACTATAAGTCTAGTTGAATGTTTATAAACATTTGTCAGGTAATTTCCATTTGTTTAAACAAATTCCATTTGTTTAAATAATTCGATTTTCTTGAAACTCCGTCGGACATCTGTTTTCTGAGTTCGAAATGACAGTTTATTATCTAAGAGTGGCATTATTCATTAAACAAATTCTTCCTATTGTTTAAGCTATCAATGATTATTAATTTTCAACTGTTGTTCTAATTATGGTAGAAGTCAGGTTTTTTGTGAAATTAACTTATAAATTTTATGTTCGAGGTATCTTGCCTATGTTATTAGCTAATAAACTCATATTTGTTTAAACAAATTCCATTTGTTTAAACAATTTTTTTTGCAATTGTCCTAACATTCATTTTTTTAGATCGGTCTGGTCAACTGTTATTGTCAAGTGACATCATTTATATTTTGGGATAATTTCCATTGTTTAAATAATAATATATTATTCCAATGCATAATGGTGATATATAGGTGGTATGTAAATTTTAAAATAATTTAAAAATTACAGCCACAACCTGGATTTGAACCAGGGACCTGGGAGCTGGTTCAAATCATTATTCAGTAAAATATTAGTATTTTCAATATCATTTATTCGAAAAAATTGAATTTATTTAAAATCCTTTTTTCGGGAAATTGGGGAGTTACATTTCTTTTAAAACATACATTTCTACCATAATTAGAAAAAAGTTGAAAATGAATAATAATTTATTGTTTAAACAATAGGAGGAATTTTTTAATGAATAATGTCACTCTAAGATAATAAACTGCCATTTCGAACTCAGAAAACAGAATTCAGACGGATTTTCGAGAAAAACAAATTATTTAAACACCTAAAAATTTGTTTAAACAAATGGAGATTAACTGACAAATGTTTATAGGCATCCCACTTATAGACTTATAATAATGACTTCTATGAGAAAAAAGAGAATGAAATAATTAGAGGGGTCAATTTTCTGAAGAATCTACATTTTTTCATTTAAGGGTAGTTTTCAGGGCACTGTGGAGGTGGGTTGGGGGCATCAAATCCATATGTATGATAGGTCAAATTCTTCCTTTGGAAGTCCTCTACAAGTCCTATAACTTTAGTCTTAAGTTTTCCCAAACCCCGAACAATTATTCGAAAAATACCAAAAAATGTCTTTTTCCCATGCATTTTCTTATGTAAATTTGAGGCCTTGACAGGCACCATTAAGAATCAAAATTTCGAAAAAAAAAATACGTATCCACTTTTTTTGGATTTGGAAACGATTTGGAGGGATCGTTCCTTTCTATCATCACAAAAATGTTTGCAATGCATTTTTGAACCACCCTATTGTACATATTTAAATGATTCAAGTTAAATAAAACACAACCAATAGAACCAAATTACTAATGGGCTTAACATTTGATTATCTTACTAGTTTTCTTGTAAATGGCTCTTCAATCTGGTTGAGAAAATCAAGTCAACGGCTCTTTTTTTGTAGAATGGCCTATTTTTTTTTTGTAAGTACCAAAAGTATCTTTATTGTTTATGTAGAATCATAATAATCAATAGTAAATTAGTCTTTCCACGTGACAAAATAAAGCAACCAGGTTTTATACAATCGACATAAAAATGTAATTATCTTCAAATCAGTACAAAAGTATGCTAGTGCTTTTCTGTGTAAAAAAAATATACGTAGATTCCAAAAATGGAATGACTTTTTTGTGATATTGTTTGATAAATGTAGTGCAACATTATGAATATGCAGTATACAAACTGGTTGTCCTATGTCTTGAAATTATTATTTTTTAGACAAATAAAGAAAAAGTGCAGAAACTGTAAGGACTAGGGTAGGACGATGTTAGTACTTTATTCACTAAGATTTTGCAGAGAAGTCAAAAATATACAGAAAACTCTATAGTTCTAAACGTTCCCAAAACCACGGTTTTTTAAATCATCTTTTTCGAACGCATAGAGATATAAAATTATAGAGATTACAAAATTGTTTGATGTTTGTTCAGTGGGAAAAAATACCCACTAATTATTTTTTTTATAAATACTCCATAATCTTCTTCACAATTTTACTTCAAACAACTATTACTCACTATTGCTAAGTAATCAATTTGATACATGGCAACAGTTATAAAAAAATCATATCAATAAATCAATTTTAGAATATCTTTGAAGTACTTATAATCAAATGTTACCTTGTTCCTTTTCCGATTCATCCGAATCATCTAAAATTATGATATCACCGCTCGCCTTTTTAGCATCTTTTACAGAACTATCCCCATTTTCCACTTCAGTAAGCAAATCATCTACACACTTCTTAACAACACTCGAAACACATTCTTTATACTCCGCCTTTTCCATCCTACTTTCATATTCCATCGGAGTTACCGAAGAACTTATCTGCCTTTGTATAGCTTTATTGGGCACTGATTCTTTCTCTAGTTCCGGCCTATCACCAGCTTTGGGAAACACAGACGTCTCCAAACATTGCATAAACACTTTTCCGAGCATCTCAGCTATAGGTTTTCCCTCGTGCAATTCCATATACTTTAGTATGGAAGCGTTTATCCTATAATTAATTTCCAAAGCTTCAATCGACAGACGTTGCGGATTGGTATAGTTTATTTTTTCCGGATACGTTGCCTTATTTTCATCGAGTAACGCAGCAGCCTGTAAAAGAAAATAAGTTTTTAATAAGCATAGTTTTGATTATTGTAATCGTTAATTACTGTAAGGTAGTTTTGTAGATAATCCGCTGGTTCTTTTTGACACTTTTCAGCAATCTTTCCGAGCATGTAATGGTACAACCATCGTTCATCGATTTCACATAAATCTGGCTGATGTAACTGCAAAGCCTTCAGAAAACTTTCGCCTGAACTATTTAGGAATGTCTCCTTTTTATTCTCCAATATGTCAAACCTAAAATATCAAAAGATTTACAAACTTGAAATACAACTTTTATCAAGTTTTAATAACCACTTCTCATAAATTTAACTATTATCAGTTGCAAAAGTATTGAACCCTGTGTTTGGAGACTTGTAACTCTGCAACGATTGAACAAAAACAATTGAAATAAAGTGTGTTATGCTTCTGAATTATTTCTACATAACATGAGTGACTATCAAAATTTTCTGCCGCTAGGTTTGGACAGAAGCGTGAGAGAAGTGTAAAAAGGTACTCTATCTTAGCGATTTTTAATAAACGCTGGTCTTTCCAATTTTTTTTCTCCTAAACCGCTTCCCCAACGAAATTCAAATTTACACAGAGTATAACTCAAGATCTTGTCTACAAATTGGCATTTGTATTTTCCTAATTTTCCTTGCAATAAAGGCTACAAACAAGATTTTCATGAAAGCGGATATCTCGGCAACGAGTATTAGCACAACAACGTGACAGGAACGAAAACAATCACGAAATTTTGTTTAATGAGACTATTGAAATAGAAACACATTTCAGATGTTCATTAATTTTTTAAAGCGATAATTCTAAGTACCGCAGGCCGGTACTTACAATAGGGTATTTGACTATTATTGGAAAACCATCTTAGTGTGTTTATTCCTTCACTCTACATTGTAACAACAATGTACAAAAAATGACTTTTATTTACAAAACATTTTTATTAACATAAGTAGCATTCATAAGCTACAGTGATCGGTATTAACACCGGTTTAATTTAAGATTTTTAATTTTTAATTACCTGGTAATTTAAGCCACCGTAGTTTACCATTTTGAATTTTTAATTACTCGGTAATTTACGCCACCATAATTTACCATTTCCAATTTTTATTTACATAGTAATTTAATATTTGAAGGAAAGCTGGTTAATCGACGGTGAGATATAAAGGAGAAAGGTATTTGTCGGTTGCCTCTTCGATCTTCGTATGACGGAATTGTCCGACAAATACCTTTCTCCTTAATATTTGAAATTAATAATTTTAATTACAACGATAACTTACGAAAAAATATTATTAGTATCAAATATATTATTATTATATTATAATATTAAATAGATACTATTACATGTTTCTTAATTACTGTTATCCTGTAGCGATGTAACAAGAAATGGAATTGCAATTACCTTATAAGGAAAAAATCGATTTTTAGCATAACACTCAATAGGGTATTTGACTATTATTGGAAAACTATCTTAGTGTGTTTATTCCTTCACTCTACATTGTAAATGCATTATTTTTCGTAATTATTTCCTCAGTATTTCATAAAAATCAGCGTTAGAAATTGAATCACAAAAAGTCCCGCCAAAACGATACTTTCTGTTGTGTGACGTCACCCGATAGTAGATGTCAAATCGGCCCATATGGTCTGTTAGCATCGGCATCGTCGCCGTTTGGTAGTTGTGTTGTATGATGTGTTGTTTTCACAATTTCTACATAAAAATGGGTTATAAATGGTGTATAAATCCACAATGTGGAAATACGTCAATAAAAACTCTAGATAAACTATTTGTAGCTGTTCCGCGAGATTTAAAACTTCGAAGAAAGTGGTTGGCTCGTAGAAATCCAAATGAAATAAATAGCGGCCAATACAAGTGCTTTTTGCTGTGAAGATTACTTTGACATAAGTAAAACTGACTAGAATAAGTTATCTATCGTATTTTCGAACTAGGTATTATCTGATCTGACAGCTTAAGGTTAGGGCTATCCTAACCTACAAAGTTATGCTTACATGGCACTTTAGTGCTATTAAATTCAAACGGGAGAAGCACAAGAGCGCGTTTGGATAACCCGGTATTGTACGGTGAGAGTGAAGCGCTGCATAATAGGCGGACTAATGTCATCCGGCGTTTATCTGCATATAAGAGAGAGACCTACCCTACCCTGACAAACCGAACGCGCTCTAACCATACTAACGAATGACGTCGCTGGAGACTGAGCCAATTACAGAGCGTTTTCAATCACGTGATAGGACGTGAATAAATATCAATTTTAATTTTGGTTTTTAATAGAAATAAAGCATTTTTTTTTTTTTAAGTAAACACAAATAACAAGGAGAATATTATTGATCTTTTCGTGCAAATTAAAACAAGAAGAATGGATTTAATTTTTACACACGCTTATCTTCACTTCACTTGTTTGTTACATTTAAATCTTCTAATCGATATTTTACCTACTTCCCTATACCCAATTTAGTTGAAACTTTGCCTGTGGACAGATTTCCGGTGACAATACATAAAGGAATAAAAAAATTTTAAACATTTTTGTACAATTTAAATTTTTCCCATAATTTGCATATTTTTTTTAAAAAAATTGATATTCTAATATTTATTTATTAGTAGTTTTTTTTGATAAATTTATTACTAGTCTTATCTTACCTTGTTATGTTCAAATCTTGTAATCGATATTTTACCTATTTACCATTGTCCAATCGAGTTGAATTTTTGCAAATTATGGAAAATTTTTAATTTTTGTGCGTTTTTTATAGCGTAGTTTTTAGAAAATGTATTTTTCACATAAATTTACTAATGAGTTTAACTGTAACAATTTAGATTAAAGTAAAGAAGAAATCCGTTTTCTTAAATTGTTTTACGATTTTATCAAGTTTCTGAATAAATTTTCTTTTTATACGTGTTTTTTTCTTTTTACACAATATTTTTCAAAACAAAGTAAAAAAAATTCTTGAGCAGCACCCCCACTAACTTTAGCTACAAGCCGCCACTGGAAATGATTCAGCAGTATAACGCAATTTATTTTTAAAAAAAAAAAAGAAAAAAAATGTATACTTCTCCATGCTCAGCATTTCCGATTCGTACTTCAACACCCGCGAGCAATACGAGTGCACCATGTACTCGAACGAACCGTACTCAATCCACAGCGTTATATGATCGTTGGCTAGAGATAGCGCGCGCTGGAAGCAGACTTGCGCGCTACGCGCCCTATCCAAAAATTCCATTTCGGTCTTGAAGCGCTCGCAGTGCGTAAGTTTCGACTCCAATTCGCTAGCTATGCCCAGCGCCAAGCACGCCCACGTATCAACCCTCAACGGATTAATACACAGGTCCATAATAAAATACTTGTAGCTGCGTTTGAGTTCGC